>JAGSMP010000352.1:0-742460 GCA_029286625.1 Parnassius orleans
GAGCAAGTTGCTAGTAATAAATAAACACAATATTCATATCAGTAATACGCTTATTTCCATCTAGTACCCCGTAAAGTTGCTCTAGTTAGTTTAGAGTTTGAGGTAAACAGCCGCTGGCAAGGGCATTCGATTACGTATACGCCCTTTACTGTCTTATCAACAAATTGCCTGACATTTTATAATAATTTATGATCATTCCATGAACAGGCCATTGCTGGATACAGACCTCATACAAGTGGTAAAATAAAAAATTTTGTACAACCGACTTGAATATAAATTATTTAGGATAACTCAAAAACTATTAGTCAAACCTTGATAAAATTTACATAAAACCACATGAGAAGCACCAGCTTTCAAATACAAAAAGAATCATCGAAATCGGTTCACCTAGAAAAAATTTATGAGGTAACACACATAAAAAAAACATACAGTCGAATTGAGTACCTCCTCCTTTTTGAAGGCGGTAGAAAAGTAAAGACTTACATGGTTATTTTTTATAAAACACAGTCCACCTTATGAAATTGGATGCTATATGCTGCCTATTTTCCCACATCTACATATTTTCAATTAAGAATCAACATGCGCATACGTTAGCACTCCTAAAATTCAAAACATAGAACTTCGTTATCACTAAAAACGGTCTGCGATGATCTCGTCTATCACCATTAGAAACACAGTAGCATTATAGTGTTGTTTAAAGTTAGTGTCCTGTGCGAGCGTGGTTCTATCCCGGTAGAGCCAACTTATTCATGCTGCAGCCATAATATAGAAGTAGCGTGATTTTCCTCGTATAATATTTATTTGCATTAACCGCCAAGTATGGGAAGCGGTATAGTGTTTGCAGTATCAAACGCGTCCTACCTTTGAAGCTGATAACGAGAAGAGACCGTGTAGTGGCGGTGTAAGAATATCCACTACAATATCGTCCCGCGGGTGTCGTAAGAGGCAACAGAGGAAACAATCCAGGAAATGAACAGCACCGTCTTTTAAGGCGACACATCGAAAACCGTTGAAGCGGGCTATCGCCGGACTGACCCGAGTGAAACATAATTTCTATAAAACTTCAAAAACGCCGTCATAAGGTCTCAAATTGCGTAGAAATCGCTTAGAATCTTACAATATTTAAAAAATATTGATTTAAGTAATCAAAATAATGAGCAAGTAAATTACGAATATTGATGTTATGAATGTATTTGAGTGATTCCCAAGCACATAGATTAAGTAATTTCATTGTAATTTAGTGATGTTTTAGAGGTGTTTTCGCAAATAATTATGATCGAGTCAAAATTATACAATCGTGTTTTTGAACAAGCAAATTCAAGATAAAGACATGAATTTACCTATATCAAAATTCCAGTTAGTCGTGTCATACTCCTATACTATTCGATGAAAGGAGGTGCATTTAGTCGCGGTGTCGCCTTAACAACAATAAAAAAATTTGCGTTTACAAACTCGCTTGCCAAGCTTGGCACTTATGTAATCTATGGGGAGGCCTATATTCAACAGTGGACTTTTGATAGGCTACAACAGTAACGGGCGCTTCCCATGAAGAAGCGAGCTTACATTAGAACATTCTACAAGCCGCCAAAAAGCAGGAGTGTGCAAAAGTTACAGCCTATATACGTCCCACTGCTGGGCACAGGCCTCCTCTCATTTCTGGGAGGGTTTTAAGGCAAGGAAATGTCCGCCGCGCTGCCCCAATGCGTGTTGGCGAACTTCACATGTCTTCGAAATATTTTTTTTTATTTCTCAGACATGCAGGTTTCTTTACGATGTTTTCCTTCACCGCCGAGCACGTGGTAAATCAGCACTTAAAATTGCAATTAAAAATTTCATTGGTGCCGGCGGGGATCGAACCCGGGTTGTTCGCGTACTGTGAAACTTACAGCGAGCGCTAACCAACTGAGCTACCACGGCTCAAATGAAAAGAGTATGCAAACTTGATTGTAAATGTAGGCTCTCTTACATAAGACAAACAACACATCAATAAAACTCGCGTAAAAGTTGACGTGACAAAAGAGATAAGACGTGAAACACCGGCTTTCCAGGAAGTATTCATATTATGACCGTAATCTTAGACGGCGGGGCCATTGCATCGGGTTTGATAGATCACAAATCCTCGCCAAAGAATACCTATAAGTAAATAATATATACCTATCAAGTATGACTTACAAAACATCTTAATATCTGTAGAAAAGGTCGCTGTATCCCAGCTAATTGGAATTATGCCAACAAATTTAAATTCAAACCTAAGCATACCACTGGAAGACTTTTTGATGATGAGCTTACGAGTAGTATCATTATGTGTAGATCAGACCAAAATTAATAATTAAAAGTTAAAGGCAGCTTCATTTTAACCGCCGAAATAACTATGACATCAGGACGGACGGACAGCTCAGTCCCTCCGTGACCATGGTTGCTGCTAAGCACTGGAAACATCGAGTATTTTGGTAAAGAAATATTTAAACATTTTCCTTTTCGATACTTCTGTAACGCATAAGTGATAAAATTCGATAAACGAATTCTTACAATCACGTGAAATAATTCATTAAAAGCCGAAAGGCAATAATCCATTGACTTATAATGTACTATAACTCAAGGCAATAATCTTAATAAATTAGATTTGAGCAAAAATTACATCTGAGATACTTAGTTCAAACGCTACCATAATCCTGCGGTCGTCCGATTAGAGTAGAAGTTTAATAGATAAATTGCAAATACCCAAATTTTTTCAAGTTATTAATTACTTACTATTTTTTTTAGGATAAGGATGACAAACGAGCACATAGTCCACTTGATGGTACGTGATTGCTGTGGCCCATAGACATCTACATCTATCCTCAAATAAGAATCAAAATGCAGATGCGTTGTCACCCTTGATGACTAATATGGAATGCTTCGTTTCCAGTAAAAAGGGTCTCCGGTTCTCTATACTCACCATACGAAACACAGCAGCGTTAAGCTGCTATTTTACGTTGGTATTCTGTGAGAGCGTGGTCCTTCCCCGGTCGAGCCGATCCATTCGTGCTACAAACACAGAATAAACTACAACTATACTATAAGTCGAGCGTGATATTGTTTCTTATGTTTTATTATTTTTGCACATTACCTACGTCATTTGGCAGGTATTAGTTAAAAAAATATTAAATAAAATAAAAATTTAATTAAATTTTTCACCACTTAACAAAAGCCTATTCACTCTTACCTTGAAATCATTACACATTGTAATCGGACGGAAAGATAGACGCAGACAAATTATTCCACTCCTTTGTTCCACGCATTACGAAAGACGAAGCAAACTGTTTAGTTCGAATGCTTGGAATATCAACAACAATGGTGGAAAGGGGAGGGAAGAATTAAATCATGTAATTCCTGCCGGTCCAGTCGGAATTGACATGAAAGTTGCATTTTTTTTGCTAATAAAAAAACCTATTTTTTATGTTTTCGTCTAACTTTTGGCGAATTCAGATATAAAAATCGAAAACTGAAATTAACGTACTGATTAATTTGCTTTCAATAATTATAAATAATATTTTATGTCATATTTATTGAAAACACGTATGCATCAAAGTGATGAATTTCAACAGAAACAGAAGATTCATATGGATCCGCGTATACAATATGTTACTCATAATGCTTAACCTTTCGCCTGTCCCATTGGAGTCTCCCACAAGGTGACACAAAATAAGTAAAAAGAGATAAGTCGTTGTTCTTTTATCTTATAATGAACTCTCTACGTAAGCAATATAGCTCACTTTTCATCAAATCTTCAGTTATAATATCCAACTTTAACACTAATCGGTTTTTTGCTTTGGACCCACGTGGTGCGACACATGTTTAAGACCATCGCATCCCAATACAATCCGGGGGATGGTAGATCACAAACTTAAGTTGCTGATAGCTCTAGGAAAGTATGCTCAGTACTGTATTTCCAAACGCATAATTTATAATGTTAAATAATAGGTACGACACGTGGCAGCTTTTCACCAAATCCATGCTCTGAAAAGTTTTGTAAAAATCGCATACTCTTATTTATAAAAAAAATTAAAAGCTTTATTTGACGACATAATTTAGGAAAAAATATTAGCAATAATTTATATAATTTGCTAATTGCGAACTAATATCATATAGTTATTTAAGATTTGGTGGAACTTCAAGTCATCACTTTAGCCGGTGAAGGACCAAGTTCTCACAGAATACTGACGTAAAATAGCAGCATGATGTTTCGTATAGTGAGTGCATAAAATCGGAGATTCTTACCTCGGATCTCGTCCATCTTTGTCCATAGGGGGAGAGTATTTAGCATTTTGGTTTTAATATAGATGATTGATGTACATAAGTGCCTTTAGACCACAGTATCTACTTACTAACAGGTGGACTGTGCGTTCAATTCTCATGAGAAAAATATATTATAAGTGGCAGAACTGAGTTTTATTGCTTATTTTTGATATAATTTTCACGATTAACTTATATTTTCTAACAAATAAATATTTTTGATATAATACATACTACTATATTTTTATATATAAAACTAAAGTGATAAACTAACGCCAATAACCAAGTGGCTACTGCAGCGAATTGGCACATGCAAGCAATTTCAAACAAAGAAGGCTACAGATGCGTTGTCACTTCAGAGTACTAAGATAAAATATGTATATACTGTTCGGACTGAAACACAGAAATGCGACCACTGCTATTTGGTGGTAGAAATAGGTAAGAGAATGGTACCCACCCAGACCGACTCCTAGACAGAAGAGGAGTCCTACCTCTTATTATATTTAAATATATAAATGATAATTAAACTTTTAATAAAAGTGCAAACCGACATCAAAAACTAAAATTAAATATAGTATATTCCACTTAATAACTTCTGAAGTCGGTACTGGTATCGAATAACTACGAGTAAAGTTCCGACTACAGAGGCTATTAAGTGGAAATTATTTTTTTTAAAGAAAGGTCCTTAAAATAAAATAAATTATGGATAGTGCAGCTTTTAAGGTCATTTCTCTATACCAGAATCCATTTATTATGATTTTACATGCTTACAATAATAATTGTTCAACGAATAAAAAAAATTCTATTACATTTCATGTTAACAATATAACGTTACTATTTTCTTTTATCAATAGATACACATTATCACTGATAATATATGTTTTGTTTTTCCAAAATAAAATGTCGCAAATATGTCATACTATTTATTAAGATTGTTAATATTATATGTAATGGCAAGGTCGTTTAATACATTATCAAGATAGTATTTTTTTTATATTTCATTTTGTACGAAAAATAATATAATCTTTGAAAAATAATTGAAGTTATTTAATGTGTACTAATAGTTTACCCACAATAAAGGAGACTAAGATGCCGCTATTTTATGCTTTAAATTGTTTTTTATTTAAAAAAATAAACATGTTATATTGAATAATAGTGACATCACGTTTTAGTATCAAATTAAAAACAGCAAATATTAAAATGATAAAAGATAATGAATCAGAAATTCTCATGAAGATGTCCCGGTGCTGCGCATCCAGATGTGGCGCACATTTAAGTCCCCTCCTCCCGATTCTCGGAGTTCTTCACCCCCTTTAAGGGAACAACTGAAAAAAATCGGAGTTAAAGTATAAAAACCGAGACCCTTAAAATAATAAGGTTAAAGTTCACTATAAGGATAATCGAAATCGCATCACGGTAGCAACAAAAACAGTTTCGTGCGTTAGGGACATTTTTCTGTAAGGTCATTGGCCCCATTTTTTCATTTAAACGGTCTGTTAGACCTCTGTTTTTTGCTCTGTATATGAAATTTAGATGCTGTAACAGTAGTTTTAGGTAAATTTATAAAAAAAAATCGTGCAGTTATACAGATATTGGTTTTTATCTTCAGTTGTAGGTAATTTTAATTGAAGTCAATTTAAAATAAATATTTTAGTAATTAGTTCTAGAAATGACGATACGCATTGTTCATATACGAGTACTCGTAGATGATGATTTAACATGATTCGCATGCTAATATTTTTATGAGAACTCCACAAAAAATACAGACAATGATTAGATATACAAAAATTAGACATCAGGTATGTAGTGTTTAGTATTTTTTTAAACGAAGTGATAAACGAACTTACAGTCAACCTGATGGTAAGGCTACTGCCATAGACACCTGCAGCAAACTTCAAACAAAGAAGGCTATGCATTGTCACCTCTGAGAACTTAGATAAAATGCCTCAATGCCTTTACTTATAACGGCTCTCTATATTCTTTAGACTGGAGCACAGCAGTATAGGCACTGCTATTAAAATAATCTCCTCCTCCAGACCGATTGTCGGTCACGGTCTGTGCAGGACAATATTGTGTGCACAAGCACAGTTGCACTCTGTATTCCCTCACTCTCATAGTCTGATGGGAGTGGGACGGCTATTCGACACAACCGGAGAGAGGTCAGGCGCAGGACCAACGGTTTTACGAGTATTCTGGGGGCAAGACACCGCCAACTTCCTGACTACGGGCTGCCGCTGAAAATTGCTTAATAGAAAAATCCAATAACTAATTTTGGCGACCTGGGATTCGAACCCGGTACTTCATGATCAGCAGTCGTGTTTAAGACCACTATAACAACGAGTAATATAAATATGTTTAATTTTGAAAGTTTTATAATAAATTATAATTCATATTAAAATGTATAAAATATGTATTCATTTTTTAATATTTCGTAAATCAAGTATGTAAAACTAATTATTAGCTCATAGGCTGCTGTTCGTCTCCACTGATAAAGGGGTTTAGGGTAAGAAAAAAATCTTTGCGCTACCTCAATGCCAGTTGGCAGCCTTTTTTTACAATCATAAGCCAGTGCTTGACTACTATCTCACCTGATAGTAAGTAATGATGCAGCTGAAGATGGTAAAACGCACTGACCTAGCTTTATAAAAAATAACCTATTCACTCTTGTCTTGAAGACACTTGCTTATAAGTAACCGGATGGTAGGCAGATGTCAGCAGATTATTCCACTCCTTTGCCGTACGCATTATGAACGACGAAGCAAACCGTTTGGTTTACGAGACTTACATCACCTTCGATATTTTTATAGAAGAAGGGGGGATTAACGGGTACACAGACCATCTGTTAATGAGTAGGTGGTGTAACTTATAGAGACCCACATCTATCCTCAATTAACAATCACAATGCTGATGAGTTGTTACCTCTGAGGACGAAGAATACTTCTTTACCTTTATTAGATTTAGATAGTGGTAGAGCCATGCTGCAGCTATATTGTGGTTGCAGCACGAATGGGTCGGCTCGACCGGGATAGGACCACGCTCTCACAGAATACCAGCGTAAAATAGCAGGTTAATGCTGCTGTGTTTCGCATACACCTTTAAAATAAATGAGATATTTTCTTAGACTTACGGGTTTTCTCAAAATGTTTTTCATTTACTGCCGAACACATAGTATATTCGAACTTAGAATTGCAGTTAACAATTTCATTTATTAATAATTAAAAATTAAAAATTGTGTACAACCGACTTCAATATAAATTATTAAAAATAACTCAAAATCTATTGGTCAGACCTTGGTCAAATTTATATGGGACCACATGTGAAGCACCAGCTTTAAAATAAAAGAAGAATCATCGAAATCGGTTCACCCAGAAAGAAGTTATGAGGTAACACACATAAAAAAAACATACAGTCGAATTGAGTACCTCCTCCTGTTTGAAGTCGGTAGAAAACATGGAATTCAGTTATTTTTTATAAATTTGAAGTGACATTAGAATTAAGGGTTACTAATGGTTAGTTGTTATTGCAGTAAATTTCAAGTATACGCGAGTAACTCGGGTTCGATCCCCGCCGGCACCAATGAAATTGTTAATTGCAGTTTTAAGTGCTGATTTGCCACGTGCTTGGCAGTGAAAGGAAATATCGTGAGGAAACCTGCATATCTGAGAATTAACAAAGACAAATATTTCGAAAACATGTGAAGTCCGCCAACACGCATTGGAGCAGCGCGGCGGACATGTCCTTGTCCTAAAACACTCTCATAAATGAGAGGAGGCCTGTGCCCAGCTGCGGGACATATATAGGCTGTAACTTTAATTGTTAAAAGTGTGGCTAGAATTCCTAGTATTAGTAGTTTGCTACGAAGTATGAAATTTAAAGCGAGCGATTATCCCCAGAGCTAACACGTCTCTATGATATGTTATGTACGTTCGTAATATTTTTGTGAAGTTAGAGATAAACTACTATCATTGACATAAAATCAAACATCTGTCAACATCCGAACGTTATCTTATCGGACTTAACTGTAAAACCGCAATTGTATTATTTCTATCGTTAGTATAGGAAAGTTCGGTACATTAGCATCATGTTAGTGCTAAGTTTGTTTTCTGTATATATTATCACAGGAGCTTTGGGTCAAACTCCTGAAGTTCCAAGTATAACTATTGGCCAAGGAACTGTAATTGGATCTATTTCATCCGTCGGAGATTATTTCGAATTTTATGGAATACCATACGCAGACTTTGTATCCGGATCAAATAGATTTAAGGTACGAAAATTATGTATTTTTGGAACGAAGTTCCTTATCGCACGGTACAAATTTGGCGGATGGGGGCTAGGCGAGAAAAAGTGTAAGATTTTTCCGTCACGACCCCCTTTCTATAGTGCGAGCGAGATGGAATAATATCCATCTCCCTCGCACTTTTTCATATCTTGCCATGAAAGAAATATTTTAAATGACGCTTCATTTTAATAGACGCTAGTAATTCATTTATTTGTATTTGTTAATCAATAATATAATACGTTTATCAATAATATACTACGAAAGGAACTTCGTTCCAACCGAGCGTTCCACGACACTCACGCATGTTTTTTTAATAATTCATTACAAATTATTATAAATCCACTTTTGAACATAAGGCTCCCCCATAGATTACGTCAAAGGGGGGATATTTGCCATAGTTGCTACGCTTGGCAGGCGAATGAGCAACACCGCAGTTTTTGTTAATTATTTGCACTTGTTATCTGGAAGGTGCTATTGTTCATTTTCTGTTTCAAAATACTGAAAAAAAAAAATACTAAATTTATTCTTATTTTTCTTCATTTTAAGCTCGTATAAGTCTACCGTTAGACATGAACCACTCCCGTTGTAGAATTAGACATAATCATCACGCTTAGCGATTATAGTACGAAACTCTTAAGTTTATTATAGTTCTTCTTAGGTTGTTTTTTACTGCCAAGATGGTTTTGTTATCAAAATGGACCAACGTTTGACCACAAACTAACTTGGCTGTAACTAGTAAATTCGCAGTGAAGATAGTAACCAGGTTAGTCTAGAAGGAATCTCTTCATTCAGACTTTGATGAGATGGAATAAGTTGATAATGAAGTAGTTGCTTCATTTCAAGTTAAATCCTGCTTTGAAGGTTATTTAATATTTTTTTTATAGGAGAGGGGCAAACGAGCCTGCGGTTCACCTGATGTTATGACTACCGCTGCCCATGAACAACTGCAACACCAGGGAATTGCAGATGCGTTGCCGGCCTTTAAAAGGAGTAGGCTCTTTTCTTGAAGGTCCCTAAGTCGTATCGGTCCGGAAAAATCGCTGGTGGTAATCGGTTCCACAAGGAAGTTGTGCGAGGAAGAAAACATCTTCTAAATCGCACAGTGGTGGACCGCCAATCATCCAGATGGTATGGATGGTATCGCGAGTTTTGTCGCGATGTGCAATAGTCAAATTGAGCGCCTGGAATTAGTCCGAACAATTCCTCAGAGCACTCCCGTGGTACATGCGATAAAATACGCAAAGAGATGCAACATCTCTACGCAGTGCTAGTGAGTCAAGCCGATCGGAAGAACTCGGTCGTCGACGATTCGATCCGCTCTGCGCTGAATGCGGTCAAGTGGAAGGAGCTGGCACTGGGGCCCCTGCCCAGAGATGGGAACAGTATTCCATGTGAGGCCGAACCTGCGCCTTGTAAAGTTGCAGGCGGTGTGCCGGCATGAAATACTGCCCGCTCTACTGAGCACGCCAAGCTTTTAGAGGCTAATTTTGCCTTCTCTTCCAAGTGACCACGAAACTGCGTCACTCGATATGTCAACGCCGAGGATTCCGATACTGGCTGAGGCAACAAGGGAGTGCCTTGAAACTGAGGAGATACGACAAAGGGTTCTTTATAGCGGTAAACGCGTAAACTTGTGTTTTCTGAGGATTGAACTGGACTAAATTTAGTTGCCCCAATCCGAGACTTTGTTCAGCAAAGACTCGACTTTGAACAAGTTTATTCCGGTACTTGGCGACGTTTTCCGAAATATTGGCTCGGCCGGTGTATAGAGCATCACCAGTGCTGTCATCCGCATAGCAATGAATGTTACCGGTTTGCAACATATCATTGATATGCAGAAGAAACAGCGTTGGTGATAGCACGCATCCTTGTGGAACACCAGCGTTAATAGGCTTGTAATCGGAGCACGCACCGTCTACTACGACCTTGATGCTCCGATCAACCAGAAAACTGGTGATCCAATTGCACAATTTCGGGAAGCCCATAGGAAGGAAGCTTCGAAAGAAGCGCTTTGTGCCAGACCCGATCGAAGGCCTTCGCTATGTCCAAACTAACGGCCAATGCCTCCCCTTGGACTCGATCGCCTGCGCCCATCTATGTGTTAGGTAACAAAAGATCACCAGCTGAGCGACCCCGACGGAAACCGTACTGGCAGTCACTAATCAGCTGGTGCTCCTCAAGTACCGCATGAGCTGGCAGTTAATAATTGACTCCATTATTTTCGAGAACAAGGAGGTGATGGCGATAGGCCTGTAATTGGACGGATCAGAGCGGTTACCTTTTTAGGATCGGGTGCACGAAAGCTGTCTTCCATGAATTCGGGACAACGCCTAGAGTAGGAGTACCGAAAAGACGCGTTAGAACCGGTGCCAACTCTGAGCGCACGTCCTCAGCACAATTGGCGGGATTCCATCAGGCCCACTCGACTTGTGGATGTCCAGGAGAGGAGTGCTTTGCGTACTGAGCACTGTGTGAATCGCACATCAGGCATAGAGCACTCACACTGCGGGATGGTCGGCGGTGTGTTCCCCTGTCATCAAGAGTCGAGTTGACGCAAAAGGGAGCCTAAAGGTCGGCTTTCTCTTTTGCGTCGTGGGCCAGTGAGTCATCCTCCTGTGCAGACATGGTAGTGATGGTTTACAGAAATTCCTTTGAGCAGCCTTGGCGAGACCAGAATGCACGGGTTCCCGAAGGAAGGCGAACTAATTTCTCGCCAATTCTGCCTATGTGCTCTGACTTTGCCTTGGCAATAACTCTTTGAAGGACCTGGAGGCGAAGTTATACTTTTAAGCATGCTGGTGTTTACATCCTGAGCCGCCGAAGCCTCAGCCCAGGCCTGATAACACTCCTGCTTACTGCGTAATGCAGTCTTACAGGAGCGACCAAACCAGGCTGCGATCTGCCACCGATGGGTACCACAGATGATGGAATAAATAGTTCCATTCCCTGTAGCACCACATCGGTGACAGAGTCAGCAACAGCGCTGGGATCATCCGGCGAGAAGCAAACCCGCCCCCATGGGTAGGATGCAAAGAAAGACCGCATTCCATCCCAATCCGCCGACCTGTAATGCCAAACACGGCGGCAACCTGCAGAACGCAACCGCGAGGAGAGCGTGAGGCACCACACTCCGGATCAGACAATGGTCCGAAGAGCCAAGAGGGGCATCGACGGAAACCTGATATCCGTCCGGATGAGAGGTCAGCAGAAGGTCCAACAGGGAAGGTGTATGATCCTCCACATCTGGAATCCGTGTAGGCGAAGTAATCAGTTGTGTCAGACCATATGCCAAGGCAAAGTCATAAACAGATCTCCCCGCATGATCGGTTAAACGTGAACCGAGCCATTCTGCGTGGTGGGCGTTAAAATCGCCAAGTATCACGATCTCTACGGATGGGATCTGTTGAAGCAAGAAATCTGAAGCCATTTGGAGGTGGTCGATGAGTCGGTCTGTGTCGGCCTTATCGCTATGGGACCTATACAGGCACCCGTAGACGCGGAGATGGTTGTCGCTGTCTACGCGCACCATAGGATGGACAGGTCCGTACCTTCAAGACTGCCGAGGCGTCGAGAACAGATATCCTCTCTGACGTATACGCAAACTCCAGCCCGGGGCACAAAGAAGTGTTCTAATTTGTACCCGGGTAGGACAGGTACGAAGTATCAGCCGGAGAGGACACCTGCGTCTCGGACAAAAGAGCAAGGCCGGCTTCGCCGTCTCTAGATGGTAGTGGACGGCGTTAAGGTTCGAGTGAAGTCCCTGATGTTGCAGAAGTCCACGGATAGCGTGGCAGGGTCGCCATGGTTTTATTTCTCTGTTTGCCCCGTGCAGTGTTAGTATAGAGCGAGATTTTGTCCCCAGAATACGCGGGGCAGCCTGGGCACCCACGCTCAGGAAGAGGGTAGCTTGACCATGGATGCTCAGTGAGGGATTCTCCATTACCAGGGGTGCTGGTACCCTCCTGGGGTAGTTTAATATTTGTAATCAAGTGATAAATGAAGACAATTACAGTCTACCTGATAGAAAGTACATGCTATGAACCATATATAGTCACCTGCATCAATTATCGAGTTAAGAATCAAAATGGACATTTCTTTCATATTCATTCTATAACGGTCTTCGGTTTTTTACACTTACCGTACGAAACATATTAGATGAAGCAGTAAAAGCCAAAAAGCTATCAGAATTAACATCTCAGAATAAATCCTACCTTATACGGCTATTTAAACCTGTATTATGTGAGGTACGTAAGTCTAACTTCAACCCAGTGACCAGGTTGGGACAGGGCTAGGCTCATAGATTATTTGCGTGATAGACTTCATAATGAGCTTATCGGCAGTAGAACCAAAGTAATACATATAATCCATTGAATCAGTAAACTAAAGTGACAATACGCCGGCCATACAGCTCTAAAAACCGACAACCGATGGGGGAAGATAGGTTGTCGAGTGGCAGTCTCGTACGATGTATAAGTTGGCACCCCAGTAGATGGAATAACGACCTGGTAAGAGATGCAGGACGTTGATGATTGCAGATGGCTCAGGACCGTGCTTTGTGGTATTCCTTGTGGGAGGCCTATATTGAGCAGTAGACTTGTGATTGTTGTAATGATGATGTCAATAATATGAGAGCGGGATTTTTACCCGGTCGAACCGAACCATTCATGGCGCAATCAAAATACAGCTGCAGCATGGCTATACCATCTAAAAAATGAATAAATATAAATTAACTATGATAAAGGCAATTTTTCTAGGTGTTTATTGTAATTTGTTATAAAAAAATACTTTCAAGTTGAATTAATTTAACCGAGTGAGAGTGAGAGTGACTGCATAAGAAAATTCACTACACCATATAATAAAATATATATATAATTGCGTTAGTCAATCCGCCTGCCAAGCGTGGCAGCTATGGCATAGTATATCCGCCTATGAGGCTATATATTGGAGAGATTTATTCAGCTGTCGACTTTTGAAAGGTTATTATAAAAGGTGAAAGTGAAAAATATAAGGTCTTTGGATAATTCCGAATGCAATATTTGAGAAACATTCTCGTATATCTATTATTTGTATAAATTAATATTTATATAATACCTATTATTATTATTACATACCAATTAATTTTTGAGTATGAATCCGCCTGCATTTAAACTTCCCATTAAAGTGTACTAATTTGAGGATAGATCGACACTATATAGTGTATAGTGTCGATCTATCCTCAAATTAGTACATGGAGAGTATAAGGAGTTTGCGCGTACACTTGCGATTATATAAAAAAAATATTTCACTATATGGTTTTTAATGACAGACACCTAGTACTGCAATATCTAATCAGATATTGCAGTACTAGGTGTCTCATAAAGTATAGTCATTACTAAAATTGGAGAGGTACATGTCTAGTAGTTGACTTATTCGGGCTGAATAAGGCAATTTTTTATAAAATAAGGGTGACGTACGAGGACATAGTCCACCCGATGGTAAGTGTATGCTGTGGCCCATAGACATCTAGGTACATCGATTCTCGATTAGGAATCAAAATGCAGATGCGTTGTCACCCCTGAGAGTGAATGGACAGGACTGAGATGGAATGCTGTAAACGAGAGTAAAAAGGGGTCTCCGGTTCTCTACACTTACCATACGAAACATAGCAGCATTTTGCTGCCATTTTACGCCGGTATTCTGTGAAATCGTGGTCCCTCCCCGGCCGAGCCGACCCTTTTGTGCTACAACCATAATGTATAACTGCAGCGTGGTTCTACTCCGTATATAACAGATGTAGCTATTATGAATTTAGTGATCTATATTTTATGTATATATAATAGACAATAGACAGTACAGTTATTATTTTAAACCATGAGCATAATTCTGCATAATATGTAGTTATTACTTAAATTCTGGTTTTTTAGAAAATCTTAGTGATAATTAGATATTTTTAAAATAGTTTATTACAAACCTAAATTTAATAATAAACAGTATTTTAAAAGACCATAATTTATATTTTTGCAGGCACCATTACCACCACCAGCCTTCCAAAGCCCATTCATTGCCGACAGAAAAGATATCAAATGCGTTAGACCATTAGGTGTAGGATACGAAGGAATAGAAGATTGCTTGGTAGCAAATGTTTTTACCCCAGCCATTAATAATGCATCACTCTTACCCGTTATGGTGTGGATAAAAGGCAAAGAATTCGATAAAGTTAACGAACACAAACTTTCTTTTAGGAATTTTATGGATAATAAAGTGGTAATTGTATCATTAAATTACCGTGAATCAATCTTAGGATTTCTCTGCTTAGGAACAGAAGAAGCCCCGGGTAATGCTGGCTTAAAGGACATAATTGCTGGTTTGAATTGGGTTAAACATAATATTGTACAATTTGGTGGAGATCCAGATAATATAAGTCTTTTTGGTCACGGTAGTGGAGCAGCTGCAGTAGATTTAGTTTCTTTGTCACCTATGGCAACAGGACTCGTACATAAAGTAATAGCTCAAAGTAGCACTGCATTAGCACCGTGGGCAGTTTCACGCGATAATTTGAAATATGCCTTAGATGTTGCAGAGGGTCTTGGACATTCTGTCAATAGTATCCAAACACTTTCCGATGTCTTTAAAAGGACTAGTGTTGCAGCTTTAATGGCTGTTATTAATGAGCTTGATCTCACAGATAATTCATTGGCATTTGCTCCATGCATAGAAAGGGATAATTTAGAAAATGTTGAGCCGTTTCTCACGAAATCCCCATATCAAATATTAATCGAAGGCGATTATCAAAATATACCATTCATGACTGGTTTTGTTGATTACGAAGGAACTATAAGAGCCGAAGAAGCAATAGAGAATAAATGGTTAGAAAAAATGGAAGAGTCATTCATTGATTTTATTCAACCAGATTTAGATTTAAGAAAAGATGAACAAGACATTGACGTAGTCCAGACTATAAAGTCATTCTACTTTGGAACAGAACCTATAAATATGTCTCAAATGGATAACTTCTTTTCATATCATGGGGACACGATGGTTTTGGTTTCAGCAATAAGAGAAGCTCGTTTACGTGCTACCAAATCTAGCAGTCCTATATATCTTTATCAATTTTCGTATAAAGGCATGTTAGAAAACCCTTTTGTTGGACCTGCAGTTGTAAATGGTACAGCCCACAGTGAAGAACTAGCCTACTTGTTTTACCATGATTCTGATGTAACACCGACTGAGATGGATTCGACTGTAAGCGACATTTTAGTGGAACGTTGGACAAACTTCGCTAAAACCGGGTATGTATTTCTGACAATTATTACAGTAATGAATGAAAGCATTAAAAATATTGAATAATTTAAATCGTTAATTCTTATTAAATTTTAAGAATTTAGTACTAAAACAAATTATTTTAGTAATAATACCCGCTTCGTTTATTTATATATTTATAATATCAATTTATAAACAAGACACGAATCATTGTTTTTCTCGGGACAAAAGGTCAAAAAGAGAAATAACAAGTACTCCTTGCCTGTACTAATAAATACATTGTATAATATGTAAAGAATTGCGAGACATTGCATTATGTTTAAAAAAAAGATCCAGGAATGAAAAACATCAAAAATTCAGCTCTAATTCCATTTCTTTTATTCTTTAACAATTTTGGTTAAAGTAATAAAATACTTTTTTATTTACACAACATTTTTAGAACACCGGGGACTGCAGTATCTGAAATAGAATGGAAGCCATTTTCTACTGAAAGTAATAACTTTTTAAGAATTCTCGATGACGAAGAGGTGAATGTAGATCAGGGAGGAAGTTTAGAGGTGAATTTAATAAATCCCCAACCTGAAAAAATGATATTTTGGAATCAAATATACAGTGAGCACTTTGTGGATGCTAAAAGTAGGTGGGTTCTTGAAGAAAGAGTTGAAGAAGGTGAAGAAGAAGTTGCAGTTGAAGAAGGAAATGGGGAAGAGCAAGGTGGCGAAGATAATGATGAGGATGAGGAAGAGGAGGAAGGCGATAATGAAAACGATGGAGACAACGAAAGCAATGATAATAATTCAGCAACAACGATTTTCGGTTACACATTTCTTATGATATCAATTTATGCATTCTTAGATAAATTTCATATGTGGCAATTAATGTCTTAATAAATTTATGTTACTAGGGATTAATTCACCAATAAAAAAAAACTTTTTTGAGTTTCTATAGTGAAATTCAATTAAAGTTGCGTAGTTATTTTTAGAATTATATGATATTTTATGTTCGTTACCTTTCCATGTAATGCTTTATAAAATATGTGTACTAACATTTTTTATATTAACTTTAACTTAATTAACGTAACTTATTGTATGTTAATTAAATACGAATTTGTAAATTGGTTATTTTACATGATCTTATTCTTCAAATTTTAACTTTTTTAATATGTAATATGTAAAGTAATCGCCTTCTGAATATAGGATTCTCTATTCGATGAAGTCAGAACGCAAATTCCTTGACGATAAAAATTCTCACTTTTTAACTGAAAGAATACGTTTGCTTTGATATCCTTCGTTTTAAAAATTGTTTATTATTCAATTCAGTAACAGTAAGTAGTTTTGGTAATATTTTCCAGTTAAATTCTAATAACTAACTTATTACGTGTGTTTTTCCACATGTACCTTCATTGTGAAGTTAATAAATATGGTTACTTTATAAATGATTTTTCTTTATATTATGAGTTGTTACTGTGTTGTCATTGTCTGATTTTTAGGCACTTGATCAAACATGATTACTCATTTAACATCCTCTTGATTTCGGAGTAGATTTGCTGGTTATGCTTTTACCCACCCACTGTTTTATGCTTCTAACGTTACGGTAAAAAGCCTACTTCTATCAATCAGCTTGTTATTATGTGGCGACAATGCAACAGAATTCTACGCTTAGCTGTAAGTGCTCCATCGATATTTTATACAAAACCAAACAACTTTATTTCTATACTTTTCCTAATACAGCCAAATGGTGCTTGATCAACGCCGAAGCTATTAGTTCTTTTCAGCAAGCTGAAGCAATCTGTCGGTTATGATAGCCCAAGGAATGACCAAGGATCAAAGTTTGTCTTCGAGCTTATTTTCCCTGTTTAAATTTTAAAAAAAAACATCGCTCACAGCCTTTTGCCTTATCACATTTTTACCAAATGTTTGGCGTAAATCCTTAAAAGATACACTAGCCTTAAGGCTAAAATGGAAGTCGTACATTAAGCAACAATGTAGTTCACGCGTAGAATTAAAATTCTCGGCCATTATTACAGTAATCACAAAACTTTTCTGCACGATATGAAGCTTTGCTGACAACTTAATGATTTATGTACGATTCTTAATTTTACAGCGCCGAGAATAGGGTTTTTTTAACTTATTAAAAGTCAGTGCTTGACTATAATGATGGTGGTAAGTGGTGATGCAACCATAGATGGTAAATCGCACTGTCTTTACGTAACAAAAGCCGTTTTGCCGTTAACATTTTAATGTGCAATACTGCAAATACTTGTGTAACATTATAGTTGGAAAAAATTACTTTCCCAATATCCGCTCAATAAAATAAAAATTCAAACTAGGTAAGATGTGTCTTACCTAGTTTGAAGAGCACCTCCCGCCCTCCCTCAATTACGTGCACTATCCCCGTCACCACTAATCCCACCACCACTACACTAGCAAAGACACACCACCGACGATAATACGATACGTGTTTCGCCTCTACACGAGGCGAAACACGTATCGTAGTAGACTCTGACCGCTAAGTAACTTACTCACCGGTGGGAGTAGTGGTGCGGGGGTTAGTAGTGACGGGGATAGTGCACCCAATTGAGGGAGGGCGGGAGGTGCTCTACAAACTAGGTAAGACACATAATTTTATTTTATTGTATGTACGTACACAAAAATAAAAGTAGTTATACAAAAATAAGTGATATTCATTCTGTAAATACTAGGAACAAACACAAGCTAGTAGTACCAGTTACTCGACTCCACCGAGTCAGTAATTCATTCTTGGGGCGATGTATACGCTTTTACAACAAAATCCCAGAAAATATACAAAATTCGACCTGCTCAAAATTCAAAAACTTTATTAAACATAGTTTGTATAAAAAGGGTTATTATAATGTTAAGGAATTTATGGATGATAATAACCCTGGGAATGAGGTGTTCGCTGCCAGGCTGTTTCTAATTTGTTTTGTGTGGTTAATGTGTAATATACATGATTGTAAGCTGTTATTTAAAAAAAAAGTCCCGCTGGGTTTCTTGCTGGTTCTTCCCAGGACAGAGGTTTTTTTTCGAACCAGTGGTAATTAGACAAAAGAGTGACTTTCAATAAGTATTATTTATAATCTATATTGAATAAAAAAGTTTCTGTTTCTGTTTCTGTTTCTGTTTCTGTTGAGCAGATATTGGCAAAGTAAATTTTTCCAACTTTAATATAATGGATTTCCGCAAAGTAACGCCTGATTCTATTAATTTTACTTGTGTAACCCTAATATTTATATAAAGTAATAATTACTGCTTAATTAAACTTTTAACATATTTAAATTGGATGAATATAGGCCAATTTATTAGAAGTGTAAAGTTGCGTGCTGATGAAGCGTGAAAGTTCAGATGGGTCACGACGCTCGTATGCTGATACGGAGGTCAGAAGGTCAGGTGGTGCGCTTATGCGTTTTATGCAAACAAGCGACCGTGGGCGGCTTGAATGTCATACGGACACTTTTAGATCTACTGTATACTACTGTATGTTAAAAATGAGACTTCTGAAAACTGAGAGGTATTTCTTACACTTCCTTGATGAATCTACTGTAATACTTACTTAATCTATATTCTGTCTAAAAAAAATCGCAATCAATCAAATTCAGAATTCGAAAAGGTAAAGTATCAAATAATAAGAATAAATATTGTACATAATAAATGTAATATTTTTATGTTTTACATCTCTGAAATATTACCAATGTACTCTTAGGATAATATGACTTTAGATTTTTTATTATTAATTAATTTTACTAAGGATAATAAATGACTTTACTTTTTTAATTAGTTATTATAATTTTCTATTTTATTTGGTATAACTTACTTATTTTATATAATTAATAAAAAAATTAGTATACATTTTGATGTATGTATTTATTTTTATATTGTACATATATATTATAATCTAACTTAAAAAAAGGTAATAAAAAAAATTCAGGTTAAAAAATTCTAATTGCTCGTACTTTATTCCATTATAACCTGATCAACCATTGAAGTATCAGTAGTTTATTCGATCAGTGTTGTCCTACTGACCTCATTCATTTATTAATTACAGCCTATCATCGGTCCCCTGATGAACATAGACCTCCTAGACCCCATAGGGGTATATTTGCCATAGTTGCCACGCTTGGCAGGCAGGTTAGCAACCATAGTTTTTTATTATTTTGAGTTATATATATATATGTATATATGCTGTGGCCTATTACCTTTATTTATCCTTGATTAAGAATCAAATGCAGATGCGATGGCACTCCTGAGGACTAAGATAGAATGCCTCGTTACCTAGTAAAAAGGTTCTCCGTTTCTCGTCTCTCACTACATCATTTTTGCGATATTTAAGCTGGTGCTGGTATGCAAGAATGTTCATTCCCTAATCAAGGCGACCCATTTGTGCTGCACCCATAATAGGCGATAAAATTAGGTAATAAAAAATTACCAATAATGAAGTGTTTTATACATTTCTTATAACTTTATTCTGTAAAACTATAATATATTATTATATTTATATTATTCTAAGCCAACGCTTAACTACAATCCCACCTGATGATAAGTGGTGATGTAGCCTAAGAAGTGAAGCGCACTGACTTAACAAAAGCCTATTCACTCTTGCCTTGATGAACGATGTAGCAAACCGTTTGGTTCGAATACGTGGTAAGTCAACAACGAAAGGATGGAGACTGGCGGAACCTCTGGTTGTCCAATGATGGAAGAGAGAGGGAGGAATTCCTGCGCACACTCTCCGAAATGCATCCTGTAGAAAACCGAAAGGCTGGCTACTTTGCGCCTGTGTTCAAGGCTGGTAAGATTGGTTTTAACCAAATTCGGGTCACAAACAAGCCCCTTAGCACGCCTTTCCATTGAGTCCAAAGCTGCTAGGTGGCATTTTGCAGCACCATCCCCATATATGGCAGCAATACATTCAATAAGCATTCGTTCAGCAATATATTTGCAATTACGTTCTTAGGGTGCGCTCATACCAAAACACAGAGTCGAGAAGATGTATTTTCATAGAAATTTCAATTCCGCCGCCCTCGCACGCTTCAGGGCAATACGTTTGTCTCTTCTGCCTTCTCCGCTTGAGTTGAAACCTATCCTCTTAGTGGAAAGATTCGTTGGTAAAATACAAGAATAAAAGTATTTTTCTTAGTTCATACATCATAATTAAAATCAACAAAAATAGAAATTTATTTTAGTGCAAATATTGTTTTATTATTTAGCAATCGTGAGTAATACCACATAAGGTTATTTTAAGAAAATATAGCTCATTTTATATGCAATCCGTTAGGAATGTTTATAGGAACACCTAATGTTGGCAATAAAACACTTATAGGGGAAGCCATTAAATCGCAAAAGATTTGCAGGCGAAATAACAAGCAATGTAGGGCTGTGCAGCTGGGAGCTAAATTAATGTTTTGGACATAAAATTTGAGTACGCGTAATTAAAACAACGTGTACACGATACATTTTTTTCCTAATTAAGGATTGTTTCACATATGTGATTAAAATGAAGGTGACTGTTTTTTTGTTTGCAAAAAATCAAAGCACAATGATTTTGTATTTTACACCAGTGCTTAGTAGACGTTTTGAAATAAGTCTTATACAAAAGTTATATAATTTAAATAGTTTATTTTGATACGAGAATGGATTTGCACGTAAAGACCGAAATTAATAGTTTATTTAGTAAGCTCTTACCATTACAACCTATAAAAAGCCTGCTCCTGAACATAGGCCTCCAGATTCCAGATTGCCTCATAGGAGGATTTTACACTCTTATTTAATTTAAAATATTTCTCGCATTAGGCTTGATCTGTAAAAGAATATTATATTTAAATCATTTAATAATTATTAATTTTTGTAAATTCAATATTCATTAATCAATTATTGTAAATCTGAAAAGGATGTAAGGGAGATTTATCGCGTTCATCTCTTCGCGCGTTTTGTCTTTTAGCGTACATATTTATATCGTATCACTGAAAACTCCGAATCCAAATGTCACAGTTTGGTGATAATAAACAGCGAAATGTCAATGAGAGCTAATGCAAAAGTATCAACTCTACGCTCACCAACCCGTCTGCCCAAAATGATGGCAAATATTTTAAATTATTTATTACATTTAGCGCATTTAAATTACTTTTATCCAACGAAAGAGTTTAAAGAAGAAGAATTTTATCACTTGTGAACTTTACTTTATATTTTGGACGTCGAAATTTATTAAATAATTTGAATATTACTTCGCACTTCTTGATAACTTCACACTTTTTGATAACTCGCCTATTTTCTATGTAATGGCTTATCAATGTGCTTACTCAAATTTGTAAATGACTAAAGAAACTAAACTAAGTCTGTTACTGTTACATATCGCTACTCACTGATTATTTTATGTAGAGATGTAGGTAAAGTACAACACAAAGTCATATTTATTTGGTTGAAATTGCCATGCACACGTGCTGGCCACGTCGATTTTTAACGTTTCTGCTGCTAACGAAAAGAATAATATGGATATTCTCAATATGATCTTTAAAATTTTTCTATTGAAAAATAAATTGCATTATAAATATTTTTATAAAATTGTAACTCCAATAGTCACTATTAACAACAATTTAATTATTATTTTTAACAATAATAAACGAAACTGCCGCAATAACTCTATATATATATACATTTTGGTATCTGTTTTACCAATAAAAATACATAAGGGTTAATAGATAACGGTGGTGTAGATAATTGGTCTGTGTATTCACATAAGGTATGAGTTCTAGGTTCGATTTCAGTAAAATTAGAGGCATCTCACAAGTATTTTGAATTAAATTCAAATTTAATTCAAAATACTTGTGAGATACCTACTGTATCTTAAATAACTGTTAATTTCCGATAGTATTTAAAAGTTGCCACTATTGCAATTACATAATCATTATAATCATAGTTTAATATCTAATTCTAAAAGTGCTAGATTTTATTACTTCATTAAATACTATACGTTTGAATCAATCTCAATATAATTTGTTAATTTTATTACTTAAAAAGTACAATATATACCACAACAAATTAAATCAACACTAATCGAACATGCTTACGCGCCGCGTGAGACGCCCGTGCCGCAGCCGCCTCTTGCGGGCCATGTGGCCCCACATCCTGCCTCCCCTCGCACCTTGTTCAGGTTACAGTTGCGCTGTACTGACGTACCGCCCGTGTTTTACGTAACCAGATTGAATTTGAGAACATGTCTTAACAATTTCCTCATTCCGTTTATATACACAGTAACAGTACAAAACCTGATACAAGATCAATCACATAATATAATATATGAACTATTCATAATAAGCATTTATATGGTATTTTTATATAAATAATTTATATTAATATATATAATTAATTATATTAAGTTACCGTATAGTGGCGGTGTAAGAATATCCACTACCCCATATCATCCCGTAGGTGTCATATGCAGGCGGCAGAGGGAGACAAATCAGGAGAAAGGCAGCAAAGTCTTCCTAATAACGACTAAAAATAAAAAACTGCGGTTGCCAACCTGCTTGCCAAGCGTGGCAACTATGGCAAATATCCACCCTTTGAGGCTGTCTATGGGCGAGGCATATGTTCAGCTGTGGACTTTATAGCCTATGCTGTAATGGTAACGGTAATATATAGAAACTTTTGTATAATTGTGAACCAGGCCTCCTCTCATTTCTGAGAGGGATTTAGGGCAAGGAAATGTCAATCTGCATACCTATTTTTTTATTTGTGTACCAACAAATAAAGAAATACACAACATTAAGTCTTTCTTATCGATTTGAAAGCATTTTTTTCTGGGCAAAATTTTCTATTTATCATTTTTCTAAAGACTTCAAAAAGGAGACGGTACTCAATTCGACTGTATGTTTTTTTATGTGTGTTACCTCATAACTTTTTTCTGGGTTAACCGATTTCGGCGATTCTTCTTTTATTTGAAAGCTGGTGCTTTTCATGTGATGGGATCACATGAAAAAATTATAAATATATTAATAATTTATATTGAAGTCGGTTGCACAAAATTTCAAATTGTAAATTATGTATTATATTATTATACTCCTATTATAAGGTATAGTATGTGTATCTCCTAAGAAGTAATAAAGAGATTTTATAAGTGACTTATTTAAAGTATCAATGAAATTAAATAAATATTATACTTTTTTTACACAAATAATTTTATATTTACCACACGCAAAAGATTATTTATTGTATACCACAAAATATCTATATCTTCTCCATCATCAGCCCGTAAAAGTCCATAACTGGACAAAGTACGAAGGATGAAGGATACTAGACTTTTACAGGCTGTGGACATTAGTCCAGCTATAGACTTTTACGGGCCAATATTAGAAATAATCTGCTTTTTAAAATACTAATAACTCATTTTCGTTTTCTTAATATAATGCTGCGTTTCTTTATTAATATATTGATGTACATTATAGGTGATGTTTATAATTTACGACTTTTCAGTTGACGACGCTGTTTAGATTTTAACTTTCTAAACACCCAAACTTTATTCGGCTTAAAAGTATTAAAATGTCATAAAGTTACTCCGGCGTTAAATCGTAAAATTTCACTTTACGCTCATTAACAGATCGTAATAAAACACTATGCTCTATGAGGTGAACAAAGTAAATATTATGTCAATGTCCAGTAAAAATGTAATAGAATAATTTAATTGAATTTCTACCTCTCTATTTCTGTAAATATTTGAATTAATATATAATTATTGAAATTGTTTTGTACCAACAAAACCATGCTTGAAAAAATTGTAATATTAATGTTTATTAAAAAATGAATTATAGCAAAATTACTTTGAAAATAACGAGTCATATTTTGTGAGTGGTAGAGGTTCGTGGGTGTCGTATGAGACGACGTGAAACTATGCGATATACTAAAAGATCTTATAGCATCCGATTGATAGCATTATCCAAGTTGGTATCGACATGCGACGAGGAGAAGCGTCAAGGATGCAAAACACCTGGCATTGCGATCGTCAATCCAAGCGTGACGATAAAGGGAAATCCTGTCTACAATTGGAGAGGCCTATGACTTTACGATGATTGTGAAGTAGAAGAAGGAGGCTAATCGTAAGGGCAGAGCTGCAACCCTTATAAAGGTAATGCCGCTCAATTTAAATAAAACTAGTTTTACGGATTTTATCGCGTATATTAAGTTATTTTATATTCCCGACGTTTCGAGTACTTTACAGCACCCATGGTCACGGGGGGGGACTGAGGTATTTGACGTCCTAATGTCATAGTTAACCACGGTTACCTCCAGATTAAAAATTATTAATTTTTGTTCCGATCTACGCAGTATGAACTCACAGTATCTTGTAGTCTTGCAGTTGTATGCTTGGGTTGGGATTTAATTTTATTAATTATAGGATCCCAAGCAGATGGTAGCACCCAGCCATCTTCTCTATTGAAATTAGGATGTTTTTTTATTTCACTAGCCTCGCGAATCATCCTTGGAAGGAATCGGTTTATTTCTATGACATTACATTACATATGACATTGACATTGGGACGTCAAATACCTCAGTCCCCCCCGTGACCATGGGTACTGTAAAGTACTCGAAAAGTCGGTAATATAAAATGAGTTAATATACGCGATAAAATCCGTAAAACTAGTTTTATTTAAATGTGTAGTGTTCGCGTAAATATAAGAAATCATAATGCCGCTCAACATTTCACTCTGTGTGATTTAAGTTCGGCATTCTTCAAACAAGTTTTTGCCATCATTACGTCTCCGGAGTTTTGACTGTGGTCAGTTAGTAGGTTGCATATCGCGCAGATGAGGTTCACATTTATGAGAAATATGTACTTTTTCACCCCACAGACTTCATATTTTAATTGAAGCATGTCTTAAATGTATAACACGTTATTTGTTTTAATAATATTTATCTTTACATTAATTAATATATAACATCCCCTACTAGTATTAATATTACCTAGTATTACTTAACTTTAAATGTAAATTAACATCTTTGTTTAATAACAGAACTTTTCAAAGCCGCTGAGTATTTTAATTGAGTTGTCAATAACATGTTGCATTTCTCTGTGCCAATGTCACAGGGAAATTACATGTAAATTACAAAACACCTTAGAGATTTTCCTTTCACCTGCTTTTTTATACATTTTAACATACAAATATTATTTTATTTAGCGGTAGGTAAATTTCTGTAGTTTTTGATAGCAAAGAGTAGAAGAAATGTAAAATTACACTTTTCTTAATTGAAACTATAATTGTTAAAAAGGTAACATAAATAGTGATCTATATTGCAAAGCATTTTTTTAGAATAGGGTGACAAACGAGCACACAGTCCACCTGATGGTAAGTGGATGCTGTGGCCCATAGACATCTACATTTATCCTCAATTGAGAATCAAAATGCAGATGCGTTGTCACGCCTGAGGAATACGATGGGATGCCTCGTTCCCAGTAAAAAGGGTCTCCGGTTCTCTACACTCACTCAATCAATTTTACGCTGGTATTCTGTGAGCGCATGGTCCTCCCCCGGTCGAGCCGACCCATTCGTGCTACAACCATAATATAGCTGCAGCGTGGCTCTACCACGTATAAAAATAACTATGAATTTCCAGCAGAATGTTGGAAATTAAAAGTTATTTTAGTTTACTTACTTTATGTTGTTTTAGTTAATTTAGTTTTTAGTTAAGTTATCAGCATAGTTTAAGTTTAAAAACCTAAGTTTCTTTTTTATTTATTTTTAGCCCTTAGGGGTGACAACGCATTTGCATTTTGATCCTTAATCGAGCGTAGATGTAGTTGTCTGTGGGCCACAGTATTTTTTTATGGCGGTTTTGATCATTACAATGTCAGCGCAGTATTCAATCACCATCAAGTGGAGTGTGTGCTCGTTTGTCAGTCTAAACTTGATTTCACAGTTCATTCGCCAAACTTGTTTGCCGAAAAATCAAAGATAGTCAGTAGGTGTAACACACAACAGATATTGATGTTAAAATTATAAACATGACCACCGTTTAGTACTGAAAATTTGAGACTATTTTGAAGAATACGCAGGACATTTCTTTACTTGATTGATGAGCCAGCAACAACGTGACATATGAAGCCAAGAATTGAGCGCAATGGTAACATTTTAAAGATGCCTATTTTTAGTGGACTGCCATAAATTAATATGTAACATCGTTATTGCCACGCTCGTCAGGCAAATTGGATTGCAGTACGACATGACTTGCATATGACTACCATCTTTCAATGGCCATAAGGTCTTTCTAGACTTTCTCATTAAAGTTTTAACGTGGCAGAGCCAAGCTGCAGCATGGATTAGTCGCCTCTACCAAGTAATGACCACGCTCGCGCAGAATAGCAGCGAGAAATAGCAGTTTAATGCTGTATTTCGTATGGTTAATGACTGCAGCTGCAGACATTTTACTGGTAACGAGGTATTCCATTTTAGTCCTCATTGGTGACAACGTATCTGCATTTTGATTCATAATCGAGGATAGATGTACGCTGAAAGAAACCATCTCTTACGATACCCGCAGACAAAAATGGATAAATGGATAGTAAATAGTTAAAATAAGATAGGTTTGCTACTTTAATTTCCTTGTTTCGATAAGATTTTAGTCTTTTTTAAGTTAATAATTTTTTCACAACTATTACTTTTTAAATGAATCTTTTTAAAAATGTTATACCAATTCAAAAATAGTTCTTCAGAGTTAAGCAGAAACCATTATCCATTATCCTTGACCGAGGCTTTAAATATATTATATGTTTGACTTAAATTACATGACTAAGTTCGATGTGGAATTAATATTGTCGTTATTTGACCTACGCACACTAAACAAAGAGAGAAACTTACCCAACTTTGAAAGCTAAGCCCTTTTAAGCGTCTGAGAATTTATTTGTTACTGCTTTATATTGATCTAAATTATTTTAATTACTTGGTTGCTGTTGTCGTTGTATAACTTCATGAGTCACTTATTCATAGGCTAACTCAAGATATTGAGTTGTAATGATTTCTTATATTTACGCGAACACTACACATTGAATAAAACTACTTATACGGATTATATCGCGTTTAATTAACTTATTTTTATTAATTCCCGACGTTTCGAGTGCTTTACAGCACCCATGGTCACGGGGGACCGTAAAAGTAGTTTTATTCAATATTGAGTTGTATCCGAGATGTATTCATTTTTTAATTTTGCACGAATTTTCATTTTGTTTTCATAACATTTACGACAATATCCTTTGTCATCATCAGACCAGCGATGAGAATAAGAATTGAAGGTGCGAGGTACTATGATCACCAATACGCTCGACAGGTATGATGATTTTTCTACCGACTTCAAACAGGAGGAGGTACTCAATTCGACTGTATGTTTTTTTTAATGTGTTACATCATAAATTTTTTCTGGGTGAACCGATTTCGATGATTCTTTTTTTATTTGAAAGCTGGTGCTTCACATGTGGTCTCATATAAATTTGATCAAGGTCTAACTAATAGTTTTTGAGTTATTCTTAATAATTTATATTGAAGTCGGTTGTACAAAATTTTTAACTTAAAATTATTTAATAAAATTGAAGTGAAAAACGAACTTCCAGTCCACCTGATGGTAATTGACTACTGCAGTCAATAGCTATTGAAAATAAATTGCCCATTTGTGTCATAGTCGTATCACATATAATGCCGCTATTAATAACAGCAATTGATTAGTACGTTACCGCTGGATAGGACGGTTAGCTTTTTTAGAGACAAAAAGCATAGTAAACGACAAGGATAGCAAAAGGTGATTTTTTATAAAACCGAAGTGAAAAACGAACTTACAGTACATCTGATGGTAGGTAGCTACTGTAGTCTAGGAAGCATGTATCGCAGGCTGTAATTATACTAGCTTTATATAGACCAGGAAACAGCAGTGCAAGCACCGTTATTTGGCGGAAACAGGCAGAAATATGTACCCATACGTAATTCTACTTAGAAAATGATTCCTAACACCTAGTAGAAATTGATCGATTGTGGCAAATCCTTTCCATTATGGTACATGCTCATGCTCCAGCAGTGTGGACTAATGTGGAGTAATAAAGAAAAAAGGAAAATGAAAAAACATGCGTGAGTGTCGTGGAACATTCGGTTGGAACGAAGTTCCTCTCGTAGTAATTATTGATAAACGTATTGTATTATTGATTCACAAATACAAATAAATGAATTACTAGCGTCTATTAAAATGAAGCGTCATTTAAAATAAAATCATATTTCTTTCATGGCAAGATAAGAAAAAGTGCGAGGGAGATGGATATTATTCCGTCTCGCTTCCTTATAGCCGCCAAGGCCGTCTACACTACGTCAGAAGGGGTCGTGACGGAAAAATCTTACACTTTTTCTCACCTAGACTTCATCCGCAAAATTCGTACTGTCCGATAAGGAACTTTGTTCCAAAAATAAAAAATTACTATAAGAACTTAAAAACTTCATGATTAAAATTCTTAACATACTCAATTTCAGCGGTACCTATAGACACAGAACTTAGGATACTTATACAAATTTACTCAAGGCGAATTCCCAGTCTCTGATAACTGACAACTTACTACTATATTTTGTATAAATTAATTTTATGTTACCGTTACAGCCTGCTAAATTCCATTGCTGAACATAGACCGCCCCCATAGATTGCCTCATAGGTCATATTTGCCATAGTTGCCACGCTTGGAAAGCGGGTTGGCAACCGCAGTTTTTATTTTTAGTCGTTATAAGGAAGACGCTGCTGCCCATCTTTTGATTAGTTTCTCTATGTCGCTTCTTACGACACCCACGGAATGATATGGGGTAGTGGATATTCTTACACTGCCACTACTCGGTAAAATTGTATGTTATTTGCGTTTAATTAATAATACTGACACTTTAACTGTCAATATAGTAGAATTCAATATTTTATTTGAGTTCGCTGAAACACTTTTTACAAGCACCATTTTCTACGTCAACCTGTCAAAGAATAGAAAAATAGCATCTGTACGACTAGCCTACTGAATTATAAAGCCGCCGTGTCGGTTCGGTTCGACATGCTTTCAGAGAAATGAACAGTAGATGTTTGTTCCGTGGCACTTTAGCCGTTAATACGCCTTAGCTACCGTGCTACGAGAGACGTGAGTAATTGCCGCTGCATTCGGAACTACTTTGATTGTAGAGCATCAATTGAAGCGAAGGTAGGAAACAATCGAATAGAAAATGAGATGAGGCATCGATATTTAAACATTTCTTCTCTAAAACTTGATTTACATGTTCTAAGTCTGATTAATAAAAATAATTTCTGATATTTCTTTTTTGTAATGATTCATTTAAAAGTATGTCTGTTACGACTGAAACTATGTAGGTGAATAAGGGTGACAAACAAGCACACATTCCACCTGATGGTATGTAAATGCTGTGGTCTATAAGTCTACGTCTATCCTCGATGAAGAATCAAAATGCAGATGCGTTGTCACTCCTGAGAACTAAGATGGAATGCTTGATTGCAGTAAAAATGTTTATTTTTTATAATTTATAAATTATTAGATTAATTATGCTAAAGTCGCTACGTGCTTTTGTATTTTTGACAAATTTGACACCTAAGTTTAGCCAACCGCAATCGGTTGCACATAGCTGTAGCCAGATAAACCTAGATGTATCTGCACTTCGGCTTTTAGCCGTAATATACGAGTGTATAATAAATAATGATTTTGATAACGATCTACTCATGTATTGGTACGTAGTAGAGCCATGCTGTAGAGAATTACTCAACCGCTCAAATTGCTCAATCAGGGTTGAACTGTCACACGGAGTATAAAGTTACAGCCTATTAAGGTCCACTGCTGAACTTAGGCCTCCCCACAGATTGCCTCATAAGGGGGATATTTGCCATAGTTGCCACGCTTGTACAAGCGTAAAATAGGAACTTAATGCATATTATAAATATTGCATATTTCGTATGGTGTTGAGAATCGTAGATCCCTTTTACTGGTAGCAAGGCATTCCATCTAGATCCTCAGGAGTTGACAACGCTTTTGAATTTTGGTTTTAATCGAGCATAGATGTATATATGTCTATGTGTCGTAGCAACCATGTACCTGCATCAGGTTGACTGTGCGCTCGCTTGTTACCTTTATTTGCATTATTAAACTTATGTTTTGCCACAGAATAAATAATAGTAAAAGAACAGAAGGATCACTCTCTGATAGCAAACTTGCGAGTTTAAAACTAGTTACAACGTCGCTAAAGTTCATAATACTTTGCACGCCTCGGAAGCGACCTTCGTGAAATTAGCCTACGTCGAAACAAAAATGAATGCAGCGCGCGTATTAAATCAAAACACACCTAACGTCCGCGTGCGAGTGTCTGTATTACATAGCAGAATACTCCGAGGTGTTATGCAATGTATTAGTTTTTTTTTTAATTTTCTTTAAAAAAACGTTACCCCCACACTAGGATTTTCTCCTGTATCGTGGATGCAGTTTACAAACATAAATTGCACAAGGACAAACGTCTAGACCCGGAACAATTATTTGTAGGCCATACAAATACTTGTTCCGTCCGGGATTCGAACCCGCGACCCTTAGCACTGCAACTCATTACTAAGCCACTACGCCACGGAGCCGTCACTTGTCTGTTTCACATTTTTTGCCATTTAAAAACATGCGACATGCGAGGACATTATTAATGAAAGAGTGGCAATGAGAAGTGCTGCTATTTTCAATCTCTTTCTTTTATCGACCAAGTGTTAAACTAATCCAGTATTTGCTGATCTTGCATTAGTAGGCAGTCACTAGTACTGGGCGGTCTACTTACACCGAACAATTTATTAAGGTCATAGGCATTATACGCGAAAAAATCGAAAACTGCGAAGCTGTGGTCGGGTCGGTAATCAAATAATAAATCTGTAACTATGACGTCAGTAACTAAGTACCTAATTATCTAGATCTACCTATAAATAATAATATATTACCTTTCAGTATCCTTAGGAACAATAAAGAATGAAAAGTCGACATTCCTATTGTTATTTAAGCACCCGTATGATATGCAGTACCTTTTGGCTTTATGAGAGGCCATACTTGAATAAAAACTCAAAAATAAATATCAAAAGTGGCTAATTACTTATAAGAGAAAAATACTTTTTTGTTAACGTAAGGCGCGCGTCAATTCAAGCGCGCGCGTTACAACCTCACAGAATTAGCCGCTTGAAGGGGACCACGCAGTGTTTATGTAGTGAGACAGGCCTGGTTTTACTAACCATATTAAAATCTACATACATTACATTACAGCCTATAAAAGTCCACTGCTGAACAAAGGCCTCCCCCATAGATTGCCCCATAGGGGGGATTTTGCTATAGTTGCCACGCTTGGCATGCGGGTTGGCAACCGCAGTTTTTTAATATTTTGAGTTATTATCAGGAAGATGCTGCTGCCCATCCCCTGTTTCAGTTTCCAGTTGGCTGGTGTAAGAATATCCACTACTTCAACGAGCCTGCAGCGTGTTTCTGCCACGTAAAAATTACTGAATACTTAAAATACTAAGCTAATGAAAGCGGGCATTTAATTAGCTATCACGAGTTTTTTGATGCATTTCTGCTTTCACTTATTACTTAATACTATTTAATATATATATATATATATTATTCTGTTAGGCTACTACGTCGGTATTACAACTTACTGGCTTAGGTTGTAATATGGAGTACCAGTTAAAGATTTTTAACGTTAATAGAAATTATTTTGCTGCGGTAAATATTGTTTTGAGGCGATGTTATACACGTTAAGAACTGGTTTTTTAATGAATCTTCCTACTCAATAACCGGCAGGTTTTAAAACAGAAGTGAACCATCAGCTTATAAAATTGTAATTAACAATTGGATTGGTACCGGCAAGGATCGAATCGCTTTGATCGAGTTCTTTAAAGGTCTAAGCCAAGCGCTTATCCCCTGAGCTACCATGGCTGCTCGTTAACATACAAGTCTAAACAAATAAAGATAAAATAAAGACTATGTATAAACTCATATTTACGTTCAAAATCGTGACTTGTACGTTTTGAAATGGCTATCGGAAAATTATGCTTAAGTTCTAATGCCGCTGGTTGTTTGTGAATAATAATGTCCACCAGACCGAATTTCGGTCACGGCGGTCAGTCTCAACGAAGACTAGTCTTCTGCGTAGGACAGAATTATAGTGCCCGAGTGTGTGCGCAAGCACAGGTGCGCTCTCTATGCCATCACTTTCATAATACAATCCACGACCGGAAAGAGATCAGGTGCAGGACGAAAGGCTTCACGTGCTTTTCTGAGGCACGGGAGTGAAGTATCGCCAACTTCGTGACTTCGGGCTGCTACTGAGATTTTCTTGACAGAAAAACTCAATAACTGATTTTGGGCCGACCCGGGGTCTGAACCCGGGACCTCATGATCAACAGTCGCGCTTACGATCACTAGATCAACGAGGCATCTGTTGGTGATTAACAACACTATCAGTACGAGAGTGTCGGGTGTTCACAGATCGGCTTGCAGCATTCTAGCATTGCTCACAACATTTTAGGCAAATATTTAAAAAAAATGCGTACCGGCTGACGGATTTTTGGGCAGAACTACATCAAATTATGACATTGCAATGCTAGCGATGTGATCATAATCATCATCATTACAGATCAATAGTATACTGCTAAAAATAGAACTCCCATATCGATTGGGAATCGCAGTTTTTTTTTTAATTTTTTGAGTTGTTCAGGATGATGCTGCCTCGTTTGTTTCCCTCTATGGCCTTGTATGACAATGGAGCAGTAGAAATATTACACCGCCACTACACATTAATTGTGATATGTTGATGTGATATAATTATGTATATATGTTATTAAATAAACTATAATAGCATTAAATAGTTTAGTAGTAACTTTTTTAATGTCATCTATTTATTTATTTTTTATTTATTTATAATAAAAGCAATGTTTACTTTCAATTAATAATTAATATTTAACAGATAAGGTCTTCCAATGAACTATTGTATTACCAAAATATCTTGTCCTAGATTTTCAGCTCGACGGTAAGTTCTAGTCTATATCAGGGCTGTTACAATAGATGTCGCTCAATTTTCATTATTAAACTATCGGGTTAAGCGGATTTCTGTGTTCCATGAGCTGGAAATAGCTCGGACTTTTGCATTCCAAAAATTTCAGCGGCGCGTTAATGATTTTACATTGAATGAAGCGCCGTGTTCAATTAGAGGCACTTTTGTGTATACTGCTTTGAAAATTTAAAGTGACTTATATTTAATAGGAGATAAATTTTTGACGATTTACAAGATAGATTGAAATGAGAGAATGTCCATGCCCAGCTGTGGGAGGATTCTTTGCGTTCACTCTTACATAATAGAGCCCCGCTGCTCGTGCACGCGTTAGATCTCGATGGGAAAAGAGCCATACTTTCACAAAATACCAGAGTCATCAATCATAAAGCTGTTTGTTTCGTATGGTAAGCAAAGAGAAACTGGAGTCCATTTTTACGGGTAACAAGGCATTCACTTCAGTCCTCAAGGGTAATAACGCATTTGCAATTAGATTATTAATCGATCTTTACCAATGAAATTGCCGTTATGTTGAACTGGTTACTTTGAACTGTAATAGCTATGGCTCGTAGAATTGTATTGTTAATGTAATAAACTTTATATACAAGGCATGTTATTCCTTTTTCAAATTCAATTATTCATTTGTTTCATGGGTTTTGTTTTTCCTGCAGTATCACTATATTTATAACTATTTATAAATGGTGTCTAAGAAAATTTGTGTTATTTTTGAATACGAGTTCCGATGTGAAAACAATGCGTCTCAAGCGGCAGGCAATATTAATGAAGTATATGAACCTAGCACTAATAGCGAACCATCTGCGCATTATTGGTTTAATCGCTTTCGTTCGGGAAATTTTGAACTCAAAAATAAATTCGTGGCCGTCCGGAGAAGAAGATTGGTATTATCGAACTGAAGGCGATAGTGGAAGCAGTCATCTCGAACTACGGCTAAAGTGACCAAGCGTCGGCTTTTGATGTAAGCTTCAATGCAATATTAGAACGTTTGTGTGGATACCTCACGAACTGAGTGACGCATAGCCAGATGTCTGAGTCAAAGCTTACACCATATTGCTAAATCGGCATAGAAAAGAGGGAGTCTAAGAAGAACTGTTACCTGCGATGAGAAACAGTTCCTCGAATTAGAATCGCAAGCGTTCATCACAGCAGTTACGAGTAGATCCAGGTGTCCAAGTGAAATAGTGCTCGAACCAAAAAATAATCAGAAGAAGCTTGTGTTAAGAATAGTGGTGGTCTACTATCGGTGTTATTTTCTGTAGCTTCTTGCCAGCTGTGCCGGTGGAGGTGCTAATGGAGAAGCTGGCACTCAAACAATCCAGATTGGTGAACTGCTCCTTGCCATTCATGCAATACCCGACCATATGCTGCACAAGCTGCTAAAGCTGGAAACCCTTTTCATCCACACTATTCTCCAAACCTTGCTCCCAGACTTTCTCTTATTCGAAATTTAGATAACTTTTTGAGAGGCTAAAATTTCAAGCAGTAAAGAACGCCGTCAACGGGTTCTTTAATTCTCGTGCAGCAAATTCTGTAGGAAGAGCATAAACAAACTGCCCATAAAGGACAAGAATGTATACTATAGTTTAGGTAAATATTTTGAATAGTAAAAAGTTTTTTGTAATTTTTGTCATTATCAAAAAAGTAATATCATATGTAAAAACCTGATAAATATAGATAGAGTTGTCTATGGATCACAGCATCCACTAATTACTAGGACTGTATGCACATTTATCGTCTTTATGGTTACAGCCTATTAAAGTCCACTGCTGAACATAGGCCTCACCCATAGATAACCTCATAGTTTTTTTTTCCATCGTTTCTACGCTTGGCAAGCGGGTTGACAACCGCAGTTTTTTTTTAGTCGTTATTAGGAAGACGCTGCTGCCCATCGCCTGATTTGTTTCCCTCTGCGCCTCCGGATGTCGTACCCACTGAAAGATATGTGGTAGTGGTTATTCTTACATCGCTACTACATGGCCCTTTTATCATCTTTACTTATATAAAGTAGTTTAGAAATGTCGTCGTGATCTTAGTCTTACAAAAGAATATGTTTATTATAATAAAATAACATCACTTTCACTGGCAAATTTTAAAATAATAGTTAAACGAAATTCAAAAATCAAACTTAAAGAGGATAGGTACTATGAATAAATAACAACCACAGTTTTATATATTTAATCAGAATTTATAAATTATTTTAATTTAATTATTTAAATATTTTATAAATTCAGACCTATGTATTATACTAAAAAATAAAATCTAAACACCTTACGTACGGTTCGGCAGTTTCGACCTTGTCCGTAATTATCTGTCACAATCCTAACCCGTATCCGCAAAGCACCGAAATAAAAGGCCAATAGGTCTAAGGGTCATTCCGCGTTAAGTGCCTGTGACATTTCAGCGCATGCATAATTGGGAACAGAACTGACGTGGCCTCCGTCCCCCCAGTCCAGGAGGTAGGCAGTCGGGCGTCGACGTGTCAAGTCAGGAGCTGAATAATATATGGGGAGAGGAGGCGGATGGCGCTGCCACTTAGCGGTGTCTGAATAATGAATGCAACTGTAGCTTTGGAGTGAGCCATTGGTTTGTTTGGATCGCTACGATTAACATGACATATATATACAGTTATATACATATAGTTCGCTGACTTTATACGTGAGCATATATTCAAATATAAAAATACAATTTAATTAAATATTCCTATATCTTAGAAATAAAGACATAATTATCAAAACAAAAATCTTAAACGGGCATAATTTTCTTAATAAAAATACAAAAAAATAATGAAATTAATTATTAAAAATGGTTTTAAAGTTAAGCTACTTATATAATCCTTATTACAAATTCCCGGTTCAGAAATTGTTCTGTCGCCTATTTTAATTAATGGCTCTCCTTACAACCGTCGCCTCGCCATTGAGAAAGCTGTGTTACGTTGCTTACCAATAGGTAATAATGACTGTTGATTATAGTTTTACGGTCGCTTATTAAATGTTCGTTAAACAGTCTTTTGAATATATAGCTAGTAAAAAATCTCTAATTATATTTTACTTTAAAGTAAAGTAAATATTCTTAAAGATAAAAATTCATTGCGACATCTTTAATGATTTTGAAATTTACCACGAACTGCCTGCATTTAGAAAATGTCTATGGCTTTGAAATTCATGTAGTGACTGTGTAAGAATATCCACTACCCCATGACGTAGGTCTTCAGAAGCGACAGAGGGAAATAAATCAGGAGATGGGCAGCAGCGTCTTCCTAATAACGACTAAAAATAAAAAACTGCGTGGTAACTATGGCTAACATCCCCCCCTATGAGGCAATTTATGGGAAAGTCCTATATTCAGCAGTGAATTTTAATAGACTGTAACGGTAATAAGCTTAAATGCCACGTTGCATGACCCTTTTGAAAAAAAAACATATTATAATTTACCTCTAAATTTATTACCAGAAACAGATTTCTACATTAATTAATTTTTAAATATTACATCAAATAGTTTTAGAAAGAAATACATGTAATGGTCTAATGTAATAGCACGTAAGTGGCTACTGCGACCTAAAGACACCCGTAACGAACTTCAAACAAAGAAGGCTTCACATGCGTTTTCAACTCAGAACTAAGATGGAATGTGTCACATCCTGTAATTATACTCTTTGTAACCTTCAGACCGAAACACAGAGCACGCACTGCTGCAAGGTGGCAGAAATAGGTAAAAAGTGAGGGGGGGGTTACGCAGACGGACTCTTACGTCAAAAAGGAGTAGTCCTACAACCTTGTATATTCTTATATTATGTTAACGTCTAACGCCTCAATATAATATATATTAATAGGTAATTTTGGCACAGAGCAGTATAAATGATGTTCATAAATTAAAGACCACCTGAACGAAGCAGCGGGTGTATTGCTACTATAATTTAATAATTTTTAAAATTGTAAATGTCAAATATGCAAACCACCTGATTGTTAACTAGGCTCTAATTTTTACTCTTTAAAGGAAAGCTAAGTTGCAAAAAGATTTCGAATGAGAACTTCCCTTATATGGCTAGAGCGTGCAGACTGAATCGCAAAAATACCAATTGTTTTATATTAAGTAGAACTCCGCGTATTTTTATTATTTGGGAAAAATAACCTAACTTCTTTATGATTTATTTGGAAACGATCTGTCAACACTGAAACAAAAAAGCCCATAATGTTGAAATATGTAGAAGTGTATTAAAAAGCGATAAGTCAGAATGCAGGAGTCGGTTTGTGACGGCGCGGGCGCAGGTGTCGCGCCGGATGCGGCTGAAACGCGGGGAACGTGTACAAGAGAGGAGGGAGAGGGACTTAGAAAGAGGGTGAACATTCCGGCTCTTAAATCAAAATGAGAGGAACGACAGCGTGGATTAAAAATATATGGGTATGCTATACTTTAATATATTATGTGTTACCTTTCAGACTAAACATTATTAAAACACTAAAATGTTTGTTTTATTTAATAATGAAAATATATAACCTACATACAAACAATGCTAATAAAAACAGAAATACATTAAGGCATTGAATATGAAACAAAGCGACTAGCAGTGATTGTTTCCCTAGCACAAGCTTCTAACAAATTCATACAGAATTATAATTACCGGAGAGGAACGAGTAAGACTCATAATTACCTTTATGTACGCGCTGGTTATAATAGAGGTAATGGCAAGCATATAATTTATTCGTTTTGTTTGAAATGATTTTTCAAGTACATATATACTATGTTTGTGTGTTTACCAACCATAATATAGCATTAAATATAAAGGTTAATAGACATTGTTTGACATTTGAGTAATAATGTCCTCTAGACTGACCTCTAGGCAGGACAGCATTATAGTGCCCAAGTGTATATGCAAGCACAGGTGCACTCTCTATTCCCTCACTCTCATAGTCCGATGGGACGGTAAACCGACACGACCGGAGAGAGATCAGGCGCAGGACCAACGGCTTTACGTGCTTTCCGAGGCACGGGGTGAGACACCGCCAACTTTCTGACTACGGGCAGGTACTAATTTCTTGATATTAATATTAATTATATATTAATATTAATTATTTTAAAATAAAGCAAGTGGTAAAATTAAAAAATTTGTATTTTGTTTCAATATAAATTATTAAGGACAACTCAGAAAGTCAAACCTTGATAAAATTTATATGGAACCACATGAGAAGTACCAGCTTTCAAATAAAAGAAGAATCATCAAAATCGGTTTACCTAGAAAAAAGTTATGAGGTAACACACAAAAAAAAACATCAGTCGAATTGAGTACCTCCTCCTTTTTGAAGTAGGTTGAAAACGTAATTGCTCATGGAAGATCATTAAAGATTTTTATTTCACAAAACTATACTTTTCTATATTATAACTACAATGCTGAAGTATATTAAAATAAGTGGGATCAAAGTTACTGAAATAATTAGTTTAAAATTGTGTCACCATTGGATAAGCACATGTGAAATCAATTTTCATGCCTAGTGTATTATTTGAAGGGGCTTCCCCTTTCCTTCCCTCAAGTTGGGCACACCTGGTGGCGCTTACATCTAATAGCCAGGACAGTAAGGAGAATCAAGGGGATGTTTATCTTTCAGTGAGGGTTTTTTATAGCTAAAATACTTCATATTATGACATATTATTGTGTGTATTTATTAATCTAGATTCAAGCTTAACATGTTTAAAGCTGTTTGTTAAAACTATCGCTTTGTTATTTTTCCTCTTTTAAAAACATTTTTTTCTATTTATAAATGAAATCTTAATCAATTGAAATTCAAAAATGATGGCTACTTAAACTGTATATGGACATCTAATCTTGCGTCCTCGAAAACACCCGTAACGTATTTTAATTGCAGTCCTTAAATAAAAATATCAAACCTTAAATATAAATATTAAATAACAATATTAACCCATTCCCTGTCCCATGAGCCACATATGGTACATTGCTATTGTCTTACTATTGTGTCTCCTGTCGGACAGTGAATGTGTTAAATCACGATATCAAATAAAAATATTAAATAACAACATTAAATACTCACAGATTATATATTTTTCGTATCCGTTCAATTTAATATTTAAATTAATAAACCTATTACTACGAATTGTTGAAAAATAGTATAAAATTAAATCTAACTAAAAGGTTACACACAATATTAAAAAAACTATAATACAGAAAACTAAAACTAAAATTTTAATTGTCATACAGTCCTACTCCCCGTGGTGTTGTGCCATGAACGCTGGCTGCGTTTTCCGCTGAATGGCTATACTTAGCCTTTGAGCGTGAAAAGAACCAGCCCTCTTATCACCAGCAACGACCAGTCGCAGATACAGTTCGTATAAGAACTTCACCGCACGTGGACCCCACGGATCGATAATCTCTACAGCAAATGGCACAAATATCTCTCAAATACTCAATTAAAGACTTTATTAAATAAGACGATACAAATTTTATGAAGATAAATCAATATAGTTGGTTTTATGAACTAAGGGTTAAAATAAGCGCACATTCTGATTTTATGTGGATGACGTGGCTAATAGACACCTACACTCATCACCGATTAAGAATCGAATAAATGCAAATGCGTTGTCACCTCTGAGATGGAATACCTCGATACCATTAAAAGGGTCTCCGGTTTTCATCACTCGTTATACGAAACACTGCATTATGCTGCTATTTGACGCTGCTATTCTGTGCGAGCATCGTCCTTCACCGTTCTAACCAACCTATTTGTTTCGCATAATACGCTACAACATAGCTCTATCAAATTCACTACCTAACCAATTTAATTTCTGCCAAAGAGTCCTACGCTCACACTCTTATCTTTTCTTTGGCCCTACAAGTAAAAAATAATAATATTGTTTTCCTTTGCACTGCTAGCTAGATAATACAGAAAATTTCAATTACAAAATGTTTACATTATTCACAGTCAGCTTCCACAGATCCTAGGCCGAAACCCAGTTTCACCCAAGGAAGCATACTGTAATCACCACACCTAGCAGGCGAAGTAAAAAACGTAGCATCTAATGACTTAATCTTTTGACGCTATTTCTCATCTCCGGATAACGTAGCTTAGATATCTTCATGTTAAAATTAATACAGATAATAAATTATTTTCGTTTACACAATTAGACCAAAAATAATTAATTGTTAACGATGTTAATTCAATGAATTTTCTTTAGTTTTTAATGAAGTATCTAATCAGGCATAGTATTATGTGCAACGGATGCAATAAGGGCGGGAACACATTTGTAACATGCCGACGTCCGGGTCAACGACCGTTGCGTATTTTTTGTGCCCACCGGCTGGGATCACTTCCTGTCACAATTTGTCTTAGTTTTTTTTTCATTAAAACACAGTTAGGGAATAGTTTTCATGAATATAAATCACAGTTAGATTTTATATGACTCTGATATGGTTATTTATAAAAGTAGCTTTTATAATGTTTTTAATTCAGTTGCAGTGCCAGCTAGTAATAGTCACGTACCGTGTAGAGTCGGCATAAATGAATCCATCACTGAATTTCGTTTCATGAACATCGTAAGAGGCAACTTTAGGAAAAAAGATGTGTAATAGATGGCAGTTATTATCCGAATATGACAGATGTAAATATATAGACAAGCAACTGAGGGCAGCGTCGAAGTTGTGAGATATTTCTTCATAATGGTGAATGTTTTCTACAGTGGGAGAGGTCTATGTAGTAGTGGACTGTTACGGAGTCATAAAGAATAATAAGATACAACTCGGAGCGAAAGAGACGAGTAAGTGAGACACCCACGGGATGCTATGGGGGTAGTGGATATTCTTACACCGCCACTGTACGGTAACCGCACCAAACCTATTCATTTTTCTTTAAAATAATTATAGATTACAATTTTTTTTCTTTAAAAAAGATTTAATTTTTTTAAATAAATAGTTTCGTTACACGACAAGCGTATCCAAACAATATCGCTTTAACGTGTCGGCCATTAGCCATTCGGCTCTGTTGCAATCGCTAATTCAAATTGACACATCAGGCCAGACGAAAATAGAGCCGTCTGGCTTCCAAGCGGGTGTGAGTCGACATGCTACCCCCTCCCTTTTACCTCGAGTTTATATCTGTAAATGCAACTCTCCGTTGTGATAATGGTTTTTGACAGTGCACGACTTCCCTTTCATAAATTCAATTAAATTTTTAACGAATTTCCTCGGCGTTCAATAAAGTCTGTTCCTTACATTGAATAGAAATTTTAACAAACAATATTTAATTTTTTAAATTAATTTAATAATAATCATTAACTAGCTGGCTCGAAAGACGTTGTTCTGCCTTTACCATAATAGGCGGCGCGATGAGCTCTTCTCCGAATGTTCTCCGGAATTTTTACAGTGTAGGAAAATGTATTAATAAGTAGACCACATTTTACGTGGTAGAGCCATGCTGCAGTTATATTACGGTTATAGCACGAATGGATCGATTTGACTGGGGAAGGACCACGCTCTCACAGAATACCAGCGTAAAATAGCAGCTCAATGTTGCTGTGTTTCGCATGATGAGTGTAGAGAACCGGAGACCCTTTTTACTGGAAACGATACATTCCATCTTAGTCCTCAGGGGTGAAAACGCATCTGCATTTTGTTTCTTAATCGAGGATAGATGTAAATGTCTATTGGCCAAAGCATTCAGTTACCATTAGGTGAACTGTGTGCAGATTTCTAATTTTATTTTTAAGCACTAAACCAACTTACTTTGAGAGTATGAGTTTTTTTGGTCAATAATTATGGAATTTGTTAATAACTTGACTATAGCGCCGCCTATCAACCAGCGTAGCAACAAACCATCTTCTCAACCAAACGAATAAGTACCTTCATCTGATAAGCAGTTCAGAGGTTACACGATGTAGTGACTCACAAACGATTTTAAATATAAAAATATAAAGTAATTTCAAATAGCTTATATATATTATACGATACATTTGGTTAAATATATATATATTTAACCAAATCGTATACCTCTAAATTTCAAATACCATAAAATCTCAGAATTGAGAAGATACCTATGCCCAGCACAGAGATGTATTGAATCTGTAACTTAATTTATAGAAGAAAATTATTATTTAATTTAATGTAATTTGTCAAAGCGATTCGCTTAATTATGTTTTGTTTGAAATATTCGAATAATATTGACACAGTAAAAATAACTGTATTGTTTATACTAGATTAATTGTCATTGCACTAGAGAGTGTAGAATCAGTGTAGTAGAGGTAGTAATACAATCATTAGCTATTTAGAAAATTTATATTTTTATAAAACTTTTTTTTAAAGTGTTTAAATAACAAGTTCCATATCAGTTACTGAATTTTTCCTGTAGTTTTTCTGATAACAATAGTGATGTATTTTCTATACATAACCTTAACCCTTTGCATTGTGAGAAATTTTTAACATAACGGTTACTTACTAAAGTATATAATTGTAATCGTGTTGAAAAGTATGTCATTACTTTATTGATTGAATCCTTCTACTTCTTCTGCATTAATCCGTAAGAGTCCACTGCTAGACAAAGTTTCTCCCGCTGTAGTGATTCCTTTTTTTTATAAAAATGAAGTGACAAACGAACTTTCTTCACTAAAGTGAAGCTAGAAAGATGTGGCTTCTGCATTCCATAAACATCTGCAACTATTATCAAATAAAGAAGGCTACAGATGCGTTGTTGCCTCTGAGTACTAAAATGGAATGGCTCTTTTTACCCTTCAGACCGGACACAGTAGTGCATGTATCACTATTTGGCGGTAGAAATAGGTAAAAAAGGTTGGTACCTACCCAAATCTCTTCTACTCCCTCCTACTTTTTTCGTCTTATAATTTCTAAGCAAAATGAATTTATTATAAAGACTTGTCGCACGTATTATTTTAAAATTGTTGTATTATTTAAGTGCGGAAGCATAAAATTAAAAAAATATAAACGATAAGTAACAAAAATAACCTATTCATTAACTGTAAGCTATTAAATGTATATAATAAATATATAAATAAGCATTTTAAATACAAACATAATATATTATTTTTTATTATTTAAGAAATTGGATCCATGCAATTAAATGTGGACGACAAGGAAAATTTAAATGTTTTGAGTAGAAATAAAAATGTTGCAAACGTCCGTAGAAAACTGTCACGCGCGTAACCCTAGTTACGCTCCAGGGCTACGAAGAACGCGCTTACGTCGTAGCGCCGCGGAATCGCGCGTTCGCAACGTAAATCTTCGCGATCAATGTATAAATAATCGTTTACCAATACGTCCGAAAGCACGCAAACCACCGGCCGTAGTACGATATTTCAGGAAGGTGTTCCCCCGTTCGTCAGACGCAGCACATCCTATTTATAAGCGTCTATGTATAAATTCACTAAAAGTTAACACCACAACACACGTAACGAATATAAACTCGGAAAAGCCACTATTAATAATCGACCGACTGACTTTGCTACCAAAAATAATAGTCTAATTGTGAAAAGTTTATGCGCGATGGGTCGTGGACCGGGGCTATCTTGGGGCGGCTAAACTTAGTGGTGCGTGCGAGCCAGATGGTAAAATTAGTGCTGAGTTTTCGAGACGCCGTCTGCTTGCTCCTCATGACGACACAGTCCATTCACAGCACGCCAGCTACAGTGAGGAGCGCGTAAGTAACTGCCAAACTTATTATGACATTTCATTTTCGAAACTGACCATATACAGCCAACAACGGTGGGTCTTTTTTCAAGATTATTCAATTATTTAAGACGGTAGAGTTAAATATTTAAATATCTTAAAATTCAATATAAAATTATTATATTCATACAAATATTAAATTAAAATAACAGTTTTTTGGTAAAAAAAAAATATATTTTTCGAATTATGTCTTTAAAAAATGTTAATAATTAATTCGTTGATACATAGAAAATAAATGGCGTTCTTCTTCTTATTTATTAATATGTAATATTCTACAGCTAGACGTAAGTCGTAGGAAGGTGACAGCGATTATCATGCTTAACAGACCATTAGGCAATTGCAGTACCAGTTGTCTCACACCTTTGACACTGGAACATTCGGTATAGTATACTACCATTTATCGGAGGTCATGAGATATTTCTCGCATTTTCCATCGTCGTTTCGTGATATATTATCTAACGCTGCCCCTACAACAATGGTGCTACTACTACAGCACTGGTGTTGTCGACAATGTGTATTGGTATGAAACCTGTATGATTTCAAGTGATAGAGCCACGATGCAGTTATATTATGGTTGCTGCACGAGTCGCTCGGCTCGACCGGAGAAGGTCTTCGCTCTCACAAAATACTGGCGTAATATAACAGCTTAATGCTGCTGTGTTTCGTATGATGAGTGAAGAGAACCGGAGACCCATTTTTACAAATTTTGTCTCAGTCATCAGCGTCATCAGGGACGCCCCTACACTTTGCTTTTAAGTCAACAATAGATGTAGTTGTCTTTGGACTACAACATCCACATTCCATTAGGTGCAATGTATGCTTGTAATTGCTTGTAATCTAGTTAATTGTTCAATCAACATGTTAAAACAACGAGTTAACACAACACTCAACTTGAATCCAGAGTATGCAAGCAACTGTAGTAATTTGGTCGGTTATAATACTGATTTTACCACATTATTAAAGGAGAAAACATAGCTAGTAAACCAAGCGTCATAAAAAATAATAATATTTTAAAGATATTATGATTCAAGGCAAGAAGTAATGTCGCTTGTGACGTCCACCAACCAGCACTGAAGCAGCGTACCGTTTTCGCGCGTAGGGTTATTCTAAATCGTCTCAGACTTAACGAAGGTATTACAAGCGTTATATTGTGATGCTTATATTACAGTGTCAATTTACTTCATATAATAGAATCAAATTTTTTTACGCGTCCTAAATATCTACGGTAATTAAATTTAACCTTAATGTTGTTTCAGCGTTATTAATTAATATTATCGAACGATCCGCGTTAAAGAACCTTTAAAATTTAAGCCCTATTGAGTACGAAGGCTTTGAACCTTCGAAATGTGTTGGAGCGGCAAATCAAAGGTTTTTTAAGGCTTTTGTTCCCCGGATGCGTAATAAGAGGATAATTATATAAAATGACCAGTGAGCTTTCTAGAAAGCGGGTTGGTTATATACTTATAAAATCCTTGGAGTATTCTTGGTAAATTATTAGTTCTTTACCTATGACATTTGCCGTTTTGTTGATCAATTTGAACTGAGATAGCTACGCTATGCTATGTGGTTGGTATGATTTAATTTGCTGTAGTTTTTTTTCATACCATTAAGTGATTCATCAAACTGAGCCTTTACCAACTGAGTCATAGATTCCCAGATATCGGTCTAAGATAACGTCCACGAAGAAAAATCCTGATAATATTTAGATTCGTATTGAACACCAAAGAAAGAGCAGCTTATAAAAGACTGTAATATTCTATTTAGAAATGGGGTCAACCTACGACTAGGCTACTATAATCTATGCTATCCATAATAATCATTAAGTCTTCTCGTGTATACAACATCAACAGAAAAGTATGTCTGAAAATTTCAAAAAATTCAGACAATAAGTATGTTATACGTTTACCAGCCATCAGTTAGTCCAGCTGGCCTGAAATCTCATAAAATTGTTAGTAATAAAGTTACCAAGAAGACTACAACACAAGAAATGTTTGTACATTTCGCTTACATAGAATAATGACACACTCGCAACATTCGATATGTATTTTAGTATGTATGCGTATATAATATATGTTTATCTACATTTTATGTCTTATTGTCTTTTTTAACACCAATCAACTATTGTGCCTATAACAATGAAGATTAAATAAATAAATGAATATAGAAAGTTTTGTTGTTCGAGATGGTAAATTATTTTGGAATCATTTTAGAAAAATAACATTATTTAATAGCAAAGCTCTATGTTTCATAGTCTTGCGGTTCTACCATAGAGTATGTTAGCGCAGTTAAGTGTAGAGGCGTCACTGTGTTACTTACTACTAAAGACTTGAGAGAATATAGAAAAGTTTTGTTTAGATGTGGTGATAGTAAGATGATAAACTTTATCATCTTGCTAATTCTACAGGTAAGGTTAGGAGTACAGTAAATAAATAAAGTACGACCTATATACATTCCATTTCACGGCATAAACCGTGTTTACGGACTTTACATAGCTTAAATTATTTTAATGATTTCTTATATTTTTCTTATACACTACACATTAAATGAAACTAGTTTTTTTTTTTACGGATTTTATCGCGTTTAATTTATTTATTTCTTGTTATTTTACGTCAGGATAGTAAAATAAATTAATTTAAATCCGTAAAAAAAACTGGTTTCGTTCTTAATTATTATTTTAATTTCATTATAGTTTTCTCACGATGATTACCTTCGCCGCTAAACGCACGGCAAATATGTACTTATGATTAAAATTAACAATTACATTGGTGCCGACTAGGATTGAACTCGGTTCACACAATAACATAATGATTATACAATTTAAAACAGGTTACTCTGTGACCATCGGAACAAATCGGCTGTTGTAGGAACAGTCGTTGTGAGAAACGGTTTAACTAAATAAACTACGGTGGTTTGTTTCCGATGTTTCACATGTTTTTATAACTTGTTCTGAACTCATTCAGACGCCACGTAGTTATGTTTGGAAAAAAGCCAACAAGGTTGCAATGACGCCAATGAATGACGCAATAATTTAGTTTCATTTTGTATGCAAAAATAAATTATATTGTTGTTTGATTATATAAATTGTCATCATTATAAATTTTACTTCGTTAATAAACGTTAATTAGATAATTAATAGAATCAGGAGTTACTTTGCGGAAATCCATTATATTAAAGTTGGAAAAATTTGCTTTGCCAATATCCGCTCAATAAAATAAAATGATGTGTCTTACCTAGTTTGAAGAGCACCTCCCGCCCTCCCTTGTGCATGTAAATCGCAAACAGCAAATATCCCGCCTACAAGGCAATCTATATGAGTGACCTATCTTCAGCGGCGAACTTTGACTTTGGTTGTAATGACGATGAAATTATACAAAAACTGAAATATTACAACCGGGCTGTACTTCCTTCACGAAACCCAGTATATCTTGAGAAAGAAAAAAAACTCACAAATCATCCAGAGTACCAAAATCTTACTGACGGGAAAAAACAGAAGGAAATCAATATCCATACCCGTCTGGGTAGGCACGACCCTCTTATCTATTTCTGCTGTATTCAGGTCTGAAAAGTATAGAGAGTGTACAACTCTCGGTGAGGCAGTTCATTTAAGTCCTCAAAGGTGACAACACATCTTTGTTTGAAGTTTCTGAAAGGTATCCATGGATCGCAGTTGCCACGTATCATCAGGTGGGCTATAAGTTAGGTTGTCACTTTAATTTTATAAAAATGGCAAGGACACAAAAATTTCCTTCCAATCGTTGAAGAAGGTTTAGAGACTACTGTCATATTAAGAAAAACACAATTTTCACTATGAATAAAACCGAATGTTACAGGAATTAAAGGAATTAGGCGTCAGCTTTACAATACTGATACTTTTTAGGGTTCCGTACCCAAAGGGTAACTAACGGGTCCCTATTACTAAGCCTTCACTGTCCATCCGTCCGTCCATCCCTCCGTCCATCCCTCTGTGTGTCAACGGGCTGTATCTCATGATTCGTTATAGGTAGATAGTTGACATTTTCACAAAATGTGTATTTCTGTTGCCGCTATAACAACATATAATAAAACTTAAAATAAATTAAAAATTAAGAGGGGGCTCCTCTACTAGAAACGTGTATTACGATGGTACGGAACCCTGCATGCGCGAGTTCGAATCGCACTTGGCCGGTTATTTTAGATTTGAAAGTTATAATTTTAATGGATCAAAATTTTAATTGCTTATTTTGTCTTTATTCTAAAATCTAATCAAATACATTTGTATTAAACCAATAAAAAGTAAATTGCCCTGTAGTGGCGGCGTAAGTGAATCCACTACCCCATATCATTCCGTGCGTGTTGTAAGAAGCGACAGAGAGTAACTGAAACAGGAGATATGGAGCAGCATCTGCTAATAACAACTAAAAGTAATAAATAGCTGCGGTCACCAACCCAAGTGTGGCAACTATGGCTTAATCTCTCCTATGAGGCAATATATGGGGGAGGCCTTTGTTCAGCCGTGGACTTTTTAATAAATACTAATTAATTTACATAGTAATCCCGGTAAAAATGTTGAAGGCAATGACTCGTAGGTATGTCATGGGCAAGAAATAAAACGAAACTTTGTTATATTTGATGAGGCAAATCTCTAATTACATATAGTAAAACCGTAAACAGATTTTTGACTGTTTATCTGCGTGTTTATTATGCAGGGGGATCTCTGCAATGGCTCAACCAAATTTAATATGGTTTTCAGTGATGTATTAAGCTTGGGCTAACATTTATAAAGCACCAAAAGTGGTGCACGGCTGCTCTGCCTAAACGATTACATGAAAATACTGTACTTTTGTAAAAATTTGTAGATAATATTCAGTTTTTTTCTTCCACCTGCGTCATTTTTGTAAATGTCAGTCTATTTTTAAATTTAACCTAGATCTACTCCATCTGTATTTCTTCAGTGGTGCTTATTTATAAAGCTGAAGTTATTATTTAGATTATTATTTAGGATAATAAGAAGTAATTATACCTATTATAATAGAACTCATCACCCTATTTTGTCCCGTAAGTCTCATGAGAGGAAACTATGGTATAACACAAAAAGACCTTTAGGCTTCCGATAGATGTCAGTATAGCCATTTTCTTACGCCAGCAGAGTAGCAGATTTAAAAGTGAGAAACTCCTGGAAGGAACTGCGATCGTCAAGTCGCTTGACAAGTGTGAAGATTAAGGCAAAATCTCTCTACAACGGGAGAGACCCATACCCTGTAGTGGACTTTATGTGCCAATAATAATGACGATTATACTTAATACACATCACAGTTTCATTTTTATAATATGTTTGTAGGATTCCTAGATGATACATGTCTACGCGTATGAAATCCCTTATAAAAAGAGATATGGAATAAAAATAGATTGATAATATAAATGAAAAATATGTTCGTAGGCAGGCGCGCAATACACTCCATCACACGACATGAATACGACTTACGCAAAAATTGATTAGGTCAAATAACAAAGCTGTTGTATATGTAAGGATACGGGCATGTTGTTCTATGATGAATTCATCATCATTATCAAGATCATGAAAAGCTTCTAAAGAACTATTGAGTATGTTTATGCTTCAGGTTCACCGGGCTACTATAAAATTTTAATTGTTGATTTATATTTTCTTAGCGGTATAGAAAACAGCGAGGCCGCATGTCTAAGAAAAAAATATATTTCTACGACATGTGAATAGCTAGAAGTATAAGAAGACAGCAGTACGATATAGTATGTAAGCTGTAAGTTCAACTTGCTTCGAAATATTTCATTGAATATAAGGATCTCTCAGATGTTTTCCGTGTCACCGAAGTCATGTTTAAAATCTTTACTTAAAATCACAATATTTAAAAAATAACAGTACAATTTACATTTAAAATTCATAGTCGTGCCGACTGTGTGTGGTGCGACGGTTGCTCACAATGAACCACTTCTTGTTTAAATCGTATAATATGATATATTACCGTTACCGTTACCGTTACAGCCTATTAAAGTCCACTGCTGAACATAGGCCTCCCCCATAGATTGCCTCATAGGGGGGATATTTGCCATAGTTGCCACGCTTGGCAAGCGGTTTGGCAACCACACTTTTTCATTTTTAGTCGTTATTAGGAAGACGCAGCTGCCTATCTCCTGACTTGTATCCCTCTGTCGCCTCTTACGACACTCACGGCATAATATGGGGTAGTGGATATTCTTACACTTCTACTACACGGTAATATGATATATTAATTTCTATTTATTATGGTTACATTGATTCGTCATCGATGCTACAAGTCAGCTATATGTTCTTTAACGCACTCGTTCTTGCACACGTTCTTTGAAGCACCAAAGTTCCGGGAAGTCTGCAGTCTGTGAACATGTTCAAGATTGTCCCCGCCATTACATTAGATTTGATAGACCACAAATCCTTGTAAAAGAACACCGATTCCTACCAAGGATGATTCGCGAGGCTATTGAAATTAAAAAAAACATCCTAATTTCAGAGAAGATGGATGGGTTCTGCCATCTGCTTGGGATCCTATAATTAATAAAATTAAATCCTAACCCAAGTATACCAATGTAAGACTTCAAGTTACTATAGGCTTATTCTGCGTAGATCGGCCCAAAAATTTATATTCAAAAACTGAAGGTAGCCGGGCTAACTATGACATCGTGACGTCAAACACCTCAGTCCCGCTCGTGACCATGGGTGCTATAAAGCACCCGAAACGTCGGGAAATATAAAGTCTCATAAATCGGAAATATAATGTCCCATGAGTCATATATGAACATTGCAATTGTTTAACTATTGTGTCTATTTCTCGGACAGGGAAGTTGTTAAATTAAACGCGATAGAATCCGTAAAAATTCGTTTCATTTAATGTGTAGTGTTCGCGTAAATATAAGAAATCATTATAAGTTAGAGCTCCTTTTCTGTTCGGAGTCCGTCTGGGTAGGTGCTACCCTATTATTTATTACTGCCGCCAAACTGCTCGGCTGTTCTGTATTCCGGTCTGAAGGGTGTAGAAAGCAGTATAATTATATAGGCTTTGAGGTCTTACATCTTAGTCCAGAGGTGACAACGCATATGTAGCATTCTTTGTTTGAATTCGGTTGCAGGTCTATGGGCTATACTACAACTTACCATCAGGTCGACTGTAAGTTCGTTGACACTTGAATTTAACAGAGTTAACCAATTCGAATATAAATATTTTATTTTCTCATTATAATATGAAACACGGTGTAGTTAACAGCGATGCAAATGTCAACCCGATCCGAAGATAAATGAAGTTTGTTTATGTTTTTTAAAGTAACTCAATCTATTTTTATTTATCCTTTTTGAAAGTCTTGAATTTAATACACAATGTTATCTTATTTACCTTCGAATATAAGTAAGTTTCGTAGCTCATTGTTTTCAGGGAAAATTCAAGGAGGAACTGGCTGTAACATTTATCACTTATTCATGGACTCACAAGTGAGTGCCGCCATTCAAGACAACTTAGAACAAGTGTCAGAACTGTAGAAGTTAGTCGAATGTTCGTTTTTGTAACTAAACTTTATATTTTGTTAAATACTTGATATTTTGTTAAATATTGCTCATCCGTACTCAGTTGGGCCCAGTACCTAGATTATAACTAACAACTTATAAACTAGGTACTGGGCCCAACTTATATTAATAATCGGTTTCGCACGGGTGATTTCTGGATCTCGACAACAACACCACCTGCCGGGTCCAATTGTAAATCTAAACCATTCTCGAATCAACTTAATCACACACACACAATTTCATCAAAATCGGTCCAGCCGCTTAGGAGGAGTTCAGTGTCATACACCCGTACAGAAGAATTATATATAATATATAGATAAGGGTATATTTTTGAAAGCATCGTAACTTTTTTATGAATACCTAAAACGTTAGACTTAGAAATAATTTAACTTTTAGATTTATAAAACGAATTGAGATTGACTAAGAAAATTATTTAACATAGCACTAATTTTCTCTTATCATAAACGAAACATTTAATCCTTGGTTCGTAAAAGATAAAACATTGGATCAAAGCCAAGATCATCAGCTCCTAATTAACCATACAGTAAACGGACAAGGTTACGGCCTTCTTCCTAAAGCAAGTTTCACTAATATTCCTTGATATTTATGACTACACATACATGTTCCTTTGATGGAAAAATGTCATTACAGCTAAATCTGTATAATAATTATACAGTACATATCCATGTACATTATTACGTTATTCCCATATTTATTTATTTATTTATTTTAATAAAGAATGATATTAATGCTATTATATTATATTACTAATACTCCCGAGTAAACTTAAAATACTTGTATTAGGAGTTGTCAACGATAGAATTCGAATAGTGGATTCGAATGTACAACTTTGCGACTCTGCAGTCCGCACCCTTATCATAGTTAAGGGTGGTGCGAGGGCGACTGTCGCCTTCAGGAAAAATAATAAAAATAATAGACTCCTTTATACGCCACTGCTAAGCACAGGCCTTCTCTCAGTTTGGAGTAAGTAATGGAGCGGGAATAGTCCGTATTACTACGCTTATGTCTGTTGGCATACTTCACATGAAATTCAAAATGCGATTTCTTCTACACGCAGGTTTTTTTCACCGAGTTTGTCTTCAACGCCAAGCACGTTGCAGATCTGTAGGTACCTAAAATTACAGTTAATATATTGACTAACGTCTTTTCTTCAAACTTTTTAAATTGGGGAAGAATCGAAACGCAGCGCATTAAGTGGTTAATTAACGAGCCTATGAATTGACCCGATTGCACACATATATAAATACAACTAACACAAACACTCCTTACACTGTTTTACTCTTTACACTTTACTCCTTACACTTCCGTTGGATTTGCTTTAATTGCCTGGATTAGCGATGATAGTACCAGACATCTCGCATCTTTATTGCCTCCTCCGTTGTCATTACATGTTATAATATGTAGAATATAATAGAATAGAACCATCATTGTTCAATATATATTACAAGGATACTAGGAAAAACCTCTCTCCTGGGAAGAACCAAAAAGACACCCAGCGGGACTTTTTTTTGAATAAAATTAATTTAACAGCATGGCAGCGATTAGCTCATTCCCAGGGGTTATTACTTATTATCAATCATATACTCTTTTGTAGTGATTACCAGCTGATTAGTGACTGCCAGTACGGTTTCCTTCGGGGTCGCTCAGCTGGTGACCTTCTTGTTTACCTAACACATAGACGGGCGCAGGCGATCGAGTCCAAGGGGGAAGCATTGGCCGTTAGTTTGGACATAGCAAAGGCCTTCGATCGGGTCTGGCACAAAGCGCTTCTTTCGAAGCTTCCTTCCTATGGCCTTCCCGAGAAATTGTGCAATTGGATCACCAGTTTTCTGGCTGATCGGAGCATCAAGGTCGTAGTAGACAGTGTGTGCTCCGATTACAAGCCTATTAACGCTGGTGTTCCACAAGGCTGCATGCTATCACCAACACTGTTTCTTCTGCATATCAATGATATGTTGCAAACCGGTAACATTCATTGCTATGCGGATGACAACACTGGTGATGCTCTATACACCGACCGTGCCAATATTTCTCGGGAAAACGTCGCCGAGTACCGGAACAAACTTGTGTCTGAAGTCGAGAGTCTTTCCGATCGGCTTGACTCACTAGCACTACGTAGAGATGTTGCATCTCTTTGCGTATTTTATCGCATGTACCACGGGGAGTGCTCTGAGGAATTGTTCGGACTAATTCCAGCCGCTCAATTTCACCATCGCACATCGCGACAAAACTCGCGATACCATCCATACCATCTGGATGATTGGCGGTCCACCACTGTGCGATTTAGAAGATGTTTTCTTCCTCGCACAACTTCCTTGTGGAACCGATTACCACCAGCGATTACCGGACCGATGCGACTTAGGGACCTTCAAGAAAGAGCCTACTCTTTTTTAAAAGGCCGGCAACGCATCTGCAATTCCCCTAGTGTTGCAGTTGTTCATGGGCGGCGGTAGTCACTTACCATCAGGTGAGCCATATGCTCGTTTGCTCCCTCTCCTATAGAACTTAGAAATGAGGATATCCGCAGTAGAACCAGAGTGACTGACATAGCCCAACGGATTAGTAAGCTGAAGTGGCAATGGGCCGGCCATATAGCTCGAAGAACCGACAACGATGGGGAAAAAAGGTTCTCGAGTGGCAGCCTCGTACCGGTAGGCGAAGTGTAGGGCGACCCCCCACTAGATGGAGTGACGACCTGGTAAGACATGCAGGAAGTCGATGGATGCAGGTGGCTCAGGATCGTGCTTTGTGGCATTCCTTGGGGGACGCCTATGTTCAGCAGTGGACTTGTGAAGGGCTGTAATGATTATGATGATGATTATGATGATATATAATATATATACTTATAAACAAGGTTCCGTATAATGTTTCTCTATGTACGGCGTTATAATTCAAGCCTATTACGTTTCAGTACTTATAATTATGTAGTACAAATGGTCGTCCAATGGTCGAAATTCGGCTGAATTAATTAAAATGTAAAGTTTTTATATTAAGCAAACTGTATTTCCCATTTATCTGCACATTATAAATAACATACAGATATAACTATTGAAAAAGGAACATTTAAAATCACACATTATTCAACAGATCATTCAGTCAATCAGTAATTATTTGTTGGCAACATTTTAAAATTCTTTGGTGACAATCTCCATTCTGTGCGACTGTTTGACCCCTGACTATTATGTGTTTGACATTGCCAGTATGAAAGTAATTTTATTTTATATAATTTATTGTATTGTAACACATTTTTATTTTATTCTGCACTCCTCCATAGTATAAAGTTTCTTTTTATTTTATACTTTTTATTAATAAGGTGTTGCTTTCCATCTCCTAGTTTGTTTCCTTACACCGCCGCCACGCGGTATAATATAAAAGTTTAAGTACATATAAAATAAAAATACAAAAGGTGGGTTTTTATCGGTACTCTTATTTATCGGTAGTTATATTTACTAACGACATACATTATTACATGAGAATCACTTCCATTTAATATGTTACACGTGCAGTGTATTTATTACAGTTGCAGCACCAAAGGGTCTGCTCGACCGGGGAAAGACCACGTTCGCACAGAATACGAGCGTTAAAAGGCAGCATAATGCCCCTTTTTACTGGTAACAAGGCATTCCAATCTTCAGGTTGATATTGCATCTGGATATAGATTCTTAATCGAGGATAGATGTAGGTATCTATGGGTCACAGCATCCACTTATCATTAAATGGATTATATGCTTGTTCTGTTTACTTACTTTTGTAAAAAATAAAATTGTAGCTTTAATTATTTTTGCTTATAAACTAATTTGTACGTAAATTTGTCTTATTAATTTGTCTAATGGGTAGAATAAATGCATAAGAAAATTTTTTTTACACGCCGAAATATTAAATTCTTCCAATCAATCTCTGAAAATGATCTAAATTGATACAGATGAATTTTTTAGCTTTAACTAAAAGACAAAAGCCGAAAAGTTTGTTCTTTCCAAGTAACGATGCGAGATGAAACGTCAGGAGCTTGAAACCTAACGTTTGGCAGCGGCGCGTGCGCAACGCCGGCCAACTCGACCATGAGAGATCTCGTATCAATAAATTATCGTTCACTTGTTTGCTTGCCACTGAATAACGCCCAACGCCTGCGTTTGTTGTTTTGACTCTTAATAAATTAGAAGTGTCAATAAAATTTAATACCAAACGAATGTCAGTAAAACATCCAAATTTAAGAGGCGCAAAAAAACAGGTGGTATTCATACCAACATTATAATAAACCTTATGGTGTTCTACCTTTGACGCATATTGGCGGCGTCATGGAAATGCTATCGCATTCATTCGAGGCTTCACCAGCATCAGCCGCACTCTGGCAATCTTTGGAAAAAGACAACTTTTCTTTCCAATCCTCCTAGCAAGGCACACCTCAACACGAGCACGTCTTCTTACTGGGGAAACTGGAAAAACCAGCTTCGCGACATGAAGGGCATGGGGCAAAGTACATCTCCCCCGCATTCACCAACTCGCATTTAGGATTCGAGAAACCTACTCAGAGCGGCCTTTACTGACATGCCTTCAACCTCAAACAAGATAATTCTATCGTGGGGAAATCTTCATGGATAACTTTCGCTGCAACGGCGATGGAAAGGTTATGCCGTACTTTTACCGCCTAAAACCATCATGATCACCATCAGCGTATACGAGTTGTCCCGGGATCTCCAATCAGACGCAACCGAGGCCCTTCTCTCGCTTTTCTTCGTTGAAAGCACGGGTGACATTGCTAGGCAGTCGAGGCCCCGCTACGTGTGCCCACAACCCCAGAGGCGCCATTTCTGTTAGGGGAACATCATCATCAAGGGAAGGGCCGTGACGAGCACACTGGCGACGTCACCTCTGGGTGGGATTTGTTCTCTCCCGATCCCGCTCACCAGCCTCTTTCTGGCCATTACGGAATCACAAAAGATGGCTAAGGCCTCCATGTATCCTCTCCCAGCATCCCACGCTGGGCATACCGCAAGCGTATGGGACGCGGAGTCTTGGTCCTACCCACCGCAGTGGAAACAATTCGCCGTCGCTTCGCGTCCAATATTACACGCGAAATTATTTGTGAAAGTCTGTAGATGAGTCTTCCTGCTCGTTAATGCATCCAAGCTTCGAAGTGCGGCAGGATTGCGTCATCTACGCGTTTGCACGCAATGCGCTTTTCGCAGGGACGAGCGCGCCACGCTGCGCTTGCGATATGTCGTTCTTGCCGTTTAACCGCTTCGAGCGCCTCTTCATGCACCACTTTGGCGGAGGACGCATCGTGAACCTTGGAATCCATGTCCACCAGTAAGTCCAGAGGTGTAATACGGGCCAAAATAATAAAAAAAGTGTTTACTAGCCCGCCTGCCAAGCGTGACAACTATGGCAATATATCCCAATTTATGCTATTTTTAGCAGTGAGTTTTGATAGGATGCAGCAATGTATTAATAAATAAAATCTGTTTTATTAATTTTATTCATTCATATATATATATATTTAGAATAAGGGTGACAAACGAACACACAGTACACCTTATGGTAAGTGGATGTTGTGGCCCATAGACATATACATCTATCCTTAATTAAGAATCAAAATGTAGATACGTTGTCACTCCTGAGGACTAAGATGGAATGCCTCGTTTCCAGTAAAAAGGGTCTCTAATATATTATAATTTTGATAGGATGCAATGTATTAATGAATAAAATCAGTTTTATTAATTTTATCATTCATATATCTTTTTTTTAGAATAAGGGTGACAAATGAGCACACAGTCCACCTGATGGTAAGTGGATGCTGTGCTTCATAGACATCTACATCTCATCAACATTCTCAATTAAGAATCGAAATGCAGATGCATTGTCACGCCTCGTTTCCAGTAAAAAATGTCTACTGTTCTCTGCACTCACCATACGAAACACAGCAGCTTTGAGTTGCTATTTTACGCTGGTTTTCTGTGAGAGCGTGGTTCTTCCCCGGTCGAGCCGACCCATTCGTGCTACAACTATAATATAGCTGCAGCATGACTCTACTAATGTATAATATGTGAATATTATGTAATACGAAAAGGAAGCAGGAAGAACACTGGTTAGATGTAAAGTTTTTGAAGACTATTAAAATTTTACTATATCTCAGCAGACCGTTAACGCCGTGAGGAAAAACAACTGCCATTTTATGTGTTTTTATTAAGGGCGAGACACTGGCGCATCTAATCTTTCGTCACAGTAAACGACTCATTAAAATCCGCCGTCAAAATATGTGATGTGGACTTGAGTCGCCGGCGACTACGGTCTGAGCCGAAGAATAGATGAAAGAATCATTTTAGATACACAAGACTTGTAAATGCCCTCTATATTTCATTCGAGGTTTTAAAAAAATCTATAGTATTCAATTATTGTGCTTACTGTATACTTTTTCTGTTTTTATTACTAATGTTCTATCTAAAATTTATAACTTCCCTGAAACAAATCGAAATCCAGAACAATTTAAATTTTTTCACCGTTATAATTGCAATTTTTAATGTAGTATGACCACGTACAAATTATATTATAAAATAAAATTAAGAAAACGTGTTCAAATCATAAATACACCAACGAGTGTTATAAAACAAACGTAGGAACGCGTCTACGTACACTGTTCCATAAGACGAAGCGGAGCATGGGGAGCGGGACAGGGCGGGCGCCGCCCAAAATAGCTCGCACGTGCCGCTCGCCGCCGCGGCTGCCCACGCGCACCCAACATGGCCGCCACCAGCATATGTGTGCGTGTAATTTATGCAAGCGTTGTATCCTATACATCCACATTTACTACTACGTTTCGTATATACTCTATTGTATACCATAACACTTTTGTTTAAAGACTGTTCACTCACGTATAACACACACATCTAAATTTTCTTTTATACAACACTTTATTATGCAATTTTAGTGTTTACTCCTTCGACACAAAGATTATTTTGCTGTGCATATTTTAAAAATTGAATCGATTACGTTGTGTTTTCAATGCACGGCTTGTGATTGGTAGGGGTTTTATATGAGAATAAATTCAGATTTCGATTTCGTAAATTCATAACCATATTATCACTTCAATTTTGAATCGCTCGTTATATTTTTACTGTGATGAATATTTACGTGAAGGTATTAAAATTATATAAAATCTTAATAGAGAATAGCACAAAATAATTATTACTGGTAAATATGCTATACATATTTTTATTAATGTTTTGTTAAATAAAATATTTTTTTTGTTTTTTTTTTCGCTATTTCGGATTTTTTATTTTTCGTTAAGGATATTTGGTAAAGAAAATTCAAACAACCATTAAACTGAAACATATTGTCTTAATTAATTAAAAAGAGGTTGACCAAAATGAGTAATCCAAAAGACTCGTTTATGCAAGATCTTTCGCACGTGTTGGATCAATTTAAACATTTGTTCCGACATTTTTCAGAAAGCATATATTTATGAATCATGTACCGCCAACAACTGATAAAAAATATATTTTTATTTCTCAAAGGAGTCGGACACGTCATTTGATCGCATATGGGATGTCTCTTACCAGACATCATTCCCGTTTTCTTTTCATTCTGAGATTTCCTGTCAGCCACACCATGTGTGAAACTGTAAACAATATAAAAATTATAATTTTAAGACAATATTTGCTTGAAAAAATCAAGCAAATACTGTCTTAAAATTCTTAACGTTATTTTCAATCATTTCTTCATTACATCCCACAAACAAGTCCACTATTGAACATAATAGGCATTCCATATTGATTGTCACAAAGAACGCTCCTGAGCCGCACATCAGGTCTTTCCTCCATTTAGTGCCACTCAAGAAACATTATTTCCCATAGATTATCGATTTTTCGAGCTTTATAGCTGACCCATTCCTACTTAAGTCTACTGATCCGCTAGGCTCTCAGTTACACTTGTTCTTTGACTTATATTCTCGTAACGGATCTTATTACGTAAAGTGACTCCGCGCATATAAGGCCGTATAAGGAAGCTCAAAACTCACTGAGTGACTGAGCTTCCTTATACGGGCAGCAGCGAAGGACCAGGTTTCGGTACTGACCATGTTTATAGTGCCCGAATATCAAATAAGATGTGCAGTCAAAACATGACCTGTGGAGAATCTTCTTTATAATGTGCAGATTCAATATGTTTGCTATTACCCAAGATTCACAAACCGCTAACTCATCACGACCGTTTTCATTTTAAAGAAGGTCGTAATTTATAAAATTAAAATAATTTTACTCTTGACTATATTAAATTAAAATGGTATATCCTAATGATAGCATAAAATCTTTATGTTTGGAGAACAGATTATAGAATGGGATTTATTAAAATCTTTTTTACCGGAACAGGAAATACCAAAATTTTGTAATATAATATCCATGTCCATGTCCATTTTTTTTATGACGAATCCGCCGCACTGTCCCAATTCTATTAGCAGACTTTAAAAGTCATTAAAAAAAGTTTTATTTTTTATTTTCCAACACGATTCCCTCACAATGTTTTTCTTTTCTGCCGAACACGTATTTAAACCAGCACTTAAAATTGCAACTAATAATTTTAATGCTGCTTACGGGTTCGAAATCAGTTCGCTCGCGTACTAATATTTTGAGGCGACCACTTGCCCACTGAGCCACCACTGCTTTAAGTTCTACTTAGTGTAGTAAATATTCAAAGGCATAAATTACAGTTTTTTTTTTTTTAAACAAAGTAATATTAAAATTGAGCTTCCATTTATGAACCAAACAACACGGAATTAAATGAAGTTCACTGCTCTCAGTATCGCAGGTACTTATACGTTCCTGGAGTAGGTACCAGGCGACCAGCAGCGTTTAGAGCTTACACACACAAGCCCCAAGGTAAGCGTCATGCACCCGTGCAGTGTCTCCTAGATTCTGAAATATAGGACTGTCTTGTAATAATTAAGTATTGTAGTTTTCTAAACAAAATATTGCACTGCTAAACATAGGTCTCCTCCATAGATTTCCTCATTTGCCAACCCAAGCGTGGCTAACGCTTGGGTTGGCAGCCGCAGTTATTTATTATTTTGAGTTGCTATCAGGAAGATGCTGCCCATTTACTGTTTCATTTCCCTCTATCGCCTCATACAGATACGATACGAACAGGCTGATATGGACAGAAACACTTTTCATACAGAACATATTTCATATGGTATTATCTCTATATATAAAAATCAATTGCTGTCCGTTAGTCTCGCAAAAACTCGAAAATGTCTGGACCGATTTTGATAATTTTTTTTGTTTGTTTTTGAGTGAGTCGCTGGATGATCTAAACGATTCACAATTGGACCCGGTAGGTGGCGCTGTTGTCAAGATCCAGAAATCACCCGTGCGAAGCCGGGTGGATAGCTAGTACAGAATAAAAAGAAGAACAAGAAATATAAGTACAAGAGCATCCGTAGGTAATTTATTAAATTTTGGATTAATATTACAAGTATAAATAAATGGTGCTTCTATCAACTCTAGAACTAATCTAATATACTATTGAACATCAAGGGAAAAAATATCCCTTGCAAAGTTAATAACCGTTATCGTTACAGCCTATAAAGTCCACTGCTGAACATAGGCCTGCCTCATAGACTGCCTCATAGGGAGGATATTTGCCATATATCCTCTCACGCTTGGCAAGCGGGTTGGCTACTACAGTTTATTTTTTATTTTTGGTCATTATTAGGAAGACGCTGCTGCCCATTTCCTGATTTGTTACCCTCTGTCGCCTCTTACGATACCCACGGGATAATATGGGGTAGTGGATATTCTTACACCGCCACTGCACGGTAGACAACTTAATAAAGGAATAAATAAAATGTACAACTTAATAAAGGAATAAATAAAAATTTTATAACTTATCACTTTTAATCAAAAATAGCTTTTAGATAATCCATAAAGTGACTGTTTACTTTCTTAGATATTATCCCGTTGTGCATTACAAACATCTGGTCACTGCGTATGCGCCGCCTTGGCGCACGCGTCGTGGCGCGAGCGTTTCTAAATATAGCCCCGCCTCCCGCCAAGGCGGCGAGAGACCGACACTGGAGATTTCCAACATTCTTTCCCTTCATTATTGTTTTTTCTAGGCGGCAACACTGAATTATTCGCATTTTAGTAAGACGCGACAAATGTCTGCGCCTTCACCTTTTACGACCACAAAGAATAGTTTTAAGGGCAATGTTAAGATAAGAAAACGAATAAAGTTTTGTGGCTATTGCAGACTAAGATGGATTGTTTCACATCCTGTAATTAGCATACTGGTTTTCTTTAATCGTCAGACCGGACCATAGCAGTGCAGGCACTGCTGCTTGGCGGCAGAAAAAAGGAAGGGGATCCCCGTCTCCTAGGCAGAAAAGGACTGGTCTACCATCAATAAATTGAGAAACACCACAGTGATTTTTTTTGAATAATAAGTAAGTTGCAGTTGCAGTTAAAGTTAAAGCGTATACACATACGTCCCACTGCTGAGTACAGGCCTCCTCTCATTTCTGAGAGGATTTTAGGGCAAGGAAATGTCCGCCGTGCTGCCCCAATACGTGTTGGCGAACTTCACATGTCTTGGAACGAAATATTTTTTCTTATTTCTCAGCCGTGCAGGTTTCCTCACGGTGTTTTCCTTCACCGCCGAGCATGTGGCAAATCAGCACTTAAAATTGCAAGGGCTAAGACCTGAGCTGTGGTAACAGTTGCAGAGAACAAGGATAATATGAAAAAGTATAATGGGAAATTGTATAAAAAACTGGCGTTGTGAAATAAAAAATAAAAAATAATATATTGTATAAGTGAATAAAAATGGCACAAATTTTACGGATTTTATGACATAAAATTTTAACCTTTTATATAGAAAAAACAAAAATTTTGATAAAAACCGTCGTAAAATACACATACTTAGCTGTTATGAAGCACCGACGCGACGCTCCGGAAAGTCTGCAGTCTGTGAACATGTTCAGGGTTCACAAATTTTTGCAAAGAACACCCATTCCTACTAGAGAGAATTCGCGGGCATATTGAAATTAAAAAAAAAACTAATTTCAATAGAAAAGGTGGGTTTGGTGCTACCATCTGCTTGGAATCCCATTATATTATATATGGAATAAGGGAGACAAGAGAGCACACAGCCCACCTGATGGTTAATGGATACTGTGGGATCTATCCTCGAATAAGAATCAAAATACAGATGCGTCGTCATCCTGAGGACTAAGATGGAATGCCCCGTATCCAGTAAAAAGGGTCTCCGGTTATCTACACGTACTATACGAAACGCATTTAGCCACAATTTTACGCTGATATTCTGTGAGAGCGTGGTCCTTCCCCGGTCGAGCCGACCCATTCGTGCTACAACCATAATATAGCTGCAACGTGGCTCTACCACGTAAAAATTATATTATTAATAAAATTGAATCCAAACCAAAGCATACCACTGCATGACTAAACTAGAAATAAACGTGATAAAATCCGTAAAATTAGTTTTATGCAATGAAAGAATCATTATGGAACACATTTTTAATAAGATGTAGGGTAAGGATAGGTATGTTGGTGATAAAAAATGAAACATACGCATTATATAATTCTTCAAAAACAATGCAACAAATCACTTTTCTTTATTAATTTACTTATTATTTGAAGTAACTACCTAGATCACTTATCTGAACCAAACTCTAATAAGTTTTATAATAAATGACAAAGAAACATACAAGGTTATCTAAGGTAAGTTGGCGATATAGTCCGGTAAATTGGTGATAGTAGATAGGAAATATGGTGATATTTTGGAATCTGTAAATATAGTCAAATATCTAAAATATTATTCAATACAACGATCACATCTATAATATAGTTGTTCCTCAAGGTCAGTATCTTCTATAGATGCGCATACCTCGTGGTATGGCGTCAAACAATATGAGCATTGGATCCATTTGGCTCCATTCTTTTTTAACATCTGTTGAGTATAAGACTTCACATAAGCCACACTCCCAATCATCTTCTTCTTTACTTTTTAGAAGTTTTAGATGCAGATTTACCTGAAGTGGAAGGCTGAGACTGAAGATCTTCTTGCATAGCATTTTCATTAGTCAGTGTTAAGCATTTCGCACTAGAATCTCTTTTTCTTGACCTCTCTGTACGTCCTAAAGCTTTGGGTGTTTTAAAATGTCGTCTACTGTGAGTTCAAGTTTTAAAGTACAACTTTCAAATGCTGAGTTTGTTGAAGTTGTAGGTAAAGAAGCAGGAGCAGTGTCAGTTAAAGATGAAGGTCGTAATGCTTCTTTTGGAACTACATTGTCGTTTAAAGGGCATATGCCTGTTTTTTTAAAAGCATTCTCGATGTTTTTTTTAGTAAAGGCGCTTATAAATGCTGGATTCATTATGGAATGGAAGTTGCTACGATTTGGAGCATCTCTAGGGTTATCGTTCATGTACCGATTCATGCTGTCGCGCCAGTAACTCTTAAGTGGCTTAAATATTCCTACATCAAGTGGCTGCAATAGATGCGTGCAATGAGCTGGGAAAGTAAATAAATAAACTTGATTATCTTTCGCAACTTTAAGAACTTCTGCTCCAATATGTGCAGAATGTGAGTCCATAAGTAAGACCACAGGACGTTCAGGCGGAATGGCAGTTATAAAAAAATTAAACCATTCGTAAAATAATTCAGAATTGATCCATCCCTTAGGAGATAGTTTAATTAATGCGTTGGGGAGTGCATCATTTTTGAGTGTATCATTCCACCTAACACCTTTAAAAATAGCATTGTAAAATGGTAACGATTTTTTTGCTAAAACACTAAGAAACAACGGTCGCAAATTAAGGAATAAAACTTACCTTGACTGAATCACGACTTTACTTTAACTTTAGCTTGATGATTATAAGTTTATTTGATGGTTTTATATAGTTTTATTACTAAATCTGCAATTATTATAACTAAATTCTATCCAAATATGTAAAGCAACCTGAATCCACTAAACAATGGCGCCACAGCTGCGCAACTGTCAAAAAGTTTACTCACCTGACGCTGCGACGACTTAGTGGAGCGTGCAATATATCTATACACCTCACACTTGTAACAACTCGATAGCGCTGTCTCACGAACTTGCTAGCATAGGGAATTCCGTGGCATTCCGTTTAAAAATATCACCAAATTACTTATATCACCAATATACCTTTCCTTACCCTAAATTAAATCCACTTATTACAAAAAATTGTTTATCGATAGTCTTAGGTTTGACCCTTAACGCCACACGCGGGGTAGTAGGCTCACCCATCACGCATATTTTTTTAAATTGTTTTAAGCGTGACACGGTCGAGACTCTGTGTATTCTCTGTACTTGACCGGTTCTAGGTCCCCTGGGAGTGTACATATGTAGACTGGAAATAGCGAGTGATGCTAAGGGTTAAACTACGAAAAACTCTATTAAAATTTTCTTAAACCATAGCTTAAATTTAAGACAAGAAACCACGTTTTGAAAGGCTGATTTGGTCTTATTACGTTGTTTAAAGTCCCTAAGCCGCGGCAGTCAGTCAGTCACAGTCTTCCCGTTTGACATATTCTATCAAATTCCATACTTTTCATTTTAATACGCATATTTTCCATGGAACTTCTTTATATAACAAGACTCTAGTTTGAACTTGAGACTATATATAAACTTTATTTTTAACAACACGAAATAAGTCAAATATTCTGAATATCACGCCTATCTCTATGAGTTAAACGCATTTTAAGTTTTGAATCTATCTAAGTATGTATATAATTTCAATGATGTATGTCAACTTGTCTCTGAGAAAAACGTCTGTGACAGCGAGACAGACATCGAGGTAATTCCTCGAAAGTTCCATTTTGCTAATGTTGGCACAGTACACTAAAATAATATTATATCGGTCGAAAATATATGTTATGAAAATTATTCTATGAACATACAACGAAAAAAAACCACTGGTTTTATAGATTTGTTGATTTATTTCGTGGCATTTATTAATCATTCATTAATTACAGACTATCAAAGTCGTCTGCTGAACAGTTACCATAGTTATTGCCACGCTTGGCAATTCTTTTATTATCTTCAGTTGTTATCAAGAATATGCTGCTACCCATCTCCTGTTTCATTCCCCTTTGTCGCATTTAACAACACGATACTACACGACGAATTATAAGCAAATGTTAAACGTACAAGTATCATAAAATCAATCAATATCACTTATTAAACAAATTATGACGCTGACCTTTTTGATTAAGACTGGGATTCCCAAAGTGTCGTCGTAGGGAGTAAGCAGAGGCTCCTGAAACTCTTTTGCGATTTGGTGGAGTTAGATAACGGTCAAAAATGAATATCCAACTTTACGAGTATGTAATTTCAAAATTTTTAAGAACTCTCAGTCTCTTTGCAACATCCTATTTATGTGAAGTTTTCTTATTCAGCTGTAGCTGTAATAAGGAGCAAATATTACTCAAAAGTCAATGTGGAGCAAGAAATGGGAGTAGAAGTATCAAGTTTTATCCCGCATTGTGATGAAAATTATGGAGATCAGCAAGTTTACACGATTGACACATAGTGTGCTGTATTTTCACTTATCACTTCACACATAGTTTGATGAGGGAGCCGTGACAAAATACTATATCCCTGAGTGCGCCGTGAACTGAAAAACTTTGGGAACATCTGAATTAAGAGTTATTTTAATATTTGAAAAAAAAAATTAACTAAAACCCGTATGGCAACAGCGCAAGTTAATAATCCAATACCCCATCCCCCAGGTGACTGTGAGAAATGACAAAAAGCTTCCATGAACTCCATTTTCATATAGAAAACGGTGCAACCATATTTTATCATCATCATTTTTATCAGCCAACGTAAATCCAATGCTTGACATAGGCCTCTCCCGCTCAGCCCGATATTCAGCTACACGCATCCAGTTGCAACCAGTGACCATCATCAGTCAGGGGGCGTCTCTCATTAAGTTTTCCTAGGTTCGATTCTACTCTATGACACGTCTACTCCAACGGTTATCACTTCTGCGGCAGGCGTAAAACATCCAGGTCGGCAGCAGGAAGTAGCGTAACATAACAGTGGACATTTTATAACACCACGTAAAGGTGTAAGAGATTTGGTACTGCGATCGTCAATACGCCAGCCAAATCCTTCATACTACAGTCTCCAGCAGTAACAGAAGGTTGAGGTTGAGAACTTATTTCCACGTATGCAATAGTTTCTCGAGAATATCCGCAGTAGAAGCAGAGTAACCGACATAGCCCAACGGATTAGTAAGCTGAAGTAGCACGGGGCAGGCCATATAGCTCGAAGAACCGACAACAGATGGGGAAGAAAGGTTCTCGAGTGGCAGCCTCGTACCGGCAGGCGAAGTATAGGGCGTCCCCCCACTAGATGGAGTGACGACCTGGTAAGACATGCAGGAAGTCAATGGATGCGTGACTCGGGACCGTGCTTTGTGGCACTCCTTGGGGGAGGTCTATGTTCAGCAGTGGACTTATGAAGGACTGTAATGATGATGATGAATAGTTTCTATTTTCATTAATTAATAAATAATACTACATGTCTTTATATACAAAATTCTTATGTCCGTGTGTACGTGTGACTGAACTCCTCCGAAACGGCTGGACCGATTTTGATGAAATTTTGTGTGTGTGATTAAGTTGATTCGAGAATGGTTTAAATTTACAATTAGACCCGGTAGGTGGCGCTGTTGTCGAGATCCAGAAATTACCCGTGCGAAGCCAGGGCGTTTGGCTAGTTATGATATAAAAATAATAAACTTCACAAACCACGCTTTAGGTAAAGCTTCCTTTAAAAGGGTATACTTCGCTTATCTTGTAATTGCAATTCTTGTAATGTTTAATATCGCTTAAGGCCTAGGGCACATGGAGACTAGTATGTGTATCTAGTATGTGTATCTATATATTCTATAATTCATAATCTAGATACGAGTGATTTTTAACAAAAATTGTATCGTAATATGATTCCTGATGCAACAGAAATAACTATCATTGTGCCGTAAACCCAAATGTAATTTATGATGTTTTCTATAATGAAATGGCTGAAACGACACGTGCGCCGTGCGCAAAGTAAGTTGAGATCCTTTGGCAGCTGCGTCTCGATTGTGACGCGGTGCGTGAGTCAGTTTGCGGTAATATTCCGTAAAATTATTCCTACGCTTAATAGAAGTAAACAGGCAAAAGGTTTAAAAGTAATAATTATTAGATAGTAGGACTTTTTTCTGTCTAGGAATCTGTCTGGGTAGCTATCACCCTTTTCACTACTTCTGCCGCCAAACAGCAGTGCTTTTGCTGCTGAGTTCCGGTGAGAGAGAGAGAGTATAGAGATCCAGTACAATAATCAAAAGTTGTATGGCATTCCATTTTTGTCCTCAGAGGTGACAACGCATCTGTAGCCTTCTTTATTTGAAGTTGGTTGCAGGTGGCCATGGGCTGCAGCAGCCACTTATCATCAGTTCAGGTATACTGCAAACTCGTTTGACATATCAGTTTTATAAAACAAAAACAATTTAAGAGCCGTGGTAGCTCCAGGGTCAATCGCTCGCCGTAAATTTCCCCATAAACGAACATCCCGTGTTCGATCCTCGCTGGCAACAATTAAATTTTTAATAGCAAATTTAGTGCTGATTTACCACTTGCTCGACGGTGAAGGAAAGCATCATGAGTAAACCTATATGGCTGAGAAATAAAAATATGTGTTTCGAAGATTTGTGAAATCCACCAGCATGCACTGCAGTCACGCGGCAGCTCCTCTCAGCAATGAGAGGTGTGCCTAAAAGTGGGACTTTACTATTTAAAAGATTTAGGTGGACTTAATGCCTGAGTTCATTCTCTACCAGTCTACCTTAAAGTAGTGCAGAAATAAAAAGAGGTAGGAGGTTTTTTTTTTTTATAGAATTAGGGTTACAAACGAGCACACAGTCCACCTGATGGTAAGTGGTTGCTGTGGCCCATGGACATCTACATCTATCTTCGTTTGCGAATTTAAATGCAGATACGTTGTCAGCCGTGAGGACTAAGATAGAATGCCTCTTTTCCAGTAAAAAGGGAAGGTAGAAGAAGTACCAGAAGTAAAATAAATGGTAAATTAATATCTATAAACATACATAAGAAATATACTTATAAACATGATGTACACACGAAACACGAACAAAAGAAAGGTTCGAGTGTCAGCCTCGTAGTAGTAAGCGAAGTGTATGGTGACCCCCACTAGATGGAGTAACGACCTGGTAAGAAATACAGGAAGTCGTTGAATGCTGATGTCTCAAGGCCGTGTTTTGTGGCATTATTTGTGAAGGGCTGTAATGATGATGATGATGAAACACACAATGGTAAATATGAATAACATAGCAGCAAACTAGGAGTTGAGATGATTATGCCATTTTATTTACAAGAAGTTTTAGAACTTTCAACAAAAAATGGTTTTCTGCTCTCCTGATTTCTTAGGGAATAGTATTCCATAAAGAAGAAGAAGAAGGATAATTCGGTAAAAGTAGCAAAAGGCTATTTGTATTAGGAAAACTATATCACGGTTAGAGCAAAGGTACAGGAAGTTGGGAGTTAAATAAGAAGAAGGACGAGGAGACATCAAGATAGAGTACGCACGTAGACTACGGCACTAACGATTTAGTGGTCATCTAACTTGAGAGCAATTATAAGTTAACTTTCAAAGATTAAAAGTGAATCGAATGCAGTCATAGAAGACGATCATATTTATTTAGTAGTTCTTAATTTAGGTCAAAATAAAACACATCACCTAAGTAAATAAGTAGAAAAATTATGGTCCGCACAATAATCGATTTTGACCTGAAAGGGATAAACGATGAAGAACTCGTAAAATACCTGGTTCTTTTGCTACTGGGTAGCATTTTTACACGGATGAGTAACTCATAAACACCTATCTATTCTCGATTCAAATGGAGATGTATTGGACCCCTGAGAACTAAGAAGGAAAGCCTCGTCATCAGTTAAAAGTGTCTCGGGTTTTCATCACTCTCAAAACGGAACGCAACTGGTATTTTACACTGGTATAAGAGAATCGTCAGTTCCAAGTCGAGTCGTAATATTGATAATGTTGAAGCGAGGATAAAACGAACCGATAAAAAATATTGAATCTTTCAAATCAACCAGCTATGTATACTGGTCGTAAATTCTAAAATTTGGTTTCCGTCAAGCTGCCAAAATTGACTGACAAACGCAATAAAGTAACCTCCCACAAGATGTAGTGGCTAATTGAAAATTGTAACACGCGGAAATACGATGAGCACATGTAACTCAGGACCGGAGTATTCGTTCCGTAGATGACGTGAATCGAGCTGAATTGAGTAAATAAGAAAAAAATATTTTTATAGTGAACATGTCTTCAAAAAATATCATTTAAATAAAGGCAGAATAGATAAACTAAAAGCAACACACATGCAAGATTATAAAAAAATACTTTTTTAATTTATTAAAGAACTAGCTGTTCCCCTAGATTACGTATTTTAATTTTTTGCCCGGAACCCTAACTCTTTCTTTATAATAAAAGCTTAAATTACTTCTTATAATATCAGCTATCTGCTAGTGAAAGTCTCGTCATAATCGGTCCAGCCATTTTGGAGATTAGCCGGCAGACAGATATACTTTCATATGCATTAAGTAAAAAGCTGTTATTTTGACATTACAAACAGACGCTTCAGTTTTATTTATTTGTATCGATAAACAGTATCTTACAAACATGAATAGAAAACAAAATATATTTCAAACGGACCTATAGCTTCTCTGTATACTAATCAAGCAAGAAAGAACATGAGCATGAGAGATAAATACGAAGTGGTAAATAAAAAGAATTACTTTCAATAAGTATTATGTAATAAAAATTCATTCTATTCTATTCTATTCTAGAACTCATCTAATTATAACAATTAGTTACTGCTGCTTACTTACTGCAACAATGTATGACTATAAATCTAATACAAAAAGTTTGTCTGCAACTACTTTTTTGTACCTCTGTAAAGGTTCGTGAAAGATATCAATATCATTTACACGATTGTTGTGGTTTCGCATTGATATTAATAGCTTTAACGACCAAACATGTTAGCGCAAATTATTTGTAAATAATAAAGTAATATACAATCCTATTATTCTATTGCGCGTGCATAATAACCAAGTTTAGAATGCCTATTTTATATTTCTGTTAGTCAAAGATAATTTGAAGGTGTGATATACTCGTAATATAGTACATGATTTTTGATAAAATAAAAAAAAATTAAAATCACATTTAAATCACTTAAGAAAACAATATAAGCTACAAAAGGAAAGACTATGAATAATTTTATAAATCAGATAAATTATTAATATTATACTTCAAAGCAGAAGAAACTTTGTATTTGAACTAATTCAGTTACTGCACCTGCCGACTCCAACAACATTCCAAACTAAACACTTGAAGACGTTCTGAACTAAATAGATTAAGATAATTTGTACCGAGAGCGTCGAATGAACAGCAATAAATCTGTTTTGATAAGCCAACAGCGCCAACTTCGCCTAATGAATGTAGTAGATTCGATCTTATAGATCACACCAGTAATCTAAGAATGTGTTTCGACTGTGATATCCTTAGTTCGTTGATCGGTTAAGTCCCGTGGTTCCATCGGGATAATATCGTTGTTCATGTATTCGGAATTCTAAAAGAATTAAAGAGATCTTTATTAATCGATTTAAACCAATTATTATTAAATTAAAGTCAGTAATGAAAGCATGCTATTAGTTTTAACTATGATATAACTATCATAGCTATTTTAATTGACTTAAGAAAGGAGGTTAGATTCCTTGTAAAATTTTATTTCCTTTTATATGAATTAACACAATTTAAAAAGCCTATATATACGTCCCACGACTGGGCACAGTCCTCCACAAATTTCTGAGAGGATTAAAGAGAGAATCTATAATTGTACTCCCCTCTTTGTTATCCGAGGTCAATTCACTGATTTTTTTACCGAATTTGCTTACTTTTATATGATATGGTATTAATTTCAACGAATCTGAGAGTTTCGAAAAAATATATAAATATTTGGAAGTAATTGGAAGTAAAGACTAGAAATGTGTTGGGGGGTGGCTCGAACTTTAGACCTAGTCCGTTGGAATAGCCTATCATGTAGATGATGTCATGGGGGTCATGGTTGAATAGAGGCAAAAAGTTCTCATAATACTCCTAGGGGGTCAAAATGGCCAAAATCTAAAAAATTAAAAATTCTTATTTCGGCTATAACTCCGCCTCCTTCGGAGGTTCTTACACAGTCTTTACTTCCCGCATCCCACTTGTTTAAACAAACCAATTATTATTAAACAAAAAAGCAATACAGAATGATGTGGATTAGTTTAGGTCATAATTATGGCTTAAAGCATTTTTTTTTCTGACGCATAATCTATGAGACTGTCTAGTGTATCTTTTACAGGCCGTGCTTAGGTATAAGAGTTTTATAGGCTATGCCTTTTTCTGAAATTCGACTACGTGTCCATTTGCCATAAAAAATAAAAAAGTAAAGGTTCATTGCCTATATTACACAAACTTCGTTTCGTTTCGTTTCGTGTCGTCAATTAAATCCAGGCGCTGGTTGATCCCAGAGAGGGGGTGATTCGGCGTGTTGGCGTTTTGCCAGGCGGCGTCTCTGGCCGGGAGCCAAATCGGGAGCGTACAGTGGAAAAAATGGCCGTCGCGCATCTTTGATATGCGTCAGAGAAGCGCGCGCGCAGCCATTACAGGATTTAATGAATTAGTGTCTCTCTCACCGCTCTGTGAAAACAATGATTTTCAGAGAAGAACCTAGAAAAACATGAAATATTACAAAATGCATAAATGAAAATTCAAAGTACGAAATTAAAACAAATAAATAAAAAATATTTTTAACTGTACTTGTTTAATAGAACATTTGTTTTATTTTCATTTAAATACATTTACGGTTATACTTAATAAATAAACTATATATTTCAATAAATAATTTTTCAGATGTATCATCATTACATGTAGATAACGTAATATATTTTCCCAAAAGTAATTCCAATAACACTCGATTATCCGTGATCGATGTTACTTACGTAAGAATCGTGCTACTTATCGAGTACTTCGCAGAACTAAACTTCCGCGCGCCATTAATCTTACCGTAGCGTAGCGTGAAAAATTCTGCCTGATATATTATTACTTATAATAATAACTTACATACTTGCTTTTACATTAACCTTAACCTATTAGCTTACAAATTTTTTTTTGATCTTTCTTATTCGAATAATGTATGGAGAATATTATTACAAAACACTTCGTATTTTATTTAATTAAATTGTAAAAGAAATTTCAAAACTAGAACCGTTTTCTTACTTCAATAAGTGAAACAACAAGTTACTGTATGATTTATTTAAGCATTTTCGTAAGCCGGTGATGACTATATAATTTTGTGACACATAATAATCTGTTGTATGTTTTTACATGAACTATTTTTCACCAGCTTAAAAAAGGATTAAGTGGTAAACTGGTTTTTTAATTTCTTGCGTCTAAGATGTATATATATATATATATATATACATTTTATTTCAACAAAAGATCAATGTCTCTTTTTACCACGTTTTTATTAACTCTCTTCCTATATCTCTGTTCGGGTCAAATTTAGTATTGATTTCAAACTTAGTTCCTGATGAGCTAGAGACCTGAAATTTTTAAACATAGCTCTGAATCGGATGACAATGCAAGAATATGAAAAAAAAACGTGGTATATTATTTTTTAAATATCGGTACACTTGTAAAAATATTATATAACTTAATGTGATATTATGGTAAAATTACATGCTTGCCTTAATGTATCGGTATATTAACTGAACCGACATATATTAGATGCCTTTTATACTACTTTCCTTCTTATTTTATTCATTTTGCAAAAAATTTTTAAGAAAGCTAAAGACCGAAAACTGAGACGCAAATAAGAGATTCCTTAACATACAAGCCCTACTTAACATTTCATTCATAGATTTTAAAACCATTTGCATAATATGTGGAAGCAGTTTGTATGTCCGCCATTTCATATCATGAGGATAAGACGCATAAAAACATAATATAATAAGCGCTCTATATATTACAGGGAACATTTTTTCACAATACACTGTAATAAAAAAACAACAACGACCGCAGTGCAAAGCGCTTGGCAGTTTTCCAACAAGCAACAGGCGACTCGCCCCAGTCTAGGCGATGTCATACAAAACATGAGAAACAGTAATTTCAGTGACCGTATGCCATAATATTCAAATATATCTTTGATGTGTTTCTACATTATGTGTATGAGTCTAATAACTTATTCGACAGTCTTTGTTTGCACTAACAAAATTATTGGCATACAGAAATTGTGAGAGATTATGCAGAATCACTGTCCATTAACAGCATAATTTTCGTATCAATAACCTTTTGATAGTTTTAAAAGCAAGTTTATTATTTTACAATAAAAATCGTTTGAATAAGAGGTTTACACGTAAATCGTTTTAATATTAGTTTGACATACAAGTTGTAATGTTAAGCTTAAAAACCGTTTATTAGTACGTGGAAAGGCCATGTAGCAGCATTATTATGGTTGTATCATGAATGAGTCGGCTCGACCGGGGAAGGACCACGATCTGACAGAATATCAGCATAAAATAGCAGCTCAAAGCTGCTGTATTTTGTATGATGAGTGTAGAGAACCGGAGACCCTTTTTATTGCATACGAGGCATTCCATCTTAGTCCTCAGGGGTAAAAACGCATCTGTATTTTGATTCTTAATCGAGGATAGATGTAGATGTCTATAGGCCACAGCACCCACTTACCATCAGGTGGGCCGTGAGCTCGCTTGTCACCCTCATTCTTTAAGAAAAGAGTATAGTATAGTGATCAAATAACATACTATAATATAACAGATGGAACTTTTATATGCTTGCGTATAAATTATTTATATTCTGTTCTATTTCTTTATATTTTTATGTACGTATTCGATCATACCGTTGGTCACCGTGTAGTGACGGTATAAGAATATCCACTACCACATATCGTTCCGTTCGTGTCGTAAGATGCGACAGAGGGTAGCAAACTAGGGGATGAGCAGCAGCTAACAAATAGAAAATAAAATACTTTGCCAAACTGCTTGTCAAGTATGGTAACTACGGCAAATATCCCTCAATCAATAGCGATATTACACCCAGTGCAACACGAGTTCAATCTCTTGCTAACACACGATGTGGATACCGCAGGCATTGCGTTTTGACGGCGTTTAGAAAACGTTACCATAACATTTAAACTGATTCATACATACATTATTAAAAATATTCTGGGCTAGTCAGCTTCATGACATATGGCAGTTTCTCTCTTTCCCCACGTTAATGCCAGATCACACTAAAGTCGTATCGCTCGTAAACTACTGGAACAAAACCGTTTTGTACAACTCAAAATATTATAACTGTTGTTGGAAATTTAAAGAATGAATTTGAGTAACGGACATCTCGATTCCAAGTTAAATACAATATGTAATTGTAAGAATAAACTAAAATGATATTTTCAGTGGTGTGTCTAAATTAGCCACGAGCGAATAACTCAGGAGACTATTGATTTTTTTACATAAAGTAATTACTTATACATATAGAAAAAAACACAAAATAAAAATCTAAATTTATAGTGTAACCGAATATTTACAAAAATCGCACTCAGATCGTTTGACCGTATCTACACATGTTTTTTTGTTTCATAATGAGCAAGAAGAAATAATGTTTGCCGTAAGACGTTGTAGCGTTATTTAATTCCACGTTGGCTATTGTCAATTTAATGTTGCTTTCGGTTTTATAGCATTTACAAAACAAGTTTTTATACAGAGGATATCTAACAATTTAAACCCTATCCACCACTGTTCGCATTTTTACTGATACTTCGTTACCAAGTTTTGAGATCGTTATTTTCCAACTGATGGAAACGCAAGTTTTTTGCCAGAATTCGGGGATTTCCCTTAGTTCTGATATAAAAAAATATATTGAAAGCCGGAATAGCGTTAAATATTTAACTATCAGACATATCAAGAATTTGTTTTCTTTAATTTTCTCATTATTTGACCCAATACGATGGTACGCAGTTGTTTTGTTTCACTTACGCTTTATTGCCCATAAAAACATATACATATTATATATTACATAAACATTCACGCCTGTCACCCAGAGGGGTAGGCAGAGACTACGGACTTCCATTTGTCACAATCCTGACACACCTCTCTCGCCTCCTCCACATCCATATATCCATACATGCTGGTCGGCTAAGGGTACTCTTAATTTGGCCCATTTTCAATATATTGCCAATTTGGTCGATAAACTTTCGCTTAGGGCGTCCCTTCCCGACTCTGCCGTTCACCTCTGCAACATAAATTTGCTTTGTCACTCTTTCTTCATTAATTATTTCTACATGACCAAATCACTGAATCATTCCTTTCTTAATCCTGGTCACAACATATCTTGCAAACCACACTCTTCTCTTATTACACAATTTCTCACCCTATCATTCAGATTCAGCCTCATACTACTTAATGACTGCATTTCTACAGCATTTATTCTACTCTCGTGCTTCTTCTGCTATACCCAACTTTCACTACCATACATTAAAGTAGGGACTAACACAGCATTATGAATTGCCATACGTGCTTTTTCGACACATTCTGAATTTTCATAATAGAGTGTAGAGCCCCATTCACTCTATTTCCTGTGTTCACTCGTCGTTCTATATCCTTATCATATCAGCATCCCTGCTAAATACACATCCCAAATACACAAACTCATCTACTTACTCGACCAATTTCCCTTCTATTCTTATTTCACATATCGTTTTACTTTCTTCTCTTTTAAAAACCATAATTTTCGACTTACTTGCGTTCCCCTTCCTTTCCCTTTTTTAATGACCTGTTCATTAATGTAACCATCATTTGCAACCCGGCCGCTGAAGATGCAAATTTGACTTGACCATCGGCGTACAAAAGGCATTTGACGGTTAAATCAACCGCTTTCTTCAACTTTCAAATTTTCCAAGCAACTGTCCATAAATAGGTTGAACACCCACGGGGAAGCCACACAGTCCTGTCTGACACCTTTATGGATGCCAAACCAGTCCGAGTAGACCCCGTTGATCCTGACACAAGCACTAGAGTCCCTATAAAGAGACTTTAATGCCTGTATTGACCGAGCGCTCAACCCAAATAAGTTCAGTGTTTGTCATAACACATCCCTTTCCACCCTGTCATAAGTTTTTTCAAAGTCCATGAACACACAAAAAACTTTTTGTTTTTGGCCAAAAACTTCTTTCAAGTCTTTTCCATGCGCGATCATGCGCATGGAAAAGACTTGATCCGTACACCCCATTCCCTTCCTAATTCCCGCTTGCACATCCCAAATTTTTCCATCAGTTTCTTTCATAACTCTTTCAATTAGTACCTAATACAGTTTTCCCACAATGTTAAGAAGGCTGATAACACAGTAGTTTTTACAGTACTGCTACGATCCAGCAGTAAGACTGCAACTGTAAAACAGTGGACGATATGAATGACAAGCTCATGGAAATTGTCCAAGCGGTCGTAGCTAAGTTCCGCAAGAACCGTCGCAGAAGAACACAAAAACTCTCCGATCACACTCTTAATCTCATAGCTGTTAGACTGTAGAGAAATGAAGCTGCATTGTTCAGCAGATTTGACAGCATAAAGGCAACTGCTCAGACAGATCTCCAAATACATGCGGCGGAACTTACGCAACTTCAGCAAGCGATCGAGCGAAACCAGGGCTCCAAAGTCTTTGCCAGAAATCTGTCTGCCAGAAAGAGTCAACTGCCGAAGCTGAAGACTGAATGTGGTAGCATCGTTTCCGGGACACCTGAAATTTTGAGTGAGATTAGGAGGTTCTACGCACAGCTGTATACGTCATCGTTGGAGCCACACGCAAGTGTGAGTAACAATCCAAGAGAAAGTCTTATCCGACACTATTCCGATGATATCCCTGATCTGATGAGAGTAGAATAGCTCTAAAGCACCTTAAAAAGGGCAAGGTCCCGGGCGAGATTGAAATTACAGTGGAGCTTCTGAAAGTGGATAGAAAACCAGTAATTGAAATCCTTCAGAAACCCTTTAATTCCGTCCTCCATGGTGGCACTATTCCGGAGGCGTGGAGCAGAAGTGTAATGATCTTGTTCTTCAAGAAAGGCGACAACGTTCTCTAGAAGAACTACCGTCCGATTTCCCTTCTGAGCCGCGTCTACGTGCTGTTTCCGAGAGTCATTACGAATTGTCTCAGACTCGACGACTTCCAGCCTCCCGAATAAACTAATTTTCCGAAAAGACTTTAGCACCATTGACCACATACATACCCTTCGGCAAATTGTACAGAAGAGCGAAGAGTTCCATCGAGATTTGGCCGGTGATACAGTCCCTTCAGTGGTGCCAAGTTGACTGTCGGTATATAGAAGTGCTGAAGTGTTTGTACAGTAGGACAACGATGGTTATCCGAGTACAGAACCAGAGTACAAAACCCATCCAACTGCAGGGAGGTGTACGACAGGGTGACGTTATATCCCGAAACTCTTCACCGCTGCATTGGAAGACGTTTTCAAGCTACTGGACTGGACAAGATACGGTATTAACATCAATGGCGAGTACATCACTCACCTTAGATTTGCCGACGACATAGTCCTTATATTACCCGTGTAGTGACGGGTTAGAATACCCACTACCCCATATCTTCCCGTGGGTGTCGTAAGAGGCGACAGAGGGAAACTGAGGCAGAAGATGGGCAGCAGCATCTTTCTGATAACAGCAAATCACAATAAAAACTGCGGTTGCCAACCCGCTCGCCAAGCGTGGCAACTACGGCAATATACCCCCAATGAAGAGAGTTACGAAGAGACGGCCCCAGTCTCGGCGGCCCCGCTATTCCTGGCTACGGTGGCGACCATGGTAACGGCGGGGCAGGGGTGCTAAGAATCTCTGGTGGAGGTTCGGCTGCCACCTACGACGACTCGACCTGGCAACTTATAACGCATGCACTTGAGGACTGACGAGAAGATCCTGAGCTGAAGAAGAAATAGACAAGTTGCGCTGGAATATTATAGGATTATCCGAGGTCCGAAGAGGGGAGGACACGGTAATCGTCGAATCCGGCAACTTGTTCTATCACCGGGAGGCGACCATCTGTCCCAAGGAGGTGTCGGATTTATCGTCCACAAGTCTCTCGTTAACAACGTTGTAAAGATTGGGAGTGTGTCGACGAGGGTTGCGTACCTTATACTCAGAATCACCAAACGGTATTCGCTGAAGATCATACAGGTTTACGCACCAACCTCGGCACACCCTGATGAGGAGGTGGAGAAATGTATGAGGATATTTCTAGAGCCATGCATTCCTCCAAAACCCACTATACGGTGTTAATGGAGACTTCAACGCAAAGCTAGGCACAAGAGAGAAGGGTGAGCTGAAACTAGGGAAATTCGGATTAGGGCAACGGAACCCAAGGGGCCAGCAGCTGGCCGACTTCATGGAGAAAGAGGGACTCTTTATGATGAACTCTTTCTTCCAGAAGCGGCCCCACAGGAAGTGGACCTGGTCGAGCCCCGACGGTTCGACAAAAAATGAGATTGACTTCATTATGACGACTAGACGCCAACTGTTCAGTGATGTCTCAGTGATCGCGAGGGTGAAAACTGGTAGCGATCACCGAATGATTAGAGGCACACTGAACCTAAACGTTAAGTTGGAGAGGTGTCGTCTAATGAAGTCAACGCTCCGTCCCCCTCGTGCTCTAATCCAAAGTCCCGAAACCTTTCAGCTCGAGTTACAAAACCGTTTTCAGTGCCTAGAAGATTGCAATGCAGTGGACGATATGAATGACAAGCTCGTGGAAACTGTCCATGCGGTCGGAGCTAAGTTTTGTAAGACCCGCCGCAGAAGAACACAAAAACTCTCCGATCACACTCTTAATCTCATGGCTGTTAGACGGGAAATGAAACTGCAATCTTCAGTAGATTTGATAGCATACAGGCAACTGAACAGACAGATCTCCAAATGCATGCGGCGGGACTTACGCAACTTTAATACTGCTCGTATTGAAGAAGCGATCGAGCGGAACCAGGGCTCCAAAGTCTTTGCTAGAGATCTGTCTGCCAGAAAGAGCCAACTGTCGAAGCTGAAGACCGAGTGTGGCAGCGTCGTTTCCAGGACACCTGAGATTTTGAGTGAGATTGAGAGGTTCTATGGGCAGCTGTACACATCATCGTTGGAGCCACACGCAAGTGTGAGTAACGATCCAAGAGCAAGTCTTATCCGACACTATTCCGATGATATTCCGGACGTCAGTCTGAGCGAGATTAGAATGGCTCTCCAGCACCTTAAAAACGGCAAGGCCCCAGGCGAGGATGGAATTACAGCGGAGCTTCTGAAAGCGGGTGGAAAACCGGTACTTGTAGTCCTTCAGAAGCTCTTTAATTCCGTCCTCCATGGTGGCACTACACCGGAGGCGTGGAGTAGAAGTGCGGTGGTCTTGTTCTTTAAGAAAGGCGACAACGCTCTCTTGAAGAACTACAGACCGATTTCCCTTCTGAGCCGCGTCTACGTGCTGTTTTCGAGTCATTACGAATCGTCTCGCATGCAGACTCGACGACTTCCAGCCTCCCGAACAAGCCGGTTTCCGAAAAGGCTTTAGCACCATAGACCACATACATACTCTTCGGCAAATTGTACAGAAGACCGACGAGTACAATCTGCCACTTTGCCTTGCGTATGTGGACTATGAGAAAGCCTTTGATTCCGTCAAATTTGCGGTGCTGCAGTCCCTTCAGCGGTGCCAAGTGGACTGTCGGTATATCGAGGTGCTGAAGTGTTTGTACAGTAGGGCTACGATGGCTATCCGAGTACAGAACCAGAGTACGAAACCTATCCAACTGCAGAGAGGTGTAAGACAGGGTGACGTTATATCCACGAAACTCTTCACCGCTGCATTGGAAGACGTTTTCAAGCTACTGGACTGGAAAGGATACGGTATTAACGTCAATGGCGAGTACATCACTCACCTTCGATTTGCCGACGATATAGTCCTTATGGCAGAATCTTTGAGGACCTAAGCACTATGCTCAATGACCTCAATAGTGTCTCCAACGGATAGGTCTCAAGATGAACATGGACAAAACAAAATCATGTTTAATGTCCATGTCACACCTATGCCGGTAGTTGTTGGGAGCACTAAGCTCGAAGTTGTTGACGAATATGTTTACCTGGGATAAATTGTCTGACTAGGTCAGTACAACTTCGACCGAGAGGTCAATCGACGGATTCAACTCGGCTGGGCAGCGTTCGGGAGATTACGACCCATCTTCTCGTCAGGCATACCTCAAAACCTCAAAACTAAATTGTACAACCAGTGCGTGTTGCCAGTGATGACATATGGATCTGAGACGTGGTCCTTCACTACTGGCCGTATGAGGAAACTCAAGGTCGCTCAGCGAGCTATGGAGAGGGCTATGCTCGGGGTTTCTCTGCGTGATAAACTTAGAAATGAGGATATCCGCAGTAGAACCAGAGTAACCGACATAGCCCAAAGGATTAGTAAGCTGAAGTGGCAATGGGCCGGCCATATAGCTCGAAGAACCGACAACCGTTGGGGAAGAAAGGTTCTCGAGTGGCAGCCTCGTACCGGCAGGCGAAGTGTAGGGCGTCCCCCCACTAGATGGAGTGACGACCTGGTAAGACATGCAGGAAGTCAATGGATGCAGGTGGCTCGGGACCGTGCTTTGTGGCATTCCTTGGGGGAGGCCTATGTTCAGCAGTGGACTTGTGAATGGCTGTAATGATGATGACGGTATTTGTAGTAATTTATTATTTATATATAAATTAATAGAATCAGCAGTAACTTCATGGAAATCCAATAAAATATTAATGATGTGAAAATTAACTCTCCATTAGAAAATTGTTGATTAGTAGAAAATTAATCCGTGTTGAAAATAAAATGGCGCACCTTACTTACTTTTTTCATGACATTTCATGACATGACATACATTTTCTGATCTGTGTTAATAAATTTTAACATCTTTAATATTTATGTGTTAATAGTTTGTACGGTTAATCATTTTTGTTGTCTGAGAGTCATCAGGGAATAAAGCAACACACATTTACAACTCGCAATTTACCTTTGTATAATAACGACATTAAACCCTTTTAAAATGTATGTTGTTATTAAATTCGACTATAAATGCGGTTTGTTGAAAATGGTTAAGAATGGAATTATGTCTTACCAAATTAAGAAAAAAATTGTCTTGACATCAACAAGACAACTTTTTTAGCTACATTCTGTAAAAATTTAAAAAAAGTCCTGCTCAGACCACCCCCTATGCCCACCATTATAATGTCATATTAATTTGATATAACAGCATTTAGCAGCAGAACGGACAATGTGCGAAAAAAGGAGGAATAAGGTTCAAAAAAAGGAGAAAGTTCTCAATTCGACTGTAGTTCAAAAAAAAGAGGAAGTTCTCAATTCAACTGTATTTTTTATGTGCGTTTCCTCAGAACTTTTTTCTAGGTGAACCGATTTTGATGATTCTTTTTTTTTATTTGAAAGCTGGTGCTTCTCATGTGGTCTCATATAAATTTGATCAAGATCTGACCAGTTATTTTTGAGTTAACCTTAATAATGCATGTTTAATTGACTTCGACTACATTGACGATGTTCTCATTTTATTAACCGACTTCAAGAAAAGGAGGAGGTACTCAATTCGACTGTATTTTTTTATGTGTGTTGAACAATTTGGTTCAACCTCAGAACTTTTTTATAAGTGAACCGATTTTGATGAATCTTTCTTAATTTGAAAAAAGGCGTTGTCAACTTTAAAGACTGAAATGGAAAGCCTAACAATCTATAACTACTCGTATACTGACTCTATACCCTTTAGACCGAAACACAGCATGCACTAATTTTTGGTGGCAATAATAGGTAAAATGGCGGTACTACCCTAATGGAATCCTCGGCAAAAAAGTAGTCCTCTCACCTAGTAAACTAATTTTATAACTTAACTACAAAAATTTTAGTCTTTTTATAATTTGTAATTGAAATGAAACCTGTAAAATATATAAAAGTGATAAGAAGATTAAAAAAAATACATTTTTAACTTAAAAATTGATATCTCATTAACATAGAAATACTTTGAAAATATGGCTTTGATCAGAATTACAACCCACGATTTTTGTCATAGCAGAAATTTTGACGAATCAGATATAAAGCACAGTAGCAAAGCGTTTAGTAGTGGTTATCACGTGTTTAAATGGCCTAGAAACAATTGTTTCAGATTCGGATGTCGCCCATGCCCAATCTGTGTGTGTAAAACACCTCTATGGTACAGAATAATTACCTATAGTGAGGGTAAAGTTTTTATAAAAGATATAAATACAAATTTATTTTATCCAGATAATTCAGTAAAATCAGTAGTAGCGATAAATACTTATATTGCTAATGGCTTTTGTGATATAAATAATAAAATAACATTTTTGTCTTTTTTTTTACAAAACTGACGTGACAAATTTTCGTCATGTTTTTGAGACTATTTTCCTTTAACGGACACGAAATTGATAGAAGTATTTAATATTGAAGAAAACCAATTTCAATCTACATAGCCGAACGAAGCTTTGTCCTAATAAATTATAATACATTCAACGATAACGAATTTTATTAGACTCTCGGAGAAGTGCTGGAGAGTTGGCGTGAAGCCAGCACGCGGCTATGTAGTGGTGAAAATCACATGAGCCTGTTCTGAAAATGTACACTCATCGCCTTGCAAAATTCACATTTGATAATTATGAATATTAACACTCCAAATTTCACGAAACATTATCTGTCATAAAATAATTTCCTTCGATAGTTTTTGCATATTAATCATTCCCTTCTTCCAAGTTAAGCGTCAATTATTTTAAGGTATAACGACTGATGTTCATCAATTTACCACATAATATATGAATCCAGGATATTGGTAAAATTTATTGTCAGTAAATCATTTCTTAATTATGGTCTATGGACTGTATGATTTTTTTAAATCAAACTACGTGAAGATTTTAACAGATATATTATAATACAAATATTTGTTAATCATAGGCACCGATTCAGCCAAACCTACATTTGATTAATTTTATAGAGTATATCGATATCATATTGAAGAATACATTGTATACGTGTCATATAAAGTAGCAGAGAAATTTAAAATGGTAAATATATTTATCAGTTTAATAATAAAAATAAATAAATAAATATTCAAAAAGGAACTATTAAAAATAATCTAAACAACTCAACTTCGCTTAATAATTTAAAAAACAAATGATTACTTAAAAATTTGGCCATATTACATTAGTAATAAGGCGTAACCAATTATATAAATTTTTGAATTGAAGTGTACTGCTAAGAGACGATGACCTCGAATGCACATCTAGCCAAATGCCGGCGTGCCGATCTTGCGTTACGCCTTTGTCGATATAATTTCAAGTCAATCAATTTTTTAGACATTCGCTTAGAAAATTAATTTAGTAGTATAAATACTATCAAATAAAGAGTGCTCAATAAATGTTCAAAATATAACGGCATGTCGCGGGCTAGAAATTTTCTAAATTCTCTCCTATTTTCTGTGCAGTAGAGTCGATGGCAAATAGAGATATTTTATTTCACTAGCAACAGGTAAGTTGAATCCGGTCAAGGGTTTTTATAAATATATATTTCATATAATCCATGAATTCTAATGAATGTTAAGTGTTTTCTGTAAAATAACTTAAGCCCAATTCAAACAAAATTGGAAATAATGGGGTAGCAAAGGTTATTAGCTCTTTCAGTGGGTGTTGAGAGAGTCGAAATCTGTATCAGTACTTTTATGTTGAGTGGGTTGAGATTGGGAAACCCTTCAAATGAATTCATCATTTTGTTTTCTGTCTAGTTTGGGACTACAATAAATGCGAAAATAGTTCATCTCCTCCACCATCGTAATTTTAATATTTGAAATTACAAATTTATTATAGTTTACATGGCAGAACTGGGAAGTACTTAGCTCGTACAGAATACACGCGTAAAACTGAAGCATTATGCTCCTTCCTTTCGTATGGTGGGTGACGTGATCCTGATCGTGGGAGACGTGGCATATCTGCATTTTATTTATTTTTAATCGATGATAGATGTAGGCGTCCAAGAGACACATAATTTCCTTATTATCTAAATGGTCAGTTGTCACCATTATTGGCAAAACTGCTATTAATTAACGCCTTATTATAAATTCTCTTAACTGCATTTTTCTTGCTTATTACATTATTTTCTATATATAAAAATGAATGTTTCTTTGTTTACCCGTATTCGTTGTTTTACTATTTATCTGATTACGATAAACGTTTGGTCAGAATTAAAAAAAAATACCCTCGGTTAATCAGACACATGTAAAAACCAACAGCAGAGACTTCGATAATTCCGCTAAGGCATTATGCGGTCTTAGAGTAATTACATTCATATGTATGCACGGTTCCAGATGCGGCCCCTAAGAAAGTGGACCTGGTCAAGCCTCGACGGTTCGACAAAAAATGAGGTTGACTTCATTATGACGGCCAGACGGCAACTGTTCAGCGATGTCTTAGTGATCGCAAGGGAGAAAAAAGGTAGCGATCACCGAATGGTAAGAGGCACGTTGAATCTTAATGTTAAGTTGAAGAGGTCACGTCTAATGAAGTCAACGCTCCGTCCCCCTAGTGGTCTAAGTGGTATTAGAGGAGAAATGAAGCTGCAGTCTTCAGCAGATTTGACATCGTACAGTTTATTGAACAGACAGATCTCCTCGCCATGCGGCAAGACTTACGCAACTTCAATGCACTTCGTATTGAAGAAGTGATCGAGCGGAACATTAGCTCCAAAGTCTTTGCCAGAGATCTGTCTGCGAGAAAGAGCCAGCTGTCGAAGCTGAAGACCGAATGTGGTAGCATCGTTTCCGGGACACCTGAAATTTATATATATATAAGTAATCGTTATTAATGTATAAGTAATCGTTAGTGCCACACGCAAGTGTGAGTAACGATCCAAGAGCAAGTCTTCCGACACTATCCCCATGATATCCAAAACGTCAGTCTGAGCGAGATTAGAATGGCTCTCCAGCACCTTAAGAAGGCAAGGCCCCGGGCGAGGATGGAATTACTGCGGAGCTTCTGAAAGCCAGTGGAAAACTGGTACTTGAAATGCTTCAGAAGCTTTTAATTCCGTCCTCAATGGTGGCACTACTCCGTAGGCGTGGAGCAAAAGTGTGGTCTTGGTCTTGTTCTTCAAGAAAGGCGACAACGCCTTTTCTACGTGCTATTTTCGAGAGTAAATACGAATCGTCTCGCACGCAGACTCGACGATATCCAGTCTCCCGAACAAACCGGTTTCCGAAAAGACTTTAGTACCATATACCACATACATACCCTTCGGTAAATTGTACATTAGACCGAAGAGTACAATCTACCACTTTGCCTTGCGTATGTGGTCTATGAGAAAGCCTTTAATACCATCGAAATTTGGGCGGTGCTTCAGTCCCTTCAGCGGTGCCAAGTTGACTGTCGGTATATCGAACTGCTGAAGTGTTTGTACAGTAGGGCTACGATGGCTATCCGAGTACAGAACCAGAGTACAAAACCCATCCAATATCAGAAAGGTGTAAGCGTCATATCCCCGAAACTCTTCACCGCTGCATTGGAAGACGTTTTCAAGCTACTGGACTGGACAAGATACTTTATATACGGTTACGGTACGGTATTTACGGTATTAACATCAATGACGAGTACATCACTCACCTTAGATTTGCCGAGGACATAGTCCTTATGGCAGAATCGCTGGAGGACCTGAGCATTATGCTCAATGACCTCAATAGTGACTCCCAATGGATAGGTCTTAAGATGAACATAAACAAAACAAAGATCATGTGTAACGTCCATGTCACACCTATGCCGGTAGTTGTTGGGAGCACTAAGCTCGAAGTTGTTGACGAGTATGTTTACCTGGAACAAATAATCCGACTAGGTAAATCCAACTTCGACCGAGATGTAAATCGACGGATTCAACTCGGCTGAGCAGCGTTCGGGAAATTATGGCACATCTTTTTGTCAGGTATACCTCAAAACTTGAAAACGAGATTGTGCCACCAGTGCGTTGCCAGTGATGACTTATGGACTGAGACGTGGTCCTTTACTGTTGGCCGTATGAGGAAGCTTAAAATTTTCGGCGAGCTATGGAGAGGGCATTGCTTGGGGTTTCTCTGCATGACAAACTTAGAAATGAGGATATCTGCAGAGCAACCAGAGTAATCGACATAGCCCAATGAATTAGTGAGCTGAAGTGGCAAAGGGCCAGCTATATAGCTCAAAAACCGACAACCGATGGGGAAGAAAGGTTCTCGAGTGGCAGCCTCGTACTGGTAGGAGAAGTTTAGGCGACGTAGTAAGACATGCAAGAAGTCGAGGAATGCAAGTGGCTGAAGATAGTGTTTTGTGGCATTCCTTGGGGGAGGCCTATGTTCAGCAGTGTAATTTCTTTAGCTACTGTATTACCACACGAAAACTGTAGAAAATATTTATTACACGGCCTATTTTAGTCTAATTAAATAATGTGTGTATTATTCAAGCGTATTTTCGCGCTGATTATGAAAATACCGTTATCCTGAAGAATATAAATATTGGAATATATGCAAAGCATACTACATAAGCAATAATATTTCGGTATGGGGTGACGGTTTCTGCAATAATATTTATCTTTCCTTTGCCAAGAGTATGTTGTGGGCGTCCGTAGTATAAATGTGTCTCTTTAAATTGGTTCTAATAGGATGTTTTAACTTTTGCACACAAACAAAAAATTATAACTGAGCTCCGTTGTGTCAGTTATAAAGGTGTACGAACAACGTCCCTCTGTTCCGTGTAGTAGCGACCAGTGAAAACTAAAAACATCGATCAAGTAAACGCTAGCTGAGATAAATTTTAGAGAAGCTCTTCGTTGTGATAGTATACACGCAGTATAGGTTATATAATTTGGTAAAAGTTATGTTTGGTTGAACCGTTTTACATATTTTATTATATAAAAAATATATAAAAAACTAACCTCTAAATTCATTCTCAAGAAATTTGATTTACATCATAACCCATGATATTACTCTAAAATTCGTAATACATAATAAAGTGAAATCAAGTAATTTCGTTGAAATTTTCGTTGAAAAAAAAGTAAACCAACAACGAAAGAACTATTTGCATAGCCTACAAATAGGTGTAATTGTTTTTCTTTATGAGTCCGCTGAACAAACCCCAAACTACTGGACGAGCCTCCGTTCGTACATACGTGTGATGATACACAGGTTAAGGAACGCGGGTTAGGAACCAATGGCGAGCTTTATTGTCGGAGGACAAAATTGTCCCGGGTCTGGATATTTGTCCATGTGTAAACTGTGTATTGAAAACGTCTTCACCAGAGTACTTCTTTAGAGTTGAGGTAGTGTTTTCTAAAAAAATAACAATAACAAATTATAAAAATTCTATGTACCAAAATAAGTATTAATTAATTCATTAATTCATTCACTGAAACAGGAAATGGGCATTAGTATCTTCTTGATGATAGCTCAAAATGATAGAAAATTTTGGGTTTCCAACCTGATCGACAATCGTGGCAACTATGGCAAATATCCTCAGTACGAGGCAATCTGTGGGGTGGGCCTATATTCAGCAGTGGACTTAAATTGACTGTAACGGTAACGGTATTAACTGGCTTTGTCATGCGTCACCGGATCTGGAAGCTCAAGGTCGCTCAGCGAGCCATGGAGAGGGCTATGCTCGGAGTTTCTCTGCGTGATAAACTTAGAAATGAGGATATCCGCAGTAGAACTAGAATGACCGACATAGCCCAACGGATTAGTAAGCTGGATGGGCCGGCCATATAGCTCGAAGAACCGACAACCGATGGGGAAAAAAGGTTCTCGAGTGGCAGCCTCGTACCGGCGGACGAAGTGTAGGGCGTCCCCCCGCTAGATGGAGTGACGACCTGGTGAGACATGCAGGAAGTCGATGGCTCAGGACCGTGCTTTGTGGCATTCCTTGGGGGAGGCCTATGTTCAGCAGTGGACTTGTGAAGGGCTGTAATGATGGTGATGATGATGATGATGTCACGCGTTCTGGGTTAAGATCCCAACTGGAGCCAATGTTTATACAAAACTTGTGTAGGTCTGGTTGTGTTGTCTTTTTCACAACGTCTGTGACACTATTAATACTCTACATCCCTTTCATTATATCGCACAGGTATTTATCAAATAGGGGATGAAGATTTTAATGTAGATTTTTACGTGGTAGAGTCACGCTGCAGCGACATTATGGCGTATATGTAGCACGAATAGGTCGGCTCGACCGGGATAGGACCACGCTCTCACAGAATACCAGCGTAAAATAGCAGATTATTGCTGCTGTGTTTCGTATGGTGAGTGTAGGGAACCGGAGACCCTTTTTACTGGAAACAAGGCATTCCGTCTTAGTCCTCATGGGTGCCAACGCATCTGCATTTTGATTCGTAATCAAGGATAAATGTAGATGTCTATCGGCCACAGCATCCACTTACCATCAGGTGAATTACGTGCTTATTTGTCAACCTTATTCTATAAAAAAAAACCTATTAAAGCAGCAATATTGTTGTTATTGTTACTTGTGATATTACTTAGTTCACTCAAAATAATTAATCGTATAATAAAAACTAAAACCGGCTTCAAAATCCTAAAAAATAACTTGTACATAATAGCTTCTAAAGTCGGGGCTTTACTCCTAATTCTTCGATACACTATGTTATAGAACCAACTTCACAAGCTTTAATTTAAAGTTAAACAAATAAAAATAGTTTTTATTTAAAGTTAAATTATTGTTTTGCTACAGCAACTAATGGTCCCAAGAAAAAAACAGCTTAAATGAAATGTAACCTTTCGCGCCTATCGTCACGCAGCGCCGGCACACCGGTGACTAACACGCTGGCATTCGGCCAGTATCTCGACCTATATACCGCCACTGTATCTTCCTACTAGAACGCAGAGCCGCTTGACAATTGAATTAGGTGGTCTATTTATTTTATTGCTTTATACGGCATACCGAAGAATTAGGATAGCATGTATTCAGATTAAATAGATTCTGGAACAGAATATTTTGATTGACTTACTCTCAAACATTTATTACACAACTACAAATTACTAATGCGTCGACTGCTGTTTTCTGGTCTGTAGGTATGGAGAGCCACTGTAATAACAGTCTGTGCGGCATTCCATGTTGGCTCTGAAATATGACAGCGTATCCTATGGAGGAGGCCTAACGTTCAGCAGTGGACTTTTGTAATGGATCAGTCAACTTCTACAGTAACCACTTACCATCATGCTGAAGAATGTGAAAGTTTCGTTATAATACACCACACCTAAAACAATCTAATTTCATTTAATAATTTATATTCAAATTATTTATCTATTTTGTTCTTTATATTAATATACAAACACGCATGTGAGAGCAACTTTTATCTTTCTATGGTTTCTATCTTTCTTTCTATGTTCTCTATGGTATATATATATATATTCTATAAACAAGTTAGCACATTATTGACTTTGTATTACAAACACTTTATATAATAGTTATTCTGTCATTAGGTGATGCTCGATGATTTCTACGGCATAGGATGACATTAGAAACAATCAAGTATTGAATATGAACCTATAAAATTTCAAAATATAAATTTGAAAAAATAATCATTTAAGACATACATTTCAAAAAATAATAAATTATCTCCATGAAAAACGTTTTCAGTAAAGAGTGTATCATATTGTGGCGCTGCTGATAAATTCAGTGGACGTAAAAGACTAGGTGGCGTCGCGTAGCGCACACCGTTGAGTGGGCGGAGCGTCGCGGACCGGACAACGGTCCGGCGCGGCGCGGCGCCCTATGTACCATCAACACAAAAAGCGTTTACGTAAATTTACAAAATAACAAAAGAACGGGGTGGATTTAGATTTAATGCAATAGAAGCATTTACTTATGTACTCAGAGAGTATACAGTGAGTAATATCATCTATTCATATTTTTTTTTCCCCATTTTATAAGGAAACGTGTGATATCGGGCTTGAGCTTTTGTAGTCTCTTTGAGGATTTACTTGGGATATATTAGTATTAAATCGGAAAATGATTAAATATTTTATAGTTTAGTAAAGAGGCTTAAGAGATTGTAGCAATAATGGACAATGGTAAATGCCAACAATATTTTTTATTCAGTAAAAGTTTATTTCTAAACAAGGCTTATTCAAAGTTTGTATTACAGTTTCGTTTGGTAGCTCAGCATCATTCAATACATAAAAATCGCAATACCTATTTCTTGTATTTCCCACCATACTTCCCTGTCAGATAATTTTATAAAAGAAGGTATTGATTTTTTTTATAAATTTCAACTTTCAATCTTACATTTTAAACCTTCGTCAGAAAATATAGGAAGAATTAAATCACTCAAAAAATTTAAGATTGTTTTCGTGGCAAGTGTATTGTATCTGCGCCAGCGCACGCCATATACAGCGCGCACCGTACCTCCCCCTCACCTCTTCACCATCCGCCCTCCAAACGCATTTGGCTCACGTTTCGTCATAGATTATACAAAATATTCTTTCATTATTTGGATTTCATCATTTCATTTTCTGCCTACGTCACATTAAATTACATTCCGCAATGTTATAGCGAGCATAAAAGGTTTAGACTAACATCATACATATCTTTATATTACTATAATAAGTTATGAATTTTCAATACTCTAACATAATACAATAATATTTTGTCTTGCATGTGTCTGTATGTTTGCAGTTTTTGTAAAATAGCTTAGTGGTATAGTGCAATGAACTTATTGTTAGGTTGTCATAATTCTCTTTCAAAGAAACCGTGTTATTATTTGCCTATTTTCACGTCTGACCGCATGTCACTCGTCGGCCTCAGCATCTATTTGTTTACAAGACGGCCGCGCCACACTATTTGTTTTTCTCAACACCGCATAGTAGTAACTTGGTTGGTATGATGTACTCGCGTAAACCCTTACAGCCTGCTAACTAATTACTGAACTGACTAGACTAGCTTTCGTGTATAATAAATTATTTTTATTATAATATGGAGATTTAATCCAAAACATTAATAAAATCTGTCAATATAATATGAGAAATACTATCATTAAACGTCATAAAACATATAAATAAAGTTTTGTTTACCAACGGTTCACATCATCCTTAGACACCTTTTTATCACAAAAATGGTAATCCAATTTTAATTTAAATTACGGTGCCCTTTTTGTATGATATCAACAGTGAAATCTTGACGATATCTATTTTCAGATTTGAAATATAAATTAGTTAAATAATGTCCTGACGTTACCCTTGATATTACGGGGTAAAAATACATTTAAAAAAATTAGAACATCACCGATAAAAATAACGTAAAAGCCTTATATAAAGCATATTTTTTATACGTATCTTGAATTTATTTTATTTTTTGATTTATTCTTTATTGTACATCGAAATACAGAAAACGAATGGAGTAAAATTTCAAGCATTTTATCCAACAGGCGGTCTTGTCACTCTGAAAGTGATCTTCAGACAACCTTTGCGAGGACTGATGCAAACAATGATATACTCGTAGATAAATATCGAAACTTTACTGATAGATTACTGTACGTTAAACACTTCAAAATTAATTACGAATGAAATAAAAACCATCAAAAATCATGTTTACCATCACCAATTAAATGAAATAAGAAGCGTCTATTCCTACTTCCTAAATGTTGAATAAAACAACTGGGACTATAACATTTGCGTCAGAAAACCGAATCGTTAATCGTTAATGCATCCGCTGTTGCTTTCAATCGGCTGTTGGTTTACGTTAGAGATAGATTTCTTCGCAATTCTAGGTTAGCTACAAACAGTTTTCCATTATATCATTTAAAAAATATATTTTTGATTATAATTTGTACGAGTCGATATATCCATGTATTTTTATTAATTTTACCTTCATTTTATTTAATTAACACATACACTGCCGTCAGTCATCAAGTGACAAACAAGTGACTGACACGACAGCATAAGGGTTAATATAGAATATGAACTTTAACCTATTTTAATAATGCATTATAATGACACGTAGAATAAGTAAATATTTTCCATGGTAACTCTAAATTAATAAATCAGTGCGAATTCCATGACTATAATATTTCCATCGTTTTTTTTTCTGTTATTCAAACCTTTTAAGTAACTTTTTTGTGTTTAATTATTATAGTTATTGAGAAAATTAAATTAGTGAAGTCTTCGACAACTCTCCTGTAGATATCCTAAATATAAATTGATAAATTTTACAGCCCATTTTGCATATTATTTTTTATTTAGTACAATTTGCTATTTTCTATTCTGTTTTATTTTATAATAACAAAATACTCAGTAAAGGTGTATCGACAGTTTGACGCTATAACTTAATTAATTAAATCTACGGTGAGAAATTATTGTGTAAGACATATTTCAGTCACAATAGTACTTTATAATAAAATATAATAATAACATTATTTAAGTTTTTGCTCCACTCTTAAGAAAATATAAAATGATCAACATATTTATGCTTCTTTTTTAAATAAATAGGCTAAATAGGGCGAATGTAATGTTCGTCGTTAGATTCTATTCACAAAAATAAAGGAATTCGGTGCAACATTTCACTTTTCCTTATTACGATTAACTAACACAGACGAAAACTCTTCTAGAACATGCGCTGGCGCCGAGTGAAATATGATACGCGCGTGCGCATTCCCTATACGGCTGTAGTCACAAAACGCTGACCAATCACGGACTAGAGATTTCCCACCCAGTTAACATTTAGATAAGCTGTTAGATGATACACACCCATATTATAATACTGGCTGTATAACATTTTTTAAAAGAAAATGGGATTAAGAACACTAAATAAATACTTCATCGTATCTGCTAGATATGATGCACTCTTATATATTTCTCTCACTAACCATCCTTTATTGCCCCTTTGCTTAGCAAGTAATACATCATTTAAAAAATGGAAATCATCTGCAACATAGTTTGGCTATACCTAAAGAGAAAAAGTTCTAGAGATCTACTTTAGACGTGTTTTTGTGTTCACCCAACATTGCAAGTTGCGATTGTATATGATAAACAGCGCGGCGACGGCCAGCAGCGTCAAAGATGCGAGATCTTCGGTACTGCGATCACTAACATGCCAAGCGTGGTTAAGGCAAATCCTCCATGCAATGAAAGAGGCCCATGTCGAGCAGTGTACTTCAACGGGCTGGTAAGAGTAGAAGAAAGTTAAAATTAAATACCAAATCTTTTATTACTTGTAATAAAATTGATTTAGTATTTTATTTATATAATTTATATTATACTTTGACACATATATTTGTTGACCAGCGGCTAACTCCTGTTATATGAGAATTATATGAAGAGGCACAGGAAAACATGTAACAGTCATCTTCATGAAAGTTTCTCACTAAAGACCGGCAAAAATTGAGTTGCCTTGTACCTAAAGCAAACATTTTTACAATTTCGAAGGCAAACACTTGAAACACAGAACTTAAATGCCAAACGCGAGGAGCTTAATACCCGACCACCTGTGGCTATACAATATAATCATTATATTCACTTGCGGGCACATTACTGGGAGGAGCAGTAGGACTTCGACGTATGAGAAATTTGTACCGATTTATCAAAATCTTAACTGAACTTAAAATAAAAATGCAAGCAACATTTTTTATTTTATATTTCATTTGTTTTCTAATGTGTTCTAAGTTTAAAGATTAATATTCAGTAAAATAAAGAATGATATTAAATATTAGTTAATAAGACAGATATTATTGTAAATACTAGTGAAATAAATATTCAAATACTGTTGCGATCTAAAAACTGCGTAAATATAAAATTATATTACGTATACAAAGGATATAAATCCCCTCTCTCTACTTTCCCCGTGCCACTTTCCTCTCCGGGCTCGTTACGAGCTGGCACCTGTTGATCGAGTATTAGAATTCCCAAAGCAACCTTGAACTTGTCCGCAATGTTAACGGTTTTCATAACTTTCAGAAAACAAATAACACAATATATTTTTTTAGGAATTTGCAATAATTTATTTATTTCCATACTTGGAAAGTAATAAAGCCGATGGTCCTGCGCCTGATCTTTCTTTGGTCGTGTCGGATTGCCGTCCCTTTTTGCCTTTGTTCTTGTGCACACTTTAGGACACAATAATCCTGTCCTACGCAGATCCTACATGAAATTCATTCTGGAGGACATTATTATTTTACGTCTGACATTATCAAGATGGCTATACCGACATCCATCGGAAGAGAACTGAGATCCCTTCGGCACAAACAGGAGGACAACTACTCCCCTCCTCCTTCTCATTTAAGGCGCACCAGAGGGCCTCTAACTCCACCTGCGCAGCGGACGCTTCCGATTCCGTTACGCGGAGGTCATAGGGCCATGAAAATCGAGCACTCGGAAGGGCCAGCCCCCAGTAGCAGATTTGGTCTTTGGCTTCGCCGCCAACCAAGTTTCGGCCAACGCGCATCCGGAGTCGGCTCGGCAAGCCCACTTGGAACGGCGACCTTGAGCTGGCACTACCTTGGGCCAGTCATGTGGGTTCCTCTTTGTTCACCGTGGGTGACCAATCCACGGCTACTAAGAATGATGAACTATGAATTTATATATATGTATATTTATGTGTCAGGTGAGCCCAAGTAATTTTCTTTTACTTTTGTTTTAAAAATCCACTTGTAAGGGTATTTTCTTACTGCTAAGGGAAGCGCGGAATTCCAGAGTCGTACAGCTGCAACAGCGAAAGAGTTTGAGAGAAAACCAGTACGGTGCGAGGTAATTTTCAATACGAAACGGATACAGTTGTTGAGAAGTAGATCCAATTTATTGACCAAGTAATTGTCTGCATCTAAGTAACACACATCGGCATAATCAAACATAGGAAGAATAAGAGATTGAATTAGAAGTTTCTTCGTACAAGGCGGTAAGATATTTTTAAATCTGTACAATTGTCTCAAAGTAGTACAAACTTTACGGCTAACTTTCTTAACATGACTGCGCCAAGTAAGAGAACAATCCAAGGTTAATCCTAAGTCCTTAACTCGAGTGCTGTACGGAATGATGTATGATTAAGTTTACCTAATTGACGTGCGCTGCCTAAAACTATAGCCTGGCATTTGCTAAGATTAACAGTGACCCCGTACCTTCTTGACCAATTAAGAATCCAACTAAGATCGGAGTTAATCAAGGTTACAGCATTATTCATGTTAGTAACATCTGCATGAGCATACAGTTGCAAGTCGTTGGCACAAATATGGTAGGAGGCACGAAAGTTGCAAGTACCTAATCATATTAATAAATATAGAGAAAAGTAATGGAGAGAGAATTCCGCCTTGCGGAACACCAGTGGTTAAGTCACACCAATCCGACACCATACCGTCGACACTGACCGCCTGCTGGCAACCACGAAGATAGGAGGATACCCAATTCCGTGCTGATAAGGAAATACCTATGTAGGACAAGATGGCGATGAGAATATCATGGTCAACAGTATTAATGGCTTTAGAAAAATCGATTAAAACTAACACTATCAACTTTCCAAACTTCATGCTATCACGCACATCCTCCGTTATTTTTAAAAGCGCCGTTGTGGTGCTATGTCCGGGTCGAAATCCTGATTGGTGTTGCTTTAATAAGTTGCTTTTAGTTAAGTAAGTTTGAATCTGTTTGTGCGCTACAGCTACTAAAACTATTGATAAAAACGACAAAATCGAGATAGGCCGAAAGTGATTGAGAGCACTGAGCATAGAGATTTTTGGAAGAGGGAGAACAAAGGCCTTCTGCCAGCATAAAGGAAACTTCCCAGTAAGCAATGAGCGGTTTATAATGGAGGTTAAAATTGGTACAATATGTTCTGAAACAAACGATATCGTGGTGCTCCCTATGTTGTCATTTGTGTAATACTTTTAAAACATCCTCCTCAGTGACAGTAGAAAAAGAGAATGAATCAGAGATGACATGGAAGTAATATCCGAAATAGTTTTCATTTTAATGTGAGATGGGATACAAGCTGATGAAGTAAACTGAACATTGAGATCATTTAATGGGAAAATATATTTATCAGGTATTGTAAAAAATATTTATCAGGTATTAAAATCGTAATTACCTATCATTTTTATACATCTCTGTAAATTTTTATTGACATATAAATAGACTGAGTAGCAATTATTCGCCTATACTCTTAGAAATTTTGAAGGATCAATTTTACAATTAAATTTATTTTCAAATGCCCTTAACGAAGGCTCAGAACGACTTATGTTCATTATCATTTTCAGAAGTTCACTTCAATTCGTTACTAAGAAACGTATTTCGAAGGTCATTTACCTTATTTTGTATTCTTTAACAGCCATTATGTATTGATAAGTATATCTTTCACTTTTAAATAAATGAAGGCGATAGTTATATAAGTGATAGTATACTACATTATACCTAATTAATTAATAAGGTCTTTATCTCGGCACACGGAAGTGTGTAATCCAAGTTCAGAAAAGACAAGTGGTAAAATTAAAAATTTTGTACGACCGATTTCAATATTAATAAAATGAGAACATCATCAATGTAGTAGAAGTCAATTAAATACGCATTATTAAGGATAACTCAAAAACTACTGGTTGGATCTTGATCAAATTTGAATTTGAAATGGGACGTCATAAAAAGCACCAGCTTTCAAATAAAAAAAGAATCATCAAAATCGGTTCACCTAGAAAAAGTTTTTAGATAACACACGTAAAAAAATACAGTCGAATTGAGAACCTCCGCCTTTTTTTGAAGTCAGTTGAAAAAGGCAACGCACTGGCAGTGTATTACACGAACCACTCACAACTTAGAAGCTATGTATCTACACTCTTGTAATTTGTATACCTAATAAGAACCCCTAGAATATCTAGAATCCTAAATATGAATAAACCTATTACAATTCGTGAGTTGTTAAGGTCTGAAAAGTGCCAAATTTCTCTACGAAATATAACTCATCTAAAAACCTAGGGCGTATACATAGGAAAATCTAAAATATAACACTAGACATAATTTCAAGTACTGTACTTAAAACTAACCACACCAATAACTTTGTCGACATTTAATTCTTCAGATGGACAAAAATTGTATGTACATGTAAAAAATGTACAGATATAAAATCTATGCCATTTAATAGTACAAATCTAAAAGGTGCATATTGCTCAGTAATGGACAAAACTTATGAAGGTTTTAATAAGTTAGTAAGTAGGAAAAGGAATATGTAGTATTATTACGTAAGGGCACGCCGGGCTGGAATGATGTAGTAAAACCAGCGTATGAGGATGCTAAAGTAAACTTATCAAGGTGGATCGAGGCGGGGTCTCCCAGCTTTGGTACACCTTATGATATGATGAAGCAAAGTAGGTCTATATTTAAAGGTCGTATAAAGTGGTGACAGAAAAATTAAAATAAAATTTTATTGGATCGTATAAGTAACGCATGTATAGACAAAAACTTTTCTAAATTTTGGCAATATGCTTCAAAATTATGCAATATAATTAAATACCTTGATTACTATATATACCATTTGGTGAAATGGCAATTCCACTTTACACAATTTGTCGTTTGACATATTACGGTTTACTTGAGTGTTATTTATTTCTTTTTATTTCATTTTTTAAAGTATTAGTGTGCTAGTAGTAAAGTGAAATATTACTAGCTGTTCCCCGCGACTTCGCCCGCGTGGAATTTTTTTGCGCGGTAACCTAAAATATAAGTAGCCTAAGCCTAAGTTACGCCTTATAACATCAGCTATCTGCCAGTGAAAGTTCCATCCAAATCAGTTCACAGGTTTTTGCGTGATGCGTGTTCACACAGACGCCGTGTTAGAGTTTTATTATAGTAAATAATAGATAGATAGATGATACATTATATTTTGGTCAATTTACACAATATCTTTATGAATTATAGCTTATGTGTTATTATGATGTATGAGCTATATTATTTTAAAGTTTCATTAAAATCCATTCAGTAGTTTTTGTGTGAAATAGTAACAAACATCCATACATACTCACAAACTTTCACGTTTATAATATTAGTAGGATCTGTAACCACAATTAGATTTATTTACCTGCTACCACAGGGGCACTGATGGGGTTGACAAATCGCCGCTCCTAGTCGGATTCCTACAGCGTTGCGCAAGCTTTCCCCATCAAGTAATGTGCCGAGATAAAAAACTATATGAATATTACAGAAGTTACAGCTAGAAACCATTCGTCTACCCAAGTTCTCCTTTGAGATCAAATATCATGACTGACATCAAGCCCAACCGAATATCACCTTTCTTTAGGATTTGGAGAGGAATAAATTTTCTTCCTACAGATACACTAGAAAATGATTTTCATTTTTTTAATGAAGCTTTTTTATAAGATAAGAATACTGTATCTTTATTTTACTGTTAAAATAATTTAAAACGTGTTAGATAATACTCTTAACTATTTAAATAAATGAACACTACTTAGTAGACTTTAAATATTCATGGAACGCATTAGAAGTAAATAAAATATATTATATTCTAAAATAAATGATGTATGCAAACCAACAGCGACATAGCCCATCACGATAAAACATAGGCCGGCCTCACTGCAACGTCACCTTCTTTGTTGATACTAAAAGTATTACCACGACGGACAGAATGACGACAACAATTGAGACTCGTTGAATGACCCAAGCTAGTTGCCTGCGCATTTCTTTATACTGCCTGTACGAGTGGGGGAGTTTAACCTTAAAGGCCATCTTCCGGCAGGTACGTACCGTGTGCGGCCTGTCGAGCCCCCCATAGGCGCGGTATTTCAGCGCAGTGCCACCGCTGCTAACTTTACGGGCATGCGGCGGCCAACTGCTCTGCCACCCCCAGGTGCGTTAAGTGCCTTGACCCCCACAACTCGAAAGAGTGCCCTCGGCCTAGTAATGCCGAATCCCCACCAGCTTACGTCCTTTGCGAGCAACCTGGCCACCCGGCCAACTACAGGGGATGCCCTCGCGCTCCTCATCCCCTTCTCAACAAACTGGCTCCGCCGCCGGTTAATGAAAAACATTCCGGCGCTCCCATCAAAATGCCCCGTCAGGGCTCTTCCCAGCCCCTCAGGGTCCCTCTAGGCCCCTTGGGCCCCATCCGGCCTCCGGCATTTCAGCCCACGCAGCCACCACCTCCCTGGGGCCCCAAAGGCCGACCCCGCGGATTTCCTCCGCTCCTCAACAAGCACAACCCTCAATGGTTGATGTACCTGAATACGGTGTATGCCGCTATTCGGAGCATCGACATTGGCGAGATTGCCATACTAGCGCACAAACTGCGTGCTGCTCGGTCCTCTCAGGACTGTCTCCTTGTTCTTGCGGAGCACCTCAACCTCTTGTGCTCATTGTAAGTTAAGTTAAATTAATTTAATTTAACTTAAAATGACAGAGCAATCTGTTTCCCAAAATGTCACGGTCGTATGAAGCCTAAAGGTTTGACGCCCTAGACGAAGGTTTATCGACCAAATTGGCGATATATTGAAAATGGGCCGGATTAGGAATACCCTCAACCGACGAGCGTGTATGCGTAGATATATGGATGTAAAGGAGGCGAGAGAAGTGTGTTAGGATCGTGCTAAATGGAAGTCCGTAGTCTCTGCCTACCCTCTGGGTGACAGGCGGTAGTAGTGTTTATGTTTTATATGTTTTTCATTTAATATTCGCGGGTTGCGAAATAACCTCCCCGAGGTTAAGCTCTTTCTTCGAGATCGCGAAGCCGACCTCCTCCTCCTCCAGGAAACCAATCTCAAAACTAAGGACATCAAAGGCCTTTCCATCCAAAAGTATTCTCTTCTTCGTAACGACAGACCGGACCGCAATGGCGGCGGTACTGCCATTTATTACATGAAGACACTGCATAGCTCCCTACATCCCTACTCCGCAGCTTACCAACATGGAAGCCACGGTATGCAGACTAGCCATGACTAGACATCAGTCCATCGTCATGGCCTCCTGCTACATCCCTAGTGGAACCCTCCCCCTCAAAAAAGATTTTGAGGCTATCCTCTCATTAGGCAACTCAGTCATCAAGATTTTAACTCCAAGCATACGGATTGGACTTGTCTAACTACTACTCATAGTGGCAAGAAACTGCTTGATATCACGCAGTCTCTCGACCTTACCGTTCTCAGTCCTCTCGGTGTCACGCACTATCCCGACATCACCGATCACGCCCCTGACGTGCTAGACTTTGCGCTAGTTAAAGGAGTTTCCCTCAACCTCAGGGCAATCGAGACTCTTGACGATCTAGGATCCGACCACCGCCCGGTCTCCCTCATTCTTGGCCATCAGCCACCTCCCTCAACCCCTCCCCTCCCACCCACGAAAACCTTCACCAACTGGAAGGGCTTCCAGGAGTCCCTAGCAAAAGCTATGGACTCACAGGACTCCCCCATCTCCCTCTCGTTGGACTTCGACAGTCCCGAAAAAATCGACACCGCGGTCGATTCTCTCTCCACCCTTATAAAATTCTCCCTTAAGGAGAATGAAAGGGAAAAGGGAATGAAAAAGCTGAGTGCTTTGCAGACAGCATCGCCGCTCAATGCTCACCCAGTTCACAGCCCACTGACCCCTCCCACATCCAGGCAGTGGAGGATGAGGTCCGCCGCCGGAACTCGCCCCCCACAGCCTCTGACCCTATCACTGTGTCCAATGATGAGATCTCATCCCTCATCAAAAGACTGAAGCCCAAAAAGTCTCCGGGCGCGGATGGCATCTCCAACCAAGCCCTTAAACATTTTCCTGAGCAGGTACTAACCCTTTTAGCTATTATCTTCAACGCCTGCTTCAACCTCAGCTACTTTCCTACCACGTGGAAAGAGGCAACTGTCACTGGTATCCCCAAGCCAGGAAAGCCTCACAACCTCCCCTTCAGTCATCATCCTTACTCGCATGAGGCTCCATCTGTTTCCCACAGACGGCGACCCTCTTGTCATTCCCAACCAATTTGGTTTCCGAGCGAAACATTCTTGTCCCCAACAAGTTCACCATATTGTGGAATATATCCTCAGCGGTTTCAACCCTCGTCGCCATAAGACCATCGCGGTCTTTTTCGATATAGCAAAGGCATCGATAGAGTATGGCACGAAGGCCTTATATACAAACTTTATAGAATAGGTCTCCCTGATCGTCTCGTTCGACTCGTGGCCTCTTACCTGAAGGATCGTACCTTTCGTTTTAGACACGAAGACACGCTCTCCTCTTAACGCCCTATCAAAGCAGGTGTCCCTCAGGGCTCAGTGCTTGCCCCTCTGCTGTATATCCTGTTCACCAACGACATTCCAATCCCGTCGAATGGTGTACAGCTCTCCCTATTCGCAGATGACACTGCCCTTTATTATAAAGGTATCTCGCTACCACATATTCGGAACAAGATCCAACAGTCAGTTAGTGACTTAGGAGCTTGGTTTCAAAAATGGCGTATCGATGTGAAGCCGGAGAAGAGCTCCGCCGTTCACTTCGATCATCATAAACGACGCCGCCTCTCTACCATTCCGCCAATCCGTATGCTAGGGACCCCTGTCTCCTGGCATACGACCGCCAAATATTTAGGTGTCACCCTTGACACGAGGCTCACCTTCGGGCCCCATGTCAAAAGATTAACCTACAACGCACGTTTCTATCTGAGTAGGCTCAACAGTATGCTGGGCCGACACAGTAAGATGTCCCTCCCCAACAAGCGAAACCTTATGGTCTGTATACGACCAGTTATGACTTACGCGGGCCCCATATTTGCCCACGCTAATCCCAATATCCTTAACGAACTTCAAATAGTTCAAAACAATTTTTGTCGTCGGGCTACGAACGCACCCTGGTAAGTCCTTAACGCCGACCTCCATCCAGACTTAGAGCTCCCCTCAGTCCAGCAATTTCTAAAAACACTCTCTGAGAACTTCTTCAAAGCCTCAGAGTCTCACTCTAATCATTTCATTCGTGAGGCAGCTTCCTATGCAGCCCCACTTCCCTCTCGCTATCGAGTCCGCAGACCGAGAAACTGTCCTCGGACCCCCCACAAGCTTTCGGCCGTCCTGGACTGCCTCTTGGCGGCTCAGGCCAAGCCTTCTTTTAAAGTTTAATATGCCTTAGTTAGGCGCGTCTCTCAGCGGCCACTCGCCGCCTGCGCCCCCTTTTCCCTAAAGGGGGTCGCGTCCGTTACGGTAGAAAGGCTTCAAAAGCCAATGCCAGTCTCACAGGTGGTGTTTAGTGGATAAGGCACTTCTTCTAAGTGAGTCCCACATAACCACGCAGCCGGCTGCGTGGTATGCTAGGAGCATTCACCACCTCCCTCCCCCGCTTCCGGAGGGTGCCTTTGCATTGGGCGCAAAAAAAAAAGAGTTTAACCGCTTATTAATAATCTACATTATACTTAACAAACGTCTTTAAAGATGTTTGAGGTTGTTTTGGTTTGTAGTGGTAATCAAATACTAATATTGCAATTTTATAAAATACTTTTCACCACACTACTTTTAACAAATTTACAAATGCTGTTAAAAGTAGTTTCATGAGCATTACTTTTTTACAATAATTTAATTAAATATTTTATGAAAATAACAACATTTTTACTAAATGTAAATAATGTAATACTAGCTACATTTCTCAACGTCAGTAAGTCATAGGATAGATAGGCAACCACTTACCATCAAGTGAACTGTGTTCTCGATTTTTAACTTTATTTCGATTAAAAATATACTCGATTAAAAGTATATTACGGAAACAATAATAATACACATAAATAACATGTATTAGAAGGCTTTCAAAAATTTAATTTAATTTATTTACATAACATAATATACAATATTTTATTATATACAATATTTTCAAAACAACTTAAACTTTATCATCATTACGAAAGATTTGATAATATAACAGTCCTTTCTACCACGGATCTCCAAAGGTCATCAACTTCGATTCTATTCGATACAACAAGTCAATAAGGTATTGTGGAACGACAGTAATCGATAGGTGTTTCGAGGCGACGCGTCCTTGCCGCTCTGAATATTTCACCTTTCACGTGCCTGGACTTATGTGACGCTGATAACCCCGCCGCGTTAAACCTTGGCAATAAAATTGATATCAAAAGATGTGATAATTTTATGTATCTTATGTAATTGGGCATTGCAAAAGCCTACCGTATTAATATTTCATATTGTGATAGGTACTCTATGCTAGAATTTAAAGATCTTATAATAACTCTTAGAATTACTCGTATATTACTTTATAGTAAAAACTTTTTAGCAAAATTTGTATTTTCAAAGTTAAAAATTTAATTTCATTTATTAATAACTTTTGCACGCTCACTTCGCTGGACGTAAATTAAACTTTTGCACTCGTAATTATCTTTTTTAAAAGTATTTTCTACTACACGACATGACCAACTTCTGTGCCAAATTGCATTAGAATCCGTCCTTCCGCTCAAAAGTGATTGTAAGGCAAACATCTAAAAATGCATACAACCACTTTATATATATCATATAATATTGAGTAAGATTTTTTTTAATTATATTTTTGAAGTTTTATGAAAAATGTCCATGAATTACAGTAATAATGTCTTCAAGACCAAATTTCGATCTCAACAGCTAGTCTCAACAGAGACTCTTTTAAGTACACTCTTTATTCCCTTACTCTCAAAGTACCTACGATGGATCGGCTATCCGACACGACTGGAAATCAGGCGCAGGACCTACGGCTCTTATGGCAACGGCATCATCTCATCATCACATGTTTTTTCTTACAGAAAAGCCCAATAACTGGTTTTTAGCCCAGCCAGGGTTTCGTATCCAGAACCACAAGATTAGGAGTCGCGTTTGTGACCACTAGATAACGAGGTAGTCATAGCACTAAGGATTGCAGTTGACACTTATCATCAGGTGTACGATAGGCCACAGCATCCATTTACCATAAGGTAGAATGTGTGCTCGTTTGTCACCCTTATTCTATAAAAAAAACATTATTTATAAAACTAAAACAAAATAACACGTTATAAATTGTGACAAATGAACTAAGTTATTTTAGTTATCTTTGATAAGCAACTTCACACCATCGAATATTTGTTAACTTATGCCATTATATAAATATTTTACTCTTAACACGCTTAAAACCTTAAACTTAAAAATTAAAACACAAATAGCTACAATTTATAGAATAAAATGAAACGCAATTGTCATAAGTATGTTAGTATAAAACGAGGTCAAGAAACCTATTACAGTAAACTAGATATCGAATAGCCACTCGTGCGCTTTCGTTAATCTTTCGCCGACAAAGAGTCAGCTGTGGGTTGGAGGGTGTGGCGCCGGCGCACACCTGACCCTCTTGACTTGACTCCACTTGTGAATACTTCAAGCTTAAGTAACCGCAGCAGTATAGGATAACAGTAATGTTCCGTGCTTCCTGGTGTTATGGGAAAGCTTCTTTACAATCAAGTGTCTGATACGCTAGAGTAAAAAACTATTAAAGATCATTTTAGTAGGATTCAGTTTGGCAAATTTTTAGCGAATTTCCATAAAAATCGTCCAATCTCTTGCTTACTGTTTTCTGTACTATAGAAAGAAAAAGTGTTGCAATTCAGATTGACACTGATAATTAATGATTAAACAAAATTACGTCTAAGTTATAATATATTATTATTATTATATTTATAATTACACTAATCTTAAAGCTAAACTTAAAATTAATTATTGTACCAGTCACCGATGATGCTTAGTTAATCGTAGAGCTACGTTGCAGCGTCTTATGTCTGCAGCAAGGGGATAAAACAACAAACAACAAAGTCAAGGCTCTTGATTGACGGAAGAGGCTCTTAACGCCCAGCAGATTACGAAAAATCAATCCAAACATGCCGAGCCCAACACCTACAGATTGCAGACGGAAGGTCGTATTACACGTGTGTGGTCTCGGCTCTACGCTGACAAGCTCGCTTGTCCAGCGTGGTGAGTATGCTAACTCTCGTGGTAACTCTTTTAATAAACCCATCCTTGAAGATGCATTTAAAAAAAAAGATACCAATGGATTAATAAAGGATTATAAAAAGCAAAGAGTAGATTTTTTTATAGAATAAGGGTGACAAACGAACACACAGTCCACCTGATGGTAAGTGGATGCTGTGGACTATAGACATCTACATTTATCCTCGATTAAGAATCAAAATGCAGATGTGTTGTCACCCCTGAGTACTGAGATGGAATGCCTCATTTCAGTAAAAGGATCTCCGGTTCTCTACACTCACCATACGAAACACAGCAGCCTTAAGCTGCTATTTTACGCTAGTATTCTGTGTACCCCGGTCGAGCCGACCCATTCGTGCTACAACTGTGCGCCACGCGTGTAATAACGTAACTATTTGACGTGTTACTGAGCTAAGAAATTTTAGTTATTTTCTTCAATAATCATTCAATTAGTGAAAAATATTGCATATTAGCGTGTAATATTTAGATATAAGATAATGAAAGACCACTTATTATATAATTTTTGTTTATTTTTTAAAATAATCCTTAGATTTTCAATAAATATAATCCAGATCCCTCCTGGCATTGCTTTCTAACTGTTCGTAAAGTTTCATCACAATCGGTTCAGCCAGCCAAAATTTCAAAATGGTTATTTAAGTTTTATTAGCGTTCAAAAAGGGATTATTTCCGCTTAATAGAAGCCGTTTGTTTCAATATTACAGACAGACACTTCATTTATATATATATATACCTATGCTTAGCATTGATAACTTGGGTGAAACGTCGCGTCGGTATGCTTACAAACTCGTCGGGTAAGGATCAGTCACTCAAAATCAATCCCAGACCTTGGATTACTCCTGGCCTAATGATGCGTCATCGATACAGGCTACATAGTATAGTAAAAAGAACCCAAAAGATCTCGTTTTAGAACTAACGTACAAACGGTACCGTAATTTATTCAATGATTTATTAATAGAGTCAAAGCGAACTATGAAAAACAGAACTACATAAACATAATATGAACCTAAAACAACTCTGGCAATGTATAAAAACATTTATGAGATACGCAAAGATAGTACCGATGCCAGTTAACTCACAAAATTATGGGAGACCCGCGAGAATCATTGAACGCATGTAATCAACAATTCTCCACAATAAGTAAAATTTGCTGATAAAATCCTAAATATTGAATAAAATTATTTTACGGATTTTATCGCGTTTAATTTTACTAATTTTGATTCCCGACGTTTCGGGTGCTTTACAGCACCATGGTCATGGGGGACAGAGGTGTTTGACGTCCCAATTTGAAACTAGTCTGTTACGCAGACACAGTAGTGCTTTTCATGATCGCAGGTGGAACAGAAGTGTTTAAATTGGCTGAACATGGTCTTGCGCGTATTGCTCAAAGGCTGGACAGGAACCTCCTCACCTTGAATAACGCTAAGTCTAAGTACATAGCGCTTCATAAGACTCGGGCTTCTAGACCTTCTTGGGCAAATTAAAGTTCACAGATGCACAACATCAAATTCGCCTTGTGCTGCACTGCCTTATATCTTCCCAACGTGTGATTGCCAAATTATCGATGCAGCGGAATCAAAAAATATTTATGGATAGTGGTTGACCATAACCTATCGTTCATTCCACATATCAACAATTTGGTTGCTCGAGTTCGAAAACAAATGTATGTATTGAAACTGATAAGTATCAATGCTAATATAAATATCCTCAAAAGTTATACTATGCAATATGCCAGTCTATTGTGCGATACTATTATGGCATGCACATTCTAAAAGTAATAATATATCATAAAACGCTTCCAACCTGTCTGAATACCAACATCGTTTACAAATAAATAATTTAAAATTAATAATTTTGTACAACTGACTTCAATGTAAATTATTAAGAATAACTCAAAACTATTGATCAGACCTTGACCAGGGTTATAAGGGATCACATGTGAGGCATCACCTTTCAAACAAAAAGAATTATCGAAATCGGTTCACCCAGTAAAAGTTATGAGGTAGCACACATTAAAAAACATACAGTCGAATTGAATACCCCTCCTGTTAAAGTCGGTACAAAAGAGTATACAAAATCCCCGTCCCTAACCTTAAAATATCTTTTGCTAGTCACCTACCATATTTTCTCCGTCCTCGCACTTATAACAAGATATCACGATACTATAACTTCAGAAACCTGAACACCTTTGTTCTTGCTTACATTTGTTAAATCTATTATGTCAGTGAAATTTATGTACGTATGTTATACGGACGCTTTTTTCAGTGTGGATATATTAGGTAGGCAGAAAATAGGGTGATGAGTTCCTTCAATTTACGCTGCCATCACATGGCCGGTAGATAAATTTCATCATCATCATTATCATCATTACAGCCCTTCACAAGTCCACTGCTGAACATAGGCCTCCCCCACGGAATGCCACAAAACACGGTCCCGAACCACCTGCATCCATTGACTTCCTGCATGTCTTACCAGGTCGTCACTCCATCTAGTGGGGGGACGCCCTACACTTCGCCTGCCGGTACGAGCCTGCCACTCGAGAATCTTTCTTCCCCAACGGCTGTCGGTTCTTCGAGCTATATGGCTGGCCCATTGCCATTTCAGCTTACTAATCCTTTGGGCTATGTCGGTTACTTTGGTTCTACTGCGGATATCCTCATTTATAAGTTTATGACGCAGAGAAACCCCGAGCATAGCTCTCCATAGCTCGCTGAGCGACCTTGAGCTTCCTCATACGACCAGTAGTGAAGGACCACGTCTCAGTTCCATATGTCATCACTGGCAGCACGCACTGGTTGTACAATTTAGTTTTGAGGTTTTGAGGTATGCCTGACGAGAAGAAGGGTCGTAATCTCCTGCCCTGCCCTTGCCTGCCCTGCCGAGTTGAATCCGTCGATTGACCTCTCGGTAGAAGTTGGACTTACCTAGTCGGACTATTTGTCCCAGGTAAATATATTCGTCAACAACTTCGAGCTTAGTGCTCCCAACAACTACCGGCATAGGTGTGACATGGACATTAAACCTGATTTTTCTTTTGTCCATGTTCATCTTGAGACCTATCCGATGGGAGACACTATTGAGGTCATTGAGCATAGTGCTTAGATCCTCCAGCGATTCTGCCATAAAGACTATATCGTCGGCAAATCGAAGGTGAGTGATGTACTCGCCATTGACGTTAATACCGTATCCTTTCCAGTCCAGTAGCTTGAATACGTCTACCAATGCAGCGATGAAGAGTTTCGGGGATATACGTCACCCTGTCTTACACCTCTCTGCAGTTGGATAGATTTCGTACTCTGGTTTTGTACTCGGATAGCCATCGTAGACCTACTGTACAAACACTTCAGCACCTCGATATACCGACAGTCCACTTGGCACCGCTGAAGGGTTTGCAGCACCGCCCAAATTTCGACGGAATCAAAGGCTTTCTCATAGTCTACATACGCCAGATATAGTAGCAAATTGTACTCTTCGGACTTCTGTACAATTTGTCGAAGGGTATGTATGTGGTCTATGGTGTTTTTTTTTTATAGAATATGGGTGACAAACGAGCACACAGTCCACCTGATGGTAAGTGGTTGCTGTGGCCCATAGACATCTACATCTATCTTCGTTTGCGAATTTAAATTCAGATGCGTTGTCAGCCGTGAGGACTAAGATAGAATGCCTCTTCAAAGGTAAAAGTAAAAGTAAAAGTAGTACCAGTAAAAGGGTCTCCGGTTCTCTACACTCACCATACGAAACACAGCAGCATTAAGCTGCTATTTTACGCTGGTATTCTTTGAGAGCGTGGTCCTTCCCCGGTCGAGCCGACCCATTCGTGCTACAACTATACTATTAATATAGCTACAGCATGGCTCTACCACGTAAAAAAAAAGCTAAAAGCTTTTTTTTATGTGGTAAAAAAAAGCTAAAGCATTTTCGGAAACCAGCTTGTTCGGGAGGCTGGAAGTCGTAGAGTCTGCATGCGAGACGATTCGTAATGACTCTCGAAAACAGCACGTAGACGCGGCTCAGAAGGGAAATCGGTCTGTAGTTCTTCAAGAGAGCGTTGTCGCCTTTCTTAAAGAACAAGACCACCGCACTTCTGCTCCACGCCTCCGGTGTAGTGCCACCATGGAGGACGGAATTAAAGAGCTTCTGAAGGACTACAAGTACCGGTTTTCCACCCGCTTTCAGAAGCTCCGCTGTAATTCCATCCTCGTGTGGGGCCTTGCCGTTTTTAAGGTGATGGAGAGCCATTCTAATCTCACTCAGACTGACGTCCGGAATATCATCGGAATAGTGTCGGATAAGACTTGCTCTTGGATCGTTACTCACACTTGCGTGTAGCTCCAACGATGATGTGTACAGCTGCCCATAGAACCTCTCAATCTCACTCAAAATCACAGGTGTCCCAGAAACGACGCTGCCACACTTGGTCTTCAGCTTCGACAGTTGGCTCTTTCTGCCAACTTAAGACTTTGGAGCCCTGGTTCCGCTCGATCGCTTCTTCAATACGAACAGTATTAAAGTTGCGTAAGTCCCGCCGCATGCATTTGGAGATCTGTCTATTCAGTTGCCTGTATGCTATCAAATCTACTGAAGATTGCAGCTTCATTTCCCGTCTAACAGCCATGAGATTAAGAGTGTGATCGGAGATTTTTTGTGTTCTTCTGCGGCGGGTCTTACAAAACTTAGCTCCGACCGCATGGACAGTTTCCACGAGCTTGTCATTCATATCGTCCACTGCATTGCAATCTTCTAGGCACTGAAAACGGTTTTGTAACTCGAGCTGAAAGGTTTCGGGACTTTCGATTAGAGCACGAGGGTGACGGAGCGTTGACTTCATTAGGCGACACCTCTCCAACTTAATGTTTAGGTTCAGTGTGCCTCTAACCATTCGGTGATCGCTACCAGTTTTCACCCTCGCGATCACTGAGACATCACTGAACAGTTGGCGTCTAGTCATCATAATGAAGTCAATCTCATTTTTTGTCGAACCGTCGGGGCTCGACCAGGTCCACTTAATCCAAATAAATTTACAATAATTAAATTTCGCAGGATTAATTATAATATAATACCATTGAATACCCACCAATGCATACAGAAATTGCTATATATTTTGATGCTTAACAATTTAAAAGGAAATTCTAATTGAAATAAATTCGCCCTTTCATCTCACACAATACTGTCGCTGATTACATTCCAATATAACCTCATAATAGTAAAATTAAATTTTTAATAAAAAAGTAAAAGCCAAGTCGGCTTGCGGTCATGCTAAGATATAATGTATAAAGAATAGAAGTATAAAGGCCCCGAATTACGAGTATGAAGCTATTTTACGGAAACTATGCTATTTTTTTTAGTTTTTTAAAGCCAGCTTTTACTTTTTATTAAAAGTCTATTTTTGTTTTGCCCGTTTTAAGTGGATTAATGAATACTAAAAATTCGAAAGTCGTCTGAGTAGCTGCATTAAAAACTTCGTTCTCTTTTTTCCACCCTAAGAGATGCAATATTTTTTCCAAATTTATTTGGGGCCATCCCTGAATAACCTATAATTAAAATCAGTCTACAATTAACGAAGAATTCGAGCTACATACATACAAAAAAAGAACATACACTCGAATTGAGATCCTCTTCCTACTTTGAAGTCGAAAGGGCCTAAAGCGTGGACTTATATTAAATATTATTAGTTATTACATTATTACACTCTGAGAGAAGGACTGTGCCCAGTAGTGAGACGTATTTCGCTTTGACTTTAACTTTAATTTGACTTTCACTAAAAATTGCGTATTAACGAAACGCAAATATGTCAATTTGGTCTAGTATCAGGGGCGTAGCTACCGCCGTATCAGCCGTAATGGTGTTGGTAAAAGAAGTGTAATATATACCCATGATTGATTTTTTATTTAGTAGATATATATTACGATATCGTTATAATCATATCATATTATATTTCTTTTCTTTATGAAATTTCGAGTGTTTCTATGTCCTTTGTTTCTTTCTACATAGTAGTTATTTGAGTTTAGTAATTTGGTATTTTATAATTTTTATATGTAAATTTATGAACTTTTTCCATAAACTCTTTTCGAGCCCCATGAAGATACAAAATGTTCACGTGTGTGTACGAATTATGGCATTTTTATTATGAATTATGGCATTATAATTATGGTAATTTGACGAATTATGGCACAACTCAGTCGATGAATATCGGATATCAGCGACGGAGGAAGAAATGTTTTCATATAATGTTGTTGTCGTGATATATCGATATTTATTTTAGAGTATCGAATTCGTATGAATTTCGATATATTTTAAAATGTTGTATTAATCGACTAAACATTAAGCAACAAAAGCAGCTGCAAAAGCATTTATGTGCTGTTGTCAATTTTTTCGTCGTCCAACCATCCATAATTAAACTTTATATCTCACGGTTATTTACAAAATAACACTTTTCCCCAAGACTAGTCGCCTCTTACGAGACCCATGGGATGGTATGGATATTCATACACCGCCACTATACGGTAATTGATAACTTCTCAAAACATCTTATTTATCGACAACGTCTTGCAATCGTCGTTTCTCTAGCGCTCACTTGACCTTCATACAAATAATTCGATATTTTAATTGTTGATAATTTTTTATTTTTGGATAAGATCATAGTAATGACTCTAAGTTATATTTCATCATCATTTAAAAAAAATATTATCTTTGGCCTGGCCTATATACTCTTTGGCTTGACCATAGGTTTCACTAAGTCGGTCCATTAAAATGTCGACGCCTGATCGATTAAATAACGTTAACTTCACACTTAAAAGTTTATACAGAAGAACTTCTATGTCGTTGCGGCCTTTTCATACAAGATTAGTAAATTGTAGGCATCATTATATTCATACGAGAACATCGAATATTGAAGTACCTTTTTAATATTTATTGAAAAGTTGGGTTACAAAACTTATCTTAAGTATGTACTCGTCTTAGTACCTGCGCGACAGAACTTTCTCGGCGGTGGAAAATAATATAATTTTCTCAGGGATTAATTACTCTCATCTAGAAAAAACTTGTAAAGTAAAACATTATCTAAGTACAAAATTTTATCCAAATCGATAGTAAGGGTAATTAGTTTCCGAGAAAACAGTTTCAAATTAAAAATATATTTAGTTTTTTTATTTATTCAAAAAAGTATGTTATAGGTTTCATTGTATTCTTTTATAGGATAAGGGTGACAAATGAGCACACAGTCCACCTGATGGTAAGTGGTTGCTGCGGCCCATAGTCATCTAAATCTAGCCTCGATTACGAATAAAATGCAGATGCGTTGTCACCCGTGACGACTAAGATGGAATGCCTCGTTTCCAGTAAAAAGGGTCTCCGGTTCTCTACTCTCACCATACGAAACATAGCAGCGTTAAGCTGCTATTTTACGTAGGTATTCTGTGAGAGCGTGGTCCTTCCCCGGTCGAGCTGACCCATTCGTGCTGCAAATATACTACTAATGTAGCTGCAGCATGACCTTACCACTTAAAAAATAATAAAATTGTATATCGATTAAATAATGATTTTCTGTATATAATAAACAATTTTCGATAAAAGCTTGTACAACGTATAGTGCCATAAAAATGTAAGTAATTCCGCAAAGAATACATTTCATTAGAATATAATAATTTATTTTTGCCCAACTGTTGGGCACAATACCAAAAATCAAAATATAAAAATTAATAATATTTGACAACATATCAGGATTCGAACTCGCATACTCCGACATGGTAGCCGTACGCTCTGGGTATTAGGATGTTGAGAAGGTGATCCTTGTAGCGAAATTACCAATCATATGGCATGGGCAAATCAAGCTTATTCAAAAGCAAAGCAAGCTTTGAGCGTAAAAACATGAGAAAACAATTTTTGTAAATTTCTACGAAATCGCTAGAACGGTTTTCGAGACCGTTCCGTGGCCAAATATTACTCGTATAGAATATACTTACCCTTTGAAGAGTACCTTCTATGCCATAGACTCACACCGCCAACTTCCTGACTCCGGGCAGCTACTGAGAAATTCTTGATAGAAAAACTCAATAACTGATTTTTTGGCCCAACCCGGGATTTGAACCCAGGACTTCATGATCAGCAGTCACGTTTACAACCACTAGCCCAACGAGGCAGTCAATACCTATAGTGAAATATCACAATATAGTGTAATATTAAACTAAAAAATTTGTGATGACGCCAAGGTTCTCTCCTATCCCCATGTAACAGTTGTGCAATATGAAGGTACACTTGGGCGCTGTATCAAAAACACAAGCTAATTATTACACTAAACACAAAAACTACAAAAAAAAATCTTCTGTGAATGTTGCTATTAAGGCAAGTAAAATAAAGTGGACATACACACATGATTTTTCCATACAAAACACTTTGATCAATTAAATTAAAGCATTTCAATTACGTTCATGGCTTTATGAGCTAAGATTCATTTGCCTTTCTTGGATGGGCTAGTACAAGTAAATGTTTGGCGCGGAAAAGGGACCCGCAATTAACGCTTAGTCAATGCGCTACCGAACTGACCAATAAAAAAATCGACAGAAATTCCTTTGTTTTGTCATTGAAGTGGAGTGGCGGCTAAAAGAATCCACTAGTCCATGTCGTTCTGTGGGTGTCATAAGTGGTAACAGAGGTTTATGAAACAGGAGATGGGCAGCAACATCTTTCTGATAAAATTCAAAATAATTAAAATTGCGGTTGCCAACCGTGTACCAAGCGTGGCAACTGTGACAAATAATAATAATTTCCAGGCCGAATTTCGAAAGGAAACTTCCATCTGCGCAGAACAAGATTATAGTGCACGAGTGTGTGCAAGCACAGGTGCACTCTATTCCTGACTTCGAGTTCATACTGAGAATTTCTGACAAAAACCCAATAACTGACTTTGGCCCGACCGAGATTTGAACCCCGGACCTCATTACGACCACAAGACCAACTCATCAATAAATTGGCATGACAAATATTCTAAGAAGTAATCTATGAGGGAGGCCTGGGTTTAGCTATGGACGAGAACAGTGGAAAGGCTGTAAACTGATGAATATTATCCATCTGTATAATTTATTGCGGAACTAAACGACTGGACCGACCGACGTGCAGTCGTCGGCAGTTTTTCTTCTGGCATATTTAAAAGGTTTTTTTTTGAGACGTTAATAGTTTTATTTAATCAATTGGGTGAGATGAGGCAAAGAATTTACGTGAAATTGTAAGCATTAATAACATACATCTGGGCTTAGCGTAAATTTAATATAAAATAGTCCTTTGCCGAAGACCGCAATGGCACGCATTTTACGCTACCAGGCGTGTCAGTATCGCTCGTGTAGAGAGAAGATTTCATGGGTCATTGCGCACATACAGATGCTCAGCGCGCGTAAGAACAGACGCAAACCTTTATTTATGTTTTTTTTTTATTTCTTATATCACGTCAATTAATAAAGACGGAGGAAATGATATATTTAATTGATCAGATGTATATCTTTCAGAAAATTAGGAACAAACCGCACTTGGATTTATTCCCGTATCGTATGAGGCGATTTACATAAATAAATTGCAAATGCGTAAACATCCAGATCTATTACTTAATTTTGCTCGAGTACACGAGCAACTCTAGTTCGAACCCTGTCACCACCATTGAATTTAATAGGGTACCCCGTTTAGAGCCGGGCGGCATCAGAGGCAGCTGAACTGAGGAAGTGGCGCAAATATGAGTCTCTGAGATGACTACATATCGGTCCGTGGGGTCCACGTGCGGTGAAGTTCCTAAAGAAACTCCATCCGTGTCTGGTCGTTGCTGCTAGTGATAAGAGGGCTGGTTCTTTTCTCGCTCAAAGGCTAAGTATAGCCATTCAGCGGGGAAACGCAGCCAGCGTTCTTGGCAAAAGAAGCGTAATATATACCCATGATTGATTTTTTATTTAGTAGATATATATTACGATATCGTTATAATCATATCATATTATATTTCTTTTCTTTATGAAATTTCGAGTGTTTCTATGTCCTTTGTTTCTTTCTACATAGTAGTTATTTGAGTTTAGTAATTTGGTATTTTATAATTTTTATATGTAAATTTATGAACTTTTTCCATAAACTCTTTTCGAGCCCCATGAAGATACAAAATGTTCACGTGTGTGTACGAATTATGGCATTTTTATTATGAATTATGGCATTATAATTATGGTAATTTGACGAATTATGGCACAACTCAGTCGATGAATATCGGATATCAGCGACGGAGGGGAAGAAATGTTTTCATATAATGTTGTTGTCGTGATATATCGATATTTATTTTAGAGTATCGAATTCGTATAAATTTCGATATATTTTAAAATGTTGTATTAATCGACTAAACATTAAGCAACAAAAGCAGCTGCAAAAGCATTTATGTGCTGTTGTCAATTTTTTTTCGTCGTCCAACCATCCATAATTTAACTTTATAACTCACGGTTATTTAAAAATAACACTTTTCCCCAAGACTAGTCGCCTCTTACGAGACCCATGGGATGGTATGGATATTCATACACCGCCACTATACGGTAATTGATAACTTCTCAAAACATCTTATTTATCGACAACGTCTTGCAATCGTCGTTTCTCTAGCGCTTACTTGACCTTCATACAAATAATTCGATATTTTAATTGTTGATAATTTTTTATTTTTGGATAAGAACATAGTAATGACTCTAAGTTATATTTCATCATCATTTAAAAAAAATATTGTCTTTGGCCTGGCCTATATACTCTTTGGCTTGACCATAGGTTTCACTAAGTCGGTCCATTAAAATGTCGACGCCTGATCGATTAAATAACGTTAACTTCACACTTAAAAGTTTATACAGAAGAACTTCTATGTCGTTGCGGCCTTTTCATACAAGATTAGTAAATTGTAGGCATCATTATATTCATACGAGAACATAGAATATTGAAGTACCTTTTTTAATATTTATTGAAAAGTAGGGTTACAAAACTTATCTTAAGTATGTACTCATCTTAGTACCTGCGCGACAGAACTTTCTCGGCGTTGGAAAATAATATAATTTTCTCAGGGATTAATTACTCTCATCTAGAAAAAACTTGTAAAGTAAAACATTATCTAAGTACAAAATTTTATCCAAATCGAAAGTAAGGGGTAATTAGTTTCCGAGAAAACAGTTTCAAATTAAAAATATATTTAGTTTTTTTATTTATTCAAAAAAAGTATGTTATAGGTTTCATTGTATTTTTTTATAGGATAAGGGTGACAAACGAGCACACAGTCCACCTGATGGTAAGTGGTTGCTGCGGCCCACAGTCATCTATCCTCGATTACGAATCAAAATGCAGATGCGTTGTCACCCGTGACGACTAAGATGGAATGCCTCGTTTCCAGTAAAAAGGGTCTCCGGTTCTCTACTCTCACCATACGAAACATAGCAGCGTTAAGCTGCTATTTTACGTAGGTATTCTGTGAGAGCGTGGTCCTTCCCCGGTCGAGCTGACCCATTCGTGCTGCAAATATACTACTAATGTAGCTGCAGCATGACCTTACCACTTAAAAAATAATAAAATTGTATATCGATTAAATAATGATTTTCTGTATATAATAAACAATTTTCGATAAAAGCTTGTACAACGTATAGTGCCATAAAAATGTAAGTAATTCCGCAAAGAATACATTTCATTAGAATATAATAATTTATTTTTGCCCAACTGTTGGGCACAATACCAAAAATCAAAATATAAAAATTAATAATATTTGACAACATATCAGGATTCGAACTCGCATACTCCGACATGGTAGCCGTACGCTCTGGGTATTAGGATGTTGAGAAGGTGATCCTTGTAGCGAAATTACCAATCATATGGCATGGGCAAATCAAGCTTATTCAAAAGCAAAGCAAGCTTTGAGCGTAAAAACATGAGAAAACAATTTTTGTAAATTTCTACGAAATCGCTAGAACGGTTTTCGAGACCGTTCCGTGGCCAAATATTACTCGTATAGAATATACTTACCCTTTGAAGAGTACCTTCTATGCCATAGACTCACACCGCCAACTTCCTGACTCCGGGCAGCTACTGAGAAATTCTTGATAGAAAAACTCAATAACTGATTTTTGGCCCAACCTGGATTTGAACCCAGGACTTCATGATCAGCAGTCACGTTTACAACCACTAGCCCAACGAGTCAGTCAATACCTATAGTGAAATATCACAATATAGTGTAATATTAAACTAAAAATTTGTGATGACGCCAAGGTTCTCCTATCCCCATGTAACAGTTGTGCAATATGAAGGTACACTTGGGCGCTGTATCAAAAACACAAGCTAATTATTACACTAAACACAAAAACTACAAAAAAAAATCTTCTGTGAATGTTGCTATTAAGGCAAGTAAAATAAAGTGGACATACACACATGATTTTTCCATACAAAACACTTTGATCAATTAAATTAAAGCATTTCAATTACGTTCATGGCTTTATGAGCTAAGATTCATTTGCCTTTCTTGGATGGGCTAGTACAAGTAAATGTTTGGCGCGGAAAAGGGACCCGCAATTAACGCTTAGTCAATGCGCTACCGAACTGACCAATAAAAAAATCGACAGAAATTCCTTTGTTTTGTCATTGCCGTGTAGTGGCGGCTAAAAGAATCCACTAGTCCATTTCGTTCTGTGGGTGTCATAAGTGGTGACAGAGGTTTATGAAACAGGAGATGGGCAGCAACATCTTTCTGATAAAAATTCAAAATAATTAAAAATTGCGGTTGCCAACACGTGTACCAAGCGTGGCAACTGTGACAAATAATAATAATTTCCAGGCCGAATTTCGGAAAGGAAACTTCCATCTGCGCAGAACAAGATTATAGTGCACGAGTGTGTGCGCAAGCACAGGTGCACTCTCTATTCCTGACTTCGAGTTCATACTGAGAATTTCTGACAAAAAACCCAATAACTGACTTTGGCCCGACCTGAGATTTGAAGCCCGGACCTCATTACGATCACAAGACCAACTCATCAATAAATTGGCATGACAAATATTCCCCTGAGGGAGGCCTAGGTTTAGCTGTGGACGGGAACAGTGGAAAGGCTGTAAACTGATGAATATTACCCATCTGTATAATTTATTGCCGAACTAAACGACTGGACCGGCCGACGTCCAGTCGTCAGCCGTTTTTCGTCTGGCATATTTAAAAAGGTTCTTTTTTGAGACGTTAATAGTTTTATTTAATCAATTGGGTGAGATGAGGCAAAGAATTCTACGTGAAATTCGTAAGCATTAATAACATACATCTGGGCTTAGCGTAAATTTAATATAAAATAGTCCTTTGCCGAAGACCGCAATGGCACGCATTTTACGCTACCAGGCGTGTCAGTATCGCTCGTGTAGAGAGAAGATTTCATGGGTCATTGCGCACATACAGATGCTCAGCGCGCGTAAGAACAGACGCAAACCTTTATTTATGTTTTTTTTTTATTTCTTATATCACGTCAATTAATAAAGACGGAGGGAAATGTTATATTCAATTGATCAGATTTATATCTTTTAGAAAATAAGAATTTGAACTTTTGAACGTTATACCGTTCAAACCGCACTTGGATTTATTCCCGTATCGTATGAGGCGATTTACATAAATAAATTGCAAATGCGTAAACATCCAGATCTATTACTTAATTTTGCTCGAGTACACGAGCAACTCTAGTTCGAACCCTGTCACCACCATTGAATTTATTAGGGGTACCCCATTTAGAGCCGGGGCGGCATCAGAGGCAGCTGAACTGAGTAAGTGGCGCAAATATGAGTTTCTGAGAGATGACTACATATTTGTGCCATTTGCTGTAGAGACTATCGGTCCGTGGGGTCCACGTGCGGTGAAGTTCCTAAAGAAACTCCATTCGCGTCTGGTCGTTGCTGCTGGTGATAAGAGGGCTGGTTCTTTTCTCGCTCAAAGGCTAAGTATAGCCATTCAGCGGGGAAACGCAGCCAGCGTTCTTGGCACGATACCGCGGGGAGTAGGACTGTATGATAATTAAGTTACTAGTTTTAGTTTTTTTTTATTATAGTTTTTAATATTGTATATAATAAAATATTTTCTGAAATTTATTCAAATTTATTTCATAGGTTTAGATTTTATTATTTTTTATTGATTTTTGCTTAAATTCAGTTATAATGGGCTCAGAACACTTCATTTTCGTTTGTAGGCGAATACACAGTCATAATATCGTCGTGAATTTAACAACGCAATTTTAAATGCTAACTTTCAAAAAAATATATATTTTGAAGATATGATGTGAAGTCCTACAACTCGCACACAGGTTGCGCTAACTACCTGTACGTAAAGTTCTCTGGAAGACTTATTATTTTGTCCTGTATATAAATAACTTTAATATTGCTTCCAACGATGATACAATTCCAATATTCAAATTTTAGTAATTCATAATTAATTTAATACCTATTTTATGTGACCCTAATAAGATTTATAGTAGTGGTAGGAAAATTTTTGGCCAAGGAGCACTGATGTGTTCATAGGCATTGAGACATTCCATCATATTATTCGGAGGTGGCAACACATTTAAAATCACATTCAATAAGAATTACATGTAATCTATTTAATATATAAAAATTAATGTTTGTTTATTCGTATTTTAAGCGCTGCCATACCGTTCATCAATTGCGGTAAAACTTTGTCAACTTAGCTTGCACTTGCACGAAAGTTATAGGCATAGTACAATTAACTTACAAATTTATTTGAAAGTTATATATCATTCAACTTCAAAGAATTTATTATCATTACTAATTAAACTATATTACTCTTCCAATTTTAAAACGATATTCCACAATTACTTCTTCTGCGGCAACAACGCGTATTCTATTCTATTCATCTAAAGCCCTCTTTGTTTGAAGTTGGTTGCAGGTGTCAATGAGCTGCAGTGGCCACATTCCAAAAGCCTTAAGTTTAAAAAAATAAAGCTTCAAACCAAGGAAATTTAAAAAAAAACTAGACGGCTCCGTGGCGCAGTGGCTTAGCAATGAGTTGCGGCGCTGAGGGCCGCGGGTTCGAATCCCGCACGGAACAAGTATTTGTGTGGCCTACAAATAATTGTTCTGGGTCTGGATGTTTGGCCTTGTGAAATTTATGTATGTAAACTGCCCCCACGATACAGGATCCTAGTGTGGAGGTAGCTTTTTTTTTAATAACCTCTTTTGCTTCCTTTAAAATAATAGAAGAAAAATAATATGTGAACCAGGTTGTGAAGCAGTGTATAGTAAATTTCTTAAACGAAACACCCAAACAAAGAAACGTTAAATGAGGAATACAAAACCTTTTTCGACTTTTCATACAGTCTGGTGATACCATCATTAGATAGGACTTTTAAAAAAACATGCGTGAGCGTCGTGGAACACTCGGTTGGAACGAAGTTCTTTTCGTAATATTTTTTTTAAATATTTGTAATGCTATTAAACATTAATAATATTTCCTTAAACCACTTCTAGTAAGCTTAAAATACTTGTGTTAGAAGTGGTTCACGACAGTAGTCGAATGGCGGATTCGAACCCACGACCTTTCGAGTTCGCTGTCCGCGCCCTGCCATTAGGCTACTGACGCTTCTAATATATTATTATTGATAAACGTATTATATTATTGATTAACAAATATAAATAAATGAATTACTAGCGTCTATTAAAATGAAGCGTCATTTAAAATAAAATAATATTTCTTTCATGGCAAGATAAGAAAAAGTGCGAGTGAGATGGATATTATTCCATCTCGCTTCCTTATAGCCGCCAAGGCCATCTACACTATGTCAGAAGGGGTCGTGACGGAAAAATCTTACATTTTTTCTCGCCTAGCCCCCATCCGCCAAATTCGTACCGTCCGATAAAGAACTTCGTTCTAAAACTTCGTTCTAATAATTATCGGGCCTAAAAAAACTACTTAACAATTAAGCTTAGACAATTCATTCCATTCATCTCCTGGGTGTCAAAATTGGTGACTATGGGGAAGGCCAGAAATACCTGATGGCTTCCGATCGCCATTTTGCTTGCCAAGGATGGCTATTACGGTTAATACGTACTTTCTGAAATGTTGGCGAACAGTTACTGGATAATAAAGATGTCAAAAAGGCGATTCACTTAGTTTTTGACCTTTTTAGTAAGAATAAAACAGATCATTTTTATATCATAACTAATATACTTGGACTATATACCCACCTGGTGATAAGTAGCGAGGCAGTCTTTAAACGCACAAGCTTATTCAAAGCCTATTCATTTTCTTTTGAATTCACCCAGTTCGTATTCAAACGGAAAGACTGCATTTACTTTGTTGTATGCATTATAAATGGTGAAGGAGAACGCTCTGCTTGGATTGCTGGTAATATTTTTTTAGTATTATTTTCTATTATTTATAGCAAAATGTCCATACTGATGGATACAAAGTACCGACCTTAATACATGTAGTCTTTTTTCACCAATCAACCCTGGATGTGCTAAAAACTTGTTAAAGTTTAAGTTTAAGTGGTTATGTAAGATGAAATAAAAATATATGAATAGTTAAACTATAAATAATTAATGATTTGTAAATTATGAACTATTAATTATTCAACACGTGCATAAATAGGCGTGCGTGTGTGTGTGTGTGTGTGTGTGTGTGTGTGTGTGTGTGTGTGTGTGTGTGTGTGTGTGTGTGTGTGTGTGTGTGTTTAAAGTATTCTATTCTTTCATGAGCAATTCCATCTCAGCCTGTTTACTATGTTCTTAATGTACAGAGCAGCCACAGTATGCATCTTCTGTTGATATAAAGGCCGATCCTCTTACTAAGGCTGGGGAATAATGCATTATATCTTGCCTCCTATGACTCATGTTGGATGTTTAAAATTTCGTTAGAAATTACGTAGTACTTATTTCCTAAGAAAAAAAGCATTCCATCGATTATTATTTATTATTTGTGTGCTATAATAATTATAAAACACATAATAACTTTGCACTTGAACAATTTTCAGTAAATCAATATAAAGTACGTAGTCAGTACGTAATATCAAAGTTGTACCGTAGAAGGTTCTAGTACAAGCTTACACAATAAAAGTTACGTACAGTCCTTTAACCAAACATGCGGCTACCCGCCCCCATACATTTCCTACTCAACAACTAACCACCACTCTATGCTATTTAATGGACTTCCGAGCTTGTCGGTAATTCTCTGAATTGGTAATATTATACGCGCACAATGTTACTGCCGGTCGAGTGTAGCAATTTTTTTAAACTAACGCGTAGGATGAGGTGACTTAAAATCTATGGACTCATTGGTTACGATAATTATTTAATGCAGGTTTAATAATAAACGAGTTAGGGTTTATAGTTTATTTGTTTTATTTTTTATAGGAGAGGGGGCAAAAGAACATACGGCTCACCTGATGGTAAGTGACTACCGCCGCCCATGAACAACTGCAACACAACTGCAGGTCTTTTAAAAAGGAGTAAGCTCTTTTCTTGAAAGTCCCTAAGTCGTATCGGTCCGGGAAAATCGCCGGTGATAAACTATTACACAAAGAGGTCGTATGCGGAAGAAAACTCCTAGTGAAACGTACAGTGGTGGACCGCCCAGCATCCAGATGGTGTGGATGGTATCAGGAGTTTTGCCGCGATGTGCGTTCGTGAAATTTGGCGTCTGAAATTATTCCGAACAATTCCTCAGAGCACTTCCCGTGGTAACAAAATGCAAAAGAAAATGCAAAGGGATGCAACATCTCTTCGCAGCGCCAGTGAATCGAGCCGATCGGAAAGGACTCGGTCTTCGACGATTCGAGCCGCTCTGCGCTGAATGCGGTCAAATGGAAGGAGCTGGCACTGGGGAGCCGCAGCCCAGAGATGGGAACAGTATTCCATGTGAGGCCGAACCTGCGCCTTGTAAAGTTGCAGGCGGTGTGCTGCCATGAAATACTGTCCCGCTCTGCTGAGCACGCCAAGCTTTTTAGAGGCCAATTTGGCCTTCTCTTCCAATTGACCACGAAACTGCACGTCACTCAATATGTCGACGCCGAGGATTCCGATACTGGCTGAGACAACAAGGAGTGACTTGAAACTGGAGAGATACGACAAAGGAGTTCTTTTGGCGGTAAACGCGCAAACTTGTGTCTTCTGAGGATTAAACTGGACTAGATTTAGTCGCCTCCAATCCAAGACTTTGTTCAGCAAAGACTCGACTTCAGACACAAGTTTATTCCGGTACTCTGCGAGGTTTTCCGAGAAATATTGGCACGCCCGGTGTGTAGAGCATCACGAGTGCTGTCATCCGCATAGCAATGAATGTTACCGGTTCGCAACATATCATTGATATGCAGAAGAAGCAGCGTTGGTGATAGCGCGCAGCCTTGTGGAACAACAGCATTAATAGGCTTGTAGTCGGAGCATGCACCGTCTACAACTACCTTGATGCTCCGATCTGCAAGAAAACTGGTGATCCAATTGCACAATTTCTCCAAGCCAAGGAAGCCCATAGGAAGGAGCTTCGAAAGAAGCGGTTTGTGCCAAAACCGATCGAAGGCCTTCGCAATGTCCAAACTCACAGCCAATGCCTCCCCCTTGGACTCTACTGCCTCCGCCCATCTTTAAGTCAGGTAGACCAGAAGATCACCAGCTGCTCGACCCCGACGAAAACCGTATTGGCGTTCACTAATCAGCTGGTGATCCTTAAGGTACGGCATGAGCTGGCAGTTTATAATGGATTCCATTATTTTGGAGAACAAGGAGGTGATGGCGATAGGCCTGTAGTTAGACGGGTCTGAGCGGTCGCTTTTTTTAGGGATCGGGTGGACAAAATCCGTCTTCCATGATTTCGGGACTACGCCTAGGGAGTAGGAGTACCGGAAAATACGCGTTAGAACCGGTGCCAACTCCGGAGCACACGTCCTCGGCACAATTGGGGGGATTCCGTCAGGCCCACTCGACTTGTGGATGTCCAGGGAGAGGATTGATTTGCTAACCGAGCGCTGTGTGAACCGCACATCCGGCATGAAGCACTCATACCGCGGGATTGTCGGTGGTGGTGTCATCAAGAGTCGAGTTGGACGCAAAGAAAGAGCCCATCAGATCGGCTTTCTCCTTTGTGGCATGGGCCATTGAGTCGTCCTCCCTGTGCAGAGATGGAAGAGATGGCTGACAGAAGTTCCCTTGGACAGCCTTGGCGAGAAACCAGAGTGCACGGGTTCCCCAAGGAACGCAAATTAGTTTCTCACCAATTCTGCCTATGTGCTCTGACTTTGCCTTGGCAGTGACTCTTTTGAAGGACCTGGAGGCGGAATTATACTTCTTTTTAAGGGCGCTGGTATTTACATCCAGGAATGTTGATGCGTCAGCCCAGGCCCGGTAGCACTCCTGCTTGTAGCGTGATGCGTAGTTTGCCTGGATGTCTTTTACGTTGTTTATATAGAGCCATACTGCAGCTGTTTATGGTTGTTACACGAATGGTTCGGCTCGACTGAGGAAGGACCACGCTCTCTCAGAATACCAGCGTAAAATAGCAACTTAATGCTGCTGTGTTTCGTATGTGTGGAGTGTAGAGTACCGTGGACCCTTTTAACTGGAAAAAAACCATTCCATCTTAGTCCTCAGGGGTGACAACGCATTCTTCATTTTGATTCTTAATTGTAGATAGATGTGTATGTATACATAATTCTTTGGTTTGTTCATAATATGGTAACATTATTTCTAAGTAAAATTAAAATTACAGACGAATATTTTAAATACATGGGCAGTCGTTATCAAGGATGGCTAAAGCATAAGCTATCTGTGTTGACAGGTGGGATACCTGAGATTAAATCAGAACAAAGAGTTTAAAATCACTACGTGTTAAAGGTGTACTTCAAATGAGACCAAAATAATTGATATTGAGAATATATGAAATCATTGCCTGCCTCCATCGCCTTCCATTTATAAATTACTTCATTACAACATGTATGAACAACTATTAGCATCAGTGTCCTCTCGACTTGGTAAAATAAACTATTGTTGATTGCGTTAGTCAAAACACCGATAGAGCAAAAAATTTATGTCTTAGCGAGCTAATTAAAGATGATTATGGTGATTGTGGGCTAAGATAAAATGCTTATATTGAGTATAATTACTTCACTTTTTCCTCACAAGTAGCATATTCATTCCTTTCGCAGAATTAATTACGATTTGGTTAAAATAGCAAAGGTAGTAAAAATGAAAACAAGGGTCAGTTCAGACCGAGACGTGACGCGGCGCGCCGTTTTTAAGATAGTGATATAAAATATAACTAAATTTACTACACCGCGAGGCGCAGCCTGAAGCGGCGGGGCGGGAGCTCGCGGCGTACGTTACACGTTCCGCTGCGCCGCGCTGCGTCACGCGGCTTCTCGAAGCGCAGCGAGACGTAGCGCGACGTCGCGAGGCATAGTCTGAAGCCGTCATGGCGACTTGTCTTGTCTCTACTATTTACGCGCTGTGCCGCGATGCGGCTCGCGGCGGCGCGCTGCGCGATGCGAAACCACTGCCCTCTTCAAGCATCGTCACGTCGCATCGCGTCTTTGTGTGAACTAACCCTAAATCTTAAATATCCCTCCATGATAAATGATTAGCTTTTTTTTATATTATTCTAAGCCAGCGCTTAACTACAATCCCACCTGATGGTAAGTGGTGATGTAGCCCAAGATGATGAAGCGCACTGACTTAACAAAAGCCTATATACTCTTGCCTTGAAGACACCCACATTGTAATCTGATGGAAAAACAGATGCTGGCAACTTATTCCACTCCTTTGCTGTACGCATGATGAACGATGTAGCAAACCATTTAGTTCGAATGCGTGGTAAGTCAACAACGAAGGGGTGGAGACTGGCCGAACGTCTGATTGTCCGATGGTGGAAGGGAGAGGGAGGAATTAAATTATGCAATTCCTGCGCACACTCTCCGAAATGCATCCTGTAGAAACCCGAAAGGCTGGCTACTTTGCGCCTGTGTTCGAGACTGGTATGATTGGTTTTAACCAAATTCGGGTCACCAAAAAGCCTCTTAGCACGTCTTTTCATTGAATCCAAAGCTGCTAGGTGGCATTTTGCAGCACCAGCCCATATATGGCAGCACCAGCCCATATATGGCAGCAATACTCCATGCACGACCGGACTTGCGCTTTATATAAAGTAAGCAGCTGTCCCGGCGTGAAGTATCGCCGCACCTTTGCAAGGACTCCTAGCTTCCTTGCAGCTGGTTTGGCTTTGTACTCAATGAACCGCCCGAAGTTCAGATTAGAGGATATCTCAAAACCCAATAACTGAAGGCGGTCGGTGTATTGTAGTGATACATTTCGGAAAGAAGGAGCCAAGATGAGCTGGCTCCTTTTTGTAGTGAAGAGACACGCTTGTATTTTGGAGGCGTTGAATTTCACAAGATTGGCATCGCCCCGTTCGGAGACCGCCTGTAGTGTGAGATTCACACACTCTACCATAGTTTCTCTTTCGGACTGGATTTGATCCCGACTGACCCAACATATCATAGCTTACGTCAATGTGGACCATATCACAAATAGGAGTTAAGCCAGTATTAATAGAAGTATAAAACGATGAAAATTGGTCATTTTTCTAGTTAATTAAATTACTATTTAGCTGTTTCTAAAACAAACTTAAATTAAATGACTATGCAGTGTAATGACGTCAAAGCTTTAATAGTGAAGTATTTAAAAATATACCAATAAGATCTTTGTATATTTTTGAATATTAGAAATATATTTAGACTTAAATTGAAAAATCGATCAACTTTTACGAATAACTACGAATTACGAAAAGTAATAATTTCAAATATGATATAGCTATTTTACTATCGACGGTGTCACCTACACAGTTGGGCGTCTACGTTAAGGTAAATTGTAATCGATCTAGGCCAATGATAGAACTAGCTGATATCTAAAAAGACTTCAAAATACGTATGAAGTTATTGAAGACAGAAAAGAATACCCGGACAAAAAATCAGACAAATGCTAGTCTCTACTGAAAGACTTACGTCCTGTAGGTTCCAAATAAACTTAAAGTATGTAGATAGTTCATTCATCCCGGGGACCGAGAGTCTCAACGACATTTGCCTGTTTTTGATACCGATACATGAATTATTCCGTAAATCAACAAAAATAGGGAATATTCGTTTAATTACAATAGGTAGGTACAGATAACAGTGTAAACAAATAACTACTTTCACTAAAATAATTAACTTACTGAAATTCATAGGTAAGGAATGCTCCCCTTACCTATAATTTATGAATTTCGTAATGATACATCGCTCTAACAAAAATGTATATCGGATTGTAGGACAAACGGAAAAATTATCCCATAAATCGGTTATTATCACGGTCGAAGCTCCAATTGCAAATATAAGTTTGTTATCGCAAAAGTATTTTGAAGTTATACTTCTTTTGGGGCGTTTGGAAAAAATTATGAGAGTGAATTTTTACGATGCGCGCGCACACCGACACCTAAAGACGACACTATGAAGTTGTTACGATGCACGAGCACACTGACACCTAAAAGCGATCAACTTCAATTGGTAATTGTCTCTCAAGTTCTTTTTTGTTTTGTTACGCTAAAGAAGTATAACTCCTACGTGCGTACATAAGTACACACACACTTTTTTTATTTTCAAAATTGTTTTTAAAGTGATAATAATATAACTAAAATTTAATGGTTTTTATTCCTTTACTTCTACTTTGCGACTTTGCTGCTTGCCAAATTTTATGATTCTAGGTCAAAAAGAGTACCTTAACCGTCTACCAAAACATGGTTTATTTATGGTCTCGGGATTGAATAAGGGTTTAAGAATAACTCAAAAAGTTCGGTTCTTAGCCGCTGCGCCAGTGTATTCGCAAAATTTGACATTACATTTTAGTACGCATATTATCAAGGGACTTCTTTCGTGAAACAGATTTTCCAGCTCTTTGGCCATGCCAACAAAAAATAAGGTCTGTGTTCATCAGTGGGCTTTTTAATATTTATCGCAATATCCCTAATAACAACTAATATAATGTTAAAATATGACTTCTTTCGTGAAACAGATTTTAGTTAAACCTGAGACTAAATACTTTTTAAATATGTACTTATATGTTTTTAAGAGTTAGTTTACGAGTATTAAATTATGTGAAAAAGGTGGTATCTTTTAATTGTATTAACTTGGAAACTTGAATTTTTTATACCTCCAAGAGAACACAGCGTATTTGATTTGATATTAAATTCAATTTGATACCTCTACCCGTATCTCATGAAAAGGGTCTTGACATATGGACAGACAACCGGGCAACAAAGTTATCCTATAGGAGTTCCGTTTTTACCTTTTGAGGTACGGAACCTAAAAATACATTTTACAGTCCTTTCAACTAATTTCGCGATGTAATGAAAAAATATCCAGATGTTGTGAAATAAACCAATAATATTCTGTATTCACACCCCGTAGGTATTGAAAGAGGCGACAGAGGGAAACTGAAATAGTAGAGGGCAGCAGCATCTTCCTGATAACAACTCAATAATTATTGAAAACTAGCTACCCGCCTCGGCTTCGCACCGGTGGTTTCTGGATCTCCACAACAGCGCCACCTACAGGGTCCAATTGAAATGTGTTTAAACCATCCAGAGCATATCCACTCAAACATACACAAAAAATTTCATCAAAATCGGTCCAGCCGTTTTCGAGTTTTTGCGAGACTAACGGACAGCAATTGATTTTTGTATATAGAGATGTGGATGCCAACACGCCTGCCAAGCGTTGGCAACTATGGCAAATATCCTCCCTATTAGGCAATCTATGGGGAGGCCTATATTAGTGTGCAAATAGCGGCTTACCAATCTCGCATGATACTTCATAATATATAATAGACAATAAAAAATTTGGTTATTTTTTTTTAAAGTACATACTTTTAAAAAAATAACCTATTTTATAAATCTACCTTAAGTACTTAAGTAACTTACTTTAATTTTAGATTATTTATTTTTATTTTTGTACTCTTAATATGTAAGTAGAATCACACAGTCAAGACAAACCTTAGTCGTCGAACGTGTATTATATGGATGTTTGTCCATACAAATTTAATGTATGTTTAACGGCTTCACAATACAGTAGAAGATCTAAATGTAACTTCTTATTGAAGTAAAAAAAGATAAAAGTAGTTATGAGCAATAGCGTAGATCCAGACCATATCAGACTATCAAGTGTTCAGGGGGTTATATTATGGTGGCAGTATACGCGCTTTCTTACCTGTACCCAATATACTAATGCGATGATACTGGAGCTAATATAGGAGACGCAGAGTCGGAGCCAGGGGTGTCCATCACGATACAAAAACACCCGAAAAACAACTTGGAATTCGGAGCTAGAAATTAATCAAAGGATCTGGTTACTACGCCGCGGACGCTTGATTTATAGTTAATGAAAATATTCGGGTAAAAACTTATTTTCTTTTATACAGAATATAGGTAACAAACGAGCACACAGTCCACTTAATGGTTAGTGGCCCATAGACATCTACATCTATCCTCAATCAAAAATCAAAATGCAGATGCAGACCTCTGAGGACTAGGATGGAATTCCTCGTTTTCAGTAAAAAGAGTTTTCTACACTCACCATCGAAACGGCATTTTGTGAGAGCGTGTTTTTTTAATATAGCTGAATCATGATGTCATAATATTGATATTGCGTTTTCGTTGGTTTTGTTTATGCGCACACTCGGTCTCTATAATATCAAGTAAAGTATAGTAAAGTAAAGTAAAGTAAAGTTACAGCTTGTATACGTCCTACTGCTGGGCACAGGCCTCCTCTCATTTCTGAGAGGGTTTTCGGGTAAGGAAATGTCCGTTGTGCTGCCCCAACACGTGTTGACGAACTTCACATGTCTTCGAATTTTATTTGATTATCTCACGATGTTTTCCTAAAATTTTCATTGGTGCCGGCGTGGATCGAACCCGGTTTGCTCGCGTACTGTGAAATTTACAGCGAGTGCTTAACCCCTGAGCTACCACGGCTCTTTGTATAAAAGTATATTAATAGGAAAGTATAAAAACATGAAAAAATATTTCAGTCGCAAACTTCTAGAGTTCTATATCAAATGTGCAATAATATACCAATTCATTCTTAAGCACAATTTCGATGCAAAAAAAAAGTAGTAACTTAAAATGTTTTGGTTTATGTTTTTTTAAATAATAATTATAAATCCTGCAATGGGATAAGATTTCGGTACTTTTAAATGGGTTTTGAAATTGTTACACAAATTTAAAACAAAATATTCAGATAACGGTATTGTTAAACACTTTCAAAGAGGAAAATTTATATTTAGGATAAACAGATGTAAGAGGCAAATCGTTTGACTTCTGATTTTTAATTTACGAATTATTATTTGTCTACAACGTTGTTTACGATGCGACTGCCAGAGCTATCTTATTTATTAAAATTATTTAGGTATTTTCCCTTTTTTTCTTAAAGGTAGCGAATCCCCTCTCTTTCGCACTCGGAAAATTCCCTTTCCGAAAGGTGATACGTGACCTAATAAGAATTAACAGATAAATGCGTTTAAAATTCACTGATATATACATATAACAGTAAAACGTGTAACATCATCGCAGGATGTGCAATATATCATTAAATTACAGTTCATTACGTTTCAAGGAAAGCCTTCTCACCGGGTAATTGATTGACTACCTGCTCGGGGCGTAGGCGGCGTGGGCCGGTTGCCATGGCGACGCCCACGTACCCCGCGGATCCTCCACACCCCTGGCAGCTCAGCATTGACCCGAGGGACCTTGACCTTCCAGCTGAATCGCGCGTGCCGCCGTCGGCAGCTCCACTACGTTTGTTGCAACGCCCGCCATACGCTTACCCGGCGTATTTTCGACCGTACTAAATCTGGACTTCGTTTTTTTAGTGTTTACAGGAATTGGGGCTAAGTTTAGCGGATTACGAATGAATAAACATTCACACATATCATTTTATCGATTAACAAAAGCTTGTTAATTTTTTTGGTCTCCAATTTCCCTAGAATCAGATGCTTACTGGCAAGCTTATTGCCTTGAATGCATTTTTGTAAAAATTTATTTAAAAAACATGCGAAGATTACGTGAATATTTCATTTATAACTATAGGATTATAATATAATTAATTTCAGTGATAATTTTATTTATAATTGTATATAAACTTCCAAATGTGTTGCTGTAATAATTAGTTCTAAAGTTAAAAATAAAACATGTTATGTCTAAATAGTAATATTTTATGTGTATTATGTGTATAGACAGACAGACATTTTTAAAATTGTTTTTTTTTTGTCATAAGTCACTTCAATTTTATTTATTTGTACACATTTCACTTTACTTCATGGTAGTCAACTGCTGAACATCAAGTTTTCTCTTTGTAGGAAGGATTTGCCTTAATTCTTACTATAAAGGACTTAGTTTTATTGTTAAGTATGTAAATGAGTAAAGAATCACCACGCTTGGCAGGAAGTGGAGGTGGTGCAATCGCAGAAAATACTAGATATCTCTCACCCTTGACGCGGCTCCCTGTCGCAAGTACAAACGAGATATTTATACTAACCTATTAAGTATTTGTATTTCCTGTGGTCACTCCTAGCGACACGTACAAAATTAAATGAAATGTTGGTTTCTCATACTTCGCAACCACACGACCTACTACATCGTAGTCAGTAACAGCCGCTGAATTGTTAGAAGGCGTCCTTCCTGCGTTCCTATTACTAGCTCTCCCCGACATTCTAAGATTGGCTATCGATTTCTTGTTTTGCTCCTTGTTATTAGCCCGTTAATAATGCACTGCCTAGAATGGACCACTTCCATAGTTATTTTTGTTAGATTTGTTAGTTATTAGTAGCGGTTAAAGTTAACTGATTTTAACTTTTACAATTGTTAACGCTAATAGAAAACTTTAAATGATCTTTCGTATTAATGTTGAGATATATATTTAGGTTTATATATAGGTTTTATAGTCGTCTAACTACAAGGCTACAAGATCGCGGTATGCAAACAGTTGATGAGAGATAGATAGATAGAGAGAGATAAGATGATGGATTCTTTTATGCTGCTTCCACACGAAAATCTTATTTAAATATAAGTGCACTACACAGTGTATTATCTAAGCGTCTACTCTACATATTATCTACGTACTATACTGTTTAATTTATTCTGTCACAACATTTTGCCGTGCGTAGTTCTTGGAGTATCATACCATATCTCTCTTATCTACGGTCATTATTTAATAATGTAATAAAATTTGCATAGTCATTATTCAATACTTTATGACATAATTAGATTTCCGATATGCTTTTTTTATATAGGATAGGGTGACAAACGAGCACACAGTCCACCTGATGGTAAGTTGCTGTGACCCATAGACATCTACATCTATCTTCAATAAAGAATCAAAATGCAGATGCGTTGTCACACGTGAGGACTAAGATGGAATACCTCTTTTCCAGTAAAAAGGGTCTCCGGTTCCCTACACTCACTATGCGAAACACAGCTGTGTTAAGCTGCTATTTTACGCTGGTATTCTGTGAGAGCGTGGTCCTTCCCCGGCCGACCCATTCGTGCTACAACTATACTAGGTATTGTGGCATTTATACCACGTATAAATGCCACAATACCTACTACAATGCTTAACGTTTCACTCAAACTCTATGAACTAATGTGTTGTTTATTTTGCATTCGCATTTCATACAGTTATTTTTAAGGTACCTTTAATTGATATTTGGCAAAAAATATTAGAATAGGATAGAATAGAATAATTTTTATTCAATATTGATTACAAGTAATTCTTATTGAAAGTCATTTTTTTACGTTACCAGTGGTTCGAAAAAATCCTCGGTCCTGGGAAGAACCAGCAAGAAACCCAGCGGGACGTTTTTTTAAAAATAAATTTTACAATATAAATGATTACAAACTATTTACAAAATTTATTTTAGAAACAGCTTGGAAGCATGTATTCATTTCTATTATAATAACCCTTTTTATACAGTTTTTGTTTAATTAAATATTTAAACTTGGTAATAGAGATACCTTGTATATTTTCTGGGACTTTGTTGTATTCGTGTTATTGTACTTCGTGTGCCCACAGGACATAGTCGAACTTTATTATATATGCTATATAGCTGACATCTAGAATACCTATGATCCACGAAATAAATGATGCCTCTGATATTTTGTACCAAAAACATGCCGTTTCAGAAGCCTGTGTCGTCTCCAAGATATATTATTCATTACCTCAGATACTAGTCAACTGTTAAAGATGTTACAATTAATGAGCTAATCCGTGCACATCATTTTATTTTTAAGCGGATGTTAGCAAATTAATTTTATTATCAGTAGCCAGGCTTTCGGTTTTCTACAGGGTATCCAGGGTATATTCGGAGAGTGTTCGCAGGAATTGCGTAACCTTATTTCTCCCTCTTCCCTTCACCATCGGACAAAATGACGCCCGGCCAGTCTCCACCCTTTCGTTGTGGACTTACCACGCATTCGAACCAAACAGTTCGTTTCATCGTTTGTTATACGTATTTCCATCCGATTACAATGTTAAGACAAGAGCGAATAGGCTTTTGTTAAGTCTCACTTACCATCAGGTGGGTCAAGCAGAATAGAATAGTAAAATTACAAGTGGTAAAATTAAAAGTTTTATACAACCGACTTCAATATAAATAAAATGAAAGTCAATTAAATTCGCATTATTAAGGATAACTCCAAAAATACTGGCCAGATCTTGATCAAACTTATACGGGACCACAAGATAAGCCAGCACCAGCTTTCAAATAAAAAAAAGAATCATCAAAATCGATTAACCTAGAAAAAATTCTGAAGTAACACACATAAATTTTTTTTAAGTCGAATTGAGAACCTGCTCCATTTTTGAAGTCGGTTGAAAAATCTTTAATATAACGGTTTTCCGCAAAGAAACGCTTGAATCTATTTATTAACTAGTCAGCTGGTCAAGAGTACTAACTTCTCATAGGTCCTGTCGAGGGGTAGCCTTTCAAACGATAAATAATAAATATGGAGGAGCTTTCAGGAAAAGCACGTTGAAAATGTCAAGTGTTTTGCGTTATGTAAATTTATTAGCTGATTTTGTAGTTCGCGATTAATCCAAGTAAATGTGCAAAGCGCATCCTACTGCTTTGTTAACAATTAAAGTTTCATGATGACGTTTGAAACATATAAGTCCAGTGACACATTTTATTCCAGCATTTCAATATACAAAATCACAATTGTTGAAAACACAGCGTTAACGTAACGTTTAAGCTTAAATAAGTTAAGCTTTTTATTAAGCATACTCAAAATAAGCGTTAATATCCTTATCAGTTTCAAACGGTTATTCAAACTTTTAGTTTTGTCATATATTTTACTAGGACACCTTTTCAGCCTTAAACAGAAGTTTGGGTAGGTGCCTTTTTTAACATGGGGAAATGCCTACGCATACCCGCCTCGCGGGGGCAATGACGGGTTATGCCGGACTCGCTCTGACTAAAACCCCATGGTTTACCTTCGCCGCATATTGGCAGGGCCACGGGAATGCTTTTGCACACATCCACAGCCCCACCAGCGCCAACCGCCCCATAGCGGCCCCTCCTCGAGAGAGGACTGCTCCTCCCCCATCTCCTTCTCAGGTAAGGCGCACCAGAACACACGGCTCGCCTTCCTCCGCGGCCTCCAACTACACCTGCGCAACAGACGCCCCCGTGTCCGATGCGAGAAGGACATGGTGCCAGGAAAAACGAGCACTTAGAAGCATAGCCTTCCTGACCCCAGCGGGTTCCTCTTTGTTCACAGCCGGGTGACCAAACCACGGCTTGCTCCCCCCCCCCCCCCCGCCACAGGCGGGAACCTGTTCGGAGGGTTGGGTAGCTGCCTACCCTCTTACCTAATCATACCGCTAAATAGCAGTGCGTGCACTGCTGTGTGTGCGAGTCTGAAGGATAAAGAGAGCCAGTATAATTACAGCCTGTGTGGCGTTCTATCTTAGTCCTCAGATGTAACAACACATCTTTAGGCTTCTTTATTTATATATAGTACAGCAATATCGTTAGCAATATTGCTGTACTATAGTGCTGAGTCGGTGGCATTTTTTTGTTGCAATTCTATCTATGTTTTATAATATCTTCTATGTTATATATTTTATGGCATTATTCATAATGTCCAGACAGTTTGAATAATTTAAAATTTTGTACAACCGACTTCAATATAAACTATTAAGAATAACTCAAAAACTATTGGTCAGACCTTGATCAAATTTATATGGGACCACATGAGAGGCACCAGCTTTCAAATAAAAAAAGAATCATCGAAATCAGTTCACCTAGAAAAAAGTTATAAGGTAACACACATTAAAAAAAAAACATACAGTCGAATTGAGTACCGTATCCTTTTTACAGTCGGTAGAAAATGCCTATAATGAGTAGAAAAACTATTGAAATATCCCGGGTTTTTGAATAAAGTCCGTTACTTATTATACGTGGGTGGTCTGAAAAGTTTCCGACCTAACAAAGATACAAGACATTTTTTCTTAAAATTTATTTTTATTTTTCTACATAGTCTCCTTGTAACTCTACACACTTCTCCCAGCGATGCTCCCATCTCTCTAACCCGTCCAAATAGTACTCGGCGTTTTTCTCTGCAAAATAATTGTTCACGAAGGTGATTGCCTCCTCATTTGACGAAAATCTCTGTCCTCCGAGCGCAATTTTTAGATGAGGGAACAAAAAGAAGTCGCTTGGGGCTAGATCTGGTGAGTAAGGCGGATGGTCAAGCAGTTCAAACCGTAATTCGTGGATTTTCGCCATGGCAACCGCTGAGGTGTGAGACGGCGCGTTATCATGGTGAAACAGGATTTACTTTTTCTGCAAATGAGGCCGTTGTTCCGCAATTTCTGCCTTCAGTTTGTCAAGTAATGATGCATAGTATGCTCCTGTAATGATTTTTACTTTTTGAAGATAATCGATTAAGATAACTCCATGACTATCCCAAAAAACAGTCGCCATAACTTCCCCAGCCGAAAAAACAGTTTTTGCTGTTTTGCTGTTTTGGAGCCGGTTCCCCTTTACAGTCCACTGTTTTGACTGTATTTTTGTTTCGGGCGTATAATGGTGTATCCAAGTTTCATCTACAGTAATTAATTGGCGCCAAAACTCGGATTTATTGCGCCTGAACTGCGCCAATAGAGCGTTGGAAATGTCCATTCGAACACGTTTTTGGTCTAACGTGAGCAAACGCGGCACCCAACGCGCTGACAGCTTTCTCATGCCTAAATCTTTATTTAATACGTGACAAACATCTTTGGACATTTTCATAGCTTCTGATATATCTCTCACTTTAATTCGGCGGTCGTATAGCACTATTTGGTGAACTTTAGCGATGTTATCGTCAGTAGTTGCAGTTTTTGGACGTCACGAACGTTCATCGTCTCCCAAGTTCTCACGGCCACGTTTAAATTCAGCTGCCCAAAATTTCACTGTGGTAAATGATGGTGCAGAGTCCCCATACACAGAGTCCAACTCATCTTTGATTTGCGTAGGCGTATTGCCTTTCAAACACAATTTTTTTATGACAGCTGTATGATAATTAAGTTATTAGTTTTAGTTTTTTATTATAGTTTTTTAATATTGTATATGTTAATAAAATAAAACAGCTCGACACTCAATTTTTTCCATTTTCACAAAAGCACTCACATCGACTCACTCAAAGGACTGTCAAATAACAACTACGCGTCCAAAATGGCTGAAATTTTGGTGCGTAACTGTCAAAAGATGCACAACTATATTCACTAGTTTTTACTGACAAGTGCTGCCGTCTTCACGTTGAGGTCGGAAACTTTTCAGACCACCTATTAGGTTAGGACATAGACTTAGGATATACTAGCGTATAGACCAACATAGTGTGCAAGGGAGAAAAAATTCCTTATGGCAAAAATGCAAGATAGAAAAGGATACCAAATCTCATGACTCTGTAACCGATTTTGAATGACAGGTCGGCACAATTCGGCACGCAAGAAATAGCTCCGAGATTTTTGTAATTTTTAAAGTATAATAGTGGTTATGTTTAGTAAGTAACTTTTTCCAAAATGGTTAATTGTTCCGTGAGTAAGTGTGCTGTTAATAATAGAAATAATCTTGATAATTTCACATATCACAGGTAAATTCTCAAGACATCGTCAATGTTATGACGCGTTTATTTTTGGTTAAAATTTATGTTACATACTGTTTTAAATATAGAATATATTCAATGATTTTGTTAATTTTGATATTTTGCAAAGAAAAAGTCACGTTGTTGATAATTTGCATGAATTTGGTAAATACATTTTATACAAAATATTTTACATGTACGCTAGGATTGACTCAACTATATCAAAATTAATGTCGATATTTATCTTGAATGTTTATAATGAATCGATACACTTGCCTACACAACAAGAAAATAAATCCTCGGTTTGCGTTCTAAAATGTAATTTTATTTTGCCGTTTTCAAACAGATTCCTCCAGATTCTATAATTAGAAAAAGTGGTTAAGGTTCATTGGACGGGTTGTTTGGAATGCAAAGAACTCAACAATTTGCAGCAAACATTTTCTTGAGAAGTATAAAAGAAAAGCAGAATAAAAACAATTTTATTAAAAGTCACTTCTACATTATTTGTACCAGTAAGTAAAATATTGTTATAATAAGACTTCAAAAATATAACTTTCAAAACTTTAGATAAATATAGAGACAGATTTTCATACATTATAAAACTGTAGTACATTAAACACAAAAAACTCTTGAGATTATCCTCTTTAAGCCATTATGAACCCAACTAAGTATCTATTTATCAACCAAAATAAATGTATAACCTTGCTTAACCAACCGCACAGCCTCACGGTCACACTAGTACAATATTCATAGCATCATGCTATTTTTCCCAAGGGGTTGGGCGGAGCTTCGGAACTTCGGATTATATTCCCAAATCATAACGATAAAACTTTTAGCGTAGTTAGGTATAGATATTTAGTAATGCTCCTCAAGCGCTATTAGATGACCGCGCATGAGACGTGATAGTATAAATTCCATAGTATTTGATACTCACAACGGTCAATGCCCGATTCATGCTTGATGGCCGACATTGTCGCGAGGGCTTAAATAGCGTGGTTTATCCCTACAGCGTTATTCGTAAAGAAGGGAACTTGTGGTTAAGTAATAGCTGCGCAGATCAATAGATCTGCGAAATTAAGTTGCACTTGCCGCGGACAGTCCATGAATGAGTGACCATTTTCTTAACATACCGAGATTGAGAGAATAGAGTGCATCTGTATCCTCAGACACTTAGTGCACTTTACTGTGTTAAGATCATTATGTTTTAAAATTCATGCAGCTAAAATGATAATAAGTTTATTATTACTTTATACTTTTCAGGGACAGATGAAAGAATATAAACATGAAGCATGATGAAGTCTCATAAACATATTGGCCTTTAAAAGAGCAATCTTATTTAACTGATTCCTACAAGTTTCCTTCCTTAAATTATTAAGTTTACATTCATACTTAAGTCGAATGTTAAAATAAACTCCTATAATCTATTTAATTATTAATTATTAAATGTTTGTAATTATCACAAGTAACACTTATATGAAAAATTAAGCAAACATTTTATAAAATATATAAAATATAAATAGGTATATACTTAGTTAAGTATCTACCTATTTATATTAACAATATCTTAAAAAATAAATTCCGGGGAAACTGCCCACGGCAGTAAATATTTTCTCCAAAGGTCAGCTCGAAAATACAACATTCTGATCTGATTATTGGGAGTTTTTTTGGTTTTCGGTAAAGTCACCTGGGATTTTATACATTTGAATTAAAATCCAACAAAAGGCAGGTAGGTTCAGCTTATTCCCAGAAACATGTTATATGAATATTTTTAATTATTTTAGAACTATCATGGTAAAATTCAGTTAATTTTGAAGTTATTCAACTTCATGCACTAAACAATTTTATAATCTTTTTACCGCTTCTTTAACAATCATTTTCGATAGTCCTTTTAAGTAAAATATACATCACTAGCTAACGCACACAATGACAAATCAAAATTGGTCACGTTTTCGGGCTGTCAGGTGGTCTATACGCTAGTATATTCTAAGTCTATGGGTTAGGATATGACTAGACAATGTGACAAATTATAAAGTTTCTTATCTTATTTTTAGTTTAAAAACGTTACCCCATACTAGGATTTTCTCCTGTATCGTGGAGACAGTTTACAAACATAAATTGCACAAGGACAAACATCCAGACCCGGAACAATTATTTGTAGGCCATACAAATACTTGTTCCGTGCGGGATTCGAACCCACAGCACCGCAACTCAATGCTAAGCCACTGCGCCACGGAGCCGTCCGTTTAAATCAGTATTAATTACGTAGTGCGATTTGACGTTTTATTATTCATATTGCCTGGGCATTACAAAAAGTGCCGTGATTAATCCAAGTGACTAAGTCCATAACATATACATTATCATTTGAATCACCTTTTTGTATATATTTCGTTGTATTGTTTAGTAAGTTCGCATAAAGTTTCTGTCTTTCTTCTATATCCAACCGTTTAAGTAGAAAGAAGAGAAATCTGCTTCCAAAAGGAAACTGTTGATGATGACTTTTACATAGATATTAAATGGCCGATGTGAAGCAAATAATCGAAATTATATTCTTAGTCATAACACTATTTGAAATAATCATTTTTTTTCAATTGCCTCACAGGAAATGCAAAATAGATTTGACACATCTTTCCATACCTCAATATCTTCTTGAAGGAAGACACTACACTGCTTTTGATTAGATTTTGTTTATATTCAGTGAGAATCTATGGTTCAAAAACATACTACAGTGTAGTTCACAGAACACAACTACTCTCTACCGAGAGGTGTATTTCTATACTAAATGAGCAGAAAAGTACACAGCTAACATATCTAATATATAAAAATTTATGTTTGTTTGTTCGTATTTTATGCGCTGCCATACCGTTCGTCAGATTACGGTAAAACTTTGTCAACTTATTGCTTACATTTGCGCGAAGGTTATAGGCATAGTACAAATAACTTATAGTAGGTGGCGCGTGTATCGTACCGACAAATTTATTTGTAAGTTATATTATATCATTCAACTTTAATGAATGTATTATCATTCCTCATTAAACAATATAAGTCTTCCAAATTTAAAACGATATTTTCACAATTATTTCTTCTGCAGAAGCAACGTGCCAGGTACCAGCTAGTTATAACTAAAAACTGAGCATTTAAGCATTATTTTTCTTCTTTATCATCATCTCCAACACATAACGTTGTATCACCGTTATCATCATCATAGAGATCGTAGTACCGACGACATGCACCTTTTGCACTGCTTCCTGTAGTCGTTATGTTGATTTATTTATAATTATATAATATTTAATATATCTGGTATTTAAAATCAACAGATAGTCGTCTTTAAAGTACGGCCGTGGCGCAGTAGCTTAGCACAATGAATTGCAGCGCTGATGGCCGCGGGTTGAATCCCACACGGTACAAATATTTGTAGGGTCTACAAATAATTGTTCCGGTTTTGGATGTTTGTCCTTGTGAAAATTATGTATGTAAACTACTTCCACTATACAGGAGAAAATCCTAGTCTGGGGGTAACGTTTAAAAAAACCTAACGGTGACCATAGACACACAAGATCTATAAAAAGTACATCATCGCGCTATTTCATCGTATATGTAAGAGTCAAACTGAATAGATTTTAAGAATTAATGGATTATTCTTTAAAATTTTGTTTCATTTTCATAATTAACTAAAAATTGGACATGTTACTCGTAGCTTCGGAAACTTCCATTTGAAAAATATTGGGCCGTATTTACGAAGTAAAAAAATAAAATGAAAAGTCAGGGAACTTATTTTTGATTGACAATAGCTCTTGACCTTTCTTGAACGGGAAGGGTTTCAGTTCCGAAAAGAATATTTCCGCAATATTTTCTTTCTTATTTATAAGAGTTTGATGAAACTCCCTATTGAGCAACGTCAGTATGCCTACATATTTCTCGAATTTAGGCAATTTTTGGTAATTTATGACAGAACATATCTAGTACCAAATATAACAATATTTGTCTGTCTATATAACATTATAAACTAGCGTAGCATCTTTCAATATTAGGTGTTACCACACCAATCGATCTATCGTCGATCGATGACATCGATCGATGCTGGAATGGATTAGTCGATGTCGATCAATAGTTTCTACCACATCGATCGATCAATGCCATCGATCGATGGTAGAATGGAATAGTCGACGTTAATCGAGCTGCTTGATTATTTAAGAACCCGACCACTCCCCAGTGGCGGATTATACTTAAGGCAAACTACGCACATGCCTAGGGGCGCGAGGTTACAAAGGGGCGCTCGTGAAAGTTATTAAACAAGAAGAAATTAAGTAAGTACCTACTTATTTACATAAGTAAAAATAAAATTCTTTCTATAGAGATATAGAGCTTGCGAAGCGCGCCCCGTCTATACTCCTACATCGCCCTCACTCATAACATTTTTCATTCACATTCCTGTTAAGGGTTCAAATGGCCTGCCTAATTATTGTGTGCCTAATTATGAACTATATTATTAATTATCATATTCGCATTATTTGCAAAGTGAGTAGTTATAATTCAATCAAAGAGGCGCCGATGAGGTGCTAGCCTACGGCGCTGTCGACATTTAATCCGCCCTTGCCGCTCCCTGTTGTCCTCTTCTGAATAAATTTTGAAAGATACTGACGATGAGTCTACAACCACATCGATTAATTGTTGATCGACGTCAATCGATAATTGAACAACGTTTTATCGACCAATATCCGGCGATCAGCTAAAGCTACCACACCAATCGATCGACATCGATCGACGTTGATCAACGGCATCGATCGACGATCGATCGATTGGTGTGGTAACACCCTTATGCCATTTAATAAGAGAATCTTCTAAGCCATATCATCGATGTCTTAAGAGGTGAGATGGAGAAACTGAGCCAGGAGATGGACAGCAACATCTTCCTGAGGACAGAACGGACCTCTACACCATCAGGTCACTCTATCAAGTCCGGAGGTAAGCTCTCATCATGACTAACAAATCGAGCCCAAACTCGGCACATCTAGTACTACTCGTCGAGGAGTTCCAGTAGCTGTCACCGAAGTATACCTTCAAGTCACTTCACCAAGTCCGAAGCTAAAGTCTTATCATAACTAACAAAACCAGCCCAAAGTCCACAGCCACCATCTCACTGCTAGTAGTGGGCTTCTAGTGCCTAGCAGTCTCTGGAGCAGCTATTCGTATTTCGTATGTAATATATTTTTGTAGGTATAAGAAATGAGAAAAAAAATCAATCTTTCAAATTATCAAAATGTTTTTACTTGATTACGATTCCCACACCCGCAGCTAACCGTGCGTACGCTTGTGTGTGTGACCCGTGTCAATGTAATAGTTCGATTCTATACCTATCAATTTTGCAAACGCGTCCTTAAGAGTCCGGCCTGGAGCACGTTTAGGTTAAGATGTATGTTCCCGTGTCACTAACTCTGCATCGTAACCTATTACCTACCTACAATAGAAAACGTGACGCTTGGCGATAGATGTTCTCGTATTCAGTCAGACTGAGTCGAGAATCGTAGCCTTTTAACTATTAACAACGCATTTTATCCTAGTCTTCATGGGTTTAAGACGCTTCTGTATTTTGCTTGCACTAAATGAATAGGCTTTTGTTACGCTAAGACACTGCGATTTATCATCTAGGGTTCCAGGGCTTCATCACAACTTACCACCAGGTGGGATTGCAGTCACTGGCTTATAATAAGTAAAAGAAAACTAACTAAAGTCTACATTAAAAATTGGTGCTAGAAACAGCACATATAACGTGTTGGTTCTATCTATGAGTGTGTTTTTCCCTTTTGGAGCGCACTGTGTTGCAGGTATAATAAAACTGCAGCGTGGCCCTATCACGTATACCATTCAATGACGCGACATGAACTAAACGTGGTTGAGCCTCGCTGCAGATATATTGTGTCTGCAGCACTAATGGGTCGGTTTGGCCGGCGAAGAACCACACTATCGGTTAATGGTTAATGCTGTTGTGTTTCGTATGGTGAGTGTAGAAAATCGGAGACCCATTTTATTGGAAAAGAGGTTATGTCCTCTCGCGTATAGTAGTAGCGTATCAGCGTTTTGCTTCTTAATTAAAGACAGATGCAGATGTCTATGGCCCACACCATCCACTTACCATTATGTGGACTGTGTACTCGTTTGCACAAACACACACACACACACACACACACACACACACACACACACACACACACACACACACACACACACACACACACACACACACACATATTCGGGTGGAAGGATGGATGGTACCATGGTTAACCGTTTAGTGACGTTGTAAGCATATTCATTGCCCCGTAAGACAATCAAAGTTGCAGCTTATGTTCAGCAGTGGACTTTTTGACCCTTACTCTATAAAAGAAACGAAATATTTCTTTGAATGTATTTGTAAAAATCACAAAGTGACCATTAAACTTCACTGTTAAGCCTGACGTCATCAAATTATAGCAATGACAAGATAATTGGAAATAGATAAGCCTCGATTGTTGTATAATGGATACCGTCGTCAGGCCATATCAATCAAATCGCCTATTATGATCGATATTTTATTCAAAACGTACCTAATTAGAATAAATAAACATTACCTAATAGAAATAACATTATTGATTCCTAACTTTGTATCTTCTTTATAGCTTGTTTAATGACCTATTTCCTCATCAGTATTTCGTTAAACTTTCGACTCGTAAGTCGGAAGAAGTCACACAAAAAACGAAACAACTTTGGTGTAGAAACAGAAATTGTAATATTGAATTCTTAATGAATTACTTGTAGGGCTTTATCCGATGTTCTATTTAAATACATGACATTACATATTCATATAATATATTTAAAAAAAGAGAAAACAAATTGAAAGATTGGTCGAAATTTTTTCGATTCGTATTTGTTTTTTTCTGTTCTTTCTATAAGAAGCCACTGAAAGCTTCGAAATTGTTATACGTTGCTAAAACGTTCTTCAAACTTCCTTTTAAGGGTTATATAAAGAATAATATAATAAATAAAAATGTATCTTTTGACTTGCATTTTATTGCAAATTGGTGCAGTAATGTTTCATTAAATACATCACAAATATTTCTAGCCGCAGCTCTTGCAGTACTCCCTTGTTCCTCCCTTCTCTGTTCATTGATTACGTTTGTTGATTGGAGCCATAAAGGATTAATCAACTTATTCCTTAAAAAGAATTTCGAAAACCTTCTGGCAATGTAGTACCTTTAATGATTTTTTTTAATAGAATTAGGGTGACAAACGAGCACACAGTCCACCTGATGGTAAGTGGATTCTGTAGCCCATAGGCATCTACATTTATCCTCGATTAAGAATTAAAATACAGATGCGTTGTAAACCCTGAGGACTAAGATGGAGTGCCTCGTTTCCAGTAAAAAGGGTCTCCGGTTGTCTACACCCACCATACGAAACACAGCAGCGTGGTCCTATCCCGGTCGAGCCGACCCATTCGTGCTACAACTAATATATTGAATTATTAGAACTCTTCTTTTTGAATGAATGATGATCAATTTGTAATTACAAGCTGGCTGTAACTCGAAGAGTTATCAACTATTAAGGAAAATCAGCTATTTAGTGGCAGCATCGTACCATCGAGAGCAGTGTAGAGTGACACCTAAGTAGAAAGAAACACGAGTTTGTCAGTGGGAGTCAGGCATAACCTGTCCTTGTCCCCGCGAGGTTTGTACGCGTAGGTATTTCCCCATTTGAAAATATCACGTCGAGTCAAAAGTGTTACGCAGAAGCCACAGCGTCGTACTTTATTAGTCTCTGGGAACGTCTATAAGAACTTATTCAGTAGCAGTAATCTTGTTTTTGTCCGTAGCTGTAAACCATTTTAAAGTGTTTTTGATTCAATAATGGTTTCTGTGATGGCTTGGCGGTTTAGAAATAGAATTTATTTCATACAATATATTATTGGATAATACTTATCATCAAAGTTATTCTCGTGTTTAATTTAACACTGGTTCGGAAAATACTTCTGTCCTGGAATTACCAGCAAGAAACCTGTGTCAATTTCAGTTGGACTTCTTTAAAAAAAAACAGTTTACAATCACCTAATTTCCAGGATTTTATCATCCATAGATTCCTTAACAATTAACAATTTTATAAAGTAAGAGTGACAAACGGGAACACAGGCCACCTGATGGCAAGTGCATGCTGTGGCCCATAGACATCTACATTTATCCTCGATTAAGAATCAAAATGCATCTGCGTTGTCACCCCTGGGGACTAAGATGGAATGCCTCGTTTCCAGTAAAAAGGGTCTCTTATGTTATAAATAAATATACAAATGAAAAATACAATCGCCTAATAGGTCTTAATTTATGGCACAAAGATACAATATGTAATTATACAATATATGGTTTATATTGTATAAGTTCATTTTGTTATAATGAATGATGGAAATAAGTAGTATATATGTGTAATGTATATAAATGGATAAACACTGGTGGAGCTAAAACAGTAATTGTGTTTCAACCCTTCATATAAACAATAATTATTATAACTAATAAGAAAAGCTCAGAATATTTAATCTGTCACCTAAATGGGTGATTGTCCGCGATGAGCAAATCACAACACTGACTAACCATTGTTTTGGTGGTAAAAACCTATTTTTTAAATGGCTACATTGCTAGAAAGTTGTTAAAAATTCCTTTTTAAGATAATAAAAAGGCGCGCTACTAGTAATCCGATTCTACTTCTGTGTGCACTGGGGCACCAGTGCACACAGAAGTAGAATCGATTCTAAGGACCACAAACGTAAAACTTAACTTCTCATTTGACAGTTATTACAAAATGTCAAATGAGAAGTTAAAAGATACCAGAAGCAAAAGTATACCATATTTCATAGTACAACGACTGCCCTATATAGTATATTATCTATGGCAATGACAACTTAACTGGAAAATGAAAACACATGACAGTAGATACTATCATGACTATTTCACTTAATTATCGATCTTGATTAAACATTCTTGCTTAGAAAAGTCCATTGGGATGTAAATTATTCTGCCATCGTTGCTGTCGCTTAATAATTATAGGTTACAATATTATCAAGTTAAGAGCGGAGGCGTGCTTTCCAAAAACCTTACCAAACCTTACCTTGGTCTGAGGAGGTCATAATTATATCTTAAATGCTTTTTACTTCTTTCGTGCCTTTTGTGACTAGAGAAATTTAGTATTAAGCCTTTGTTATTGCAAAAGCAGTTTATCCAGGCGGGTCAGTGTACGAATCAGGTAAGTAGGAAACATAATGTTCAGATTAATCAATTTTGCTGATTAATTTTATCAAAAGAGTATATGTATACTTTTACAGTGGGGCAATAAAAAAATTTAACAAGACTCTCACGACTGTTACCCAGAGGGGTAGGCAAAGATTGCGTACTTCTATTTCGTCCTGTCACACCTCTCTCGCTTCTTACACATTCTTACACCTACGCATACATGGTCGACTGTTAAGGCAGGCCTCTGTCACTCTTGTTACCTGCGTGATATAAGTGCCTACAATCGCGCTTATAGGATAAAATAGATGTATAATATTTAGTGTAATTTATATGTATATTTATGTGTTTATTATTGAAAATACATTCATTAACAATTTGGAAACATAATAATAAAAAAACCAGCAAATAATTTACTAATTATATCACTCCGTGTCATTGTTTTCCCTTCCAGTATTTACTTAAATTTTACGTCAGATTTAGAGCTTTTTCCACTTTTGAATCTAATAACCGTTATTTTAGAGACGGTAAAAAATATAAGACATTATATTAAAGTAAAACAGTTGTAAATTAAATAATTAATCAAAAGGTACTATATTATACGTACTGTATTTTTTATTCTTTCTTGAAAGCCCAGGGTGACCAAGAAATATCGTCCGTGACGTAGGAACGGGAAAAGATGCAAAGCCATACGGACACTCGCGCGCAGCCTTAAAGTTTAATTTAGCTTGCGTGCGTGATTTATCTAATTAATAATAATAATGTAGGCTATTAAAACGTTGGCAAGTAGTCAACATCAAAGGAGTGCAACATCTGTACGTAGTACTATTATTTATTCTGTGGTTAAGGGCTTAAGGATACTCTTAATTTGGCCCATCTTCAATTAATCACCAATGTGGTCCACACATTTCCGTCTAGGGCGTACCTAGCCGACTCTGCCACTCACTTGTACAGCATAAATTTGCTTTGTCTCTCTTTCCTCATTTATTCTTTCTATGCAAGACACAATACTTACCTACTCGTACATATTGAAATTATTAAAACTGTCCACCGGACGAAAAGGTACAGTTATTTGTATTTGACTCAATGAATAATTTTATAACTAATTTTCTAATAAGTATTGGAATAGACTAAATGATATGTAATTCTTGTAAATTAAACCATGACCCGATAATTGGAAAGTAAACACAAGGTACACTTTCTCTAATTATTGAATATATTATCGAGTTCAACGTATTAATTTTGCATATTATGAAAGAATGAATATTTAAAAATGCAATGAAAATTAATTCGGTATGTAAACTTTTTTAAGGGTGACGTCCTTACATTTCTCCTTTTACATAAGATTTAATAGTCCAGGTTCTAAGCACTCGCTGTAAATTTCATAGTACGCGAACCAGCCGGGTTCGAACCCCGCCGTCACGGTCTGAGAAATAAAAAAAAAAAATTATTTTAACATCATGTGAAGACCAGCATGCATTGACGACAGACATTCACGGTTTACTCACGATGTTTTCCTTTACTACTGAGCACGTGGTGCCGGCGGCGATCGAACCCGGGCTTTTGTGAATTTTGCAGCTTCTGAGCTATTAAAAATCTTATGTAAAGCAAAAATAAAAAACATCACCCTTAAAAAAGTTTACCTACATACCGAATACATTGCATTTTTAATTTCTTTGCATCTTTACATTTTTAAACATTCTTACATAATATGCAAAATTAATAAGTTGAATTCGATAATATATTCAATAATTAAAGAAAGTGCGATAACACACTAAAACTCCTTTTTCTTGCAATGATTTGTTATTTTTACGCGAATTTTATTCAATCATCATTTTCTCGATCATCAGTCTGTAGAAGTTTACTGCGAACATCGGCATCTCATTGTACTCATGGGTTGATTTGCCTCAATTGTCACAGTTGGCGGATAGATTGACGATCGGAGTTCAAGACATCTAGCACCTTTGACGCTGCTGCCCTGTCGCCGATCTGGTTATTTTACGCCTGGTATAAGCGAGATGGTTGTACCACCATCTATCTGAACTTGCAAGATCATTCTGGCATATTGCTTAGTCGATTCTTACAACACCCACCGGACAAAATGGGGTGATGAATTTTCTTAAAACGCCACCACATGACAATTATACTAAATGCAAATCAAATCATATTGTAAAAAGTCTCTATATGGGATTTTGGCCGATGATGGAAAAGGGAAGATCTTGCACCCACCATCTTGCTCCGTGTGGTAGTACGGAGTATGTTCTATATATAAGGTCGGAGAAAAAGTTTCTTCGTATTTTGTTTGTATAAAATTAAAGAAAAATCTTTTTGGTTGTACTGTTTGCGGTTGTGCTGGTTTTAATATTAATACATATAGGACATTAAGAAAAAGAAAAATAAAAAGTAAAAAACACTTTCCCGCCATTTTTCAATTGTTTTAATGCGACTTAAGCCGCAAAAAAATATGACGTTTATGGACCTAATGCAGTGTCAGTAAGAGTAGCACAAAGTTGGTTCAAGCGTTTTCAGTCCGGGAATTTTGATGTCAAAGATGAAGCTCGCTCTGGTCGCACTTATACGAGCAAGAACGTGCGAAAAAGATCATGGTCCCTGGATCATGAAACCCGGAATAACACGCAATAAGGTGATGCTGTGTGTATGGTGGGATTGGAAGGGCATCGTTTATTATGAGCTTTTACCGCCGGGCAAAATCATTAATTCGGATCTATACTGCCAAGAACTAATGAGACTCAAGCAAGAAATTGAGAAAAAATAGCCGGAATTGATAAACAGAAAAGGAGTGATATTTCATCATGATAACGCCAGACCACACACATATTTGGCCACTCAGCAAAAATTGAGAGAGCTTGGTTGGGAAGTGATAATGCATCCACCATATAGTCTTGATCTCGCACCCTCAAATTTTCACCTGTTTCGGTCTCTTCAGAATTTTTTGGGTAGTGTTAGGTTAAAATCAAGAGAGGACTATCAAAACTACTTGTCGCATTTTTTTGATCAAAAATCCCAAGATTTCTACAGCAACGGGATTATGTCACTACCTACAAGATGGCAACAAGTTATCGAACAAATGGCACATATATATTATAATAATTAAATGTAAATAACCGAAAAAAAAATGTGTTGAATTAGTATATAAAATACGAAGAAACTTTTTCCCCGACCTTATATACAGAGTTAGCTAGGGAAAGCTAAATTGTAAAGCGTAGCTAAATTAACGAACGAAGAGAATGAGATAGGTACTTTAGTAAATATAAAAATAGATAAATCTACTATAAAGAAGCTATTTCACTTGAAATAACTTCACTTTTCTCGTTTCAACTTAAATATAATAAGGAAGCCGTTATTTTTCCACTTTAAAACATATTTTGCAGACGTCTTTTTTACTATTTATGGATCCTTCGTTTGAATACGTCATATTATGTCTGAGTATGTTTATTTTGCTAAATTTTGAATTTTCTATCTAGCGTACGTTTTTGTTCACTTGAGAATACCTACTTCTATCTTTTGAATTCTTAAATAAATATCAAAACTCTAATTTCCAAATTCGAAAATAAGGAGTGGAATTTGTGTTATTTATATAGTATACTGACATGTTAACTTAAAGTGGAAAGGAGTCAACAATATATTATGTAAGTTTCTCATACGCAGGTTGACGAAAGATAGAGTCGAAAGCCGGAAGTCGTGGTTCGATGACCATTAACGGATCATAAAGTAACCCGAAGGAGAAACGGGAAAGTAATTGATGTCATTTTTTAAGTTATGGTGACAACTAGCACACAATCTATCTGATGACAAGTGGATTTTTTTATAATTTGAGGGTGATAAACGAGCACACAGTCCATTTAAAGTTACGTGGATGCTTTGGCCAATTGACATTTACATCTATCCTCGAATAAGGATCAAATTTCAGATGCGTTGTCGCCCCTGAGGACTAAGATGGAATGCTTCGTTTCCAGTAACAAGAGTCTCCGGTTCTCTACATTCACCATACAAACCATAGCAGCATTAAGCTGCTATTTTACGCGTTTCCTTTTCAGGTTTAACCGACCTATTTGTGCAACAACCATAATATAGTTGCAGCTTGGCTCTACTACGTACATGCTATAGCCTGTTGCCTCCTACATCAATCATCGATTGACAATCAAAATGCAAGTGCGTTTTCACCTTCAAGGCTAACATGGAATGCCTAGCTACTCGTAAAACAGTTTCAAGTTTTCTTTCTTACATTTTATTTTTCCTTAAATATAATAAAAATGTCACTATACGAAATACAGCAGAAGCATTGGCGCCGGCTACAGGGTGCAAGGGGGTGCACTTGTTAGGAAAGAAAATACATAGGAAAACTGAAGGCGTCTAGGTTGCTATCCTTTGTTCATCACCTTGTCAATAAATTCAGTGCCCTTTTCTACTTTTTCCCTGTGTACACTGAGCATGTCGCGCGGTAGCGGGAATTTTCCGAGCAATAATGCCAACCATCGACTACAGAAATTAAGTATGTTTTCGATGAGTGAAATATATTCAATCAAATACCCGCGCGATTTGAATTTGACATTACATTTATCTACATATCATACATATATAATAATAATAATAATCTTTGTTTTCGTAAAACATGGTATAAATGTAGTTAACGTGTAAAAACGAGCGCTCATGTTTTGCTTATTTTACACAGCGTGCAAATATTTTTTTAAACAATTTTACATGTGTCCTAAGTTATTTGAATTATAATTAGTCACATAATATAAATAAAAATAAAATAGAGAAATAATATACTAATAATTAGTTAAATGTCAATTCTGAGCATCGTCAATTTCAATAGTAAAAAGTCGCATAACTTAATTAAAAATAGGTAGGTACATTGTAACAGTATTATAACAATAATTAAATGAAAATTTTATAATAGATATTGTCCAAATATAGAATAAATTTTTTATTATCCATGAATTGTTTTACGCTATAGAAATTATTGAACCATTTGTACAATTTCTTTTTAAACAATGTAATGTTTAGGATTTTTAGGTATATCTTTAAGTACTAGCTTGTGCGGATCCCTATGTGAGCGAGTAGATTGTACCTTACAGGCTTTTGTAAATAATCGTTTATGTTTCTGCACAAAATTACAAATTTTAAAAATATATATTGAAGACAGTGGCAGCACTCAAAGAATTTTAAATAGCTGTTGACACGATTTATCTGGTCGTATTCCGCAGATTGCCCTTATGCACTTTTTCCCCACATCACCAGTCCATAACGAAGTATAGACTCGGCATAAGCTCGGTAAGTCATAACAGACGTTTTGATGTCAGTCCCTTTTTTATTTGGTTAAGCGCGTATGAATATTTGTTTACTCTGTTACAAACTTCATTAATATGTGCTTTCCAGTTCAGATTCTTGTCTATAATAACACCTAAAAATTTTGTTTCTTCTATTTCATTGATTTTTGTTATTTTTAACTTGAAATTGTATTCGTTATGTTATGACTTATTAAACTGAATAAAATTTGATTTTAACAAGTAAATTTTTAAATTGTGAGCTTGTAGCCATTCAATTATCTTATCAATTGTATTATTTATGTCCAATTAGTGATTATATGTTGCATTTTTATCTTTTTTAGTCCTAACTATAACCAAAATGTCATCAGTGTATATGATACATTCATGACTTGTCGCATCAGATATGTCATTTATATACAATATAAACAATATAGGCCCTAAGATACTGCCCTGTGGCACCCCTTTATTATTTTTAAGATAATTGGATTTATACGTTCTAACTTCTTTATTGACCAATTTTATTATCGTGACACATTGAGTACGATTTGTTAAATACGAAGCAATCCACTGCAACGTAATACTTCTTATTCCTACTCTTTGCAATTTATTTAATAATAAATCGTGTGATACGAAGTCAAATGCCTTAGTTAAGTCAAAAACAGTCTCGTAGTCAAATAATTATTAATATCGGTCAACAATGTATTAATAAGATGGTGAATAGCTAGATTAGTCGATTTATTTTTTTGGAAGCCATAATGATTTTTATTTATAATGTTAAATTGATTGCAAGACTCTAGGAGCTTTTATATATACACTTTAAGAATACTTTTGAAAGTGTAGGTACCAGGGTAATTAGGCGATAATTGCTAACGACCTTTCTGCTGCCATGTTTGAATATAGGCTTTACAACTCCCGGTAGAATATTATTGAGACTCTAATACTAAATACCTGTATTACCTAAGCATTTTATTCTGCAAATAAAGATTTTTGACTTTGACTTTGAATTTGAAAGGTAATTTTTAAAACCACTTTTACTTATATGTATCCAATAAAGAAGTCTTATTCACTCACATTTATTAAAGATCCCTGAAGACTTACAATTTTCACTACATCACAAATCATATAAAAACACTTGTAACGAAGCCATTCGTATTTCAAGAGCTTTACATAACAAAAGACAAATACTAAACAATTTGAATAACCCTAAGAAATGTCAGAGGTTGTTACGTGAATATACCTATCTTTGATTATATCAATTTTTGATTATATCATAATCAAAGATACCTGTACAAGTGACGTCAATGTTGACGCAAATCTATCGACGCTTATTTCTAAATTCAATGAAAAGAGCAATAGAAAGCCCCTTAATAAGATTAATGAATGCTTTGCATCTACTAGACTTAAGCAAATCACTTATTTACACAAAAAAACTTCATTCCTTAACACAACAATCATTCGTAAACTAATTTCATCTTACTTCAACCTCTGCATCAGAAATAAATCGTAAGGTACAATTTACCTTGTAGCAGCGGTGTATGAATATCCACTACCCCATATCATCCCGTGGGTGTCGTAAGAGGCGACAGAGGGAAACAAATTAGGAGATGGGCAGCAGCATCTTCCTAATAACGACTAAAAATAAAATACTGCGGCTGCCAACCAGCTTGCCAAGCGTGACAACTATGGCAAATATCTCCCCTATGAGGAAATCTATGGGAGAGGTCTATGTTTAATAGACTGTAAAGGTAACGGTAACGGTACAGTTTTAAGGAACTTTCTAACTTTTTTAACAAAGTAAACAGAGTCAGTCTGCCTCGGCACGGGCTTGCCTTTTGATGCTTACTACGCTTCTCTTCTTCTTCTATGAGTAATCAACTGAAATTAATAAATAAATAAATAAAATATTTTTTATAACACTTAAGTGACAAAGGAACTTACAGACCACTTGATGTTATGTGGCTATTGCAGCCCATGGACACCTGCAACCAACTTCAAACAAAGAATAAAAAATAGAAAATAAAAACTGGTTATATAACTCTTCTAAGACAGTGCTTGACTACTATCCCACATGACGGTAAGTGGTGATGCTGCTAAAGATGTTAAAGCGATCTTACTTAACTTAAAACTTAGCTTAAAGAAGCCTATTCACTCTTGCCTTAAAGAAGGCTGTGGAGGCGTTGGCAGCCTTGAGGACTAAGGTGGAATGCCTTAAAGCCTGTAATAATACTGGCTCTCTTTACCCTAAAGACTGGAACACAGCAGTTCAGGCACTTTTATTTGGCAGCAGAAATAGGTAAGAGGGTAATAGGTACCCACCCAGTCAGACTTCTAGGCAGAATAGAGTCTTGCCACCTAGGCTATGAGGGTGGTACCTACCCAATCGGATAATAATTATGGCAATGTATATGCTTTCGTTACTAAAATGGCCACTTATTTCTATATTATGGTATGTATCCTTACCAACACGTGCGCCTAGTTACATTCTCTGTTACATAATATAAACAAATCGTATTCCGAACACTTTCACGCGTAATCCGTGTGAATCCAATAATGTAGGCGTCTCCGGTGGCGCCGAGCTCTACACAAATGGCGCCATGCGACCTCTTTTCATACGGAAAGGGTACAAATAAATATTGGAATCACCTAATAGGAAGTGTCCACCGTTGCCCGTAAACACCTGTGCAACCACGATGTAGACGTCATGCTAGTGCAAGAAACCTTCTTGAAGCCTAGCCATCGCGATTCTAAGATCGCAAATTACACCTTAGTTAGAAATTATAGGTTGACCAACAGTAGAAGCGGCACCTTGATCTACCACAAAAGGTCCTTGCACTGCATACCGATCGACGCTCCCCTGTTAACTAACATAGAAGTTTCTATATGTAAGGTAGCTCTTTCTGGCCATCCGCCACTTACCATCGTATCGGCATATCTACCGCCGCTCAAACGCATAGTTTAATCAGAGACCTCAACAGTAAACATTCCTCCTGGAACTCGCTTACAAGCAACCCCAATGGTAATGCATTGTTCGATCTCGCGGAGCGACTAAACTTCGATGTTATTGCACTTGAGACCCCAACTCGCTACCCATCGGATGTCACCCACCGGACATCCTTGACGTAGCGATACTCAAAGATGTCCGTTTGTCGGTATCATCGATCGAAACAATTTTAGAACTCAACTCGGACCATAGACCAGTCCTAATGCAGCTGGGCAAGCCCGCAGGTGAGGTCCTTCAGACCAAAACCATCGTAGACTGGCGTAAGCTCGAGGTCAAACTCGAGTCTACGACATCCCAGCACTTAGAAAAAATCCAAGACAAGATAGACCCGTCAGAGGAGGCCAATGAGGCGATTAGCGCCCTATCGGCCCACCTCACCTCTACAGTTGAAGAATGCTCTCGTAAGGTTCGTGTGTCGAGCAATCGACACTTGAAGCTTCCGAGTGATATTCAATAGCTGTTCAAAGTAAAGAACGCGGCCCTAAGACAATACGATCACTATCGTACAATAGACAACAAATTTCGACTGCGCAACCTCCAAAATGAGGGAAACAGCGCCTTACCGAATTTAGACACGATAAGTGGGATAATCTGTTGGAGGATATCGAACCATCACAAACTGCCTTCTGGCAGTTGAGCCGAGCTCTGAAAGCAGAACAATACTCACCTATGCCGCCCCTAATTAGGCCAGAAATCAGGAATCTCGCCTTTGACGACTCTGAAAACCGAATGCCTCGCGGACAGTTTAGAGAGCCAATGTACTCCCTCTAGCGAACCGATAGATCCCGCTCACCTTGCAGAGGTCGAAGCGGAGGTCAAGCGTAAGTCTGCATTACCACCAGCGGGTGACCCCTTAGATCCTGTGACAGTTGACGAAGTCACAGAAGTAATAAAAAGCCTCAAAAAGAAATCAGCACCCGGCCCCGATAGCATTAGCAACAGGGTACTGAAATCTATCTCCGCGCCACTCGTATGCCTCCTAGTAGGCATATTCAACGCTCTTCTTTCCAGCTGCTCCTTCCCGGATGCCTGGTAAGAGGCAGGCGTAATAGGAATCCCGAAACCGGGGAACAACTTAAGTTAAGTACGATAACCCTATTCGACCGCCAGATCCCCTGGCAATCAACAGCCAAATATGTAGGGGTCATATTCGACCAGGGTATGACCTTTGCGAAACACATTCGCAATGTCCGCAACCGTGCCAAATTCGTTACTCAACCCGCTAGTAAACAGCAAGAGCAAACTATCCTTAAGACACAAGCTCCATCTTTATAAGCGTAAGACCTATCATGTCTTACGCAAGTGTAGTTTTTGCGCACGCGGCGCATAGTAATTTGTACGACCTCCAAGTCGTCCAAAATAGATTCATTCGCATAGCCACCGGAGCCCGGTGGTACCAGCGAAACTCCGACTTACACAGAGACTGTCAACTTCCGACGATCTCTGAATATTTCAAGGAAATGTCTCGGCACTATTTCGACAGGGCCGAGACCCATCCCAACCCGCTAGTGGTAAACGCAGCCACCTACGCTCCGACTCCGAACGTTACGGAAAGCCTCCGGAGGCCCCGTAACGTTCTAATCGAACCCCTCGTTCCACTAGATTTCGACGACCAAAATGTCGCCAGCCAGGACACAACCTACTACACCATTACCTAGTGCCACAAACACTGTTACTGTTAGGACAACGGATGGGACGCACCACACCGCGTACACACCGTACACCCATTGTCCCTAGAACATCGAACGATACGAGTTACCCGTCAGAGCCGGGGCCCGTCACCCCCTGTTCGGACGGCCGTTAAATAACTCATTTACGTGCACTTTAAACTGTTGTAGGTGAACATCGTTACGTAAGTAACGATGCAGAATAATTAAGAACAACTTTTTTACAGCCCTGAGAACGATGATGCTGAAAAAGCCAAAAGGCTAACAGCAAGAACATCATCAGAAACCAGCAGCTCGTATACATCAGCGCCACCAGAGGAATTGCAGGTGCGTTGGCGGATTTTAAAAATGAAAGTAGTTCTTTCCGTGACTGTTTGTGCTGCAAAGCACTTGAAGCTACGAGAGTTACAATAAATATAATTACAACGCGAAAAAATGTATAAACTACTGTCTATTTTCATCAGGATTGATGACCTGATGAAGCATGCAGGAAGTCTATGGATGCAAGTGGCTTAGTAACATGCATCGCGGCAATCAATCAAAGAGAGGTCAATAAATTTAATAGTATATTCAAAGTCAAACCAATAAATTTGTGCTTTTGGACAAATGTTGGCTCAGGCAACCGAGTGTACTCTTAAAAGAGACACACATTGAAATATATACAGGGTTATTTTTCAAAGAGTAGCCAAATTTTAAATTTAAGTTCAATTATATAAATAACTAGCTGTTCCCCGCGACTTCATCCGCGTGGAATTTGTTACGATTGGATTTCATGAGTTTTAATTATTTGCGCGGAACCCTAATTCTTTTTCTAAAATAAAAGTAGCCGAAGTTACTCCTTATAATATCAGCTATCTGCCAGTAAGTCCCGTCAAAATCGGTCCAGCCGTTTCAGAGATTAGCCGGAACAAACAGACAGACAGACAGACAAAATTTTAAAATTGTTTTTTTGTTATTAGTGTCGTATATACTTTCATATGCATTTAGTAAAAAGCCCTAATTTTGATATTACAAACAGACACTCCAATTTTATTTATTTGTATAGAGTATAGATATATAGATGGGTTTTCCCCGAATAAGAGCTGCTGTGATACGTTGTACTCGAATATTTTTTAATAACATGATTTCTTTCGTAATAATTATAATACAATCATAGTATTAGAAATAAAAATCCATTGCATTCCTAACCCATACGGATCAATGTCTAAAATAAAACTTTTAATAGATTTGTTATATATGGTTATTTTTAAAGAGTAGCCAAATTTTAAACTAAAGTTCAAATATATAAATAATGATATAACTTTAATGCAGTTTTTTAAAATACGAGTAAATAAGGTTTCTACTTTTATTTGAAATTATCCCAAATTGAATATGATTTATGGGTAACAACATTTTTGCCTACCGATCGACCCTTACCAATGTGTGCGTGCGCAGTAAAATCAGTAAAATAATGCATTACCACGCAGGATAAAAAGGACAGAATGTTTGAGATTCTTTTTAATTAATTTTTCTTCACCATTTGCCTATATTACTTATCCTGAACCTTCTCTGCAAATTATCCTGGTTCTTGCAAAATAACCCGGTATATTAAAATCACAGAACAGATAAATGAGGTCTCTCTTTTATCTGTTGTGTGATTAAAATACACATTTTCTAATATGGAAATAACTATCCTTGCTGCATTAACTAAACTTGAAGGTTCAGTAAATATTCACCATGGAAGAGCGGCTGTTTTAATCAAGAATTTGATATTAACATATTAGGTTCGAAAGATAATCCATCACTGCATACCGTTTCGCTGATGTCGTAAGAGGCGACCTATAAGCTACATTACTTAATTGAAGAACGATTATTTAACTTACCACATAATTCCTATTGACTTCCACAGCTTAATAACACTAAGACTCAAAGCTGTTTATGTATTAAGGTTTCTAAGCCTTTACCGTTTCAAGTTATACAAGGAGTAAGTATCACGGTATGAGTAACGTATGCTAAAAATATTTAAAAAATAATCAAGACAGTCGAACACAAGATGAGACAATGTTATGAACCTCTGAAAGTTTGTTAACATTATTTTTCTCGTTTTGTTGGCCTTACTTTATGTAGATAATAAAATATTAAGTGCACTTGGCACTGAGAGGATTCGTGTATAGTGATATAATTCGTGGCATCGTTTAATGACACATTATGGATATTTAGAATTATTTCTTTATTTTTATTTTTAATTAGCCCATAATACGGCCCACGACAGTGCAAACGCTTCTTTTCAGTTTTCTACCCTTCCCTATACGTGGGGTACACTGAAAGTTTCTTGTAACTCATTATTAAACCAATTTATATGTTAACTAAAATGTATTTACTGCTTTTCAAAGTATTCTCCATTACATTTGAAACACTTTTTCAATAGTTCAAACCATTTTTGGAAATACAAAGACTATTGGTCTGAGGGCATGTTTTTCACGCGGTGGTTAAAAGCTATCACAGCCTCTTCTGGCTCCGTAAATGTCAAACCTCTCGTCAAATGTTTGATTTTTGGGATAGTAAATAAATCGCATGGTGGAAGTTCTGGACTGTGTGCGAGATAAGTCACTCCACCTTTTCAGAAGTCTAAAATAATTACTTTGTCTTGTTCGCGGTGTGCGCTGAAGCATTGCCATGGTGCTGATGATAGGATGTTATACGTGGTAGAGCCATGCTGCAGCTATATTAGTAGTATAGTTGTAGTACGAATGGGTCGGCTCGACCGGGGAAGGACTACGCTCTCACAGAATACCAGCGTAAAATAGCAGCTTAACACTGCTGTGTTTCGTATGATCAGTGTAGAGAACCGGAGACCCTTTTTACTGGAAAAGAGGTATTCCATCTTAGTCCTCACGGGTGACAACGCATCTGCATTTTGATTCTTTATTGAAGATAGATGTAGATGTCTATGGGTCACAGCAACCACTTACCATCAGGTGGATTGTGTGCTCGTTTGTCACCCTATCCTATAAAAAAAAAAGATATCTTGGTCGTTTTTCCCTAGCCTTTCTATCTTTTGTTCATCAATGGTAGAACCCGTCTGTTCTCAATTTTGTATGATTTGCTGCCACCCTAGAACACCCATACAGTACTGTTGTTTTCTTTCCAAAATGTAACAATATATTCATGTTTTATCTTCTGTCACAATGTTATACAGAGCACACAAATCTTTTTGCTAAGACCTTGAAGACGAAGACGTCCCGGCAACATTTTCACTGAATGCGCTGCAATAATCGCCGCGCTGAGGGTGGAGGAGTTACATATTTGCCTACCGGGAAGTCACCACAGCACCGCCTGCTAAGCAAATAACAGCACGTCTTTAGAAACGTGACTCAATACACTTACGTGACTTAAGAATATTCAACATAGTGCCATCAGGAAGTCATCTACGATACGGCACCGCCTGCTAAGCAAATAGCAGCACGTCTTTAAAGACGTGACTCAATACACTTACGTGACTTAAGAATATTCAACATAGTGCCATCAGGAAGTCATCTACCATACGGCACCGCCTGCTAAGCAAATAGCAGCACGTCTTCAAAGATGTGACTTAATTTACTTACGTGACTTAAGAATATTCAACATAGTATAAAACCCAGAGTTTAATTGTTAAAATAGCCCAGTAGTAGTTAAGTTAATTTGTAAGTTAGGTAGTCCATTATTCCTGTGTACTCACATTGTCACAGTAGTTCAGTTAACTTGTAAGTTAGAAAATAAAAGTAATATAGGAAAAAGTCTTCGTCTGCTTCCACTTCAACCCTACCTAAGCTGTCGCAAACGTAAGTCGTGCGAGGCTACAGGAAAAGCTAGTATTTAGTTATACGAGTGTCTTATGACAAGGGCCCTTTTGTACTCGTGTAAGCAAAGTTAATATCGTTAACTGGAGTGAAAAAAATCTATTAGTAATAAAAATATGTTATTGAATATTTTCTTGTTAATATTGCTATACGTAGATCACATACTCGTAGTTTGGAAGTGTTCGGTAGAGGTCTACCGAACACTTCCAAATTTCCACGGATGGGCCGCGGGTACGAATCTCGCACGTATTTGTATGTAATACAAATAATTGTTTCGGGTTTATATGTTTGTTCATGTATAATTTATTGTAAAATATTAAGTATTACAATAGAGGAGAAGTTCTAAGTGTATTTTACCCCACAGATATTTATGTACTCAATTTAGTAACGTAGAGAAATTTTATAAATTAAGCTCTTAGTTTTTTAAATAATTATTACATGCCAAATTTCGTGTCCGCATGGTTATAATACGTTTAAGGTTCATTTTCGACCTATGTACATATGCCGGTAGGTATCCAGTTATATCCTCTAGTTATTTATTCTGTGGCACTAAGTACCTCGTTTTAACCTCAAATCAAAAGTAAGTATAGTTTTTTCTTTATAGTAGCAAGAATGAAGAGCACACAGCGAGCGTTGAGGTGTGAGGTGAGGTGGTCGCTACCAAGCAGTTTCTAAAATAAATTTTGTACTTAAATAGTTTGTACAACCATTAATGTAAAATTTACTTTAAAAAAAATAAGTCCCGCTGGGTTTCTTGCTGGTTCTTCCCAGGACAGAGGTTTTTTTTTCGAACCAGTGGTAAAGTAAAAATGACTTTCAATAAGAATTACACATGTAATCTATATTGAATAAAAAATTATTCTATTCTGTTATCACCTCTTAGTATGAAGATGGAATGGCCTTATTACTAGTAAAAAGAATCTCCGTTTCTAGACACTCATCATAGGAGACATAGCAGCATTGTGCTTCTATTTTACATTGGTTGTTTTCATTATCAAATAAATGTCTTCCCGTTTTAACCAATCTGGGCCTTGCCACCACAACTTACACCCCTTTAATTCAGGTAATATCAATCCACGAGAAGCTATGTTGGCTGGATTCTCCTTGGATTGGACGTGATACCATTGGTCTCCACTGTTCTCCAAAATAGTGACGACACGATTTTTTACAAAAGTTTGCCATCTAGATGGGTCACCTTGCAGCCATGATAAAACGATTGTTGAGTCGGTCCAGGAATAAATCAGTGCAAGAGGTATGCGAGTAGCTTCGCTTATTTGTTTTAGTAATTTTGACAACAGTAGCGCACCACACAACTCTAGTCATGGAAGCGAAAGTGGCTTTACCGGTGCTACACGACCCTTTGCAGCAATAAGGTAAGTGGTGATAGTATCGTTTGTATGTTTAACTCTTAAATAAGTAACTGCTCCATATGCTCTTATTGAGCCATCGCAAAAACCATGTATTGTGACATTTTTTATATTTTTCTCTGTAGTACCAAGCCATCTAGGTATTTTAATCTCATTTAGTTTTTTAAGCCATTTCTTATGTCTAACCATTCTTTTTTATTTCAGGTTCAACGGCATCATACCAGGACACTTTCTTTAGCCACAACTGCTGCATTATTATTTTCGAAGGGAGGAGTGTTGGAGTTAACCAGCCGAGTGGATCAAACAACCGTTAGATTTCTGCAAGTATGATTCTTTTAGTAATGATTTCAGAGGGCGTTGGTAAATTAATATTGTACTCCAGTATGTCTTTTTCTATGTTCCAGGATAAACCAAGTGCTCTCACTGTCCCGTGTACATCTAAATCAATACTGACGAGAGAGCTTCGTTCGTTGGGTTCGAATTCCTTCAAAAAATCCAAACTATTAGACGCCCATTTTTGTAATTTAAAACCACCCTTTTGTAAAATATATGAAACTTCTTTTGCAGTTCTTATTGCATTTGTGATATTATCTTGACCAGACATTAAATCATCCATAAAAAAATCTTCTTTTATTGTTTTAGCAGCAACTGGGTGATCCTTGCCTTCGTCGTCAGCTACTTGTTGGAGGGTTTTCACGGCAAGGTAAGGTGCCGAAGCTGTGCCAAATGTAACCCTCAATAAGCGGTAGTCTTTGATATAGTCCCTGTGATTATTACGCCACAAAATATACTGGTTGTCTGCGTCCTCTTTTGTTACTAAGATTTGGCGATACATTTTCTCTATATCAGCTACAAAACATATTTTCCTAAGCCGCCACCGCATTATTAATGATCTCATATCTTCCTGAAGTTGAGGTCCAACAAGTAGTTCGTCATTAAGAGAAACATTATTTGCTCCAGGAGATGAGGCGTTAAATACTATTCGAATCTTGGTTGTTTCACTCGTTTCTTTGACTACTGGATGATGTGGAAGATACACTGCGGCATTGTTTATATCATTTTGTGGCACTTCTTCCATATGATGTAGTTTTAAATATTCTTCCATAACCTTAACATATTCCTCTTTCAATTTTGGGTTTCTGACAAATCGCTTTTCTAATTGTAGTAGTCGAGTTTTTGCTATATCTCTAGTGTTTCCCTCTAGTGACTTTTCGTTATCATTTTTAAATGGCAGCTTAACTATGTACCTCCCGTCTTCATTCCTTGTGTACCTTTCTTTATATAATCGTTCACAGGTTTCTTCATCCTTCGTAAGTTTTTTTGAAATTTCAGGATCTATTTCCCACAATGTTTGCAGCATATCATCAAAATTGACGTGTTGGTGCATTACTAGTATCTCTTCCCGTAAAGTATTGTCTCGATAGTCTCAAAAAGGATCCAGCCTAGGTTTGTTTCTTGCGCACATGGAGAACCAGGGGGTCCTTTTATTATATTATTCTTCATTATTTGGGCGTATACTTCAACTCCAAGCAGCATGTCTACTCGTCCTGGCTGGTTAAAACTAGGATCGGCCAGGATAAGTCCTTGTAGATGCGACCAGGCTTGCTCGAGATAAGTGATAAAACTTGATGGTAGCAGAGTGGTTAAACGTATAGACATGACATATGCGTTTATACGAAGCTTGAATTGGTGGTCATATTTAGAAAGAAGCTCGAGATATACTTCATGTTTAACCCTTGTTTGTGTTGAACCAACTCCTGTGATGACTACATTACCAATTGCAGCCGTTCTTTTACACCTTAGCAATTGTACCGCTCTTTCAGTTATGAAATTTGCCTGCGATCCTTGGTCAATTAAAGTGCGTAACATTGTCGTATGCCCGTTCTCATATCTTACAGGTACTAATGCAGTAGCCAATAACGATGTGGATCTTCTCGTTGCTAAGTGTGATGATAATGCTACTTCTTCCTCCTTTACACCCTTATCGTCCTCAAGGGGTTCCATGTAATTAAGGTGAGCTTGTATATTGTTTGGCTTGTTAACATCTTTTGGTTGGTGTAGTAATGAATGGGTCGGCGATGGCATATCTTACAGGACACATGAAGACGACATTTCATTGCAGTATGTCCTGGAGCCAAACGATTGTAACATAAGTTCTTAATTCTTACAAACTCAGACCTCTCCTCAGGTGTCAACTTTGCAAAACCTTTACAGTGACTTATAGTGTGTTCTTCATTACATCTTATGCAAGTTCTCGTAGAAGATACAGCAGACGTATGGAACCTTTCCTTTGTTGTTTTAGATTCCCGTGAAATGGATGAAGATGGCGTTATTAATTCTAATGTGCGGAACTTTGATTCCAAAAAACTTCTTAAATCCTTTCAGGTAGGTAACTCATTGTGGTTGGTTTTGTAGGCATGCTCTTTCCATGCTTTATGTGAATCTGGGTCCAATTTCTGTATGACCAGAAATATTATTAGTGGATCCCAAGAATCGGTAGATAACTGAAGGTTATTTAAACTATTTAAGCATTCCGTAGTCGTATCTAGTAATAATTTTATTTGAAAAGCTGTTTGTACAATTACCTTTTTTTGTCCAAATAACCTTTTCATTATTGAGTTAACGATAAGCCTTTTATTTCCATACCTATCCTTTAATAAACACCATGCGTGTTCATAGTTGTCTTCTGTAATTTTAATGTTTTAATAACGCTTCCGCTTCTCCGACGATGCTTGATTTTAAATAATGCAACTTTTGAACCTTACTGAGTGAACTGTTATCATGTACCAGCGATGAAAACAAATCATTAAAAGACGGCCATTCTTCATAACTCCCAACAAATGAAGGTAACTGTATTCGAAGTAGTTTGACTTCTGGCGGTGACGCTTGACCTCCTGTCGCACCCATGGTGTCAGTAGATTCCAACCTCCTAGATGGTATCGTGCTCAACATGTCCTTCAAGTCACCCTTTAGACACAAGTACAAATCCTCGATGATGAAATAATCTTCGTTAACAAAATATGATATATTTGGCCTTTGTTCTTTGGGTACACACTTAACCAAGTCCTGGTGCGTCGACTTAAACGTTTGCCAATACTCTTCGATGCACTGTAATCTCGTTTCAATATAACCTTTTGTTAAACGTTGCTTCGAACACTTTTTAAGTTTACTTGTGTCTTTTGTAAAAGAACTGCCGTTTCTTCTAATAAATTTAATAATTTTTCACTCATTTTCACGTTTTGTAATAGACTAAAGCAGTTCAATTAAGAATGTTAACGATGTTTACAATATTGCGCTTTACAAATTGTAGTTATTCAATATCTTTAGCGAGGGCCTTGTGAATGCAGTGTTCTTAGTTGCCGTCCGCTCGATGTAGTAAACAACTAGTGATCCGGCTCTGATTCGACCATATGGTACTGTATTTATGGTTCACTTTGCACTGACTATAGATTTTGTAAATAAAATAACGTCTTGTTCTGAGGAGGGTTTATTGCAAACCACAGAACACAATTACTCTCTACCAAGAGAAGAACGCCAACTTCATACTAAAAAACGGAAACACGTGTTTACGAGTGTACACTAAAAGCGCTACGGTGGTCGCCCATATAAAACTTTTTAGCGGGAATTTCAAACCTTTGTATTCTGTAACTTTGAACTTTTTATTTAAGGCATATTCGAGTAATTTTGGCACAAGCGTCACAAACTTATGGGGTAAATTCCCATACATTTTAGAGGTTGCACCAAAATTACTCGAATATACTTTAGATTAGTATGTGAGATAAAATAAAATTATAAATAAGTATAGTTATGTAATTTTATTTTCTGGAAGACAGATTGTTTTATAAACTATGCATTATTATTTATGTTTTTTATTGCTTTTGCACATTATATTTCCACGCTTGTTACTGATATATAACACATGTTATTGTCAGTGAGTTATTCTTCACAGAACAATAACGTAAATTTAAATCAGCAAAATTCTCATGGTGAAAACTTAACTCAGCCCATGTACGTGATCTGAAACAGATACAATTCGAGTCAATATAGTAATAATCCCTACAAATAATGGTCAATAAATTCCAAATGTTTATAGACTTACCACAATATTGTCATAATTTTTTCTTTTCCTATTATAGGAAACCTGCATAAAGTGACCAGATGATTTTGTGCTTATCATCATCGAAAGTAACACTTAACTTACTTTCGATGATGATCACACATCGTGCATAAAATTTTGAAATAATGAATTCATTTATAGTCAAGATCTTATACAGAGATAAAATCTCACAAAAAATCTTTACTGTATATTTACGACGATATTATGACTGTGTATTCGCCTACAAGCGAAAGTGAAGTATTCTGAGCCCATAATAACTGAATTTAAGCAAAAATCAATAATAAATATTAAAATCTAAACCTATGAAATAAATTTGAATAAATTTCAGAAAATATTTTTAATATGAAAGACGTTGACAAACAAATGTCTTTTTTTTTCTTCTATTAATTCATGGCTTATTTTGATAGAATTCTGCTAATATTTAATAATTTAATTTTAATCAATTAATAGGTAAATTAATTGTGCAAATCTCAGAGCAATATGTATGTAATTATACTTTAAAGAGCAAACCAAAAAAAGTTTAACACAGAATTAACATTTTTAGTTTCTTCCGATATAATATGAATTTTTGTATCTAATTTTTAAAATGGCAATCTAAAACAACATGAAGGAAAGAAACAGCGATATTTTTTTCTCGCTTTATTTTTACAAGCCCAACATAAACATTGACAAAATCATGTATGTGTGCAGATTTTTCAGCTTTCATACAAAGTTGTATCACCCTGTTGCAAACTGATTCATCACAGTCATATTTTACACGGCGCATAGAAAATGTATGTATGCATAATTATAAACACAACAAATAGGCTTGTGTGTCATTAGGATTTTTTTTATGTTGTTACTATCAGGCGTTGTTAACTGAGGTTAATATAATAACAATAAGTAAGACATTTCATCTTAGTCCTAAGGTGACATTGCATAAGAAGCCTCCTTGTTTGAAGTAGATTGCAGGTGTACATGACTGTAAGGTCTGTAAGGTCGTTTGTTACTTTAATTTTTTTATTTTTTTAAATATGTTTACAGGTTTACAGGAATATTTAAAATCTGCCCATTTTAGTTTACGAATGATTATAAGACGTGAGTAGGAATAGCAAAGGAAATTGGCTTAAGTATGACCCCGTCACGCATATACATGGGCTTCTCGTGCAGAACTTGTTGGAATTTTATCTATCTTTTAGTGGAAAGGTGTCGTTGAGTGAATAAAACATAATAATGTGTTGTTATTATATTTCAATTTTCACTTATTTAAATTCCCATTCTTACAAGAGCCAGGACTTCAACTTTGTCATTAATTTTAAAACATTCCCTTACAAATTTGTTTTTTTAATATAATAGTCTAGGAGTTTGTCAAAATATATTCGTTTTTTGGCGATTGCTTTAACGAATTATATAAGATACCAAGTGTTATAAATATTCTAAAAACCCGGAACCTTATGATCAGCAATTGCGTATACGACAACTGGACCAACGAGGCAGTCAAAATAATAAATATTTATGATACATAAGTACTAATTATATCAAATGAATATACGTGTATAAATATACATATCTATGGATTAGTAAGATTACAGCATAAAGCAACACGGGCCGCCGACGGATTACAATATGATAAATTATAAAACAGAGTATTTAATGAACGGAGTCTATAATTCGTCTTTATTTTATGGTATGTCACGGTAGGAACATTGTTTTAAAAAATAATTGCAACAATAAAATAATAATATACTTAAACGAATGTAGTAAACACTACGAGTAGTACCGTCCACTTGTCTCCGTATCATTAATTTCAGTCTGCGGGAGTCGGACACAGGTAATTATTGTTTTGTACATCAATAAAGCCTCTTGAAGCGTAGGTGTACAAAAAGTGGAAACGGCTTCTTTGCAATAAATTCCAATAACGTAAGAAATGTTGGCTTTATAAATTATAAAAAAGCTTTTAAATGAATTTATATTCGATATTTTTTCTTTGCAATTGCTATAAAGTTTTTTATTATTATTTAATTATTACCTTTTACTTTCTAGTTCATATTTAAACGATTATTATTGATATTTGCATTTACTTACGTATTTGATGGTATAATATGTATTTATAATATAAGTATTATTTAGGTACTTAATATAATTGTGTTATTACGTTACGTATATATTTTTGCAGACTGTAATAAGTCATCTACCGACACGGGCTAAGCCTATACAAGCTGCTCAGATAACTCACAAACACCTAACGGGTTGGTTAAGCTTCGAATCATCATCATCATCATCATCACCATTTCCCCCTTTTATACAGCTCTGAGTCCTAAGAGTCTTTGTCAAATGAACATGTTAAATCCAAATGAGCCAATAGGCTAACTATAGATAGTGGATCACAAGTCAACAAAGAGCAAAGACCTCCCCCAAAGACTGCTACGATGTCACAAAGTGATATTTTTTGCTCCTTTACTCGTATTATATAATAAAAATCACTCTCCACGCCAGTCAGCAAGAGCCACACGCACGGTCCTAGCGGGGGACGCTGCTGGGGAGACAACGTGCCGTCCCACCCCCGCCATGCATAACACTTGACCCCCCTTAAATCCCCCCGTTAGAGTGGAGAGTGTGACCGTGAAAGCTGGGGTTTACTTCGCAAATGAATACCTGTTGTGACGACAAGCAATAATTATACGTGTTCGCTTCGCTGGATAACAGACGCCGAAGCGATAATGTGTGAAAATGACAATTTTTGAGAAGTACCTACACTGTGTAAGCCTTGAGATACTGAATTTAATTATATAAGAAAGAAAGAAGAAAGTATTTTACGTGTATGAAAAACAAACTTAGATAGGTAAATAAGAACGCAATGTGTATAAAATTCCTTCTGTTAATGATTAAAGAAATACTGATCGCTTAGCTATTTTTATGCATCTTTACAAAATATCGAAAACTATTCCTATAGTCTAGCTAGCTATAAGCAGCAGCGTCTCGATATGGGATACAGCAGTGCGACTGTGTAGTATTGTTAGGAATTGTTTGAATTTATAAAGAAACATATTATGAGGAAGCTGAAGGTCGCTGGGCGGGTTATTGACAGGGCTGTGCACTTAGAAATAAAGATATCCGCAGTAGAATCAGTGTAACCGACATAGCCCAACGGATCAGTAAGCGGAAGTGGCCGGTCACATAGCTCGAAGAACCGACGACTGATGGCGAAGAAAGGAACTCGAGTGGCAGTCTCGTACCGGAACGCGAAGTGTAGGGCGGCCTCACGCCAGATGGACGATCTGGTACGAGATGCAGGAAGTCAAAGGATGCAGATAGCTCAGGATCGCGTTTTGTGGCATTCCTTGGGGGAGGCCTACAATCAACAATAGACTTGTGAATGGCTGTAATAATAATAATAAAATTAAATTAGATTATGATTATGAGTTTTTACACGAAATACATAAACAATATCAAATAGCTAGGCAAATCATAAAAATATAATTAATGAAAAAAATACCTCCAAGTAAAAAAAAGTTACAGTCTAAATACGAGTACGTTCCAATCCTGGGCACAGGCCTCCTCTAATCTCTGAAAAGGTTTAAGGGCAATGAAGTGTCCACTGCGGTTCACATGTCTTCGATTTTTTTTAATTTCTCAAACATGCAGGTTTCCTCACAATATTTTATTCACCGCCGAGCACGTGGTAGATCAGCACTTAGAATTGCAATTAACAATTTCATTGGTGTTAGCGGGGATTTAACCCGGGTTGCTCGCGTACTGTGAAATTTACAGCGAGTTCTTATAGCCCCTGAGCTACTACGGTACTCGAGCAAGCTGGCAAACACGTAAACATAAATAATGTTCTAAATATAAATAAGTTACTCCTGATGGATAAAAATTGTAATCATGTTTTGATATTATTATAGTAAATAAAAATGGAAGGCAAATTGTATTTGACAATCTTATTAATTCTTACATAAAATCTTGTTAAGTTTTTAAACAGATTTACGTCAAATTTTGATGGAAATTATATCATCCTGAAATATTAAAGAACGTTGGAAGCCTATTTATCTTCTTAACTGTCGAGTACTCTACATTATAAGTGATGAAATTTTACCTAACATTTTCAACAAGCCTCCAAGTCAATTTTAAGTTAATATCCGATAATTTCCTTCCCTAAATATAAAAAGTAAAATATCATTATACTCGTACATCGATTGAGTACCTGTACATACTAGTTAAACGAACTTTAGCCCTACATTTTATCTTTTCAAAACTCATTTATAGATCTCTGTAATCTTTCTACAGATATTTCATCTATGTCGCATAAACTCTTTTGATTTTGTAATATCATTATGCATATTCTATTATAAATTTAAATAAAAATATAGGTACTTTGTTAGTAACATATAGCAACACGGGCCACCGGCGTGCATAGCGTTTTTCCCCGATATAATACTGTCTGTCATTTTTTGCGGGGGAAAATCAGCGCACACTAAAATAAAAGTTTGTCACTACGAAACTCACACATAATATAACTTATAATTTCCCACCAAAGACATTTAAGTAGTAGTATTAATAGACCACTTGCTACGATCCTTACATACTTGTTTCGCTTCGTCCACTTTCATTATTCCCTTCATACATGCTCTTCGGTTTAGGGTACTCTTGACCTGGCCTTTTTTCAAGACGTCCCTGATTTGGTCGAGAAACGTCCTCCTAGGTCTACCCCTTCCAACACTTTCATTCACACTCGCCTTATACACTTTTTTCGTCAATCGTTCTTCATTCATTCTCTCGACATGGCCAAACCATCTCAGCATACCTTTCTCAATTTTTGTCACTACATCTTCTTTCAAATCACAACGTTTCCTTATCTCACTATTTCTTATCCTGTCACTCAATTTAACTCCTATCATACTTCTTAACGCTCTCATCTCAACTGCATTCATAGCAAGTGGAAAGAAGTGGTCTCTGCCTACCCCTACGGGAAAGAGGCGTGATTATATGTATGTATGTATGTATTAATAGACCGGACATCAGCAACAAAATTGTCACCTCTTATGTCACCTGTTATGTCCTATACTTAGATTATTTACTCTCAAATAATCTAAGGTCCTATAGGATATATTTCGGATTTGTGTCATTTAGTCTTAGTGACATCGTCAAAAGCTCAAAACGTATTCCTTTCCTAAATTTAAAATATTTTTTAAAGAAAATATGCCCGATAGTGCATTAAGGTATTGTAAGTCCCGATATGTAGCAAAAACTGAATGTGATTTCGGTTTATTATCGCAAGTATAATGTATATTTACCCCATAATTTAAAATTTTTATTATGTCTGGTAGATTGTTCTAGAACATTTATCATCATTGTAATAAGCGCCCTCTGTTATCTAGTAACGTCACCAAATGGTTAGTAATTGACAACGTTTATCTATTGTTGTTATCGATAAAAAATATTATACAGGCTGCAGATTTAATCACCTACAATATTTAAGGAGGTGAAACAGTAAACGATAGTATATCCATACAATAAAGAAATCGGGTGGGCCTATGTTGAGGCACACGGCCGTTGGTTTTAACGTGAAACGTCTATGTCAGCCAATGCAACCAGTACAACCAGTCAACAAGATAGCCTTATTTTTAAAATGTTAATATAATTCTAAAACACTCGAGAATTGCAGATGCGGCCTTTTGAAAAGGAGTAAGCTCGTTTCTTGAAGGTCCCTAAGTCGTATCGGTCTATAAAAATCGCCGATGGTAAACGATTCCTAAGAAAACTCCTATTAAATCGCATGGTAGTGGACCGCCAAGTATCCAAATGATGTGGATAGATATAGATTGTCGCGATGTGTATTGGTGAAATTTGGTGGCTGGAATTGATCCGAACAATTCCTCAGAGGACTCCCCGTGGTAAATACGATAGAAAATGCAAAGGGATGCAACATCTCTACGCAGCGCCAGTGAATCGATCCAATCAAAGACAACTCGGTCATCGACGTCAAGCCGCTCTGCTCTCTATCCGGTCAAGTGGAAGGAGCTCGCCCTAGTGAGTCCCGGTGAGGCCGAACCTGCGCTTGTAAAGTTGCAAACGGTGTGCAAGCATGAAATACTGTCCCGCTCTACTGAGTACACCAAGCTTTTTAGAAGCCAATTTAGCTTTCTCTTCCAAGTGACCATCGTCGGCTTACTGCAAGAACTTAAGTGACGTCCACACAACTTTGAGAAATCATTGAATTAGTTTTGCTTCCATTAAGGTAATTCTAGCGGTATGATTGATGAGATTGAAAGAAAAAAGGCAGACTTTAGACGTATAAATAAGAGAGTAAAAGAAGTTGTTGAAAGGAAAAAGCAAGAAAGAACAGATAAGAATGATAGAAGGATATTTGATAACTTCCAGGCAAATATTAAAATGTTCTGGAAACTCGTAAGAACTGCCAGGGGAAATTTAATACAGCTTAGAATGAATGCTATACGAGACGAGAATGGCTGTATGCTGAATGATGAAGTTTCTAATTTAAAGAGATGGAAGGAATACTTTGAAAGCGTGTTTATGAGTGAAGAGTCGTCTGAATTAAGTGAAATAGAAATTCCGAAAGAAGTGGAGAGAGGTAGGGAGATAAGTGTAGATGAAATAATGAAAGCAATGAAAAGCATGAAAGCAGGTAAGGCAGCCGGATGTGATACGAGTATCACTCGAAATGCTAAGGGCTGGAGAGGGAGTGGTGGCAGGCCTGTTGTACACCTTGTTTAATTTATCTTGGGAACTGAAGCGGGTACCAGAAGACTGGTGCAAAACCGTTATAGTCCCAATATATAAGGGAAAAGGGTCACAGCAGGACTGTAAAAACTACCGTGGCATTAGCTTGCTTAGCATTGTGGGTAAACTGTATGCTAAGGAGTTAATTGAAAGAGTTATGGAAGAAACTGATGGAAAAATTTGGGATGTGCAAGCTGGATTTAGAAAGGGAATGGGGTGTACGGATCAAGTCTTTTCTATGCGCATGATTGCGGAGAATTTTTTGGCCACAACCAGAAAGTTTTTTGTGCATTCATGGAAAAGGCTTATGATAGAGTGGACAGGAATGTGTTATGGCAAACACTTAACTCATTTGGTTTGAGCGCTAGTTTGATACAGGCATTAAGGTCTCTTTATAGGGACTCTAGTGCTTGTGTCAGGATCAATGTGGTCTACTCGGACTGGTTTGGCATTCAAAAAGGTGTCAGACAGGGCTGTGTAGCTTCCCCGTGGCTGTTTAACCTATTTATGGACAGTTGTTTGCAAACTTTGAAAGTTGAAGAATGTGGGTTGAGAATGGGTGAGTTAACCGTCAAATGCCTTTTGTACGCCGATGATCAAGTCATATTTGCATCGTCGGCGGCCGAGTTGCAAAATGATGGTTACTTTAATGAACTGGTCATTAAAAGAAAGGGGTATGAAAGTGAACGCAAGTAAGACGAAAGTGATGGTTTTTGAAAGAGAAGTAAGTAAAACGTTATGTGAAATAAGAATAGAAGGGGAGATGATTGAGCAAGTGGATGAGTTTGTATATTTGGGATGTTTATTTAGCATTGATGGTAGATATGATAAGGATATAGAACGACGAGTGAACGCAGGAAATAAAGTGAATGGGGCTCTACACGCTAGTATGAAAAGTCAGAATGTGTCAAAAAAGGCACGTGTGGCAATTCATAATGCTGTGTTAGTCCCTACTTTAATGTATGGTAGTGAAAGTTGGGTCTGGCAGAAGAAGCATGAGAGTAGAATAAATGCTGTACAAATGCGGTCATTAAGGAGTATGCTAGGGCTGAATCTGAATGACAGGGTGAGAAATAGTGTGATAAGAGAAAAGTGTGGTTTGCAAGATGACATTGTGACCAGGATTAAGAAAGGAATGCTTCGGTGGTTTGGTCATGTAGAAGGAATGAACGAGGAAAGAGTGAAAAAGCAAATTTATGTTGCAGAAGTGAACGGAAGAGTCGGGAAGGGACGCCCTAGACGAAGGTTTATCGACCAAATTGGCGATATATTGAAAATGGGCCAGATTAGGAGTACCCTTAACCGACGAGCGTATATGCGTAGATATATGGATGTAAAGGAGGCGAGAGAAGTGTTTCAGGATCGTGCCAAATGGAAGTCCGTAGTCTCTGCCTACCCTCTGGGTGACAGGCGTGAGTGTTTATGTATGTATGTAAATGTCCTGTATCATCATAAGTATTATAAATAAAAAAATAAAAAAGCAACATTAAAAAGTTTAATATATTTATTAATAAAATCAACCTAAAGTTGTTAAAAATAACGTCGGATATTTTTTTAAAGCTAAAAAACAAAGTTAATGTCTTCTTGTCATTGAAGTTTTAGTCTAAGGGTGAATTAGACATTTCTTAAATTAGCCTAAGTACTAACACTAGACTAGTTTCTCAGTGGAACAAACTTGTATTAATTAGTCTTAAATGTAAACAAAACAGTATTCTTTATCTTTCAAACATAATCCTTAAAAAAACAATCTCTATTTGCAAAAGTCACATTGGCACATAAATCAGTCATAGAAGTAAACTTTGGAACTAAATAAATGAACTAGTAGTAAGCATGCCTAGTTATTCTACCTACTCATCTACCGCGTCCGAATATTCTTCTTCAGACCATCTCGACCTTCTTTATCTGGTAGGTTTTGGTACCAATGACGCAGTTCAGGAGTTATTATTTTTTCTGTGCACATTTTTAATAAATTATTTTTCTTTGCTTTAGTGATTAGAAGCTGTTTGTTATAAGCTTGTTTTTTAGAACGTAAGTATTATATTCAAATTTGTCAGTGAAAATTTCTACGTTAGATTCACGTTTTCGTAGATTAATCATTTGGGTGGCTGTTTCAGTTGCCCCCTTTTGGACTCATCCAGTTCTTTATAGTGTGACCTATAGTCGTATCTATATTATTAATCGATGTTAGGGTATTTTTTTAAACCTAAAACATTTCACTTTTATCCACTGCACTTATTCTCCATCAGGCCCAAGAAATCGATTCAACATCAATTTATTTCGTAAATCCTTTAAGTCTAAAATCTCTCTGTTATCCATTACTATAGGTTCGTACGACTTTTGATGATGGTGCTTTTCTTTGATTTTCTATTAGGCCTGGCTAATCTAACGATGTTGTAGATCAATCATCGATAAAACTGGCATAAAGCGCATTTGATTTTCAATTGCGCTATGCATACTGTCCTCCTCCATATGAGTGTGTCCAGATTCGAGGTATTTGTTTTCAATAACCTCAAGGTGTGTTGTCAGAACCAAATACAGCTGCAAACATAAAAGAAACTGATTCCTATTTTGGCCTGCACAGGCATCAGAAAACATCGATATTTCTTTTACTGAAGATGGTAGACGTTTGATCCAAAGATACAATGCCGTTCCCATCTCATCACTTCATTTCTTTCCATCAACTTCAGACCACAGTAACAAAGGCCATCATTTGACGAACGTGCTTCGTAAATACTAGCATTATATACGTTCAGTGTCCTTAGGTAGTACAAAAGTGACACGTTACTAGATGGCATATGAAGTACCTTTTGTAAGTCCAACGTAATAGACATAGATTTTTCATCTTCGTTGGCCCGAATTTTATCTACCACCTTGGCTTTCTCGGCTTTGTTCTTTTAATGTGTTCTTCATACTTAAATTGCCATGCAGCAAGGTCGGGTGAGCCTTGTGCTTTGGCGCAGCTATATTTACAAATATAATTACTGATAGAGCCGTGGTAGCTCAGATAATTAGTGCTCGCTGTAAATTTCACAGTAAGCGAGCAACCCAGGTTCGATCCCCGCCGGTGTCGATGAAATTGTTACTTGAAATTTTAAGTGCTGATATGCCACGTGCTCGGTGCTGAAAGAAAACATCGGGAGGAAACCTGTATGTTTGAGAAATAAGAAAAAATCGAAGACATGTGAAGGTCGCCAACACGCATCGGGGCAGCGGACATTTCCTTGCCCTAAAACCCTCTCAGAAATGAGGGAGGCCTGTACCCAGCAGTGGGACGTATATAAGCTGTAACTTTTTAACTTTAACTTACTGATATGTTGTACAAATCATCTTCTAGACATAAGGGTTAGTTATGATCTAGAAGAGTTGTTAAAGATTGTTCAATAGTTGTGATTACGCGGTCCGGAGAAAGTCTGTGTGTCATTGAATAAGATCTGCAATTACAAAATAGACGCGAATTATATGTTTCATTCTGATTATGATAAAATAATTGTAACTCATAACGAAACCACTTACATTGAACGGCGCCGTGTTCCGACGCGAGTTTGTAGTACGTATTTGTGCGCGTACGAAAACATATATTCATTAAAAGTCATGGAGTGTTTCCCGGAGTCTATCAAAAGTAATTAACTGTATTTAATTCGAATAAAAATGTATAGGTTGCATATATCTCGTAAAACAAAGAATCGCTAAGAAACAATAAGTAATTTTGCTTAAACTAAAACTGTAAATATGGACCGTCACTCGTTGTCACACGTTGAATTATGTGCACCTAATGAACTTTAATCAAATGCTGTTCTTAAAAGGCCTATTACATTACGCGATTTATCGGGCCCTGTCTATCGTGTGCCCTGCCTGCCAGGCAGTCGTTACTCGAACGTGGAAACATTTGCACGTCTAGCATTATGGCGCCGACTTTATCTAAACGTCAAAAAAATTGCTTTAGTGGTAACTTTCGCTGTCGGTACCGTGCAAGGCCAAGCTAAAAAAAGGAAGGAAAGGAAAATGTGGGTGAAAAAATATTTGCTCCTAAGATTTATAAATTTGTAGAAGTTATTTAAAGCCTTCGCTTATTATTTCTTTATTGGAATAGTCCTTGTGCTCTTTCCTCCAAAGATAAGGCATATCTCTGCAGTTGTCGATGACATTGAGAAGGACATTCATTTTCTTTAGCGCGCGACATAGTTACGAGCAATGATTTACGAGAGTAGATCGACGCACAAGAACTTTAAATTACAAAAGACGGCTCCATGGCGCAGTGGCTAAACAATGAGTTGCTGCGCTGGGGGCCGCGGGTTGGAATCCCGCACGTAACAAGCATTTGTATGGCCTACAAATAATTGTTCCGGGTCTGGATATTTGTAGCACGAATGGGTCGGCTCGACCGGGGAAGGACCACGCTCTCACAGAATACCAGCGTAAAATAGCAGCTTAATGCTGCTGTGTTTCGTATGGTGAGTGTAGAGAACCGGAGACCCTTTTTACTGGAAAAGAGGCATTCTATCTTAGTCCTCACGACTGATAACGCATCTGCATTTAAATTCGCAAACGCAGATAGATGTAGATATCTATGGGCCACAGGAACCACTTACCATCAGGTGGACTGTGTGCTCCTTTGTCACCCTTATTCTATTAAAAAAAATTGTGTTCGATACAGGAGAAAATCCAAGTGTGGAGGTAACGTTTTAAAAAAAACATTGAAAAAAAATAGACGTGTAGACTCCGCGCTCCCTGCCTCTCTGTCTCTTATTACACTACACGATCCACAGGGAAGCAGGGCGGTCGGAACCACTCGGTCGCCCTGTTTAGGGACCCTGACTCCCTATTTCTTAGTACACTACCCTGTCCCTGCGGGCAGGGCCCGAGAAATCGTGTAATGTAATAAGCCTTTAAGTGATGTGTCGACTTTAAAGCTAGGTCATAACGTCCAAATTTGAAATGCTAGAAACAAATGAGTTTTTGCATAATACAGAACTTATCTAGAAGAGTTCAATGGTATTATAAACTGTACTTAGTGATTTTTTGTAGTTAATGAGTTCTTGCACTAAGCCGTCGTCATGCTACTGCAGATCATTCGATATGTCGACGCCGAAGATTCCGCTTTTGGCTGCGGCAACAAAGGAAGTGCTCTGAGGAGATACGACAAAGGTGTTCTTTTTAGCGGTAAACGCGCAAGCTTGTGAATTTGTGAAATAATTTATCGTGTAACGACTTTTAAGTTCAGTGCTTTCCTAAAATATGTTAGATTTAAAGTGTATTTTTGTAAAAGAAACTAATTTGAAAAATATGGTGGCGCTCTCTTATTAGACGTGATGTTTCGATGTGCCTTCGACGCCGACCGACCAATGATATTATTATTATAGCGTCTAATGGTGCCTAATTACCATATGCTATTATGATAGCGTCTAATGGTGCCTAATTACCTAGTGACGTCATCCAAGATGCCACCAATGTGACTGCTGTTTGAATTGATTCTTAGTTATTGGAAATTAAATATTTTATTTCATGACGTATCATTTCATTCATGACGTTACTCATGACTTAAAAAGTTTATATGATTTTTTGGTGTAATGAGAGTCACAATAAATAGATTTATACAATAAAAAAGCATGCACATTCCCTATTATTATATCGTAAAACATTACAAACTAAGTAACCTTCAACAACATTATAACCACAACATTATCGATACTTTGATGTCGAAACGGTAACATGCCTAAAACGGTAACATTTATTAGCGTCACCTACTGGGGAATAGCTGAAATGTTGTCCTAATAAATATTCAGCGTAGTTTTGCTATGTTTAGCTAGAGAGCGTCACACACGTGCGAGCTCAAATTTTTTGAATGCAAATGTTTATTATGTCCGCTCTATAGTATATCTATATATTTAAATCTCTCTGTTTCCCACATACATAGATACATTATAACAGTATCACTCGGTCACGGCGACAACTCTGATACCGACCCTGATCAGTCGCTCGACCGAACCGCGTATTGTATAAGGGCGAGCGGCCAGTGTTAGTAAACAAATCCTAAACAACATGGCCGTTATTATTGTAAATTTTATATTTAAAAAGAAGTAAATAGCAAAAATGTGATTAAAAATTACTCATACATAAAAGTACGTACGTAGGTTACGTAATCTTTTTGTAAATTTGACGTAGCAGATCTCTTTTTGCAGCAAAAAAAACTGAACAATTCGCCATTTTTGTAGGACGTCGATTCAGCCGCACAACTAGATTTATTCTAGTGAGCAATGCGACTTACGTTTGCGGCAGCTTAGGGAGGGTTGAAGTGAAAGGAGACGAAGAATATTTCCTATATTATTTTTATTTTTTAACTTACAAGTTAACTTGACTACTTTGCCAATGTGAGTACACAGGAATACTAGACACTTAACTTAAAAACTAAGTTAATTACTACTGGGCTGTCTTAACAATTTTGAATCTGAGTTTAAAACTATGTTCAATATTCTGAAGTCACGCAAAAGACGTGCTGTTGTTTGCTTAGCGAGCGGTGCTGTAAGGTAGGTGACTTCCTGGTGCCATGTTTTATCGGTAGACATATGTGACTTGCGTCTGCAAGCAGTTTTATTATACGCATAGGACCGCGTGGACTTATACTTTGACAGAGGGGAACGCCTGCGTATGGCTACTAACCCCCGATCCGTTATAATCCAATCCGATCCGATACAAAGGTGCCCGTTTTAAAATTCCAAATCCTCTTAACAACAGTAATTAGTCTTAGAGTATTTATAAGCAAGCTATAGATAGATAGATAGATAGAAAATTCTTTATTGCACTCAAACAAACTATACTGATACATAGATGAAGCGGTTGAATATTGATGTGCCATGATTGTCTTGACGCCTATGTGTTCATTTATTTTAGTTTATAATCTTAATTACTTAAAGTAAAGGACAAAAGTATGTAAATAAGTAGGATACAAACAAACCTCCTAATGTTTGGCTCCCAGTTGGGCCTTTTTATCGCTATCACCCACTTATTAGTCAAGTCAATTCACGGCTTTTCGGAAATCTGAAATTAGAATCTCAAATCGAATATATAGAATTGAAATCTCAAATATTCTGATTTTTAACTGATTTTACTGCGCACGCACACATTCGTAAGGGTCGATCGGTAGGCAAAAACGTTGTTGCTTATAAATCACATTCAATTTGGGATAATCTATATAAATAAAATGATAGAGGTTTGCAGTTTTGCTCGCATCACGGAAAAACTACTGGATATATTTCAATTAGGTTTTCTAAGTTTTATTTCTTAGACAATTGGTCCTTATATAAAAAAAAATATTGCGATATCTTCATTTAATATAAAGTTATTAAAGTTTTAAGAAACAACGATTTTTATAAGCTACGTGTTCAGTGATGTGTTTTTCTTGCCGCGGAGAAATGGGGCAAGCGGTGTAGCGCGCATACTGTCGTATTTATATATTTATTATATATCTCGGAAATTCAGTAGAGAATCCCAATTTTGATCACGGAAATACATCAGGATAGTGTTAATTGTTAAAAATAATGAGTGTGAGGGCGGATGTTCAACTAGCTCTCTTGCTTACGCAATTAATCATTGTCAGTAATAAGACAGCGTAACGCACTATACATTCAGTATAGAGAAATTACAGTTCGACCACACCATAACACGTCCCCGTCATGATCACACACCAGTGTAACGTGAGGTACGTAATTACATGATAACACCAAAGTATGCAAACCAACAGCAACACTACTTATCTCAGTGTAATACAGGCAGCCTCTCAGCAACACCAATCCTCCTTGCCTGCACTAGAATAATTACTACAATGAACAGAACCACGACACTATCTTGGCACTAGTAGAATGACCACAATCGTAGAATGACTTAAGCGGAATCTCTCTCGCACGGCGCCTACAGTGAACTTTATACTACACAAACAAGTGGGGGTTTCTTGATATACCCTCTTGCCACCTTGCTACCATCGATATGACGCTCCGCTAGAGTGACGCAACCTCTCACTGACTCGATTCAACTGGTATTTTGTAGACGCTCCGACATATACATATATAATTTCGATATATAATATATTGAAAACTTTGTTAATATATCAAGCAACGCGGACGAAGTCGCGGGTATCAGCTAGTTTCAAATAAAAGTAGGAGCCTTATTTACTCGTATTTTCAAAAACTGCAATAACGGTATATCATTATTTACATATTTAAACTTTAGTTTAAAATTTCGCTACTCTGAAAAATAACCCTGTATAACAAAGCTATTAAATTTTTATTTTAGACATTGATCCGTATAGGTTAGGAATACAAAGGATCTTCACTTCTAATACTATGATTATATTATAATTATATTACGAAAGAAATCATGTTATTAAAAAATATTCGAATACAACGTATCACAGCACTAACTCTAATTCGGGGAAAACCTAAAGCGCGAGGCGCGGGGCACGTGCAGTGCCGCCCCGGCCGCGCGCCTCCCGCTACACCCTTTGACACGCTAAGAAATTTTGTTAAAATCAGTGTTTTCTTATCGAAATATTACGTACCGATGAAAACAAATATCATTGTTCTTCTAGTTTAGTTCGTAGTTTGCTTCCGTGAATCGTTTTTGCAGCTTGGCACTGCACATGTCACCATGGTAACTTAAAATTCAAATAAATACCGTCGAGAGAAATAATTAAAGCGCGTGACCTTTCGTGACTAATAACCCAAGTAACACACAAAGCATTTTAACAAACGAATAGTAAACTTATGTAGAACTTAAGGTCCGTATAAGCTCTTATATAAGTTCACCGAGCATCTTGACGCTTTATATTGGTATTTCAAAACCATTATAATGCTTTACACTGTATAATGGTTGAATAATGGTATATCAAAATGCTTTCGTAAAGCCTTTAGTTTTAGTGCCGCAAACGACAACGCAGCTGTACAACTTTCAGCTGTTTTTAGTGCATTTGGATCTACAATAGCATTTTCACGTAGTAAATAAATGCTTAATGCTGTTTAATAGCATTAACATTGTATAAACATTATACTGCCACGTAAATCCGCTATACAGCTTTCAGCTGTTTTAGTGCCTTAGGGTCTACAATAGCATTTTAAGTAGTAATAATGTGTAGTTTTTAAGTAGTAATAGTACTAATGCTGCTATTATACTAGCTACCATTTTAATGCACCGTAAATCCGTTATACAGCTTTGAGCTGTTTTAGTGCCATTTGTTGTGTAATATCATTTTTAAGTGGTAAGTAAAAGCCCAGTACTACTGAACAGCATAAACGTGAATCAATGTAATGCTTGCATTTTTAAAGATCAACCGAGTTATGTTGTACAGCTAACAGCTCTTTAATCAAATACAATATTCGCGTGTGAGTATTTATACTGCTGGCGGCATTAATTAGCCTTTTTAAAGGCTCACCGGGCTGCTATAGACCGACACCATTTTGTAAATATTTTATAATCATAAAATATTATCATTCGGACCTATTTATAAAAGCAATAGATCTATATAATAATGATATAACTTAATTAAATACTGCCCAACCAATACTATTATATAAATTATGTAAAATTCGTTCTATACTAGAAATTCACAATTGTTTTGGTTATTTCACACATATCTTTATATAACATTTTATATCAAAACCACAAAATATCAAAGGCGCGTGAAAATTTTCAATTAAACTTATATTAGACATTTACAGTAAACTACATTGCGCAGTAATATTTGAAGCCATGAAATAACAAAAGAGTCAAAAACTTTATATATTTTGTTTTGATGCAAACAAATATGGTCGCTCAGTTCTGACCGTCTTCCTTCGTCCATATATTATATTGTGAGACAAATTAAGTACATAGTTAAATTACGAATTAATTGTATTATAACATTTAGTACCGCGCGTATTGGGATGTTTTTGCAATGATGTAGAGTTTATTTAAGTTCTAACTATTAACACTTAAATAGCTCCAATCATTCTTTACTACATTCTAATGTTAGTCTAATGCTTTTTTAATGCAATTAAAATCTTGAATATCAATAATACTGCTAGTATAATACTTCTGTAATGCGATTGGCAACTTCATTGACCGTAATAATGCTTCTTGGATGCGATTGGCAGCTTCATTGACCATAATAATGCTTCTTTAATGCGATTGATACCTTCTTTGACCACAATAATGCTAATATAATGCGCCTGTAATGCAATTGAACAACTGTTGTGAACCTATTTAGGATCTAAAGCCGTATAATTTGTGCCCAAATAAGCATTACAGTAGCCGTATAAACGTTTGTAATGCTACTATAGAACTAACTCAAAATGCGAAAACGATACAGAAATGCTGTAAGTCGGCCGTTATACTGCTTTGATGTGTTACTTGGGAACGTCGCCCTTGTCATTTCGAGACTGTTCACACCCGTGCTTACTGTTTACACTCGCTAACCCGCACTCTATAGCTTATAAATACTCTAAAGTAATTACCTAGTAAATTAGTAAATTACTGTTATTAAGAGGATTTGACCACAAAATATTGTGAAGCAAGTACGCGAATATACAACACCAGCTATTAACCGAACTGTGCTAAGCACGTCTGGCTGAAACTTCAGCTCACCTTAAAAAAATTAGGAGTTTTATAATTTGACAGATTATTCAGGCCACTGGAACCGTTTGTAAAAATATTCGTATGTATATGTAAATATGTGTAAATGTATAAATGTAACTATTAAAATAACTGACGTTATTTAAATAAGTTTCTAAACTATTACAAAGTACTCTTCTTACTACATCTTTTTATGTTTAGGCGTAATTGATCGCCGCATTGTGATGTTGTACAAGCCGTTTTCCACTCTTTTTTTCGGGACAGCAACGAAAACGTGGTGACTAATATATGTAGTAGTAGCTTAGAGTAAATACATACATATTCAGCCCAGTTGTACAGTGACTTTGTAGGGGTGGCGTAGCGAGCAACTAATGAATTCTTTGGTTTATCTATCAAGTCAAAATGACATTCACTACGAATACATAAATGTATGTGGCTCTCCATACTTCTCGCCACACTACCAAGGTTAGCTGGCAGATAATGCCTTTTCGGCATTAAGTTTGCCTTTGCACAAAATAGTTTTGAGTGCAATAAAGAATTTTCTATCTATAAATAATTATAATATTACATGAAATGCCTATAAATGACACTCACTACGATTATATATACGAGGGGCGGCTGATAAGTCCGCGGCCTAAGGTACTTAATGAAAGAAAATATATGGTTTCTATTTTTTATTTTTCAATATAATCTCCCTCAAGTGAAATACATTTCTCACATCTCGCATATAATGCCTTTAACCCACCCAAAAAATATTCTGTATCTTTCTTTTCAAAACGACGATCAACCGCAGCTTTCATTTCGTTGTCATCTGCAAATCTTCGGCCTTGTAAGTCTTTTTCACATTGGAAAACAGGAAAAAATCGCTAGGTGCTAGGTCTGGGCTATACGGAGGGTCGTCAATATCTGAGAACCTCGTGTCTTTCAGGGCTTGCCTCGCAACATGTGCGGTGTGAAAGGGCGCGTTGTCTTGCAGAAAGAGCACTCCGCGCGTCAGTTTCCCACGTCGTTTCTGTACTATAGCCTCCCGAACCTGGGTCAATAAATTGGCGTAATATTGGCCATTTATTGTAGTTCCCCTGGGTAGGTAGTCGATAAGCAAAATTTCCTCGCTATACCAGAAAACAGTCGCCATTAGCTTGGACGCCGACTTTTCCAGCTTGAATTTCTTCGGCGGCCTTTCTCCTTTTTTTATCCATTGCATGGACTCTTGTTTGAACGCCGGATCATATTGGCGAATCCATGTTTCATCTACGGTGACTATCCGTTGCCAAATATCTTCCTTTTTATCGCCGACTAGCTCCAAAAAATTTTTACAGCTTGGGAGTCGACGTTGATTGTTGAGCGGTGTGAGCTTTTTCGGTACCCAGCGCGCGCAAATTTTTCTCAATTTCAAATGTTCAAGTAAAATTTCTCCAACTCGTTCTTTGCTAATCTGCAGTTCTTCAGCAATCTGACAAAATTTAATTCTTTGGTGGGCCTGAATGATTTTTTCGAGTTTTCGGACGTTTTCTTCGGTCAGTGCCGTGACAGGGCGGCCCAGGCGAGAGTCGTCTTCACAGCTCTCTCGTCCTTGTTGAAATATGCAGGCCCATTTTTTCACCATCGTATATGAAGGCACAGAATCCTGAAGAACCGATGACATATCTTTAAAAATGTATTTCGGTGTATTTCCCTTCTTTACGAGGAATTTTATCACGGCACAGTGTTCAAAATTCCGAGAATTTCCAGATTCGGCTGACATGGTGATGTTTGTTGTTCAATAAATAATTGAACTATGAATGCAAGCTTTTTTTTTTGCGCCCAATGCAAGGACACTCTCCGGAAGCGGGGGAGGGAGGTGGTGAATGCTCATAGCATACCACGCAGCCGGCTGCGTGGTTATGTAGGACTCACTTTGAAGAAGTGCCTTACCCACTAAACACCATCTGTGGGAACGGCTTTAGCCTGTATGGCCTTTTTGCCGAATCGGAAGCGAACCCCCTCAGGGAAGGGGGGCGCAGGCGGCGAGTAGCCGCTGAGAGGCGCGCCTAACTAAGGCATATTATGTATTGGGAGAAGACTCGGCCTGAGCCGCCAAGAGGCAGTCCAGGTCGGCCGAAAGCTTGTTGGGGGGATCCGAGAGAGTTTCTCGGCCTGCGGGCTCGATAGCGAGAAGGAAGTGGGGCTGCATAGGATGCTGCCTCACGAATGAGATGGTTTGGGTGAGACTCTGAGGCTTTGAAGAAGTTCTCAGAGAGTGATTTTAGGAATTGTTGAGTTGTGGGGAGCTCTAGGGCTGACATCTATAGACCGTACTTTGACTTTGCTCAGACTTTACTTTCGAGCTAAGACAATGTCGGTATTTATATAGCTAACTTCGAAGTCGTGCTGAGTGCGCGCTTAGCAAAGCCTAAGTTAACGAAATCGGCGACTTAAGTAAAACTCAGGATATTATCCGAAACCACCGTATTCATTTTAAATTGTTGTTTTTATGTAACTCTTATTATTTATAACAATAAATAGGTAGTTTTAGGCCGCCTTCTAGTTTTAAATAGCATTAATCCATTTTTTTTCTATTAACGTAATTTCAAACTTATTTCGAATTTCTTAAAACCTTCTTTTTATTTGTTTTCTGATTTTGCACTCTTCTCATCCGTTCCCGTTCTCATATGCCAGTTTTCTATTTCATATAATAATAACTTATTTATGAAATACAATTTGGACTGTTTTCGGTTTTTAAATATATATATTTTTTAAATTTTATACAATAAAATCAAGAACATAATGTATGGATAAAGCATCCATAATTTTTTGTCTGTCTGGGCCTTAGCATAAGCTTAGCTTAATCTTAGCCCGATACAACTATAAATTCAGAACCAAAGATTATGCTAAGCGTATACTCAGCTAAGTTTTTTGTAAGTAAAGTCTGAGCAAAGTCAAAGTACGGTCTATAGATCTCAGCCTAAGTCTTGATGGAGGTCGGCGTTACGGACGTACCAGGATGCGTTCGTAGCCCGAAGACAAAAGTAGTTTGAACTATTTGGAGTTCGTTTAGGATTTTCGGTTTAGCGTGAGCAAAAATGGGGGCCGCGTAGGTCATAACTGGTCGTATACAGACCTTATATAGGGTTCGCTTGTTACGCAGGGACATTTTACTGTGTCGGCCCAGCATACTGTTGAGCCTAACCAGATAAAAGCGCGCGTTGCGAGTTACTCTCTTAACATGGGGCTCGAAAGTGAGCCTCGTGTCAAGGGTGACACCTAAGTATTTGGCGGTCGTATGCCAGGGGACAGGCGTCCCTAGCATACGGATTGGCGGAATGGTAGTGGGGCGGCGTCGTTTATGTTCGAAGTAAACAGCGGAGCTCTTCCCCGGGTTCACATCGATACGCCATTTTTGGAACCAAACTCCTAAGTCACTAACTGACTGTTGGATCTTGTTCCGAATAAGTGGTAGTGAGATGCCTTTATAGTAAAGGGCTGTGTCATCTGCGAAGAGGGAGAGTTGTACACCATTCGACGGGATGGGAATGTCGTTGATGAACAGTATATATAGAAGAGGGGCAAGCACGAAGCCCTGAGGGACACCGGCTTGGATTTGATGTGGAGAGGAGAGCGTGCCTTCGTGTCTGAAACGAAAGGTACGATTATTTAAGTAGGAGGCCACGAGACGAACAAGACGATCAGTGAGGCCTATTTTGTAAAGTTTGTAGATAAGGCCTTCGTGCCAGACTCTATCAAACGCTTTCGCTATGTCAAAGAAGACCGTGATGGTCTTATGACGGCGATGATAAAAACCGCTGAGGATATATTCCACTATACGGTGAACTTGTTGGGGACATAACTGTTTCGCTCGGTAACCAAATTGGTGGGGGATAACAAGAGGGTCGCCGTCTGTGGGAAACAGATGGCGCCTCATGCGAGTGAGGATGACTCGTTCGAAGAGTTTGCCCATGGCCTTGAGGAGGCTGATGGGACGGTGACTGGAGGGGAGGTGGTGAGGCTTTCCTGGCTTGGGGATACCAATGACAGTTGCCTCTTTCCACGTGGTGGGAAAGTGACTGAGGTTGAAACAGGCGTTGAAGATAATAGCTGATAGGGTTATCACCTGCTCAGGAAAATGTTTAAGGGCTTGGATGGAGATGCCATCCGCGCCCGGAGCCTTTTTGGGCTTTTTTCCTTTGATGATGGACGAGATCTCATCATTGGACACAGTGATAGGGTCAGAGGCTGTTGGGGGTGAGTTCCGGCGGCGGACTGCCTGGATGTGGGAGGGGTCAGTGGGATGTGAACTAGGAGAGCATTGAGCGGCGATGCTGTCTGCAAAGTACTCAGCCTTTTTCCTCGTCCTCGAAGGCAATAGTCGGTACTATTGCCGGGACGGGAGAGAGGGGGAGTGTGAGTGATAGCGTCTATGCGGAGGGCTCTCGCCATCTGGTAGTACGCTGTATGAGAAGGGGAGATATTCTCCATGAGATTACTCTTTTCGAGGTCTCGAAGTTCGGAAAGGCGTGAACGGACTTCTCGTTGAAGACGATTGGCCGTACGTCTATAGTCAGGGGTTGGATAGAGTGCTGCTCTCCGGAGAGCAGCTCTCTTGGCTTTCATTAAGTTGCTAGTATGTAGGGGAAGACTATTATTATTAGCAACTGGGACGACCCTTTCATTCTCCTTAAGGGAGGATTTTATGAGGGTGGTGAGAGAATCGACCGCGGTGTCAATTTTTTCGGTACTGTTGAAGAAGTCCGAAGAGAATGGGATGGGGGAGTCCGGAGAGTCCATAACTGTGGCTAAGGACGTTCTGAAGCCCTTCCAGTTGGTGAAGGTTTTCGTGGAGGAAGTTGAGGGAGATGGCTGATGGCCAAGTATGAGGGAGACAGGGCGGTGGTCGGATCCAAGATCGTCAAGAGTCTCGATTGCCCTGAGGTTGAGGGAAACTCCTTTTACTAGCGCAAAGTCTAGCACGTCAGGAGCGTGGTCGGTGTTGTCGGGATAGTGAGTGACACCGAGGGGACTGTGAACGGTAAGTTCGAGAGACTGCGTGATATCAAGCACTTTCTTGCCACTATGAGAAGTAGTAAGACAGGTTCATTCAGTATGCTTGGAGTTAAAATCTCCAAACATAATGACTGAATTGCCTAGTGCAAGGATAGCCTCAAAATCTTTTTTGAGGGGGAGGGTTCCACTAGGGATATAGCAGGAGACTATGACAATGGACTGATGTCCAGTCAAGGCTAGCCTGCATACCGTGGCTTCCATATTGGTAAGCGGCGGAGTGGGGATGTGGGAGCAATGTAGTAACTTCTTGTAGTAAATGGCAGTACCGCCGCCTTTGCGGTCAGGTCTGTCTTTACGAAGAGAATACTTTTTGATGGAAAGGCCTTTGCGGTCCTTAGGTTTGAGATTGGTCTCCTGGAGGAGGAGGAGGTCGGCTTCGCGATCTCGAAGAAAGAGCTTAAGCTCAGGGAGGTTATTACGTAACCCGCGGATGTTGAAAGAGACAAGCGATAAACCCTTTGGCTTGATACGACCGTGAGATATAATAGGAGCAGAGCGCTCTGACATTATATTAATTTAACTTTCAATAAAATATAACCTAAATTATTATATTAAATTATTAAATTAATTTAAGTTACAGGGAACACAAGAGGTTGTGGTGCTCAGCAGGAGCTAGGAGACGGTCCTGAGGGGACTGAGCAGCGCGCAGTTTGCGTGCTAGGATGGCAATCTCCCTAATGTCGATGCTCCGAATAGCAGAATACACTGTATTCAGGTCATCAGCCAATGAGGATTGTGCCTGGTGAGGGGCGGAGGAAGTCCGCGGGGGGTCAACCTTTTTGGGGCCCCAGGGGAGAACTGGAGACTGTGAGGGCTGAGAGAAGCCCGGAGGGGGCCGAATGGGGCCCTGAGGGGACCTAGGGGGACCCTGAAGGGGCTGGGAAAAGCCCTGACGGTGCATTTTTGATGGGAGGGCCGGGAATGACCTGTCATTGACCGGCGGTGGAGCGCTGATATGGCAGCTCTGGTAGGACGGGGGCGAGGAACGCGGCGACAGCCTCTGTAGTTGGCCGGGTGGCCAGGCTGCTCGCATAGGACGCAAGCGGGTAGGGATTCAGCGTTACTGGGCCGAGGGCACTCTTTCGAGCTGTGAAGGTCAAGGCACTTAACGCATCTGGGGGGGCTGAGCAATTGGCCGCCGCATGCCCATAGAGTAGGCAGCGGTGGCACTGTGCCGGAAAACTGCGCCTATGGGAAAGCTCGACCTTCACTCTCGACAGGCCGCACACGATGCGTACCTGCCGGAAGATGGATTTTGCCTCCGGCACGTTGGTCAAGCTAGCAAGAGCGAGCGGGAACCTCTTGCCCTTGTTGCTTTGCATCTTGTGCACAGCCTCGGAAACTGGGAATCCCTGGGATTTAAGGTCCTCAAGGATGTCTTCATTTGAGAGTTCGAAGGGAACTCCGCGGATTACTGCCCTGACCTTACGCTCTTCCGGAAGAGCGTACCTGTGGTAGGACACACGCTCTGCTGTGAAAAGCCTGGTAAGGCGACGAAAGTCTTCTATCGACTCTGGTATGATTTTGATAGCCTCCCGAGGTTGGTGGCTTGTTCGTATTTAATACCTGCGTTGTAGCAGGTTTTGGAGAGACGGGTAACTTGCGTCTTGTCTTTGAGGAAGACAGGGGGCGGGACCTGTTTTTTGGCGAGGGTGGGGGCGCAGCGAGATGCTGGCTTGGAAGGCTGGGGGATGTCTAATGACATTAGGGGGCAGTGGCAGCAGCGAGGGCTGCGGGGTTGGAGACGGCAGCGGGATCTGCGGGCGTGAGTACAGCGACGGGTGCTGCGGAGGTGGGACGGCCGGGACGGGGGTGCGATTTTTGGCAGCGCGTTTCGGGCCGCGCTTGCACTTCACTTTCGTGAAGGGGGTTTCGTCAGTAACGGTCTCATCGGATTTCATGGAACAGCTGCTGAATGTAGTGTCGGTTTGGGTAGCGGACCTCTTCCGGAAGGACGATGTTACGGACGCGGAATCCGAGGAGTCGGAGTCGGGGGACGTGGGCGAGTCTGTCTGCGGTGGAGCCATAGGGGCCGCCGGGCAGGACAAGACTGGGGCTGGGACATGCCTGAGGGGCAAGGGAGGCAAGAATTGCGGCGAGAGCCGTCTCGTCGAGGTTTATGCCTAGAGCTAGGGATTGATTTAGGACGGTGATGAAGGAGATTAATTTCCGGTGTGGACATGGCGGGGGGTGGGGGGGATTGACGTTCTAATCTAAGAAGGGGGATCCTTGTTCTGAAAAGAACAAGGGGTAGACGTTCCAAGAAACAGAATAGAAATACAAACAAAACAAAAACAATAACAAAAGCAAATAACAAATAACAATAACAATAACAATATGCGGTCAAACCTCCCTGCCAGGAGGCATGGGGGCAAGAACGGTAAGGAAAGGTAAGCAAACTCACCAACGGCGACAGCTCTGCACAACATGAGCAGGAGAGCGGTGGCGCGAGAGCGAGAGGTCACTCAGCGTACGGGGACGAGAACGCGGTCAACTTACACAACCGGCAAACTTAATTAGTGATTGCTTTTATAATACTACTGAGTGTTGCAACTAGTGACATGAGTAATAAGCTAATTACTCATGGTTAAGTACCCTAGGCCGCGAACTTTTCAGCCGCCCTGGTACATACAAAAGCGAAAAATAACAATTTCATTAGTAATAACTAAATGTCACTATTATGGCAGTTATTGTCTCGTTCTTATTAAAAAACATACTTACAAATAAAAATACATATACATCGATACAAGACGAGTTAGGAGTAGAGAAAAGTAAACCGGATATTGGTCTATTACGAGAGAAAGTTAGCTTGTCGAGCCTTGGTAATTTTAATGGAAAGTAGAACTTGAATTAAACGGGCAGTCAAATGAGGCTATAAAGGATTATGTTTAGATATCTTAAGAAAATTAAGACTATCACAGAACTATCTAGCAATTAGTAATTTAAGTATAACAATACTGATCACTATATATACTAAGTTGACTGAGCATTAAGTCCGCTCTTTTTAACCCCTTTTAATTAAGGTGATAGTATTCAAGTGTAAGTAAATTAATATTACAGTTTATCCAATAATTGTTAGTACTATGATGGGCTTTAATTGCACGGTAACCAGCAGATTTGACTGCTCTGTGGCGCAGTTAGGGTTGCCATCTCCTAAAATGAAAAACCCGGACTCGGCGCTCCAAAAAGCCGGACTTTTGGCCCTAAAAGCCTAACAGTAATTTTTAAAAAGCCAAACATAGCCAAACAAGCGCGGCGGGGCGGGGCGGGGGCCCCACTCCCGCGTCGCGCGCACCGCACCGCTCTTCGCCGCCCGCGCCGTAGCCATGTTTAATATAGTATTGGCTGGTAATAATGTATATGGATAGATAAATTCGGCATTGCTTCGCTCATTCTGCAAGCGATGCGTGCAACGCGTTACACTAACTAAAAGCCTAACAAAAGCCGGACAGGCCGGACACATAAAAATTTGGCCGGACACAACCCGAAAAAGCCAAACATGTCCGGCTAAAGCCGGACAGATGGCAACCCTAGGCGCAGTGGCATAACATTGAGTTGCATCGCTGAGGGCCGCGGCTTCGAACTCCTCACGGAAGAAGTATCCATACAATTAAATAATTGTTCCGGGTCTGCACGTAGTTGACTAAGTACTACACAAGTCAGAGTCAAAGTACCTATCTGATAACGCGCCACTTTTTTCGAATAAAAATATATTTTTATGATTTGTTGTGGTTATTTGATTAACTTTTTTCTAAACTTGTACTAACATAACATCGTCACAATAGTGACTAAATAATAGTGTAATTTTATATGAATTTTCTTGACTTACTATGTTTTGCAGAACCTTTTTTTTACAGAATAAGGGTGACAAACGAGCACACAGTCCACCTGGTGGTAAGTGGATGCTGAAGCCCATAGACATCTACATTTATCCTCGATTAAGAATCAAAATGCAGATGCGTTGTTCCGTTGTGTCCGATTCTCTACAGTCACCATACGAAACACAGCAGTATTAAGCTGCTATTCTGTGAGAGCGTGGTCCCACCCCGGTCGAGCCGACCCATTCGTGCTACAACCATAATATAGCTGCAGCATGGCTCTACCACGTAAAAATTTGATTATTGATTCTTAATCGAGGATGGATGTAGGTATCTATGGGCCGCAGCATCCACTTACCATCAGGTGGAATGTGTGTTCGCTTGTCACTCTTATTCCATAAAAAAAATTGAGACAAAAAAAAACAAATTCAGTTATTTTTCATTTTATTTTTGCATTTCACACCTACTATAATAATTAGGGTTCATACAATAGGAATATATAATTTTGTAACATTCTATTCAACACTTAAGATATATTAAAGACATCCAATACAATTCCACATAAAGTTATTTCATAACTTTAAAAATAGTATTTATTTTTTCTTATTTTACAGAATTGTTGCTGCCAGTGTTTTGAACATTAAAAAAATATAATAAATAAAACAATATTAGTAGCCCAGAGACCGTTTAAAATTACAAAATTATTATGTTATTATGTTACCATTTTGTCTTACTTTGTGCATATGCAATTTTTATTCTGAGGTTCAAATCAGAACTTTATCATGAGGAACAAATCGATTCTAGATACAAGCATTGTGCGCACAAAGCAACAGAAAATAAAATTAGCATCTATTCTTATAACGCTACCATAAAACACCGATTGTCATTTACAGCAAATAGATCTATTTTAGAAATGACGACTGACATTTTTATTGTGCTGGGCACAACAATAAAATTAATAAACTAAAAACTACTATAGTTACATTTTAGTACTTTCAAGTCCAAATTAATTTTTCAATAATTACTTTTGTGACTGTCAATTGCCATTGATATGATACAAATATATTTTGTACGTGTGCGTAATGAGTTATTAACTTATTATCAATATGAAGAAAGAGTAGAAACGATATCAAACACTTACATATTCAGCAGTAAATATTAGATTAAATATATTTGCACTATTCCAAGAAAAAATATCGTACAATTGTTTTAAAAAAATTCGTTATCCTTTACACAATAATATAATTTGGCTTTTGTGTATTTTTTTAATATTATGATAAATTCCCTTAAGTTAAAATTATATAAGGAAGTCCAAATGGTGCTAAAATAGCACATTATATTCAATGAAATAAATTATTATTATTATTTTATTAAAACGTCAGGAGGTATTTATGAAAAATTCTTAAAATTATAAATTTTGAAATAATATTACAGCAGTTTATAATTAGGGAAAAGTGGGGACCATCGGACAGTCAGGAATTAAAGAAGCAAGAACAAATCGAAAAATATATTTATTTATATACATGATACTGAAGACACTAGTTTTTTTTATATAGAAGATTTAATACTAAGTTACCAGTATGCCAAAACCGTGCAGTAACACCTAACGACATTCATGCTTGATAAAGTTTTATGCTTAATTAGGTCCTATATTTTAAGAAAATCTTTGTTGATTTTTTAACACATATTTAAAATATTCCACCCAACCATAAGGTTTGATTAATATATTTTATAAGACCGTTTTATAACTTCAATACGAAAACAAATTGAAGACTTTTTATGAAACAAAAAATTTTATGGAAATTCAAGTTAAAAGTATATTTGTAAAAGTGTCCGATTATCCCCACTCTCCTCTATATGTGATTCGTCATATTTAAAAAAGTAGTTTATAATTATTATATAGTCTCAAGTTTAATCAAGAGTCTGTTTTAAGAAAAAAGTCCCGAGGAAAATATGCACACTAAAATCTAAAGTATGGAACTTGAAGACTGGTGCCGCGTATAAGGGATTTCTGTATTGAAAAAGATTAAATGTAAACCATTGTTTTAACCTGAGATTATCAATAAAAATAATCTGATTTATTATTCGAAATAATTTAACACTTAAACTTATATTTTAAAGAATAACACTAACATGAAGTAATACTACGTTATTTCTAAAAAGACTGAGGAATGCGCTTTAATAACGTGTACGTACCAAGTGTACACTGAATTTTCCAATTAACAAAGTAAAGTAAAAACTTCTTTAAATGAAAAATGCAATTAATAATTACATCTAGGAGCAATAATTTAATACCATGCTTAAATATTTATTTAATAAAATTCTAAAATGAAAATATTATTTACTACATTTTAAAAGTTAACAAGGACGGTTCAAGCAATAACATAATCAATTCTATTTATGTAAATCCTTGACGAAATGTGCTCTTAAAATTATTTATGAAGATTCAAGAACAGAAAAAACACAAATAGAATAATTTGAAATACGCATAAATGAAAATTCGTTTCAGAATTATTGGTTTTGGTAAAAATAAACTACCAAGTGTCATCAAGTTCGCATTTTGGACAGATAACACATAAGAAATTAGATAAGCATGACATTTTTATTCAATGATGTATAAAATAAATGACAATTCAAAAGTAGAAAAATTTTCAGATCTTAATTTCATATTTACTAAATGTTGTAAAATAATATGGTAAGACCTATTGCCTAAATCTAAAATTATAGACTTTTTTATAAACATTGGAATGTATGTATGTATGCAGAGAATGTTACTACTTTCTCATCAGCCTTGTTTTGATTCAGAACTCGCAGGGTCTTTGACTTGAATTTATACAATGCAAAAATATATAAACTTTTGTATGTTAAGTTTTGCTTGTAAGTACATTTTGTTTGGGGTACAAAAGTGTTAATAGAAAATTAGGTGATTTCTTTACATATTATTATATATATAGGCTGTATTTCATGCTTGTATGTATGTTTTTATTTTAAATCAATCATCTGTTTAATACAATAACAAAACAAAAAAATGTCTTTTAAATGAATATATCAGTAAGACCAGGTATAAAGTGTTCTATTCAATTACATATTATGATATTTAAAAAAAAAACTAAAGACAAAAGTGTAAATATTTTGGGCTATGTTAATTTATACAAGATAAACTGAAAATAATACTGTAAATATTTATACAAGATATTAGTAATCATTCAAATACTTCTGTTCTGTTTCCTTTAACTAATAAAATACAGTTCAAAAGTGTCCGAATAAATCTCTAATACTTAACTCTAAACATATTTTTAATTAACATCAATCGGAGTCCAAGTAAGCAAGCCAAGTCGTATTGATTCGTAAACATATATTAGTTATATAGTTTTAACTACTGCCATTATTGTTATATCAAATATAATGTTCGGATTTAAAAGGTATATCAATTTAATATTTTGTTCTTTACAACGTCAAATACTCATAATGTATAATATAGAAACGTCAATATTTATTACTTAAGTTGTGGAAATAAACAAGATATAGTTTATAAAGATGCAGCAAGGGAAACAGCATAATATCTTAAATAATATATTTTCTTTTTCTAACTTTTTTTAAAATTCTATACAAACTAAATTTGAAACACTTTGGTAAAAATCTAGGTTATGTGTTTACGTCCTATGTTTGTATGATAGCAATATGTCATTCATAAAAAAAAAACTGTTTATCTTTCTGTGTAAGATATGTAAATACGACATCGGTATACTTAGATATGGTGTACACCATAGACTAAAATACATTATTTGTTAAAAGATCTCTATAAATAATTGTGTTATAAATATTGGATTTAATAATTTTTTATATGACCATTATTCACGATCCACTGAAATTTTCGTTTTTAGACTACTTGTCGTAAGGCTTCGATAAAGATAATAAAAAAATGTCAGGTTAATATTGTATAAAGCCGCAATACCTTGGTAGTTAGTATAATAGATATGCATAAATATTTGACTTTGCTTTCTTTTGAGAATTATTTAAATTTATAGAAAAATGTAAGTACTTACCTTAAATATAATCTCAACAAATATTATGCTTTTCAAATATTCAAATGATTGTGACTAGAAGTATTTAATATTTATAACATAATTAGCAAATTAAATTGAAACTAAAAAAATGCCTCTTGACAAACGTCATTTTTTTTGCGTCGAATTAATATTTTTTTTTAATTTTGTTGAACATGAAAACAATATGAAGCTGAAAGAAGCAAAAGGTGTGTCAGGATCGTGCCAAATGAAACTGTGTAGTCTCTGCCTCCTATCCCTCTGGGTGACATAAGTGAGAGTTTATGCATATACGTAATAAAAACTTGTTTATGTTCTAACTGACGAAACTTTCAGTGTGGTAGTGGATATTCTTACACCACCACTATTCGGTAAAGAAAGAATAAAATTATTAATAGATATTTTTCAATTTTTGCACAGCAGGTCAAGAGTAACATAACGCGATATATTGTCGTTCGTTTAATATAACGATACTATAACGCAATTACTGCTATAACCTTATTATTATAGTAAAATCATGTATAGGAATATTTTAAAATTTCTCCACAAGTAAAATTCATATTCTAATTTCTTAGTATAATATAAATATTTTTATATTCTTGTCAAATATATATTGGACAGGCGATATATTGATTTAAAAAATAAAGGGATATTTTTTCAAGAATTAGGTAATTGTTTATTGAATTATATTATATGCAACGCAGTGCAGGATTATAGTAATTAGTAAATTTTTATTTTCAATCACAGTAATATAGATATTTTATTTTCGTCAGACAATTGAACTGACAGTCATTTGTTTGAATAAATATTAGAACGAAATTGTTATTCGTTTAAATATAAAGAATAAATGCTATTTGAAGAAATTTAACGAAGACGAAATAGAATTCTATACACAGCAGTTTTGCAAATATCATTTATCATTTGGCACATGTATTAGAAACAAGCTAACAGATTTTTATTTACTGAAAGAAAAAATTGGTAAGTACAGCTGTACTTAAGTACAATCAATCTGTGGAAATTGTATAAAATATTTGATATAATGAGATTTATAAAAATCCTAAAGGTTCTTTTTTAAATTATATCTATATCAGATCACTAATGAGATGTTTATAAATTTTTATGCTTGATAAAGTTTTATGGGTAATTAGGTCCTATATTTTAAGAAAATCTTTGTGGGTTTTTTGTATGCTGTTGATTTTTTAACACATTTAAAATTTCCACCCAACCGTAAGGTTTGATTAATATATTTTATAAGACCGTTTTGACGTACTCACCTTAATTACCGTTTGTAATGAACATTTTAAAAACTAATATTAAAAAGTAAAAATCTTAAATATTTTAAGTTATAAATTATATAAACATTAAAACAGCATTTGATACTTTAAGGCTAACAAAATCTAAATTTGATATTTTCATACACATATCTCTAATTCTCATTAAACATTCAGTAAATCACTTAGTATTAGGTACTTAGGTTATTTTTCTTCAAATAATCAATCTTACAGTGTGCTGGCTTCGCCGTCCGGTATAAGGTTAAATCCCTCTGGTGCGTTTTCCCAGTAGTAGTAGGGAGGTCCGTTTGTAAAGCAATATTTCCTTTTCAGTGGCGTATCATTTTCGACATAGTACATTAGATAGAAGTTGCACATTTCATCGTTGTTTGTCGCACTGAAAAAAGAAATATTTTTCCTTAATTTTAAGTAATACTCGTAGGAACTATTTCTATTGTAGTCGGGAAAAAAAAAAAGTTATAATTTATGAATTTCATCGCGTTGATATTATAACATTAAAAGTACGTCGACACGTATGTAGGCGTACTTTTCCCACTTCTGGGCATCAGCGAAATGGCATTCTCTAAATACAGCGATTAGAAGGTAGGACGTAAAAGTTCTCGGCTGGACGTGGGCTTCCCCAGTTGTAGGATTTGCCTTAGAAGACACGTTTGGAATTGCAGTGCCAGATGCCACGCACCTTGGACGCTGCTTGTCATTTTGTGGTCTTGACTTTCTACGCTCAATATAAACGAAATATTTATACCGTAACAATCGGGAGCCCTGACATCTTTTTTACTAATACATACTATAAACATATAGCCTTTCACGAAACCCGTGGGACGAAATGGGGCGTTACATTCCCTTAAGCCATCGTTACACATCACACGTGTTTAGTACCTACTGTTATATTTCAAAAACTTACCCAATTTTCACAGGGTAATCATGCGTGTTGTTCATAGTGCAGCGCGCAGCCAGCACGTCTCCCTTGCGCACGGGCGTCTTGTCGACTACCGGGTAGAACATCTGCGGCATTTGGGGGTCTTTTTTGCCCAAAAGTTTCCATTCATCGCCACGGTCCGAGCGACGGACCACGTAACCAGAGACAACCTTACCTGTAACATGTAGCAATAAATGAAGATGTTTACCTAGTCGATATCGACCAAGACGACAATTACTTTTTTGTCTATAAACAAGCAACAAACAGTACAGTAACAAACAGCATACCATGGCGACAATGTATGATTACTGTTGGTACTGTGGGTACTGTCGGAATTTGAGAGCTGCACAGGAAATATTAAAGTGCTACAAATTCGCCCAAAACAGAGGTACTCGTCTTCATCTAGCCATATCTGTTGTAATTATTACACAATAAGATCAGAGGCAGATTGTGAAGATTATCTCGCTAGTACTGTAACCGTTAAGGCGTCCTTGAAGCCAGAATCCTCCCCAATGACATACTGAATTTTATTATGTCAAGTTTTAGTGAGGAATTGGTCACAAATATTGTAAAGTCACTAAATTGAATGTGTGATATGTACAAATCAAAAATATGTATAATATATATTTGTATTATTAACATATACATGAAAACAATGTATTCTTGTAAATAATATAATATATTAATCCTTTTTTATCTCCAGCACTATTTTTTAAATGTCAACCTATGTTTGAAGTTGAAGCTACGTCGAGTTCATCTGTATTCTTTCGGTGGTTCTTTAGTTATAAACCTAAATTTATCATTTTTTTTAAGACGATTTTATTATGTGTGTGTTATTTAATATTAATAAGAAGTTATTACATATAATATGAGTGTGATGTTACTGTGAGGATGTGATACGACATTTCCCACTGTCGCGTTTTACCACTCCTACTGTACAATGAAATGACCCTATTTCGTTGTACCGATTCTCTAAAGCCGGCAATACATGTTGGCCAAGCCTCAGTCAACGCGAGTAATGGCAAGGCACGCTCTCGCCTGCACTCGGCCAGCTAGGCGTGCGACGAGCAATGGCGAGGCTAGGCAAATGTTCTGTGCATATGTTGGTACTCGCCTTCGCTCGGCCAACATGTATAGCCGGCTATAAGTTCGGCGTCACTCGTGTATACGGTTCGTTTTGGGTGCCTTGCCACCAGTCGGGATCGCTGGCCACGACTCGTCTCACTTTGGGACAGTGTCGGTTTTTCTGCACAAATCAAAGGCGCTCGCCTGCACTCGACAAGTCGTGTCCACATGTTAATCGGTCATGTCAGTATGTTCACTCTTTCATACTTAGCCGACATGTAGACTGTAGCACTCGCCTTGCGACAATTTACCTACGCTCGCGTTACTCCACACCGTTTTGTCGCTAAATCTTAACATAGTAAAATTCAGGATATCATTGGGGAGTATTCTGGCTGGAAGAACGCCTGCTTAGTTGCCTGGATGTATTTTTTAGAAGTAGATTTGTTTAAATATTTTTAATAAAAATTTTACGTATTGTAGAAGCATTTTAACACACACATGAAAACACAAATACACGCGCGCGTGCGTAAGTGTGCACGCGTGAATGTTAGCTTTATATAGTAACAAAATCTTACCTAAGGCATGTGTATGCGTTCGAAAAGCGAAGGGATGTATGACCTTGTCTTCAAGTATGGTGCAAGCTGTTTCCATATGCTCAACGTGGTTCGGGAATATGTAGCCGCCTGTACCTAGCAAAATCACTCCGGCCTGACGTGGCATACTGTAATGTACAAAAGTTATTTTTAGTATAATATGTAAAATTAAATAAATACGAGCCTATCGACAACCGCGACATCTTTCGATGTTGAATGTCGGACGAACACTGATGTGCTAAGTCATTTATCATTACAATAAATAATAATTCAAACTAATATATTCGTTAAATTGTTTCAAACAAGATCGTCGACATATTAAGTAGGCATTTGATCATTGAGTTGGTTGTCAAAAAAAAAACCGGCCAAGTGCGAGTCGGACTCGCACATGAAGGGTCCCGTACCATCGTAAAACACGTTTCTAGTAGGGGAGCCCCCTTTAATTTTTAATTTATTTTTATTTCTATTATTTGTTGTTATAGCGGCAACAGAAAAACAGATTCTGTGAAAATTTCAACTGTCTACCTAAGACGGACGGACAGCGGAGGCTTAGTAATAGGGTCCCGTTGGTTACCCTTTGGGTACGGAACCCTAAAAAATGTACAAAGCATTACGTCAAAACAATATCTTTAAAAACACGAGGGGTATTTTTTTTTCTTTCAATAAAATGTTACCTCACTAGTAGTAGGTATCTTCCCTTGCATCCTAGAGGCGTTTAACAAACATAAATTGCTTATGGACAAACATGCAGACCCGGAACAATTATTATATTTTGTGGTCCTCACAAATAGTTGTTCCGTGCGGGATTCAAGCCCGTAGCTCACGACGATCTGATAAAAGTTATTAAAATTCCGACAATCATAATATTACTTTCCTTTATTTTATTGAAAACTATCGTCATCATTCTTCATTGCAGCCCTTTACAAGTCTACTGCTGAACATAGGCCTTCCCCAAGAAATCCCACTTGTGAACATAGGGATTAAGCAAGTTACAGAGCCACCTCCATCCATCGACTTCCTGCATACCTTACCAGGTCCTTACTCCATCTATTGGTGGGCCGTCCTAAACTTCGATTACCAGCACGATGAGGCCGCCATCCGAGAACCTTTCTTTCCCCATCAGTTGTCGATTGTTCGAGCTATATGACCGGCCCATTGCAACTATTATGATGTTCGACGTAAATAAATTATAGAGAACTTAGTATACTTACCGTGTGCTCGTATATTTCAGTAATACCCCAGATTTGTCGGTGATATTCTCTGTAAGAAAATTTAAAATAAAGAGTCAAAGTCAAGTATTCAAAATTTATAATTTATTCGAAATTGGCTTTTACAGAGCACTTTTTTAAGTCAAAAATAACGCCATCGCTTTAACATACACAAATAGTTTAACATTCACATACGTGGTAGAGCCATGCTTCAGCTATATCATAGTTGAAGCACGTATGGGTCGGCTCGAACCGAATACCCTTTTTACTGGATACGAGGCATTCAATCTTAGTCCTCGGGGGTGACAACGCATCTGCATTTTGATTCTTAAACGAGGATAGATGTAGATGTCTATGGGCCACAGCATCCACTTACCATCAGGTGGGCTGTGTGCTCGCTTGCCGCCTTTATACTATAAAAAGAACATGTCCCGTCGAGCAGATCTTGTGAGAAAAAGCGGCAAGGAACTCACAAGTAGACAATTTTACTCCCAACAATTACAATTGAACCTTATCAAAAATATGTACGTAATAAAAGAGTCTAAGGAAGCTCAAGCTTTATAATATCCTTTCTTCTAAGAATGTTTATCAGTAATATTTCAAGGAGTTTATTTTGTTATAAATAGTTATATATCTACCCAAATGAGCCGCTAGTTTTAAGGAATCTGTACTTTGAAACAGCAAGTTAAGATTTATTGCGCGTGTTAAAGTTATGGGCATCACTCATTTTGTCAAAGGTATTAAAATAGTCTAAAATAAAAATGGGACTACTCCGGGGCTATTTTGTGTCATCATAGCTGCAAACTGACAATTCAAGTGCAATTATTGAATATAGAGTTCACAAAGAGTAACACCATCAAATAAATATAAACGAAAACGGATGATAATTTATTGTATGCACGTAGTAAAAATCGCAATTATATTAATACATTATGTTTAGTCTGTTCGCTAAGATAGTGTCGGTACACCCAGAGACGCACTTATTATTTTGCTTTTATTTTATTATTATTTAATGTGCTTGTTAAATAAATGTTTTACTATTCTAAGAATATAAAAAGAATACTATTTTATTCTTGTGGATATGACAAAATACGAATATAAATAATAAACACAAGTTAGGTAGCAAAGAACCTTTCTACGGCGCTTCGTTTTAAAATGCCAAATTCAATTGCCACACGCGGCGACCTTTGATGTCACGGCGGCGCCTTTGACAAGATGCGGCACATGACAAGGCGGCGCGACACAAAGGCGACCGTATCTAAGCGAGCAGACTATACATATAGATCACATATTATAGATATTACAATTAACAACATTATTATAGTAGCGATTTTTTTTGTATTAACATTAACTAAGTAAAATAATTGGAACAGGAATATTTATTTATTAAAACTATATAGGGAAAACGTGTACGTAAAACACGTCATGTTTTTTGTGACAGTGCCATAATATTGCTAACAAAATTTTTGCCGACCCTACCTAAGTGAAGTTAGGCAATGCGGTCCTCATTTTCATTTTACACATCACAAACATATATGGGGATAACTAGTTAGTGATTATTTAATGACTAAACGATTCCCACTGTAAAGGCAAATTATGGAAGCTGCATTTGCAAAAGGTGGCAATTAAAATAATTACGACAATCATTGCAATAACACAGTGCCATGAAATAGAAGGTATGTCTTTTTAATGGAAAAGTCGTTTAAATGAGTAACTAATGCATGTCTTTGAGCACCAAGCATTAATGAGTTTTAACCAATTGGATGCCACAACAGAACAATTTCACTGCTAAAACTTTTGAAGAATAAGGTTTTTCGTTTTGATGTTCTCGTCCGGTGATGTTTTTTGTATGGGTAGGTATCATCTTCTTTTCTATTTCGTGCACTGCTGTGTTCCGGTCAGGTGGGTGAAGAGCCAGTATCATTACACTTATAGCCGTTCCATCTTAGACCTCAGAAGAGACAACGCATCGGTAGCCTTACTTGTTTAAAGTTGGTTACAGATGTCCATTGACTGCAGTAGCTTTTACCATCAGGTGGACTGATAGATTTAAAGTATTTAAAAAAATAAGTTTCTTTGTAGCATAATTGTCTGCGCAAATCCTCAGTTTTGTGAGATTTTTTAGTCTTTCGGCAAATTTAATATCCATTTGCTTTTGGAGCCTTACGTGGAAAGCGCGCCATGTAATGCACTTGGAGCACCAGGTACTTGATAGGCGAGTCGCCACCGACGTGAAATCCAACACCTTTCGGTAACTGGAGACTTGGTGCATCGCGAGCCCACGCATATACTACCTATAGTAAAAAAGTTTTAGTTAATTATTTCTTGATAAATATTTCTAATGTACTTTGTTAAATAGCTGACGTAACCATCATATACATTGATCATATTAAACCTAAGTTAAGTCTTGCGATATCAACCACGGGATGCGATGGAATAACGGATTCTCATAGATGAAAAACAATTAATTGGATACCTATTTGACGTTTTAGTTTACAGAAATACTTTTATTAAATATTTCTGTTAAATTGTATGAGAATATAGTGTTATTACACTATATTCTTCACTTAATGACATTATAGTTTTTTTTCCATTAGCATTCATGCATTAAAACCTATAAAAGACCACTGCTGAATATAGGCCTCCCCCATAGGCCACATAGGGGGATTTTACCATTGTTGCCACACTTGGCAGACAGGCCGGCAACCGCAGTCTTTTTACCGCAGTTAAGATCCAGAAGGCGTTACTGCCCTTCTCCTATTTTCAGTCTTCAGTTTCCCTTATCGTCTCTTACGACATATGGGTAGTGGATACTCTTGCACCGCCACTCAACATTTTTATACAACCTTAAATGGAAAATCAACCAAATTTTAAGACACTACTTAATTATCATCAGCCTAAAAGTTCACTGCTGGATATGAGACTCTTTCACTGTAGGGAAGATATATCTTAATCGTCTCAGCAGGGCTAGCATGGGCAGGAGACAATTTTATCCCCGGGAAAGGAGAAAATGTTTATCCCTCGCTTAGTTTTATCCACCCTTCGAGCATGGGCACACCGGTGGATATAATATCCACAGTAGATAAAATGGGAGATAGATTTAGATAGATTTTTTGTATGAATATAAACTTAAACCCACGTCCATTGAACTAGGATAAAATTGTCCCTTTCAAATGTCAAAAAGCATAATTTTTTATCTTTCATTTGGCTCCATACTACGGACGGGGGATATATGTCTACTCGTTATGTCAAACAGGGATATACTTCTCCCCGTTGCCGTGCTTTGGCATGAGGACAAGATAATTTTATCTCTTGTCAGTGGATATAACCAGGGGATAATTTTTTTGTCCCCAGGCCATTCTAGCTGTGCTGGTGGATTGACGATCGCTTTACCAGACGTCACACACCTTTGATGCAGGTGGCCGTCGCCAATCCAGGTATGTTAAGTCTGACGAAGACGTTGAAGACAACGAACATGGTTATATCCCATCTATCGGAAGCCATAAGATCTTTCTGGCATTTCCTATCGTCGCTTCTTACGCTCACAGGAAGTAATGGAGTGATGAACACTCTTACACTGCCACCACACGGCTTTAGGACACTACTATTACTAAAAGTAGCAAATTCAGTTTACATTATTATTACAAAATAATGTCCTCCAGATCGAATTTTGGTGAAGCGGCAAGCCTCAACGGAGACTAGCTATTAGCGCAGTAGAGTATTATAATGTACGGGTGTGTGCGCAAGCTCAAGGTGCACTCTCCATTCATCACGACCGAGGAGAGATCAGAGAGCTTTTTACGTGCTTTCCGAGGCACGGAAGTATAACACCCCCAAATTCCTGACTCTGGGCTGCTACTGAGAATTTATTGACAGAAAACCCAAAACTGTTTTTGGCCCGAACCGAGATTCAAACCCATGGCCTCATGATCAGCACACGCGCTTACGTTCACTGGACCGACGAGGCAGTCTTTATTAATGGTAATTAAATTACCCAATTACATTTTTTTTAGATATTTTTAAGCTTTATAAAGGTCACTGCTCCAGAATGCGCAAGCTGGCAGAATTTCTAAGAGTTCCGTTCCCTGTTCCAGCACCCAAGGCAGTGATTGTAGTCTATTCACACACTGCTAATGCTGCTTACTTTCAACTACATATCTGTAGGGTTTGATTTGGATCTGTGTGGTAGTCTTGGATGTTGCCAGAGGCTTACTAGTCTAGAGTTCCCCACGTTTGTGTGATGTAGTTGCACCTCTCTATGATATATCAAATATATAAATTTATTTTTTGTTTGTTTTAAAAAAAATTAACAATAGATTTTTATTTAATTTTAACAATTATTTCTTTATATCTTCAAATAAACTATTATATTAAAATTTATTATTACCTGAGAGCCAGATCCACAAGGGTTAGCAGTAGGATAAATATTATCTATTTCATTGTTTTGCATTTCGCCACAGTCCCTGAAATTAAGGAATACGTTATTTAAACAGGAAGTTTGAGAACATTCTTAGAGAGAATACCTAGAGTCATTCCGTTCTTTATATTTAAACAATAAAATATAAATAAATAAATAAAAATACTGTCCCATGTTGGTCTGGGACTTATAGATCCCATGTTTATAAGGGACTTATAACAAAAAATAATATGCCACCTGTGTTACTTGCCTAGCATGTCGAAAGATGCGGCTAATAGCATATTGGATTTGTGATGAGTAGCTCGCTGCTCTTTGGACTCTGCCCACCCCCTCGGAAATTACAGGCGTGACGGATATATGTTGTTGTGTATGTACTCGCAGGTGTGGTGGAAATAATAAGTGCTAATTATGTTTTCTACGCATGTGTCTCATATTAACATAAGTGTACGCAAAAACAGATGCACTCCCTCCAGTTTAGGAAACTAAACTGGAGGGAGTGCATCCCTGAGTGAATTCTTTGAGTTAAAACTAGGGCTAGGCTAGATGTATCGTCAGACAGGAGTATAGTCGTAACACGCCCAAACCAGAAATACAACAATTTGTGTTTTTGCACATATTGGCTTTGGTTAATACTCGAACCCAAGACTCGCGGTGTAGTAGTAGTTAGGTATCCTACATTTACAAATCATAGTGTTAAAACGTGTAAGAAAATAATTTTAATTATATTCTACACCCCTCACTTATTAGCTCAGGTGGGATTTCCTAGTCAGGGGTGCAGAATGTCATAAGAGAGAAAGAGAGATGTGGCGGTATTGCGATACGTCGCTCTTCATACCATTGGCACAGAATAAATAATTGCCATCGGTGGCCGAAACGTGATCGGCGGCGGAGCGATATACCCCGTGGCTCTGCTTTTAGATGGCAAAGATGGAACACCATGTGGTTTTAGTCGGTGTGTCGGGTATGCGTAGGCAATTTTCCCAAGCAAAAAAGTGGAATGTGTCGGCGATGCAGTAAATGCGATTTCATCAGAATCCGTTGAGCCAGTTTCGAGTTTTAGCGAGACTAACGGACAGCAATTGATTTTTATATATAGAGATGTAGACAATTAATTACGTAGTTCTATTACACGAAAATCACCAAGTATGTAAAACCTACTTAAAGACGCACACGATGGAGCCGCGTGTCACGAGGCGCCGAGTCAACAGGCGCCGACAACCCGACGCCCGTGCAAGTTAGCATCGGATTTCGACATTCTTCGGTCACACTTCGACCAAGCTAATCACTATAAATTATTGTAATCTTTCTTTTATTAAAATTATATTTTAAGAATTGTTTTTTTTTAAAGTCCTGCGGCTGCAGCTAACGTAATTGGCGCAGTCGGTAGGATATTAGGGTCAGTACGCGGCGTTAAAATTTCCAAAAATCGGTAGATTTCGGTTGGAGCTGAAAGGCGCTGATTTGGCTCTCTAGCCTTAATCTAATATCCGAACCACGTGGCAGCAGCACCGGGGACGAGTATCCGAAAATCGATACGGAGGAAACCAAAATGATATTTATTGTAAGTACGCAAAACTTTCTTTTTGTGTTGCTTTCCTTTTATCCTTATTGTCCAAAATTTTTCACCCAAAGAATAGGGGCCTAGCGAGACTGGTTTTCGACAGTCTCGCCGAAATAGATTTAGATAATTTAAGGAATATTGAGGAAGAATTAAATATTTTATATTTGCAACATCGTAATAATGATGTACACCCTAAAACTCTCCAGCCGCCTCCAAGAGCACAAATACCAATTCCAATGCTTTCTCAATCTAAGCAAAATTTCCAGCCTCCACCTATGATGTTAGCACTCGCTACTCAGAGACCGATGTGGATGCCATCTCAACCTCAACCATTTAAATTTACTCAACCGCAAAAGCAATTTAAGTTCAATGCGGGCCCTCAACATCAGTCTCAGTACCGCATGCCAACACGTACTCAACAAATGTTCAGTGCACCACCACCGAATTATAACCCACGTAGTAACGTGTTCCGTATTCAGCCTCGTTATCAGCAGCCTCAGAATCTTGGCCCTAAGCCTATGAGCGGTGTTCAACATTTCATGCCTAAAGCCTTACCTCCTACAGGACGATTAACTGGCCTTGATTGGAACAAGCACGGTAACCCACCACCTTCGAATAATTTAAAAGCCGTGAAATGAATTTTAACGAGTGTGACGGCTATGATAACTATTACTATGAGCCCGACTACAACAACTATTACGCGGAATACTACGAATGTCCATCTTACGCGAGTGGCTATAATGATTATGTAAACCACGAGAGTTACGGTCCCGAGTTTGTTCCTGTAAACGATTATCCAAGCGTCAATGATACAGAAAACGATCCTCAGCCCTCCACTAGCCAACAGGAAAATTTTCACGAGGATTCCCCTTCAAACAAGCCAAGATAGAAGTCAATTTGCAGACCCAGCGTCAGCTACCATTTATTCAGATCTTAGACCCTCCGTTGAAGCTTCTCATCGATACCGGAGCGAATCAATCTTTTTTGAGCCCGGATGCTGTAGAAAGATTTTTCCCTCATTATCGACTTGACTATGACCCTTTCGAAGTTACTAATGTTCACGCTGTTAGTCGAAATGATTATTCCATTACGGCGCCCTGTTTTCCGGAAATTAACGATAGCGAACCGATAAAGTTTTTCGTGTATAAATTTCATAACCATTTCGACGGGTTAATTGGGATCGTTCTGTTAACTAAGTGGGAAGCAAAGATCGATTTAAAAGCATTACATTTAACTACTCGGTCTGCAGTGAACCCAATACTGTTATATAATTCACGAAACGTGAACCTGTACGAAGATATAATTCCTGCGAATACTTCAAAGTTAGTTAGAATTATTGTTGACAGTAGTGATGGTGAAGTCTATATTCCTGAACAAATTTTATGTAACTGTGTCATTCACGAATGCATAACCAGCGTTTCCCAAAATAAAGGTATTTTAGAGATCGAGAATACTAGCGATAACGATGTCGTTTTTTCCCTGGACCGCCCTGCTCACGCACAGTTGTTTAACGTTGAGTGCACGCGCACCCAGACTATAACCGAACGCGCTAAAGACGTTTTATCGCGACTCCGCACTGACCATCTTAACGACGAAGAAAAGGCTAATTTGATGACTCTTTGTGCCAAATATCATGACATATTTTATATCGAAGGTGAAAATTTAACATCAAATAAAACACCGCATCCGTATGACCGATGAAATTCCGATATACACAAAGAGCTATCGATATCCTTTTGTTCATCGACAAGAGGTACGCGATCAAATAAATAAAATGTTAACTCAAGGTATTATACGTCACACCCTATCACGAATATCTCAGATGATCTGGACAAACTTGGTAAACGCCAATATTTTACTACCCCGGATCTGGCCAGTGGTTTTCACCAAGTAGAGATGGACCCCGCTGATATTCCAAAGACGGCATTCAATGTCGAACACGGCCACTTCGAATTCCTTCGGATGCCCATGGGCCTGAAGAACTCGCCTTCCACGTTTCAAAGAGTGATGGATAACATTCTCCGGGGTCTCCAAAACCAGATCTGTTTGGTGTACCTCGACGATATCATAGTATTCAGCACCTCGCTGCAGGAACACATGGTCAACTTAGAACAAGTTTTCCAGAGACTTAGGAACTCTAATTTCAAAGTGCAAATGGACAAATCAGAGTTCCTTAAGTTAGAAACGGCTTATTTAGGCCATATCATCAGCAGCGAGGGTGTGAAGCCTAACCCAGACAAAATAGCAGCGATAGAAAAATACCCTATGCCTAAATCTCCTAAGGAGATAAAGCAGTTCTTAGGACTATTAGGATACTACCGGAAATTCATCCCAGATTTTGCAAAAATAACGAAACCATTAACACAGTGTCTAAAAAAGGGTGAAAAGATCACTTTTGACCCCGATTATGTTAACAGTTTTGAGAAGTGTAAAACTCTTTTGACGAATAATCCAATTCTTAAATACCCGGACTTTAGTAAGGAATTTATCCTTACTACCGATGCGTCGAACTTTGCCATCGGTGCTGTTTTGTCTCAAGGGCCGATAGGTTCGGATAAACCCTTCTCATATGCTTCGCGTACACTTAATGATAGTGAACAAAATTACAGCACCATCGAGAAAGAGCTCCTGGCAATAGTATGGGCCACTAAATATTTTAGACCCTACCTATTCGGCAGGACATTTAAAATACTTACCGACCACAAACCTTTACAGTGGATTATGAGTTTAAAGGAACCGAACTCTCGCCTTACTCGATGGCGCTTAAAGCTTAGTGAATACGACTTCACTGTAGTTTACAAGAAAGGGAAATCAAATACGAACGCAGATGCCCTCAGTCGCATTGAAATCCATAACGAAAAGACTAATTCTCTTCTAGCGAATCCCTCGGAACAACCAGAACGCAGTCATGGTTCTACAACCGCTACCATTCATACGAGTCACGAAAATCCCATATTGCAGTTCCAATAACCGATGAACCACTAAACAAATTTCATCGCCAATTGGTTATCACTATCATAGGCGACGTAAAAAAGCGACCCGCGGTTTCGAAGCCTTTCGACACACATACCCGCATCTCGGTGCAAAGTAACGGAATCAAATTTAGAGACCGATATTATAAATGTAATAAAGGAGTTCGTGAACCCAAAAGTTAAAACCGGAATTATAATCAACCCCCCGTTAGGACTTTACTCAATTATACCTGTCATACAGAGTAACTTTAAAAGCTCCGCGATGAATCTCGTACTCGCCAAAAGCGAACTTGAAAACGTTAAACCTTACCTTAGGCAACAAGAAATTATTAAACACGATCACGAGGGCAAAACCAACCATAGAGGCATTAATGAGTGTTATTTGTCTCTTTCAAAAAAATACTACTGGCCAAAAATGAAAGAACAAATAACAAAATTCATTAATGAATGTATTGTGTGTGGCCAAGGTAAATACGACCTTAATCCTATCCAAACAAGATTTAACATTGTTCCGCCCCCGAGCAAGCCTCTAGAAATAGTTCATATGGACTTATTCACGGTAGATAGCGAAAAATACGTTACGTTCGTCGACGTATTCTCCAAGTACGGACAAGCCTATCATCTACACGACGGTACAGCCATCAGCGTTTTACGGGCTTTACTAAAATATTGCACGCACCATGGTTTACCTTTAACGATAGTAACTGATAACGGCACTGAATTCACTAACCAACTATTTTCCGAATTTTTAAGAATGCACAATATTAACCACCATAGAATACTTCCCCATTCACCAAACGACAATGGAAATGTAGAACGTTTCCATTGAACTCTTATCGAACATCTTAGATTACTAAAACTTCAGCGTAAAGACGAGCCAGCTGTAAACCTAGTAGGTACCATACGCGATTATCGCTTACAATAGTTCGGTGCACAGTTTCACGAAATGCAGGCCCTTCAATATAATGAGGCCACTTTGACCTCAGAGACCCACTAGACCTTACCCAGCATCTACTTCAACAGTACACTCAAAATCATAGAGAACAAATGAAATTAGTTTATAAAATTATAAATCATTCTACCTTACATGATCGCACAGTTTTAATTGAGAATAGAAATAAGGATAGAGAACCCGAAATTCAGTATGAACCACAACAGCAGATTTTCATAAAAAACCCGCTTGCTAGCCGACAAAAATTAGCACCCAGATACACTAACGATATCGTTCTGGCTAACCTACCTATACATATTTATACTTCACGAAAACGTGGTCCCGTTGCTAAAGCTCGCATTAAACGAGTCCCTAATAGCGCTAAATTGTTACAGAATTCCGTTGGTGATGATGGTGCATCTTGCTCAAACGCAGGAGATAAGACTTGAAAGTCTCAACGATGGTCCGGACCTCCTTCCTTACAAATTAGGTCGAACTCGTCTAGTGTCACATTACCATAGCTTTTTACAGTATATTCGCATCAATAATATAGAAGACAAAACTATTGCAGTGGGACAACAGTTATCTGACTTTAAATTAAGATTAAATAATGATGTTCCCTATATTCTCTTCAAATTAACTATTTATCTCATAAAATCAATAGAGTTTTAAATCATTTAAAAGGACTCGAACCTAGTCGAGTGAAGAGAGGTTTAATTGATGGCTTAGGATCTGCTATTCAAAGCTTAACCGGAAATTTAGATTATCAGGATGCTATTAAATTTGATAACGCAATAAAAAATCTCGAAAATAACCAAGTTAAAATTATATCGGAATTTAACTCGCACATAAGCCTCAGCAAGGAATGGGCGTCATAGACCAGTTAGTTAAAATTAGCAATCAATCAATGCTACGTTAGAACTTTTGTTGGATAGCACTGCTTATAAAGAAAATAGTTTAATAAAATATGCTCATTTCGCTCAGCTCTTGACCATCATAACGGAAAACGTCGATGATTTGATGGGAGAATTAGTTAGAATAGAAAACATGCTAGCTCTTTTGCGTGCCTAAGCACGCATCATTCAATGATAGATATCGATACTCTAAGGTAAATGATAGAAAGAGTAAGAATGATATATGGGGATGATAGAATATTAAATTTAGATTTACGCGACTATTATAGTATCATAAAACCAGGTTCATATTACGTCGAAAAACAGATAGTTATAGTTTTTAAAATTCCCATAGTTAGTGCGAACATATTCGATCTGTATAAACTTTCGATAGCCCCGAATAGGTATAACAAGATCCTTATTCCACCCCGTCCTTTCCTAGCAACCAATAGGGAAGCGTATGCGTATATGGAGGCTGAATGCCCGAAGGTAGACCAGCAGTACCTTTGCGAAGACGATACCATAAACAGAGTCAAGAATCATCACGACTGCACACGAAAGCTCGTCACAAACCACGCACTAGGAGATAACTGCAACTTGACCACTATAACACTGGGAAAGGAAGCCATGGAGCAACTGGACGCCGGGAACTATGTTGTCACGTTCCCTCGCACTACAAGAATCCATCTGCGATGCGGAAGAGAAGAATACAAGCAGCTTCAAGGAAGATATTTGGTAACCATACCCTTAAACTGCACAATGATGACGTCAGAATTTACAATAGTAAACGAGAACAACCAAGTATCCGGACAGCCACTAATAATTACCGATGTCCCACGTAACTTCAAAGAGGAAACCACATCTCAGCTCTCGCTGCAATCCATCGACCTGAGGAAACTACATGAAGTCTACAATCAAGTCATGAGAGAGCCGATAATGGTACAAGACACCATAGCTAGCAACACTTTGTACCACACAACTATTCCCATTTATGTAATGATAATTGGCTCGCTTATTACAACAGCCATTCTAATCTGTCGACGTTTCAATTTATGGAGATGCAGTAAGCCGCAACAGCAGAGCAGCCAGCCGCCAGCACCTGGAAAGCATTCCTATGAAGATCCTAAAAACGCAAAAGCATATCCAGCAACATTTTCCCTCAAAGTCGGAAAATAGTCGTTGAACTGTGGGGGGGGAGGAATTACGTAGTTCTATTACACGAAAATCGCCAAGTATGTAAAACCTACTTAAAGACGCACACGACGGAGCCGCGTGTCACGAGGCGCCGAGTCAGCAGGCGCCGAGAACCCGACGCCCGTGCAAGTTAGCATCGGATTTCGACATTCTTCGGTCACACTTCGAGCAAGCTAATCACTTTACTTTAGTTATAGAATTATTGTAATCTTTCTTTTATTAAAATTATATTTTAAGAATTGGTTTTTTTAAGTCCTGCGGCTGCAGCTAACGTAATTAATGTAACAATTCTTTAATCAATTTATTCTATAAATAATCTTTTTGTCCATAATTCGAGTACTCGACCAATACCAATGTTTAACTAAGTGTCTTTTCAATATTTTAGAAACACATTTTTTTTTATATAAGTTATATTAAAGTTAATGCAGGAACGCCATTGAATTTATAAAAGACGCAGGTTCGTGAGTTATTCTAATTACAGCCCGCGTCGAGCAATGGTACTGACAGTGTCAAAATGAACGAACAAGATGGATAGAAAAGCTTGTGCGTCACTGATTTTCACCGAGCTTTTCTATCGATTTGTTGTATGACCTTTAACGCAGTGTTCTGACGTCAATCGTGAACCCTTTCTTATTATAGAATACATTTTACCTATAGAAATGCGATCAATATTATTGGCTGTATTCAATAACTGGATATGATTTTTAAGGAATAATTATGAAGTGATTTAACTTTTGTTTTATTTAAATGGGAACACGTAAACAACTTACGTTTAATTTAAGGACTTGCACCTAACTAGGGCATAATGGTCCGTATTGAAATATGTACATAGTCTGAATCAATAAGCATAATCGACGGCTCCGTGGCGCAGTGACTTAGCAATGAAATGCAGCGTTAAGGGCCGCGGGTTTGAATCCCGCACGGAACAAGTATTTGTATGGCCTACAAATAATTGTTCTGGGTCTGGATGTTTGTCCTTGTGCAATTTATGTATGTAAACTGGACAGGAGGAGGAGTTCCACGCAACAGGAGATAATCCTAGTATCGAGGTAACGTTTTCGCCAAAAAAAAATTAAACATTCGTTAGTCATAAAATACCGCATTTTGCTTTAATTTCACATAACACTTTAATAAATTGTAAAATGTGACGCCGTTTGAATAAGTAATTACACATATTTCGATCATAGTCCGTAGTCTCTGCCTACCCCTCTGGATAACAGGCGTGAGAGTTTATGTATGTAAGTATGTATTTCTATCATGTCTTCAATTTATTACCAAGCTGTTTACTTTTACCCAAATAATTACTCTTGCGATAATCATAGTGAGAGATAAATTGATGAAGTATTCTAGCAAAGATGTAAGAGCGAAGAGGGTCGAAAGCGAAGTCTGATAACTATATTAAGAACAGCTCAAATAAGTCCACCCTGCAGGGCTAGCATGGGCAGGAGACAATTTTATCCCCGGGGAAAGGAGAAAATGTTTATCCCCTCGCTTAGTTTTATCCACCCTTCGAGCATGGGCACACCGGTGGATATAATATCCACAGTAAACAAAATGGGAGATAGACTGAGACTTAGATAGTATTTTTCTATGAATATAAACTTAAACCCCGTCCAATGTACTAGGATAAAATTGTCCCTTTCAAATGCCAAAACAGCATAATTTTTTATCTTTCATTTGGCTCCATGCTATGGACGGGGGATATATGTCTACTCGTTATGTCAAACGGGGATATACTTCTCCCCGTTGCCGTGCTTTGGCCTAAGGACAAGATAATTTTATCTCTTGTCAGTGGATATAATCGGGGGATAATTTTTTTGTCCCCAGACCATGCTAGCCGTGCTGGTAGCTACTACCCAACTTACCCAAGCAGCACACAAGCGTTATGAACATCAATATATCAGCCCACATAGAACTTAGAATTCTTTTAAAAGCGTATAAGAGTGTTGAAAAGGGGTTACCTATATCCTTATAAGAGTGGTTTATGAGTTATTATACAGCACAAGTTGTATAAAGTCTGTATTATCGTAGGGTTGCCAACCGTCTTGTTTTCCCAGGACATGTCCTAGTTTTTGTAGTGTCCTGGCATGTCCTGGATAGTTTTAAGCAGCGTCCTGGGTTTTTAAACCGCCCTGATAAGGTCATGTATTTTAAAATTCGCGCGCCACTTTTACAATTCTTACGTTACGAGCGGCCGCACGGCGTTTTTATTTTGTTATGTATGGTATCGTTTGAATCTAGTCACATACATTCGCCACGTTGGCGGTTCGGTTCGCAGTTATGTTTAAAAAGGCCTATACTGCGTCCTGTTTTTAAACTGAATTGTCCTGGTTTCTCCAACTTCAAATCCTAGTTTTTTAAATTTCGGGTTTGCAACCCTATATTATGGTATCTAAGTAAGCTTAGGGTTCTTAATCAGAATATGAAATCTCTAGTTTACAACTTTAAGTATTTTTTAACACTTCAATCTGTAGTTTTATGACTTCTGTCTATGAGAGTGATATAAAACTAAAAAAATTAATAACAGCCATAGTACAACTTAAATCTGTATAAGTGACAGAATATCGCCATTTTGCATGCGCTGCGTGTTTATATTGTGCTAGTGAACAAAATTAATTTGTTATCAATATGTGGAAAAAAAGAAAAAGATTTGGTGCAGTAAAAAGACCATGTTAAATCTAAATTAAATTTATCCAACACTGTTCCTAAGACAAGATTTTTCATCTTTTATACGTATATCTAAAGAGAGTTATATGTTATGTTGAAAAAACTGCTATACAGCGTAAATAATAAAAATATCCTATTATAGAACTGATTAAAAACCAATGACTGCATTATTTATATAATCCATAACATACATAGTACAGCTACTAAGACTATAAGACCCTCGAAATAGCGTTTAGGTTGTTTAAAACACTTACCAAACCAATCCATTAGACCCAGGTTCTGAACATCCATAGATAAGCATATGATGAGCCGTGTGCATTGAAGCTTTTGGCACAAATCCAACTGAAAATGAACAACACTTATTATAGTTATTATGTTCTAAAAAGTTGCTACTGTACCGTACATAATCAAAAACGATTTTATAAAGAAATCATTAAAATAAAATACTAGAATAACGTTACGAAATATTTCAAGCAGTTGTCAGGTACGTACAGTATTATTTCTTAAATTTTTTTTATAGGATAAGGGTGACAAACGAGGACACAGTCCACGAATCAAGATGCCGTTTGTGCTACAACTATACTACTAATATAGCTGCAGCATGGCTCTACCACGTGAATGTACATTATACTTATAAGTCAGTGCTAATGTAAAAAGACATCATCATCATCATTAGGGCCATTCACAAGTCAACTACTGAACATAGCCAAGGTATTCCTTGTGCCATTGCTTCCTCAAGAAATGACACAAAACACGGTCATGAGCCACCTACATCCCTCAACTTTCTGCAAGGAATTAAACTTCTAACTTCTTCAACTTCAGAAAGTATTAAATTATTTTATTATCTTTATGTTTCATGAAGCCAGAATTTATTTGATACTTTTGAGTCGACGGTATCTAAATTGGCAAAGATTGCGCGTATATTAAGAATACAGTCGATTTGAAAACCGAGAAAAAGAAGAGAAAGAATTTAGAAGTCTTTTTGGCACAGGCTAATGAGGTGGCGATGTTTGAGAATATCTAAGTTTAAGAGGCACGCATTCCTCTTAAACTCGCTAAATGGTTGGATGTAGCGTTGACGTGAAACTAACGCAAAATTAGGCATAAGAAAAGATGGTGAGCTAATCCTATTCTATTGAATAGCAGAAAGGCGTAAAACAGATAGAAGTTATAACCCAGAAACACTTCACCCCAGCTTTGAAAGACGTTTTTAAGATAGGGGACTGAATCATTGGTATTATTATCATTGGCATTCACTCAACATAAATTAGGTTTTCCAGTGATTCTACCAAAGTGTAGTCACTTTGGTAAAATCACTAGAAAACCTTAGCACTATTCTCAATGATCAACAATCATCTTCCAAAGGGTAGATCATAAGTAGAACTAGAGTAAACAACATAGCCGAATGAGTAAGCCTAAGTGGCAGTAAGCCTGTAATATAATCAGAAAAACCAACATCAAATAACAGTTTCTTGAGTGGTAGCCCAGTAGCGGTAAGCGCAATTAAGTGTAGAGCACCCCCTCTAGATAGAGTGACAACTTGGAAAGACGTTCGTGCTAGCAGTCGACGGATGCAGGTGACTCAGGACCATGCTTTGTAGTATTCTTTAGGGAAAGCCTATTATGATCAATTGTGGACTTGTGACGCTGCAATGATGATTATTCGTTATAATAATGAAACAACATTCGCATTTATATTTAAAATCAAAACATTAAACTAATAACAAATATTGCTATTCGAAACACTTGAAGAAATTATTACAACAAACAAACAATATAAAAACTGTAAACAAACCCATATAAAAGTTTGTAATCGGTGAAATGCGGATAGGTGTACAAAGGTAGAGTTCATCCTGAAATGAAAAAGATATATTAAACTTAAAATAGTAAAACATTAATTCCTATTATGATGGGCCGAGTGCAAGTTTTACCGGTTTTACAATTTTCGTAACCGAATAGGCAGATTCCCAAGATAGTTAGGTGTTTCCTACTATGCAATAAAGTTATCTTAAGAATCTGCCTGTTGTCACAAAGTAAAGTAATTTACTGATGTTAAAAAACAATTAATATGCATTAATATATTTTGTCGCACGCTTACGCGAGCAAACAGAGTCCAATCCCCGGCACTAATGAAATTGTTGGTTGCAATTTAAAGTGACGTCACGTGCCACGTACTTGGCGGTGAAGGCAAATTGCGTGAGGAATGTCCGAGAAATTAAAAATACCCCTTATTATGAGTCTCCTATCAATTAAGGTAGCGGACGCTTTACCCGTTCCAAAACTCTCTCAGAAAACGTTACATTCCTCATAATTTTGTTTATAAATTTTGCAATGTAGGTACTTCCCCGTCCCCGCGAGCTTACGTATGATTTGCCCTTTGACATTTTTATCTATGCAAATAAATAAAATTGAAGTGTCTGTCTGCAATATCGAAATATGTATATGCGTTTTATTGAGCCGAGGAGGTTATTTGCATGCCATTAACACAGGAATAACCGTTATTAAAAAAATGTTTGTCCGTCTGCCTGTCCGGGCTCATCTTTGGAATAGCTGAACGAATTGTAACGAAACTTCACAAACAGATAGAGAGCAATGCTATGAGTGATTCAGGCTATATTTTGCCCAAAATGCTTGGAAAGTTTTTTTTTTTTGAGGAAAAGAAAAATGTATAAAATAGATGGTCTTTGATATTATTATCTTAACTCTAAATAACGCCACATTAATTGATCCTACCCCAGGCGGAGCCGGGGCGGGTCGCTAGTTTTTAATCATACTCCACAGTTACTTTTAGTTAACTTTTAACGCAATTACCATCAACATTGTTCCTTTATTTAAAATATAGAATAGTAACCACGACACTTCTTACTGAGACATATTTTTAACTCATATCACCATGTGCGTATAATAAAACTCAGCAAAATAACCATAGTACAATATAACAAAATGACCATGTGAAATAGGTTTGATTTAAAATTTTAGGTGTACAATACCGTGCAGTGGCGGTGTAAGAATATCCACTACCCTATATCATCCCGTGGGTGTTGTAAGAGGCGACAGAGGGAAACAAAATCAGGAGATGGGCACCAGTCTGCCTAACAACGACTAAAAATAAAAAATTGCGGTTGCCAACCCGCTTGCCAAGCGTGGCAACTAAGGCAAATATCCCCCCTTTGAGACAATCTATGGGGAAGCCTATGTTCAGCTGTGGACTTTAATAGGCTATAACGCAGCAGCGTATGGGGTTTCTAGGCTCTAACCTCTTGTCCAGCGTAGTGAGTATAGTGAAATCATTAAAATTCAAAGGCTAGCAATTTAAAATATTATCGCGTGGAGAATTATTCACTCCGTTCCCTTCCGCGGCCGCCTAAGATGTACGTAAGGCCATGATTAAATTAGATATGCAAAAGAGCTTCCTCTAGGACCACCGCTGATTGCAGCTTAGGAAAATTCATACTACAACGAAATTTCGATGTGCAAGAGTCGTGAAATAAACTTTCCAGTCCGTTTTTGAGCCGGGTCGATGACGGAGTACAATCTAAAGTACCTAATGGGCATCTTATACTATGATAGCTGACCTTTTTTTACAATAAATGACAAATAAGATAACAGTCCGTCTGATGTTAAGTAGGTACTGCAGCTCATGGACACGTGCAATTACCTCTTACTACGGCTAGGGTTGTGCTCATAGCAATATCATGTTGATGAAACCTGGACGTCTGATAAGTAAAACATTTCGTACATCTATACAAATAAATAAAATTGAAGTGTCTGTTTGTAATGTCAAAATAACAGCTTTTTACTAAATGCATATGAAAGTATATAAGCTACTTATCACAAAAACACGATTTTTAAAATTTTTGTCTGTCTGTCTGTCTGTTTGTTCCGGCTAATCTCCGAAATGGCTGGACAGATTTTGGCGGGACTTTCACTGGCAGATAGCTGATGTTATAAGGAGTAATTTAGGTTACTTTTATTTTAGAAAAAGAATTAGGATTCCGCGCAAAAAAATAAAAACCCTAAACTACACGCGGGAGAAGTCGCGGGGAACAGCTAGTAAAGTATAAATTTCGACAACAACCTCTATTAAAACAGGAAGGAGAATTTGCCCTGTAGTGGAGATTTTATTTAAGGAAGTTCTTTTAGAGTGATCATACCATTACCATTACAGCTTATGAAAAGTCCACCGCTGAACATAGGGCTCTCCCATAGATTACACATAGAAGGGATATTTGCGAAGTTGCCAAGTTGCCACGTATGGCAAGCGGCTCGGCAACCACAGTTTTTTTTTAATAATCTTGAGTTGTTATTAGGAAGATGCTGCTTGCCCATCTCTTATTTCAGTTTCCCTCTGTCACCTCTTACGATACCCACGGGATGAAATGGAGTAGCGGATATTCTATCACCGCTACTATACGGTGATCAATTATAATATTAAGTAAATAAAAAAGTAGTTAATAATATGTTATAAATAGGAATGACACTTCCTCTAAGTTGTGAAGAAATTCATGATTATTCAGCAACATTGTACAAAAGCTTGCTTGAAATGATGTTAAATTTGTTGTTTTATATCTATAGTAGCAACGTTACTTGTATACTGGCTGCCCGTATATAATTCTTATCTTTCGTTACATATCATCGATTTGTTGATATGCGGGACTGTTGCGAATTACGCAGTCAATCACTACTTTAGAGACTTCTTTAAAATGCTGAATGTTAACATTTTTGAACATTAATTGTAAATGTTGATACTTAAATTTAATTGTAATTATTCAACAACAACAAAAAAAAGATTAAACCGTAGTTAAAAACAAATCACACTTATTTATAAGGGTAATAAAAACGTTAGATGTTTTAAACATAAATAAATAATAGAAAATATGTATACTGTGCTTAATTGCGTTGGGTTTATTTAAAAGAAAATAAGTTGCTTAATTATTTTTATATAATTTGTGGAGTTCCCATAACAGAGATAAATATTATTGTGTAGGATTTAGCCATATTTTAATTAATTTAACCCAATTGTCTCGAAATTTTATACTGTTTCTTATGGAAAAAAAAAAGTGAGATTTGCCGAGACACTCCCTCTCTCAGACGAATCGAAAATCGAAAGTGAGATTGAGTGAGATTCGGCTGAACCTGCTACCTTTTATCTTCATATTCATATCATAGATTTATAATTAAAATGCAATTGGTTATAGGAAAACAAGCAAAACATGTGAACAAATATTGTTGCTGTTTATTTGTTTGCAATCTCTATGAAAATATAGGGACACAGTCTGACATAAAACTGAAGAAACTTGTTTTTTTAAAAAAACCGCGTAAAATAACAAATAGCTGACTTGAAGCACTGACGTTCCAGGAATTCTGCAGTCTGTGAACATGTTCAACATCGTCCCCGCCATTACATTAGATTTGATAGACCACAAATCCTCGCAAAAGAACACTGATTCCTACCATTCGCACGGCTATTGAAATTAAAAAACACCCTAATTTCAATAGAGAAGATGGATGGGTACTGCCATCTGCATGGGATCCTATAATTAATAAAATTAAATCCAAACCCAAGCATACCACTGCAAGATTTCAAGATACTATAAGCTCATTCTGCACAGATCGGACCAAAAATTAATAATTAAGAGTTCAAAACTGAAGGTAGCGGGGACGTCAAACACCTCAGTCTCCCCCGTGACCATGGGTGCTGTAAAGCACCCGAAACGTCGGGAATTAAAAGTTAAATTAAGCGATAGAATCCGTAAAAATTTGTTTCATTTAATGTGTAGTGTTCGCATAAATATAAGAAATCATTATACCACAGCTCTACTTAGAAATATTATAAAAAATAAAATTGGTTACGGGTGTGATTTTATCTATGAACATTACAATATTCCCCTGAATATTGTAATGTTCATAGAGATTCAGAGACTATCCACTAGATGCTGCAATATATGATAAAATTATGTAAAAGCATTTTTTTTTAATTAGAAAATCTGCATTTATAATTTCATGAAATGAAAATTAAATCAGGTGTTACATATTGAAAAATATTAAATTGGATTTAATAGTGATTTGTTCTAGAGATATTCAAGAGGAAAAGTTAACTAAAATAATATGGTCAATATACACACAAATACATGTATTTAAAGACAGTAGAATTGGACTCCAAGTACATCAAAATATGCAGTAAAGTAGAACTTTAAAATATCTGAAAATAGCAAGCAACTAATAACAACTAGGAAATTTAAAAATATTTTATTTTGACACTATTCATAATTTCTAGTAATTGAGACAAACAAGCACATCAGTCATCAGACAAGCAAATGATTACTCTATAAAACCTAAAGGCTTATTATAAAAATGTTACAACTTTATGCTGCTACAAATGTTTGAGATTTTACTGGTATTCTTTAAATAGTTAAGTTAAGCTGACTTTCAATACCAAATGTAATTCCCCTAAAATCTGCCACTGCCATTCCTGACCTGGGACTCTCTTGCTTTGCACTGTGAATTTGCCACATAATTAACTACTCAAGCGCCAGACCAGCACCGCCAACTTTCGGCTAACCGCCAGCGACTGCACAGCTAATAAAAATTATTTGACCACTTTCAACCTGTCGTTCGCAAACTACAAGTGCTATATTAAAATAAAAAATACAGTTATAAAGCTGAATAATTAAGGAACCTAACTATTTAAGAATCAAGAAGTATAATTTTAATTTGATAGTCTAAAAAAAAGGTTAAACCTGAAAAACAGTGATGAAAACTTTCTTTATAAAAATATTTATTTATGGAAAACCCTTAATTTTATATCTATTTTAATAATATTTAAAAACTAGATTAAATTACCTTTCTAACAATACCAGAATAATTAAACTTATTCCTATGACACACACTTCATGATCACAGATTGTTAACTAATTTGTAAATTTTTTTTTGGTTGACCTTCTACTTGAGTAGTGCTACCAACATTATATATTGTTGAATAATTTCATAGGGATGGACCTTATGAAACTATTTTCATAGACGAGACGCGTTAGTCGATTTTTATGGCATTTTATTCCAGGACTATGTCGTGAGGGGCCCCTAGTACCCGGTGGCCCGGTAGATACCATGGTCCCCTGTGGCACTAGAGTGGTTAAGCAAGGAGGAGTGAGAGCCTCCATATTAATGACTAGGTACATATTATTAGACAAGATATTTCTCTGCCATAGTGGATAAATAATTAAAGAACCACTTAACTTGGACCAAAAAAGGGGATTTTTCTATTTTCTAATCAGTTCTTAATATCAAAGAACTGGGAAATGAAATGTAACATTTTGATAGCTAATAGAGTAGCAATTCTTAAGATTAGAATAAAAACCTCACAAATAACTTCTATGTAATCAAAACATTACATTTCATACTCAGACCAACAAAGTCAGAAAGACGGAGTATTGCATACATTTCAAGTAATACAAAAACCAAGCTCAGCTTATGAAAGAACAAGCACTCACATGCACATATGCACCCAAAATAATTTGCAACCAACAACATGTTTTAGAACCACAATATCAAAGGCCACATTGAAGAAGAAAATAAAAATATGTTTTAGGTGCATATGTGTGCATCTAGTAGTTAACTTTTATGGGCTCTCAAAGAAAGAAAGGAGAAAGATGTGTGCCTGAGTCCAAGTAAAGAATTTGAGTACCTATGGTTTGAGCATCACTTGAAATGTACTCTTATTTGTTGGCCTGTGCATGTATTATGTACAATACCTTACACTCTATATGACTGGGGAACATAATGTTATTTAAATTAATATAATATGTATTAAAAGCACTCAAATAAAGTTATAAAATTAAATAAAAATAAATTTTAAAGTGAAAATAATCGGTGTACATAAGTATGGGTAAGAAAATGTAAGAATAAAATAAAATAAATTTTACCTTATGAGGCCACACATTTGGCATGAGAAATTGATATGTATCAACTTCATGAGCAAATACGCATGAAATATAAACTAGAAGAGACGTGGCGAGAACAGGAAAAACCGCGATCTTCATATTTATAAGAAAATTATAGGTACTATGTAAATTTAAATATCAAACTTAAAGCACGATTTCCGTGTAGTGTTAAGCAAGTATCCAAGCACAAGAGTGAAACTTCTCTTTTTATTTTAGTTGTCTACACACCAATACACTCATCTAATAGTGATCAATATATAAAGCGGCAAGTATTTGTATTATTATTTTTCACGATAAATATCTGATCAATAACAACTAACGTCATTGTCTGAGTTGCCATTTAGAACAAGCACTCCCGGAATGCAGAAAGTTTAGTTTTCTATAATAAAATAATGCATTTAGTGTCTACAATATTTTGTTTGTAGATTAATATTGTAAACAAAAATTAAATTACGATTTATAAATTATCTATCTTGTTATTAAAGTTTATGATAAAAGAAAGAGGGGAAAAAGAAAGAGAAGAAAAGAGAAATAAGTAGAATTTCATGCGCTAGTGATGAATAAATTATTAAGGTTTATGTAGCGTTTTAACATGTTTTCTTGTCATTAGGTGGTAATAAAAGTTGAAATGTTATACAATAAAATAAAATATTCATCTTAAGTTCATTTTCTATTCATGAGTGTTGTTGTTGTTTTTTGTGGTTGTGCCGAAGTTTTATAATTTTTTTAACGTCAGTTAACTTTTTTGTCACGACGATTCTCCGACACGACGACGGTTATCCTTATAAACTTTATGGAACATGTTAATCGCCTGAACTCTTTAACCCTTTGCAAGTTACGTAGTAAGTAGTATCCTCTTAGTAGTCTGTGGTAGTAAGTAACTTAAGTAGATAGCTATACCCAACAAAATATGGCCGATTGCCAAGTATTTACGATTCAATAATAAAGAAACAAGTAAACGCTTTTTGTTTTTGATAATAACCTTTAATGATAATTTTTGGAGAACTTCTTTAAACAACGTTAAGAATTTTGTTTTTCGACTGGCAATATTTTGCGTTTTGTTCCGTCATTTTAATCCGAGAAAATGCAAAATGTTAGCATTTTATAATTTTATCAACCAACTATTTTTTACGGCTATGCATCCAACCTGAACAATTTAAATCCAGTAGATTTTAATTAAAGTAATTTTATAATATATAATATAATTCGTAAAAAAATCTTACTGTGTGTTGGCACTACTTAACTCTATAGGTAAAAGCTATTGCGTATATACTCATTCTAATGTTAGATGGCGCTGAACAGGTAGCATTTTAATGACAGAGGTGAGTGTTAGATGGCATTAAAATATGTTAGTTTATTTTTAATATTAAACATTAACTGGGCATAAATGACAGAAATATAATTATTATTTATTTATATATTGGCTAACCCCTTCTAAACACTAAGGTTAGATTTTATGATATATTAAAAATATAATAATTTTTCAATTATAAGAATAATTTGATAATTTTTTTATAGAATTATGAACACCTTATTTTACCCTCATATTAAAGGCGGCTACAGCACATGAGTGACATGAGTAAAGAAAACGTACCGCACAGAGGCAAAGCTTCACACAACCGCGCCACTACTCATGTGACCGCGCTATGATAGTTACACTTTCTTTACTCATGTGGCTACAGTCCAAATTTCAGACTTCTACGTTTAGCGGTTTGAGCTGTGCGTTGCTAAATAAATCAGTCACTCAGGACATCTTCTTTTTTATGTAAGTATATACTAGCTGTCCATCGCGACTTCGCCCGCGTGGAATTTACTACGATTTCATGGGTTTTAATTTTTTTGCGCGGAACCCTAATTATTTTTCTAAAATAAAAGTATCCTAAGTTACTCCTTATAACATCAGCTATCTGCCAATGAAAGTCCTGTCTGCCAATGGAAAAATCGGTCTAGCCGTTTTGGAGATTAGACGGAACAATAAGACAGACAGACAGACAAAAATTTTAAAATTGTTTTTTGTTATTAGTACCGTATATACTTTCATATGCTTTATTTATTTTAGTAAAAAGCTGTTGTTTTAACAATACAAACAGACACTTCAATTTTATTTATTTGTATAGATTATATACATACAATAAAAAGGAAGATCGAAATCATCAGATATTCGTTACTACAACTATGCTAAACTCATTGTACCCAAATTTTCACATATAAGAGGGCAACCTGATGGATAAGTGACGTCCGTTAATAAACAACTGCAACACCAGAGGAATTGCAGTTGCGTTGCCCGCCTTTTAAAAGAGTAGGCTTTTTCTTAAAGAATCAGTTTGGAAACAGAAAGCTAAAATTTGACGCATGACTGAATTTACCCTGAAAAATCATTGTCTTAAAATATAATAATAATAATAATAATGTCCTCCAGACCGAATTTCGGTCACGGCGGCCAGCCTCAACCGAGACTAGCCATCGGCGCAGGACAGGATTATAGTGCCCAAGTGTATGCGCAAGCACAGGTGCACTCTCTATTCCCTCACTCTCATAGCCCGATGGGACGGTAATTCGACACGATCGGAGAGAGATCAGGCGCAGGACCAACGGCTTTACGTGCTTTCCGAGGCACGGGGGTGAGACACCGCCAACTTCCTGACTCCGGGCAGCTACTGAGAATTTCTTGATGGAAAATCTCAATAACTGATTTTTGGCCCGACCCGGGATTCGAACCCGGGACCTCATGATCAGCAGTCGCACTACTACAACCACTAGACCAACGAGGCAGTCAATATATACAATAGGCAAAGGCAGTAAATGAACCCATATATTTATTGCTATTGATTTGATAATATGTAATAAATATTAAATATAATAATATATGACTTACATTACATTATTCATTTCGCGCTATGTGTGCAGTATGTTGCGCAGAGAAAACCATAACGGCTTCACTTTTAGTTAACGCTTGATTTTACTACCCATCTGTTTCTTATACCGTGCGCTATATATGAAACGATTCTCCAATAAAATAAAATAAATCATTTATAATTTACGTTCGTACTGCGAATGTCAAAGTCAAATACATATTAATCTGTCGTTTGTTTATGTTACAATCACTTGGCTTCAGCATGGTTTCAGCACAGAGCAGAGACCTGAGAGTATTTATACATAGTTTGCTTATAAATACTCTAAGTAGAAGAGACCACCTCGACTTTGTCGCGGCGTTGTCTGAATGAGCTGTGAATTTTGTGCGATTTCAAATGTTCCTTTTTAATAGTCTATGGGGTTTATGTCAATCTCAAAACATTAATTAAAGATTTCAAGGCAAAATGCGTTTATTTTATATTTGTATATTAGAATATTTGTGTCTTATCTATACAAATAAATAAAATTGAAGTGTCTGTTTGTAATGTTAAAATAACAGCTTTTTACTAAATGCACTAATTAACAAAAACAGTTTTTAAATTTTTGTCTGTCTGTCTATTTGTTACGGTTAATCTCCGAAACGGCTGGACCGATTTGACGGCATTTTCACTGGCGGATAGCTGATGTTATAAGGAGTAACTTAGGAAACTTTTATTTTAGAAAAATAATGAGGGTTCCGCAAAAAATTAAAACCCATGAAATCGTAGTAAATTAGAAAGGCATATAGAAAGTTATAATTAGAACATCCTTTAGGACAATTTATGTGTAGCAAAAATGCCACTTGCCAGGATAACCGACGCGCCGGTGCTATGATGGCAATATTAAATATTTTAGTATCTACCTACATCGAAAGATAGGAAATATATAAAAGTTATGTTACGGTATATTTTGACATATTTCAACACTTTATAGCGTTATAGGTGATTCATCTTTCTTCAGTACTAACTATTTTACGCATGGTTGTATCATGTTTTGTTAAATCGTCTTTTTGACAGTCTTTTTGGTCTAGTGGTCGTAAGCGCGACTGTTGATGACATGTGGTCCAGGTTTGACTCCTGATTGAGGCCGAAATCAGTTACGGGGGGTTTCTGTCAAGGAATTCTCAGTAGCAGCCGGAGTCAGGAAGTTTGCGATGCTTCAACCCTTGCCTTGGAAAGCATGTAAAGCCGTTGGTGGCCTGATCTCTCACCGTGTCACCTTTTAATAATATTAGTACAGAAGCGTCAGTGCAGACTAAGACCTCAAAGAAAGTGTGATATATCATTAGCGTAATTCTTTTTCGAAAATAGTCTTCATATTACAGTGTTTCTTTGAAAGCTATATAAATTTTCAGCATTCATATTTCTGGAGACAGTAATTTTTTCTCGTTTTTATTTTATCACAGTAAAGCGATGGATAAATCAATAGCTGGAACACCTTGCACTCCTCATGGGCTGGATCGGTGGACACGGAATACTTCGGGCGTCTACTTTATCTGAATGAGAAGATGATCTTTTTTTACAATCTCTGGGCAACGAGGAATTAATTTCATAGTTTTTTCATTAATTTTTAAGAAATGGGTAAGAAGAATACTATATTATTATATACCCATTAATAACCGTTATATAGATTTATAAAAATTGATCTGAACACTAATGATTTAAGGTTTAGACTTAAATATACTTAAAATTGCCCGCAAATTGAAATGAATAGATTTTCCTAAAGAAACCAAATGGAAGTACCCTGTAGCAGTAACGTTGCCTGTCGAGTCTCAAAACTACTTACAACGTTCCCCTCTTTGAAAAATTCGATTTCGTTTATCACAATAAATTGACACAAAAGACCGGTACCGCGTTCAGTAAAGGGATGCAATGCAAAATGTATATTTGGCGAAAATAGTTTTACGAACTGTTTCCTCAGCCTTTCCGTCCCTTAGTTTATTATGATTGATTTTCTAAATCTAATTTATGTACATGGTAGAGCCAAGCTGTAGAGGTTGTTACACGAATGGGTCGGCTCGACCGAGGTAGAACCACGATCTCACACAATACCAGAGTGAAATAGCAGCTCGATGCTGCTGTGTTACGTATGAAGAGTGCTGAGAACCGGAGACCTTTTTTACTGGAAACTAGGCATTCCAACTTAGACCCCAGGGGTAACAACCCATCTGCATTTTGATTCTTAATCGAGGATAAATGTAGATGTCTATGGACTGCAGCCAATTTATAAAATGAAAATAGTGAAAGTAAAAATTCAGTCAGTAATCAATAAATTCAGCTTAGTGAAAGAAATATTCCACACAAGCACTAGTATCTATAACTACAGAATAAATAATAGTACAAGAAGTTATAATGTAATATGTTCTGTAAAGCGTTCAGATTCGTACAGATTTTGTCCAAATAATAATATTTTTGTAAAATATTTGCAAGTTTTAATTTCGTTCTTATTTACCATCGCCATATGAACTAATGGCAATATGGCAATATCAACCATGAGGGATGCTATGGGGGAGGCCTATGTTCAAAAGTGGACTTTTATAGGCTGTAATGGATATGAACTTACCTCTGAACAGTAGAACGACCAACATTTAACACATTGAACCATGTTACATTGGCTACAACAGCCCTCTTCCAGCAGCGCTATAATTTCGTCATTTTTTAAAATATTTTTATCGTCCATAGAATGTAAAGATATTATATAAACAATAGATAAACAAAGTTATATAATTTAGGATAATAAAACTTACAATATTATCTAAACTTAAAAAGGTAATAAAAATTGCCTAAAATTTAATTGATGCTTAAATTTGTTCATTCGCGCTATTAAAATTTATTTAAAAAAAAAAAATTTTAAAAATGTATGATTTAAATTTGGAATATAAAGTCATAATACGCAAGGATATATTGGTTTCTCTTTTTAATAGATTGTAAAAAAATCGTAACCAACAGATTTTTACAAAGAGGTATATTATTGGATCACAGAATAAATTAGGGTATTATTACGATTCTTCTACATCAGCCAGCATGTAGGATTTGACGTAATGCTTGGCAGGCGGATTAGCGACTTTCGTACCTAAGGCGCTTTAATACTCTAGTTATTTTTGATTCATTTGTTTTCAAGATTAAGACTCCTTATTTATTACAACATATCTTTTTATGCTACAAAACTGACAAAACGTTGACACATCCATGATTGAAAAATCTATCTTGTTAAAAAACAAAACGTTCGATTTTATTTTTGTATTAATTCTAGTGCAAGTTGAAATAAAGTGAATATAACAAAGGGAAGTAGCAATATGTATTTAGGGATTGATAGGGAACAAGTTATATTGCACCCCGGGGTTGTATCACAAATTGACGTTTTATTGACTTGCAATAAATATTCCATTCACTTGAAATCAAGGGGCTAAGTTGTTGTGCTCTGTACTCTATTGACTGAAAACGTTAAAGGAATCGGTCACATCATAGAGCAATTTACTTTAGAAGTTTCATTATCTGTCTTTAAAAATATACTTTAAATTATTATTATAAATTGCATTACGAAAAATGCACTTTCGTTCTACTACAAAGTACGTTCCTTTATTTTTTATGATTCGTCAATCTCAGAAGAAGGATAATGTTTTTCTGGTGAATTTATTAATTATATAGTTATATTATAGCTTTGTAGTCCCGTGTGGCGGCGTATGAGAATCCCTCACTCAATTTCGTCACACGGGTGTGTTAAGAGGCGCCTATGGTATATTGCACAAAGATCTTATGGTTTCCGATGGATAGCGGATAAGCATCTCGTTTACGCCTGGCGCAAAATACCCAGACCGGCGACGGCAAACAGCGAATTTTGCGAGCAGAGACGTCTAGTACTGCGATCGTCAACAAGCATGACGATTAAGGCCAATTATCTCTACAATTGGACAGGCCCATATCGAAAAAATTTACGTGCTGTTGGTGATGAAGGAGAAGATACTTACTCTTAATAAAATGTAATGACTGTCACAACGATTGTTGATAGCAATAATAAAATCATTGTTATTAATTACAATTAATTATTATTATTATTAATTTCAACAATAGCTTCAATACAACTGTGAGGTCCGTCGTGAAGTGACGGCGTAAGAGCACCCAATATCTCATATAGCCCGTGGGTTTCGTACGAAGCGATCGAGGGAAATGAAATAGGAGATGGGCAGCAGCATCTTCCCGATGATAACAACTGAAAATAATAAATAAACTGCGGTAGCCAACCCGCCTGCCAAACGTTGCAACTATGGCAAATGGGGGATATTTGAGTCCTACGTTCAACTTTTATAGACTGTTATGATGCTGATAATATATTTGTAACTCGTAGCTTAAACGGCTTGACGAATTTTGAATTGCGGGTTGTCATTAAATAAGTACGCCTCGCGCATCCAGAAAAACGCTAATTTTAGAGATTTGAGCGCATTTGACGAACGTATCATTTTACTATTTACTAACATTAGATGTTTTTAACAATTTACTTTATAACTTTTTTTATACGTGGTAGAGCCATGCTGCAGCTATATTAGTAGTATAGTTGTAGCACGAATGGGTCGGCTCGACCGGGCAAGGACCACGCTCTCACAGAATACCAGCGTAAGATAACAGCTTAACGCTGCTGTGTTTCGTATGGTGAGTGTAGAGAACCGGAGACCCTTTTTACTGGAAAAGAGGCATTCCATCTTAGTCCTCACGGGTGACAACGCATATGCGCAGGTTGACTGAGTGCTCGTTTGTCACCCATGTAAAAAATACATTAAGGGTGACAAACGAACGCAGCGGAATGATATTTTACACTGATATTCTGGAGAGTGTGGTCCTTCCCCGGTCGAGCCGATCCATTCGATCTGCAACCATAATTATAACTGCAGCATGACTCTATCGCGTGTTAACCATTTGTCATAAAAATATTCAGTCGAATGTTTTTTTAGATTTTCTATCAATTAAGATCGCACCAAAATAGTATTTATCAATATAATTTAGAGATAAATAATTTAATACTATTTATATTTTAATTATAACGAGAACTAATTATTAAAAATTGTGTTTAATCTCCACGCATATGCAACCAGAGCAGTTTAAAGAACATTACTTTATTTTTTAATTTCTCCAGTAGTTACCACAAGTTGCGCGTTTACATCATAAGACAAGCTTAGCGCTTCGCCATCACAGACTCAATTTCACTCTCGAATATTTATATTCGACGGTCTGTTGAAGACTCACAGTAGTAAACAGGACGGCCAATCATGACCGTCGAAATTTCTCCGTAAATTTATCTCGCGGAGATTAGAGGCAGCCACATCATATATTCACCTTAACCTCATCTCACTCTGGCACACAGCCAATGAGCCAGTTGCCTGCCGTGCAATTCTGTAAATTGTAATAATCTCCCCAGCTGAGAGATCTTGGCTACCTAGTGTACGGGTTCCAACGAGCTGTCATAATTCTCCGAGGCACTATGTTGTGTTGGATATTTTTTGACCAAACAACGATGATAACTTACAGTTGTTAATGTTATAGTAAATTGAAGTTCTTCGTATTCATCACAGTAGGGCTACGATGGCTATCCGAATACAGAACCAAAGTACGAAACCTATCAAATTGCAGAGAGGTGTAAGATAGGGTGTAGAACAAATAGCCCGACTAGGTAAGTCCAACTTTGACCGAGAGGTCAAACGACGGATTCAACTTGGCTGAGCAGCGTTCGGGAAATTAGGGTACATCTTCTCGTCAGGTATACCTCAAAACTTGAAAACGAGACTACAACCAGTGCGTGTTGCCAGTGATGACCTATTGAACTGAGACGTGGTCCTTCACTGCTGGCCGGATCAGGAAGCTCAAGGTCGCTCAGCGAACTATGGAGAGGGCTATGCTCGGGGTTTCTCTGCATGATAAACTTAGAAACGAGGATATCCGCAGTAGAACCAGAGTGACCGACATAGCCCAACGGATTAGTAAGCTGAAGTGACAATGGGCCGGCCATATAGCTCGAAGAACCGATAACCGATGCTTAAAAAAGGTTCTCGAGAGGCGGCCTCGTACCGGCGGACGAAGTGTAGGGCGTCCCTCCACTAGATGGAGTGACGACCTGGTAAGACATGCAGGAAGTTGATGGATGCAGGTGGCTCAGGACCGTGCTTTGTGGCATTACTTGGGGGAGGCCTATGTTCAGCAGTGGACTTGTGAAGGGCTGTAACGATGATGATGATGATGAGCAGCGTTCAGGAGATTTCGACACATCTTCTCGTCACGTATACCTACCTCAAAACTTGAAAACAATATTATAAAACCAGTGCGTGTTGCCAATGATGATATATGGATCTGGCGACGCCGACGACAATGCTGGAAGTCGATGGGTGCAGGTGGCTCAAGAACGTACTTTGTGGCATTCTTTTGGGGAGGCCTATATTCAGCAGTTAATTTGTGAAGGGATGACTTGCACGTAGACACTCCTTCTTGGTTTAATACCATTTCAGCTTACTGACCATTAGGTTGTGTTGGTTACTTTGATTTTATCGTGATCATCTATATCTTATGGATTCTACCACGTAGCAAAACTTCGAATAAAGCCCTGTCCACTCGCTGATCCGTTTTAAGCTCCTTCATACGGCAACATGCAATAGTTTTACACTTTTTTAAGTCTGAGGAACACTGGCTGAGAAAGTGTACCAAAATTACTGAAACGCGAACTTATTATATTTATTGTTTTGGTTTTCGGTTTGAGTTTCGGTTTAATTAATGAAATATAATTTTAGAGACTATTGTTAAAGTTATTTGCAATGTCAACGGCAATATTAGTTATTAGGTAGTATATTTACTGGTTGGTAGGGCTTCTTTCATGCTAAGAAGTCTTTCTGGATTATGCCTAATGCCAAACAACAGTTCATCCGTTTTTATGTTCTTGCTTGAAGTGTAAGGGGGCCATTATTAGAAATAAAGAAAGAAAAAAGAAAGAAAGATTTTTATTTGAAGCTGTATGTTAAATAATTTTACCGCATGAATATATTATATTACATTAACATTATTGCAGCAACAGATAAGCATCCTACTCAGCATTGTGCCGCGGTGTAATAACCACAGCGCTGATATTTTGCCGGTGACCTTTTCAAGAACTCACGAGCAGTCGGCAAACATGTTTTGTCTATTACTAATTAAAAATTTAAAAATTAAAAACTAGAATAAAACAATAATAAAACTAAAATACAGTGCATTTAAACTATTTACTCAGTATTCATTTCTTTATTTGTTCTCGTTTGTAGGTGTCTGTGAAACATAAATTTATTTCTAAGAGGTAATAGAAATGGCTACATACTGTAGAGCACCAGGTAGTGTTACCAGAGCACAGGGTCGGCTTAGCGGATAGTAGACCGGCGAGATACTTGAAAATTATTACACCTAGACACTTGTAACTGCATCTGCATTACATTGCATACCTAATAACCTTACGTACCTACCTTGAATAGGCGCCTAGAATTCCTAATTTTATGAATAAACCTATTAAAGTTCTTGAGTAATTAAAGTCTGAAAAGTGCCATTTTTATCACTAACTCACTCACTCATCAACAACCTAAGCCACTTCTAGGTTACTTAGAAACTTGAAATTTGGCATCAAGGTACATAAGGTGCATACAAAACAAATAATCTGAAAACTGCATACTGTCAATATTCGGTGCCAACAAAATTATTATTGGTACGTATTAAAAACTAACCGCATTAATAACTTTGTCGACATCTAATTTTTATAATTTAATTTAAAAAAAGGAAATAGTTAAGCGTAAACGCAAGAAAAAAATGTTGCAGGTCATGTATTTCTTTCGATTATTAAAAGGATAAAACTTTTCTCAAAACTTATTGATATACCGCCAAAAACATAAGTGTCAAAAGGAGCTAAGTTCGGTACAAACGACTTTCAGTGGTCGTGAAGTCGTGTCGTGGGTTCGAACTTGGCCCTCTTTTCACATTTAAGTTTTTGGTGGTTAGAATTTTCCAAAAGGGTGGTCATGTCCTTACATATATATCATAATGTTGTACCTAAATACCCTGTACTATACCCTTTTGAATTATTTAAAGTGTATATATTTTATAAATAACAATTTTTACTAAGACAGTGTAAAACAGTGTTTCTAAATATTTTATATTGTTTATTAATTATTTAAATGAGTAAACGTTTCGTGTATAAAATCAAATAACTAAAACCAATGCAGTATAAATTAAGAATATGATATGGAACAAAAATGTAAATGGATATAATCTGTGAAGGTCATCCCTAGGGAATTTGTGACGGAATCAATTTCGGGAAACAGTAGACGATAAAGGAGGTAAAATATAGATTCATATCATTTTTACGATATCTTACAGCATGCGAATACCCATAAGAATTGATAAAAGAATTAAAGAATAAGTAAAACAGACTGGATAAAAATTAATTAATATTAGTGAATGAAGAATGAAGAAGAATCACTATCTTCAACATCATTACAGCATTGCCTCACAGGGGGGGATTTTCGCCATATTTGCCACGCTTGGCAGGCGGGTTGGCAACCGCAGATGTTGAATAATTATTAAGTTGTTATCAAGAAGACACTGCTGGCCATCTCCTGTTTCATTTCCCTCTTTTGTCTCTTATGACACCCACGGAATGATATGGAATTCGCTTACGCCGCCTCTACACTATAAGACTTTTCACGATTTTTCAAGCCATGTTTTTTATAACCTTGCATAAACCATGTAATAAATATATATATAACATAATCATAAGATTATGCAACTCATAACTATGATAAATTTTATATCAATATATAACTATATTAGATAACAATACAATTTTTATTCTACACTTTTTGAAATACGAATATATACACAAACTATCTAATTTAAACTAATTTTATTTTTAAATTTAACTATTACAAATAATATAATATATTAAATATATTTGTATATGTTATTGTGCTTTTCGATCGTTGATTGCGCCCGATCTCTCTACGGTCGTGTCAGATTTGCGTCCCATCCAATAAAGAGTGCACCTGTGTTTGCGCACTCACTCGTGCACTATAATCCTGTCCTGTGCAGATGGCTAGTCTTCGTTGAGACTGGTCAACATTCCACCACGACATTCGCTCAAAATAATATTATTCGTCTAAAACTTTAAAGTACTTTAATGATTACGTGTCGGTTTCCACTATCATTTAAAGAATACCTCGAAAAAATTTTTCGTGTGCAATAATTGCATATTTTAAGGTCGTGTAAAGATAATACCACACTGGAATATTCCGTGTTAAGGCGGGACGCGTTGCTAGTTAATAATAATTGAAATATGGTTCTATTCTCGCTCAAAGTTTAAAAAGCCATTCAGCCAGAAAACACAGCTAGCGTTCTTTGCACTAAACCACGTGGAGTGGGACTGCACTATTTTACCTAAGATAATTTAACGTTTTATAAAAAATAAGTATAAAGAATTAAACAAAATATTACAATTATCTAGCTCTTTCATATAGTTGCTTGTAGTCTAATATGACTCCATCTCCAGGATCATCAGCATCAGCATCATCATTAACACAAATTTGAACAGACGTGTACAACTCTAAAAGTGATTTGATCACGCTTATTTTAGTCCCTACTTTGATATAAATTACAATTCAAAATGGCCACCACTTTATCACATTTTTAGTTCTGAATCTCACATCGTCTCTGCCTGGGTGGTTTATAACCATAAATATCTTTATTAAAGAAAGCTTTTAGTAACATAATCATTTCTCTTGAAATGAAATTTATTTCATCTGAATTCTGTATGTAATTAACATTTTAATTAAGAACATATTCATGTCTCGAAACTTACAAATTATTTACATTTTACAAGCAATAATTAAGCAATAGAAAGATGAAATTTTGCCAAGGAAATTTCATTGCTTTTTGTTTTTGATGATATTTTCTAAAGTTAAAAAACAAAAATTATTAATTTTTGAATCAGGATATATATTATATGACTGTTCCTATTTCTGAAAATTAAATTGAAGTCTACCGACGGTGAAGGACAATATCGTGAGGAAATCTGCATGTCTAAGAAATTTAAAAAAATATTTCATAGTGAAGTACGCCAACACGGATTGGGGCATGCGATGTACACTTCCTTACCCTAAAGGCCCTCAGAAATGAGAGGAGGCCTGTGCCCAGGAGTGTGACGTATCCTCAGAAATGAGAGGAGGCCTGTGCCCAGGAGTGTGACGTATATTGGCTGTGCTAACTTTAATTTACTACCTGCTACCTTACTATAAGGCTTCACACGCATGGAGGCTAAAATGATCGGCCTGTTTCAATATAGGTGTTCTTTTTATACGCGTGCGTGGACGCTAATCAAATCGGGCGATTCAAGTGACGAGACACAAAAATCCGATCCGATCACGATCGGCCGATGACGTTACCATATTACATCTATAGTTTTGTACACATGAGCCCCGGATGATCGCCTTCAAAAAGGTACATGCATTTAATTTCGCACCAAAATGGATGAAGTCAACATCATTTATCGCGTATTGAAAAAATAGTCTTGCACATAATGATGGATGCACACGGTAATTTTTCGGTGTCTTTTGACGTATTTTATGAAGACACACACATGCTACTTTTATGAAATCCGTGTTGTACGGATCCAACCGTCCGGTAAGAAATCGTTCAAAGCGCGCTGACTGCTGCAGATGATTACCCAACGAAACAAAAGTTCCACGCGCAATCAATTTCACAATCGGCCGATGTGATACTTCCTAAAAACTAACCGGGCAGCTTTACATTTCAGGTTTTATTACTCGTCTGTTTAAACAGACAAGCAATTTGTACCGAACCTCAAAATAAACGAAGTTTGATTTTGTTTGGAAGATGCGGTTCATTATAAAACTATTTCCTCCAGGTCGAGTCTACGAAATTTCATCCAATGTTAATGAAATTTCGTAGACTCGACCTGGAGGAAATAGTTTTATACGATTTCTTTTCAAAATTCGGGAGCAATGAAAATAGGTCGGTCACAAAAATCTAAGAATATCTTTAAAAAATGTTTTAGTTAACCTTTATGACACCCGTGTATTGGTTAGACCGGCTACAGCTACATTTACAATCTAGATCATTATATTAAAACTTATCTCTTCTTATTCGTGTGCTTCATTACTGAAGGTCGTGTTTGTCCTGAAATGCTTTCACCGATGTGTCGACTAGCTTCCTCTATACCACTCTGTCCTCGGCTTGTCTCAGGGCAGTCGGAATATTAAGTCCCGTTATATTTTGAATCTGGTAGGACCAGCGGGTAGGTAATCGCCCACGTGATCTTTTTCCTTCGATCTTCCCTACTACAACCAATTTATTCAGATTGTCTGGTTGTCTCCGGGCAATATGACCAAAATAACTTAAGACTCGTTGGTAGCATATAGTGGAGAGTCTGGTAGTAATCTTTAGTTGGTCGAGAATAGACTTGTTGGTTCTTTTTGCTTTCCACGGTATATTAAAACTTATATGCGAATTAAAAGCTTCCACATAAAGGCAGAATACATTCACAACAAATCGTTACTCAGACACACTACTTATGAAATCTATTTTAAGAGTAGATTTAATGCTCGTAGTAAAATTAAGCATACTGCCGCGATATAGTTTACAGACAATATTAAATATCTGTTATAAATGAAAAATTAAACTAGGCTTATATACAACAGTGATACATTGACATCGGATCAGAATAGGGACAAGTACAAGAGTATACGGTATAGCTGCAATAAACTTTGTAGAGATGCACACACTGCTTTAGACTGTTTGACTGTCTCGTTGATCTTGTGGTCGTAAACGCGACTGCTAATTATGTGGTCCTGGGTTGGAATTCCAGGTCGGGCCAAAATCAGTTATTGGGTTTTTCTGACAAGAAATCCTTAGTAGAACCCCGGAGTCAGGAAGTTGGCAGTGTTTCACTCCCGTGCCCTAGAAAGCATGTAAAGGCGTAGGTCCTGCGCCTGATCTCTCCCTGGTTGTGTCGGATTGCCGTCAATGCCGAAATGGCATCAAACTAACTTGGGCAAGACATCACCAATTAGTCTGGCACACACTTGAGTCGCTATCTATAAGGCGCAAAAATTGATTTATCAGTGCAATGATCGTCATAAATCGATTTCGATGCATTATTGAGACCAAAAATATCGATTTAGGAAGCTTGATCAAAAGTTTCAACTTTATGCTAGGTGATCAAGACAATAAACTATCTGAAAGAAGATACTGAAACAGACTCCATACCTTACATAATAGTTTAGTCAAAGTCAAGATCAAATATTTAGTTTAATAATCATCAACTTAACTAATAGAATCAGGCGTTACTTTGCGGAAATTCATTATATTAAAGTTGGTAAAAATTACTTTGCTCATTTCCGCGTAATGAAATGAAATGATGTGTCTTACCTAGTTTGAAGAGTCTCTTCAATCTTCAAAATTTAATCATGAACTTACCAAATATATAAAATACGGGAAGAGATAAATTAAGAGTCATCTCGTATAGCATTCACACTCACATCACGACCCACAGAGACAGTAGGTAACATCTTATCAAATACTTACGGGAACTTATCTTAATATGTTTCGATAGCATTTAAAAGCCGATCAAAATCGGAGAAAGGAACAGAAAACATTAATATCACCGGATTATTTATGTAATTGTGTAAACATTTTCTCTTAGAGACAAACTTTAAGAAGATCCTTCTGGTTTTAATTCCTAATCTTTGAGATGTGTTAGTCCCTTCACAAACATGTCACGTGCGAGTATATGTATCGAGCCATGTGTCAAGGTGCCCGTAACATGCTCACGTTCTGCTTTGACTTGGATTTACGTGTTAGCTTATTGGGTTTGTAGGTGAAAGGACGCGGGATTATTGGAATTTTCGGAATTAATTTAGGTACTTGGATATCTATGCACGTCAAACTTTTTAACTTTAATTTAAAAAAAATAAATTAGATTATATCATATTTTGTTCAAGTAATAACTATTAATTTTTTTTAAAGTGTTATTTAGCTTCTTAGAAAATTGAACCTGAACCTGAAACCTTGTTGTAACTGGCTAATGCTGCTATTGGACACTTGCAACCAACTTTAAAAAAAGAAGGTCTAGCCTTCTTTACAACTACCAACTAAAGATTCCGAGTAATGGCCTACTACCAGCTACCAGTACTTCGTCGAAGTTTGCAAGGTGACATATGATATTAGATGCCATTTAGTGCTGTTATTCTGTGCCAGCGTGGTCTTTTTTTGTCAGTTGGGCCGAACTATTCGTGTTGCTGTCATAATACAACTTTAGTGTAGCTCTACCATTACCTTATTATACATCTTACATGATCCATTTGTTTCCCTAAGTATTGCAATGCTCATTTTTAGGGTAACTATTACGCTCTTTGCTTCCTTTCTAAATAAAATTCTAAATTTTACACAATTCTCTTTTAAAACACAAAATTTTTAGATACAATTATTTTACGTCACATGCCGTCAAGTTATTGAACTCATTACTAATTAGGCGAAACAGCAAGTACGACTACTCCCAACATTTACTCCGCAGGCATTATCTAACGCTTTTATTACAGTTTCCATTCTCTTTTAAATTTTGTTACGTAAACTATGTTGTCGTATTATTCGATATCTGAAGGCAAGACGACAAATCTGTAGACCATCTATGTCTAATGTATTTACGCACACGTATGTTATATTTATTATTTATAATATGTAAAAACTTGTTTTAATATTTTGGCGTGTAATACTCGTGTTCACTGTGCAGTGGCGGTGTAAGAATATCCACTAAGTATAATCCCGTGGGTGTCGTAAGAGGCGATAGAGGGAAATTGGAACAGGTGATGAGCGCCAGCATTTTCCTGATAAAAGTTAAATTTAAAGTTACAGCCTATATACGTGCCACTGTTGGGCATTGAACACTGACAGACCTCCCTTCATTTCTGAGAGGGTTTTAGGGCAAGGAAGTGTCCGTCGCGCTGCCCCAATGCGTGTTGGCGAACTTCACATGTATTCGAAATAATTTTTCTTATTTCTGAGACATGCAGGTTTCCTCACGATGTTTTCCTTTACCGCTGAGCACGTGGTAAATCAGCACTTAAAATTGCAATTAACAATTTAATTGGTGCCGGCGGGGATCGAACCCGGGTTGCTAGCGTACTGTGAAATTTACAGCGAGCGCTAACCATCTGAGCTACTACGGCTCTGATAACAACACAAAATAATAAAAAACTGCGGTTGCCAATCCACCTGCCAAGCATGGCAACTATGGCAAAATCCCACCTTTGAGGCAATCTATGGCCCTATTATATGTTTAGCATATTATGTTTAGCAGTGCACTTTTATAGACTATAATGGATGGATGGAATATTCGTGTAAGAAATCTAAGGGGCGACTTTTGGAAATGCCAAAAAGATCTTATGACATCTGAAAGATGGCAGTTTAACCGTCCTGCTTATGCCGATCCGATAATAACGTAATATATTTCTAGTTAATAAAAAAATCTTATTTAGTGTTATTTTTGTCATTTGTGGTTTATGAATCATTTAGATTTTGTATATATTTTTTTAAAGAATGTTGGGTTTAGACAAGAGAGCACTGTATTTTTTTTTTTTATCATTTTCTATTTTATTCTAGTCTTTATTTTTTCAACTTTTATTTGATTTTCTTATAGACAAATATGTTTGGCAATTTCTCGTGTGGTATTGAAACGGACATCGGCAGAATATCAGTGCTGTGGTTACGGCACAATGTTGAGTCGGAGTTGAGGTTGCTGCATTAATGATAATATTATATATATTCCTCAGAATACAGAAAGAACCAGAAGCCGCAAACGCGCTTAAAACTGAGGCAACGAAAACTACTCCAAAATGGTGTACTTTCACGTTCAGGCGAATAGTCACTCTGTGAACGTCGTATGGTGTGACGTGTTTTGCAAGTGTGAAATTTAATTAAATTATGCCGTCTTGTGCCATTCCTACCTGTAAAAATGTTGTTGGGCTCCAGAAGAAAAGGATGGGATCACATTTCATGTGTAAGTAGCTCATTCAGATAACGTTTTATTTATGAATTGAATTATTTATTTTGTTCGTAATTGTATTGAGAATGATGCGTCAATCTTGTAAGTGTTGCCAGTATAACAGTTTTGTTTTTCCCTACTTTTAATTATTAAAATATATAGTTGTGATATTAAACAGTATTAATATAATTTACTAGAAATAATTTAACTACTTTGTTATGTTGGCGTTAATATTTTATTACTAGCGTTGGTAATTCTAATATCTAACTGAGCTTTAATATAAGTTTATATATGTAGACAATAGATATATAGATAAAGACAGTGTATATATATATATATATATATATATATATATATATATATATATATATATATATATATTATACAGTCTACATACACACACATATATGTGTAGATAGTATCTTGATAAGGTATTTAGTATTATTATTTTTTTAAAATCGCTTAAAGTGAACTTTTCAACAAAATAATAATATACGGACATTCCTCATGAGAATACTGTTTATTTTGCAATTAATTCCATATTGTTATAATATTATAGATATTTGATAAATTTTAGTTTCCTGCTGATGAAAAAGGAAAACGGAGTGGACTAAAATTATACAAAGAGCACAGCTAGAAGAGTTTTGAAACCGTCAAAGCAGAAGCGTAGTTTGCTCAATGCATTTTGATGACAAATATTTTATGAAACAAAGCGAGGTTTCAGAAGGCTTAGGAAGGAGCTTTTCCAAATAAGGTAGATAATTATAGTTTCATTATATTTACATTAATTATATTTTATCTCACTTGGCAGCCACGGGCGGAAAACTCGTACAATATTATGAGTAATTTAAAATGAAATAATAATAATATAATATTTCAGCATTTGGCCATGGCAACAACAGCGTCAGAGTTATGCATTGAAACATCTAAAAATGTACGTATATTATCATTACCTATTTTTTTACAAGCTTTGGATGGAGTTAGTTTTAGTATAACACCATTACCGATTTATTTACATTTATTAATATTTCCGAGTGAATGCGTTCTTTGTCCTTCTTTATTGCTGGACCTTCTAATATTACATGATATGAATAATAAACTAAGATTTTTGATTTCAGGCTTCGCCTGTTCAATCAAACTCAGAGATTGGTGATGTGAATATTTCTGATTTAGACTATATATTTGATACGCCGAAAAAAGCGAAACTAAGATCCCAATTACGCAGCAAAAAATTAATTTGTAAGACACATGTCCGGCGAATTAAAACATTACAACAAAAAAATAAACGTCTTGTAAAAAAGAACGAATCTTTAAAAAGTGTCCTAACGAATTTGAAAAATAATCGCTATGTCAACGATGATATTTATGACCTACTTTCGTCAAATATTGTAGCAGCTGATATTTTTAATAATCTTTATAAAAAATGCGTCCTGAGAAAAAAGAAACCAAAGTACAATGCCACCATAAAAAAGTTTTGTCTGACATTAAATTTTCTTTCACCGACTGCCTATAGGTATGTAAGGGCTACTTTTGACACGTGCCTTCCACACCCGAAAACGTTGTCTAAATGGTACTCCAATGTAAGCGGAGAGCCTGGATTCTCAGATGAATCGTTTATAGCTTTAAAGGAGAAAGCTTCTTCTTCCATGCGTAACATTATCTGTTCGCTAATTGTTGATGAGATGTCCATCAGACAACAAAGTTTGTGGGATGGGAAAAAAAATTGTGGATATGTCGATATGGGGACCGCTAATTCTGAAGAGTGCAAAACCTTAGCATCTGAGGCGTACGTTCTATTATTAAATGGAATTAATGACAATTTTAAATTGCCTCTGGGATATTTTTTGGTGCATGGTTTAAATGCAGAACAAAAAGTTAATTTAATTAAATTATGCCTCATCAAATGCCATGATGCTGGGGTTAAAGTAGTATCTTTAACGTTTGATGGGCATGCAACAAACATAACGGCAATGAAATTACTAGGGTAAAATAGACATTAAAATGAATTGAGGACCACTTTTAAACACCCTGTAGACAAGTCTAATATAGCTGTTTTCTTAGACCCCGTTCACATGTTTAAACTTATAAGAAACCACTTGAATCTAAAAATATATCCAAGATAAAAACGATGAAGAAATCAATTGGAATCTGTTATGTGAATTAAACAAACTCAAGAAAATGAAGGACTTCATATTGCAAATAAGCTTACACGTAGGCATATTATGTTCCGTAACAATATTATGAAAGTTAAACTTGCTAGTCAAGTTTTAAGTAAAAGTGTCGCAACAGCGTTAAAATTTTGTCGAGAGGATGCAAAATTGTTTGCATTTAAAAATTCAAAAGCAACTGAAACGTTTGTACAAAACATGAATGACCTCTTTGATATATTTAACTCCCGTAATATGAAACAATTTGATTATAAGCAACCATTGAACAAACGCAATAAAGAAATGATATTTAATTTTCTAGATTTAATGAAAACGTATATTCGTGGGTTAAAATTAAAAATACTACTAAAAGAAAAATTAAGAAAGATGAAAGACACGTGGAAGTTATAATAAAAGTTATAAACCGGTGTTAGAATGTGCGTGCAAAACTGGTTTTCTTGGTATTCTAATATGTATTGAGAGTCTGCAATCACTATATATGAGAGTTTAGTCGAGACCAACAATATGCTTGTATTTATACCAACATATAAATGCAGCCAGGACCATTTAGAACTACTCTTTGAATGATACGAATGCACGGGGCCACAATGACAACCCTAATGCAAAACAATTTAAAGGTATTTATCGAAAATATTATGTCATCTAGAACTTAAAGCCTCCGATAGCGGCAATTGTATACCCTTGAAAACATAGGCATATTAAGTTGTTCATCGTCTACTAAAGCAATTAACTTCTCAGCACACTCGCAAAGATACGAAGATAACGATCAGCTATTTAATCAAAATTCAACATCACCTATTGAAGAAAATGGGGGCAGTATCGCAAAATTATTGTCTTCTGATTTGCCTCAGCTACAAGATTTGTCAAAATATATCGTAGGTTATATATCGGGTTGTGTAGCTCATTATCTAATAAAGCACATAAAATGTCAATTTTGTATAGAAGCAATGTTAGCATCTGATGTCCAATGGTTTCACAAACTGATCGGTTTAAAAAATAGAGGTGGTCTTTGCTTCCCTTCCCAGAGTATTTATGACATATGTTGTATTTGTGAAGCGCATGTCCGGAGAATTTCAAACGAAGATATCGTAATAAGTTCAAACTTTCAACGTTTAGCTATCGTCATTTCAATTTACAAGGACTTCATTGGAAAAATAGCATTTTCCGATTGAGGATAGTCATATAAATGGTCTAAGCCACAGAAACAATCTCATAAGGGCTGTGATTGAAAAATATCTAGATATAAGATTTCATTATTTATCTAAATGTAAATCTCTCCTGATTAGTTCTAATTCTGACGACAATATTTTAAAAAGCTTACTCATCAAAAGGAAATTAAATGTTTTGGTTCCTTTCTCAAACCTTGTTTTATTTAATGTAGTTACTTTTATTTCTTGAGATTATTATGTATATAATATTAATACAATATGGAATGGATAATAATAATTTTATCATTATTAATTTACCTCTAACGTTTAAAAAGTGGTAAATATTATAAATACTTTCTGAGCTAGCAATATTACGCGGGTGGGAAGTGGGACAGGCGCGGGACGTTCGTTTTGTTTTTGGACACAGTGCGCGGCATGTAAATACAGTTGAACGCGGCTTCTGGTTCTTTCTGTATTCTGAGATATATTCATGTGGTGTAATTATGTATTATATCACTTCAAATAAAGATGTTTCTTTCTTTCTTTCTTTAAATATACCTAATTGCTCTCCCATTGCTATCAAATACCAGACCATCCATCCACTGCACGAATCTAATGTTTAAAAAAAAAAAACAAAGTGATAAATGAACTTACAATCTACTTCACGGTAAGTGTACTGGATATTGCATTCCATGGACACCGGCAATCAACTACAAACAAAGAACGCAAAAGATGCGTTGTCACTTCTGACGACTGCAATCCCTTCAGATCGGACCACAGCAATGCAGGCTGCTATTTGACGGCAGGAATAGGTAAGAGGGTAGAACCTACGCAGACGGACTATTAGACAGTAAGGAATCCTACCACGAATATACTTTACATTCAGCATTAAAAATAACTTAACTGAATAATTTAAAATTAAACATTTTGTACAACCGACTTCAATATAAATTATTAAGAATAACTCAAAAACTATTGGACAGACCTTGATCAAATTTATATGAGAACACATGTAAAGCACCAACTTTTAAATAAAAAAAGAATCATCGAAATCAGTTCACCCAGAAACAAGTTATGAGGTAACACACATAAAAAAAAAGAACATACAGTCGAATTCAGTACTGTCTCCTTTTTGAAGTCGGTAGAAAATACTTTACCATTTTAGTAATTAAAAGGAGTTCTTACTTGATCATTCATTCTGTTTTTAGAATATTTATAGATGAGCATGAAGTGAACTTCCCCATTAATTGGTTTCGTAAAAATGTATTTTTGAATGAGACAGTAATTGAGTAGTTTACTTGTATAGATACTTAGTTGTGGCTTTATTTTAATTATACATTTATTTTAATAAAACACGAACTTAACCGTGTAGTTGCTGGCGGTGTAAGAATATCCACTACCCTATATCACCCCGTGGGTGTCGTAAGAGGCGACAAAGGGAAACAAACTGTGAGATGGGTAGCAGCGTCTCCCTAGTAACAAACGCATAACGCATAAACACTCACGCCTGTCACCCAGAGGGGTAGGCAGAGACTATGGACTTCCATTTGGCACGATCCTGACACACCTCTCTCGCCTCCTCCACATCCATATACCTACGCATACACGCTCGTCGGTTAAGGGTACTCTTAATTTGGCCTAATTTCAGTATATCGCCAATTTGGTCGATAAATTTTCGTCTAGGGCGTCCTTCCCGACTCTGCTGTTCACCTCTGGCACATAAATTTGCTTTGTCACTCTTTCCTCATTCATTCTTTCTACATGACCAAACCACCGAAGCATTCCTTTCTTAATCCTGGTCACAACATCATCTTGCAAACCACTCTTCTCTTATCACACAATTTCTCCTCTGTCATTCAGATTCAGCCCTAACATACTCCTTAATGATCGCATTTCTACAGCATTTAATCAACTCTCATGTAACAAATATTATTTTAAAAAAACTGCGGCTGGCCAACCCCTGCCAAGCATAACAACTATGATAAATATCCCCTTATGAGGCAATCTATGAGAAGGCCTATGTTCAGGAGATGACTTTGATGAAGATGAATTTAGGATTCAGGAGATGAATGTCAAAATTTTTCAACTGTCAAAAGCTACGTATATTTAACTTATTTTATTTCGTTATTTAGAGGCCATTTCTGGCTTACAAATTTCAACAAAAAGATCAGTAAATATATAAGACAGTTATTGTAATAATTATTTTTTGATTTCAGACATAATACTCATTTATAAAGGAAAATATTTCTGCTGCGTCGTTGTCAACTGTCAAAGCATAACAACTACATACAATTTTTATCAATATGGAATAAATCCAGGGAAGTACTGTGATAATATTTCATTTATAGAGTAAAGTGCTTTTATTTAGGCCGTAAACGATTGTGTTTCAGGGAAAGATGCGGGGTACAGCAGATTTCAAGTCAATATGAACTAAGTATGAAGCTATGTAATATAAAGACTTTTGAGTGCTGTAGAGATCTGTTTAGATTTTTTAATGAATATCTCGCTCCGCTACATCTACAGCCGGATTTCCTACAGTGTCAAAATTGTACCGATGGTAGGCTGTTTAAAGGTAAAAGGGATTAAATATACATATCAAACGATGCCATAGTAAAAGTATTTCGGCTTCACAACCTACCGTAGAAATTCATAACTCTATTAGTAATTCCTCTAATGATACAAATTTTTCCCTTTTTTCGGAGCAAATTTACAATTATCATCGTAATGTACCAGTGGCTAAAAGAATTTCTAGAGGTGCGAGGATGCAGCTTGCCTAAGCATTGTCATGCACTATTCAAAATTGTTTCACTAATAGTGAAAAGAGTTGGCAAAATTATTTACTTTCGCGTATTCTCATTTTCATTTTGATAAAACAATAAATAAATCAATTACGTCTCAACTAAAAGAGACAGCTTTTCAAAATTTAGATTACCTATTTAATACTCATTTATCTCGACCACGTCCTAAATTTGATTTAAAAAAAGTAGTTGAGTCGAAAGTAATGGATGGCGACTAAAAATGCATCCCGTATTTTATTCTCAGACGACATCCTGGCTCCTCGTAACGTCGAAACTCTTGAAAGCGTTCGTCAGAAGCATCCTTCGGTCAATCCTTCTCAGGGTTTACCGCTGCCTCCCAAGACTTCTATGCAACCTTTACAAATTTCTGAAAAGACACTTTAGAAGCAATTATGTCATTTTCGAATGGCTCTGCTGGCGGCATTGACGGAATTACGCCTCAACATCTTAAAGATCTTGTAGCGCTTCTGCCGGTGACGCCGGCGAGTACTTCTTAATGACATTACAAAATTATGTAACTTTATGCTTTCTGGTAATGTTAATCCAAATTTCATTCCATTCTTATATGGAGCAAGATTATGTGCCTTCAAAAAAAGATAACGGTATCCGTCCTATTGCCGTTGGTTCCACATTTCGACGCTTAACTTCAAAATTAGCTTGCAGGCACATAATCTAACCTTAAGACAAAATTTCAGCCTACTCAACTAGGCTTTGGCACTAGAGGTGGCTGTGAGGCGGCGGTACATTCAGTGCGTACATTTTAACAAACTCTGATGCAGATGTTCTTGTGAAGGTTGACCTAAGGAATGCTTTTAACTCTATCGATAGGGTAACCCTGCTGAAAGAAGTGGCTAACAATACCCCTGAAATTTATCACTACGTTTCGCAATGTTACAGTCCAAATACTAACTTGTTCTACGAAAACCATGTTATCGATTCTGCAGTCGGTGTTCAGCAGGGTGACCCACTAGGTCCAGCACTTTTCAGTTTGGGAATTCAACCCATTATTTCAAATTTGAAATCCAAGCTGAATGTCTGGTACCTGGACGACAGTACACTGGGAGGTAGAGCAGATGACGTCCTCAGTGATCTTACTTATATTTTCGAAATTTTAAAATATTGGTCTTGAACCAAATAGCAATAAATGTGAAATATTTTTTCCAATAATTTATCTACTTCTCACAGAGACACTTTAATTCAAAATTTCAATCATATTTCTCCAGGAATAAAACTGTGAGTACGGAATCACTATACCTTCTAGGTGCCCCGTTGTTTTCGATAGTATTAAACCTGTTTTAAAAACAAAATTTGATCAGTTTTAAACCACGTTGATAAATTGTATAAATTAAGCCCCACATTGCGCTTACTATCTTAAAATATTGTCTCCTTGTACCTAGATTTACATACTTACTGCGCTCGAGTCCAGTCTGGAAATGTTCGGATATTTTAAAGATATTGATAATAATCTTAAAATAGCAATAGAAAAATTCTAAATTTAACTTTAAATACAACAGCCTGGACTCAAACTACTTTGCCTATAAAATTTGGTGGTATTGGTGTGAGAAATCTTTCTAGCGTTGCATTGCCTGCTTTCCTTGCTTCCGTGCATTGTGTCAGTAATTTATGTAACATAATTTTAAATAATAAAGTAGACCTGTGCTTTGCTACGGAGGTAGGACAGACATGGCAAACGCTCTGTCCCGGCGAAAATGTTCCACTGAAGTTAACCAACAAAACAGTGGGATATTCCGTTGGTACAGAGGGTGCAGAAAGATTTGTTTCATAATTTCCATAGTGACCAAGATCAGGCACGCCTTCTAGCTGTTTCGACTAAGGAATCTAGTCACTGGTTACGCTTTACCATCAAGTAATCTCGGCACATTACTTGATGGGGAAAGCTTGCGCATTGCTGTAGGAATCCGACTAGGAGCGGCGATTTGTCAACCCCATCAGTGCCCCTGTGGTATCAGCATCGACAAGTTTGGGCTCCACGGACTTTCGTGTAAGAAAAGTGCTGTAGGTTTTCACGGCACGGTTCTTTGAACGATGTCATCCGCAGGGCTCTTGTCTCTATAAATATTCCTCGGTTTTAGAGCCTTGTGGAATATTTAGAGACGATGGCAGGAGACCCGACGGTATAACATTGGTCCCTTGGGAGAGAGGTAAAGCCCTAGTGTGGGATGCTACTTGCGTAGACACTTTGGCCTCGTTTAGAGCCGGGACGGCATCAGAGGCAGCTGAACTGAGTAAGTGGCGCAAATATGAGTCTCTGAGAGATGACTACATATTTGTGCCATTTGCTGTAGAGACTATCGGTCCGTGGGGTCCACGTGCGGTGAAGTTCTTAAAGAAACTCCATCCGCGGCTGGTCGTTGCTGCTGGTGATAAGAGGGCTGGCTCTTTTCTCGCTCAAAGGCTAAGTATAGCCATTCAGCGGGGAAACGCAGCCAGCGTTCTTGGCACGATACCGCGTGGAGTAGGACTGTTTGATAATTAAATTACTAGTTTTAGTTTTTTTTTTATTATAGTTTTAATATTGTATATAATAAAATATTGTATATTATGTTATGTAGAATAAAATAAACATTATAACTTAGATTTAATATTTTAATTTCGAAATTGAGCTTGTAATGAATTAATGAATGAATGAATAATAAAGCGCAAGGTTACATATTATATTTTTATCTTTACAATATTTATTACTTTGAAATCTATTCTGAATATAGTAATAGAGTAGAGTAGTTTTGACTGAGGGCCGGTTTGAATTCCGCATCTTACAAGTACCTATTTGTCTGGCCTACAACCTACAAATAATTGTTTTCGGTCTATCCTTGTGCAATTTATGTTTGTAAACTGCCTCCACGTTATAGGAGAAAACTCTAATAACAAAATAAACTTTTTAAAAGAAAAATAAAATTTTCAGTTATACAATAATAATTGGCTTAGAATGTTAGAACGGTCAGTTTATTATACATAGGAAAAATAAAGTGACTAAAGTGAATCGTTGAAGAGAATATTAAACACAATTTCCGTTTGACAAAATCTCACCTTCCTACCGTTTTTCAATTTTAATAATACACATTATTTTCATCAAACACACACACCGACATAAATTTATTAAACGTAAATTAGTACAAGTTGGAGCCAATTACGTGTCTAAGTTTGTTCCGCAGGCTAATTAAGATGCAGAGAGCTCTCGCTCGCGTTATGAGAGCGGCTGTGAACGTATTACAGTTGCCTTGTGACGTTGATGTGGATTTACTGGTGCGTTGTTGCCAGATTGCTTTGTGCACGGTACTGGAAACAGTGGCGGGGAAAAATCACGCACACAGCCGATTTATTACACCTATTAATTTGCTGTTGCTTCATTTACATCAACTAGATAAGCATTTGCGTGGGAAAAAGAAGTTGTTTTTTTTTGTGATATTCTTATGTCAAGGAGTTTTGGCGGGAACTTGATAGCCTGCGGCTTGATGTTATTGTAATTATTGTTTAAATAATGGTTTGAAGTGAATTTTGATACGTTACAGTGTTGTGATTTTGTGTATTAAATATCTGCGCACATATGATGTCAATCTCAAGTTATTGTCTGCTTAGATGCCTTGAGATACAATCGCCATTCACTGTCTACTGGCTCAAACTGCCGTTAAAATCTCAATATTATTGCAAAGTTCTTTTTTATAGAATAAGGGTGACAAACGATAAAACAGTCCACCTGATGGTAAGTGGATGCTCGTGACCGTTGACATCTACTTATATCCTCGATTAAGAATCCAAATGCAGATGCGTTGTCACCCCTGAGGATTAAGATGGAATTACCAGTATAAAATAGCAGCATTAAGCTGCTACTTTACACTGGTATTCTGTGAGAGCGTGGTCCCCGGTCGAGTCGACCCATTCGTGCTTTAGCTATAATATAGCTGCAAAGTGACTCTACCACTTATAAAAATTTAAAAATTAAAGAATTATTTCATAATATTTGAAACTGGCAAAAGAGTGCATTACCATAAAAAGAAAAAAGTCTTATATCAAAATTTTGCTAAACATGTTTCTAAATTCTAAATATTTCGTTCCATATCTATGGAACGAAAAATTTACTTCATATTATATAGTAGGCCTTCCTATATTTTTGTTGATTTTAATATTTCTTCTTCTTCATCATCACCATCAGCCCGTATAAGTCCACAGCCGGCAGTGCAGGAAACGTCTCGCACCTTTAACCCTGCTGCCCTCGCCGGTCTGCGTATTTTACGTCTGGAGAAAACGAGAAGGTTACACCGTTGTTTTCCGCAAGCCATAACTATTTTCTAGCATTTATAGTTGCTTGACAAATTGATTACCTACCTCATGCTGCAACTACACAGATAGTTTCAAAATAATTTTCAAAAACATCTATGTATTTTACCGCCTTACCTAATTTGTACTATGTTTTAACGGTAGGCGCTCCTTAAGTAGCTTTGTGGTCGGCCCATTGCCACAGCAGTTAATTACTGTGAATAATCACGTATCGTAAACACAGCTCTCTCCGTAGCTTATATATTACGAATTTGAGCATTTCAAGTACCAAGAATCACAAGCGTACCACGTAAAAGGAAAGAAGTGTTTCCTTTTGAAAGCTCATTTCTCAATCTTTTTTTTCTTTATTGATCATAGAACCAACAGCACGTTATAAATATAAACAAAAATTCTTAAATAATGCTTAGTGCCAATAACATGTTCTTACTTTATATACACAATACACATACATGCTATGGCTTGGTATAGTTAATAAATTAATCATATTGTGCTGAGATATATAATCTCGTTATATAGTTATTACTTAAAGTTAAAGTTATATCCTATATACGTCCCACTGCTGGGCATAGGCCTCCTCTCAGTTCTGAGGGGGTTTAATATAATTAAAGATATTGATTATTCGATTTTGAATAATGAGAAGCCGTCATCTTTAAGATAATCAGGAGGTACGTGGTACGTAGGGTGCACTGAAAGTTTTGAGTATTATACACTCATAATAATTAATATGTAAACTAATATATTTACTGCTTTTCAACGTTTTCTCCCCACATTTTAAACACTTTCAGTCCTTCAAACTGCTTTTGAAAACATAAGAAAAATTGGCGAGGTCTGGACTGTGTGCGGGATAGGCCACGAGCTCCACCTTTTCAGCCAAGCCAAAAATGAATTTGTCTTGTTTTCAGTGTGCGCCGAAGCATAATCATGGTGCAATAGGTTGTGACTTCTTAGTCGTTTTTCTCTAACTTTTTCAAAGACACTGTCTTATGCTCAACAATCGGGATTCTGGAGACAGAAACCGTCTTGGGGAAATCGCAATAATTTTTATGCCAATGCTTCTTGCCTGTCTCAATTTTGTTGGTTTGCTGTCGCCTTCGAACACCCATACAGAAAACTGTTGCTTTCTTTCCGGAATGTAACAATATATCCATGTTTCATCTCCTGTCACAATGTCATTCACAGCATTAGAATGTCTATGATCATACTATAACAACATTTTTTACACCAATCAACTCGAGCCCGTGTGGCGTCACTGTCGTCGCGCCACAAGCGAAACATACCGAAGCCTAAATCGCGCTATCAAAGCTGAGAAGGTACTGCGGTATATATAGAATAGCTCCGAACTACCTACCACATGGAGCATTGGCCGCTCCCCGGAATGAACACTTTGCCCGGCGGGAGATCTTCCTTTTTCCTTCCACGGCCAAATTGGTGTTAGTGACCAACCGACGTGATGTGAACACGCAATATACCTTCGTAAGCCTCAACTTTCAAGTTTGAGATTATTCTCAAGAACCAAGACGAATAAAAAAAAATCGTCGCTAGTGTGCCACAGTAAACATAGGCTCCGCGTATTTTGTCAATTTAAAAATATAAAAGTGCAATTTCTGAACTAAACGTGTTATTATAGTTATACCAGGTATAAAGCAATAAGCACAATCAATATCTATCTCAAGTGTACATAAATAGCAAAGAAAACGACGAAATATTAAATGCAGTGATATTTTCGATTTTAACACCGGATGAAGATATAATTGAAATTTGATGAACAGCAATGCCAAAGCGCCTACGCTTTTCTATTACAAAGGTTAGTGGAATAAATAAATACTATAATCTGACTGGAAAACCATTAATCCTACTATGTAAACAAAAATCAGCTGTTATTTTGATTTGAAATTTACACTGTTTTATCGACACTGACCCATACACTATAAAAGAGACAGTACAGCGACATCTGTTTTGGAGTAGTTAAAATAATCTAATGATCTGTTTTACCGACATAGAAATAATACAGCAGCAGCATAATATAGTTTTTACCGATATTAAGCAACAAAGAAAAACTGACTTACATAATCAACTGGGTAAAGCAATAAAATAACAAAGCAATAACAGTATTATCAAATCAACATAAATACATCCAGAGCGAAGCACTAAAATATTCTGTGTTAAATTTGATTTCCTTATTAAATATAACAGCGACATCTATCTACAAAAAACTTTACAGTCTATAAAAATCTAATAATTATCACAATTTCACAATGCTGAGCAACAAAACAACGAAAGTGCAACAAACAAATTCAAAAGCCGTTCGAAAGATGTCGCCAATGGTAACATGTGAAATATGTAAACAAAAAACTGAATCAAAAAAAGCATTACTTTGTTCACGATGCAATAAATATTTTGAATTCGATTGCACTGGCTACTCTGAAAAACTATACTTGTTAAAAGACGTAGACTCGAGAAAGAGATGGATGTGCAAAATATGTAAAGAAAACTCAAAGGCAAGTGATACAGAGCCCTTTTGTAACAACGAGGAAAACCATTTACGCCAGAAATTGCCAAAAAACTCACCGTCGTCATGCAAACGCCAATACAGTCGACACCAAAAAGCATCATGCCATTCTGAAGACTCACATGTACTGACCCAACATAATACATCTTTGGATAACTCACCTTCAACGTCAGACCAACTACTCTCAAGTATGTATTGCAGTTACAAACGCAATCGATGTTCAAGAATTAAAAGAAACTATTAACGAATTACAATTAGAGTTAGCTAGCACACAGAAGGAATTGGAAAGCTATATATTAGAAAATAACGCACTTCGAAGTCAAAACTCTAAACTTCTCAAGGAAAATAAAGTCTTAAAAACGCTGTGCCAATCTCAATACAAGACAATAGTATAATAAAAGCGCCAAGAAAAATCTAAGCCGTCTACGTCTACGCAAATAACTAAAGACAGTTTACTCTCGCCATCCAGTTTACTTACAGCGGCATTCTTTTATTACCGATGATCAGTTGAACCTGCAACGGCAAATCACGGAGTTTCAACAAAATTGAGCGATGTGCAAATAGAAATCGAAACCCTCAATAAACATATTCACAAGTTGAAAATGAAATTGCAAGACACGAATTCATCGCGTTCACAACCTCTATTAAATTGACCCTACACCGGCTAAAAAAAACGATAACAGGAAAAGAATATTTATCTACGGATCACAACAGTGTGTCGGCCTATCCTCGGCCCTAATTCGATCAAGAGAAAATACGTCGTATGAAAAATATACTTTCACATCTCAAACGAAGCCTAATGCTCTGACTATAGATATTTTAAAAGACTGTCATAATGTTGATTTAACGCCCAATGATAAATTAATATTATGTATTGGTGAAAATGACTACGATAAAAAAATATTGTTATCCCAACTTCGGAAATTCTTAAATACTTTTAAAAATAATGACATACTCTTATTAAATGTATTTAAAAATAAGTATATTAATATATATGACTTAAATAATAGTATAAAAAAAACATGTAATGAATTTAAAAGGTGCCATTTTGTGACATGTATAAATGAAACTATGTTTGACATGTGTAATTCAATTAATTTTCTTATTGACTATATTGACTACAAAAAAATGTATCTTGATGTACGTGAAATAAAAAAGTTGATAGGACGTGACAATAATCCAATTACACAAAAAAGCGGCGTTAACATATATCCTAAAGGAACGATTCCTTATTATTTTAAGCGTCAATCCACATTTGAAACTACTGCTAAAACAGAGGTAAAAAAACCCAAACCCAAACATCTTATTACTGACTTCTTTCCTATAGACAATAAAAAGAGTTTTTTCAGTCTCTAACATATAAATCATTTACAATCATGCATCAGAATATAGCGAGCATACTTGCAAAAGACTTACTGGAACTCACGCTGGAGGAATTGCGTTATTCAAATATAATCCAGACGTATTGTGTTTGTCTGAAACATTCCTGACATACAATCACAATAAATACGTAAATATTGCCCAATATGAATTAGTATCAACTTTCTGTAGAGATCAACAAAGAGGCGGAACTTGTATTTTAATCAAACAAGGATTAATTTACGAAGAATTAAACTTCTTACACAATCACATAACGCAAAAGACATTTGAAGCTTGTGGTATTAACATCCTGTCACTAAAATTACTTATAATTTGTGTTTACAGAATCCCCAACTCTGACCCGAACTTGTTTTAGAAAATTAGACATGGTTTTACATGAAGTCAATAGGCGGTATAAAAAGACACGAAGATTGTAATTACAGGTGACTTTAATATTAATACGTTAAGACCAGGAAAAATTAGTAGTTATTTATCAGATTTATGCAACAACTACAATTTAAAATACACATTAATACTCCAACTCGTAAAGGATCTTGCATAGATCATATTTTGAGCAATATTAAAGACGCTTCAACTACCTTATTACCACTCCATTTATCTGACCATGACACAGCTCAGCTATTAACTTTTCCCATAAAGAAACCAACAATTACACCCAAGTCACATTTTATTTATAAACGAGACTATTGCCTTGAAAATATAAAAAAAGTTCAAAAAATGTATTAATAACTTATCATGGTCTGAAGTCTACGAGGAGCTTGACACAAATATGTCATTTACAAAGTTCCACGATATGTTCTGTTTATTTTATAATTTATGTTTTCCGAACATAAAAATCCAAATAAGCAACGTTAATTTTAAAAAACAAAAATGGATAAGCCGTGTACTAAAAATAAGTTGCAAAACCAAAAGATATCTACGCTTCAAATATTACAATAATAAGACATTAGTAAATAAAGAAAAGTACATGGCTTACTCCAAATTATTGAAAAAATGCATTAATAACTCACAAAGAAATACAAACATCAAAATTATAAATCGAAGTAAAAATAAATGTAAAGCAACATGGTCAGTTATAAAAAATGAAATAACGAATATAAAAATTGATGACGATATTGCTGAATTAAATTTAAAAAAATGAAACACTAACAAATCCTGTCGATATAGCTACTGCCTTCAACGATTACTACATTAAAATGACTGACACTATTTCAATTAACACTGCAAAATTTAAGCATAAAGGATAACACTAATCAACTCAATGTACTTACAACCTATGACAGTGAAAGAAGTAAAAAAGGAAATTATGAGTCTAAATAACACTAAATCGGAAGGATATGATAGTATATCCACTAATATATTAAAAACGTGCGTCACCGAGATAGTCGATATCCTTACACATCTTATAAACTTGTCTTTTTCTGCAGGTATATTTCCAGATAAGTTAAAACTATCTCTAGTGAAACCACTGTACAAAAAGGGGGATAAAAAAAATCCAGCTAACTATCGCCCTATCACATTAATACCAATTCTATCAAAGTTATTTGATAAGTGCATGTTAAAAAGGCTTATGAGGTTTTGCTCTAAATGTAATATTATAAGAAAGGAACAATTTGGCTTCCAGAGAGAAAAATCAATGACTTTAGCAATCTTTAACCTAATAAATAAAACATTGACCAGCCTAAATAAAATTATCTGACTACTGGACTCTTTATTTACTTATCAAAGGCATTCGATTTCGTTGCGCACAAAACTCTTCTGAGCAAACTGGAATCTCTCGGAATCAGAGGACCCCCATTATCATGGATAGCGTCTTGTCTAAGTGGTCGTCAACAAAAAGTTGTCATCAATAAAATAATTAAAAATGAAATGAGTTCTGTTTCCTCTGAATATAGAGAATGTAGCTCTAGCGTCCCACAAGGAAGTGTACTAGGACCCATTCTATTTATACTTTACATTAATGAAATAACAGAAGTAAAAAAACATCAATGTACTTTATATGCTGACGATATATCCGTAATTGTTACATCTAATAAATCTAAAAACAATGACTCTACAAAATCATGAATGTTACATTAATAATACTATTGACATAATAATGGCTAAAAGCAAATAATTTAAATATTAATCTTGACAAATCACATTATATACAATTCAATAAATCAAAACATAAACAATACAATTTTAATCTAAATGTTACAAAGATAAATAAAGTACAACAATTGAAATTTTAGGTATTACTATAGACGAGGATTTGAGCTGGAAAATACATATAGACCATTTGTGTAACAGAATCAACCAGTTTGTATATGCTCTTAAACGTGTCAGGAACGTAACCGACAAAAGACCGCTATTATGTCCTATCGAGCTTACATAGAATCGATTTTGCGTTACGGCATCCTACTATGGGGCAATAGTACGAACAAAATAAAGCATTTATAGCCCAAAAATGCATAAGAGCAATATGTGGAGTTTTACCTAACGTGTCCTGTAAACCACTGTATAAAAATCTAGGATTATTGCCACTACCATCACTTTACATTTATGAAGTTGCGGTTTTTGTACACAAAAATACAGAATTATTTAATAAAGTAAATAATTTTAGATTGAGAGATCCTCACAGAATGATATATAATGACATTCCAAGGTCGGATAAGTATGCAAAAAGTTGCCTCTGTATGTGTGTCAAAATTTATAACAAGATTCCTAGAGTAATTAAAATGCTCAATATCAATATGTTTAAACACAGGTTGTACATATGGCTAAGTCAGAATAACTTTTACAGCATTGATTCGTTTCTCTGTACCATAAATTAATATAGCTATAAAATTTTAATTTATTCAATTTTATTCGTAATTTTAATGTAATTTTATTCGTAATAGTATGGATTGACATGTACATAATTTAATTATGACATTCTTCATTCAATATATTATTTGCATGCTATTTTCATTATGGCGAAACATATGGTCTCTGTCAAAATTGTACCAGCTTATAATACTGTGTTTCTAAGCAAATAAATAAATTATTATTATTATTATTATAACCCTTCCATTCACTCCCGAGAGTCGTCTTCTGCAATCTTCAGATCATGCAAACCATCTACCTTCTTTACAAGGATCATAGCAGCACTGGAATAACGTTCCTTCAAGCTACTCTCTGCGCTACAATGTATTCGGCTTTCTTCTGTTCTGGAGTGAGTTCATGCGGAATCCAGCAGCAACAAAGTTTAACTTCTAAATGTTGATGTAAGTTTTTTTTTTAATTTAGCTCATACAAATATCTAAATATTTTCGAATCTCATCATAGGTGATGCGTCGGTTTTCTTCAATTAGTCACTTGACACAGTTGAGGGTCGACTATCCTGAATAACATCATGGAGAGAAACACGGTTGATATCAAATTCTACTTACTAACGCATTACGGTCTTAAAATGAGGTGTTTCCTCCTAAAAGCATTATGAAGATAAGCAGTACAATCTTGCGGAGAAAGATAACTTTTAGAATCATAAAAAATCATCGCCCTAAAATCTTTTCGCGTTAATTCCATTTTTGCTATAAATGAAGAAACTTGACTTGTAATAAAAAAACAATTCAGAAGATTTATTTAAAAAAAAAATAACATTCGAAATTCTGTAGAGTAGCCACCACAATAGTATATATTAGTGTTAAGGTAGAATAAGTTCGGATCAGTATAATTAAAGTTATAGAAGCATCAACACGTCTCCTAATTCACACAAGACCTTTCCTACATATATCACATGGCGACCCTGCCAGGCGGTGCGCTGCTACAATGTACGCGCACCGCCGGGCTTATATAAAGAGAGAAAATTAAAAATAAAATAATGGAAATCATCATGGAAAAAATATATTATAACGGAATGGACGCAATACCGGATGTGACGAAAAACAAATAAATATGAATACAAGAAGAGGCCACAATAATAATTGTATAGGAACTAACTAAAAATTAAAAATATGATGACCAAAGTTCAAAATTCAAGAAACGGCAGATTAATTTTAAAAGGAAGTAACAGTTGTACTTTTGCAAGCTTCGTCCAGAAGAATATGAAAATTGAGCCACAAAAGAAAAGAAGAAAATTTGAGGTAACATCGAATCAGCATATTTTTCGTCATTTCTTTTAACATTTCTTAAAAAGTTTTAATTATTATAAAAAGTTATGTTTTTAAAATTTTGTATTTAATATAATATGATAAAGTTGAGTTTATTAATCAGATACTTCACGATTTAATTGATACCTTAATATATTTATTAGTGCACCTGCTAAAAAAAATCATAATGCAATATTAAAAATTAAGTTACTTTTTAAGCTCTCTTGTATGTTGGCACAAGACGATTTTATATTCAATTTTATACAGTTATTGTTTATTGTTATATATTCTTTTTATTACTGTGTCCTGCAAAACCGAATGAAATAATATAGTAGATTACATTTTTACGTACTTAAATTTACCATAATTTATCATCAATTAATTTTTCGTATGGTTAAAATAATACTAATGATATATTCCGCTGTTATTTTTTTTTCTGTAGTAAATTTTATTTAAATGGTAGTATTCAATTTTGAAAAGGGTTTTAAACATTCGCTATTGTTAAAAGTTTTTTTTTCTTCTCTAAAGGCAATAAACCTTAAATTTATATGCTAACCTACATAAAAATTAAAATTGTTCTTTTGAATGTTAAAATAAATTAATGTTTTGTTACATAAATTTGGTAGTAGTTGTAGTAATTTTTCAATAATGTTGTGTATACGAAAAATAAACATCATATTTCTTGCAAAAGTAATTTATAAAATAAAAAAAGGTAATGTATCTTAACTTCTGTATAAATTCAAAAATATTTAAAACTATCACTTTAAGGTACATTTTACTTTACTTGCATTCATATTATAACAGTTTGTACAAGTTATCTTAAAATTAGGTGTTAATCACACTGTGGTCATAGTTCTATGTAATCGCAAACGTTTCCATATACATACTTTAGTAATTAAATTAAGGTGTCTCAAATCGCTTGCGCTGCTAGGAGTGGGATTGCAATTTGTATTTTGATCTGTCTCTTGTTATGTGATTATGTTATTGTTACTGAAAATGATTACGTTGCTTTGACTTCTTTGTTCTGTATCTTAATATGAAATGCAATAATTTATTTTTGGTTTAATATTGATTAAACTTTTAAATCATAAGATAACAGTTTGAATATCTAACTTACTTATGTGGATTATGAAAATAATAACTTCGTTCAAAACGATTTAGAAACTCAATTATATTATGTATACAATTAATTAATTTCAATTTTGTTGTGCCCATATTGTGAGCCTCAATCCCTGACTGACAATGATATACCTAAATATTATAGGAGACTGTATAATATAAATTTGTAAAAGATGTGAGTAGATTTATGGCTAAGTTACGAAATACGGAATTATAAATCAAAAATATTAATAGTGTGTAGTTGTGAGAGTAAGGTAAAGAAAATTATCGGAGGTTAGCATATCCACATACAATCGGCCTGATCAGCTGAGAGTTTGGAAAACCTAATAACCGATTAATTTTAAACACTTTTTAAATCGAACAGGATTCGATAAAAACCAGAATGAGTTCTAACTATTGTTATTGGTGAAATAAGAATTTATCAAGAATTGTATGGAATATTGTCCATTATCTTGATCATGTATGTACGCGAGCCGTGTACGTGAAAGTTATGATACAATTAAATAATAAATTATATGAACTGAAACGCTATAAATGTAAAGAATTGGATGAAGTGATATTGGTCATTGTCTTGATCATGTATGTACGCGAGCCGTGTACGTGAAAGAAATGACACAAATATTGAATGAATATGTAGCTAAAATGCTGTGAAGTAAAATGAAAATAAATAATTGTTAAACAAGAATGAAGTACATAAATATATGAAGTAAAAGGGAATAAAGAGAAGTATTGAAGTGTGAAAAGAGATATGATAATGAAATGAATACTATGTATTATTAAATATCGGAACTAGATGACTTGTCTTAATGATTAAGGATACGAATAAAAATAACAAATGTTTATGAAAATCAAAACATAATAATATTATATTTTGTTATGTTACATAATTAAGCCTGATTATATTAATGACTATAACTAATGTGACTACACATTTTTACGTGCCAAAGGGTTGTTCGTAGCCAAACGTCCTCATAAATCTAGACATTATGCCTTAGATTATAGTTTTGATTTAGATATTCTTTAATTACGTTTAGAATAGTTTTTTAGGTTTGATAAAATAGATAACTTTTTTTTTTTGTCGGTGGGAGGTGTAGTGTAGCCACCACAATAGTATATATTAGTGTTAAGGTAGAATAAGTTCGGATCAGTATAATTAAAGTTATAGAAGCATCAACACGTCTCCTAATTCACACAAGACCTTTCCTACATATATCACAATTCAACCATTTATGAGTAGCCAGGCACGAAGAATTTTAAAAAATCAATATAGGTGTCTTCATGGCACTAATGTAGATAAAATAGCCTTTTGTAAAGCTAAGTCAGTGCGCTATAACATCTTCAACTACATAACCACATACATCAAGTGTGATAGTAGTCAAGCATGTGCTTATAATAGTAAAAAACATACTGTGCTACAAGTTATTGTAAACACAGAAGCCCTCACTCATTCGTCCGAAACCACTACACGACTAGAAACGAAAAGCGAAGAACAAATGCACCAATGGTGGCACCTTCATCATCATCATAATCATTACAGCCCTTTACAAGTCCACTGCTGAACATAGGCGTCCCCCAAGGAATGCCACAAAGCACGATCCTGAGCCACCTGCATCCATCGACTTCCTGCATGTCTTACCAGGTCGTCACTCCATCTAGTGGGGGGTCACCCTACACTTCGCCTACCGTTACGAGGCTGCCACTCGAGAACCTTTTTTCCCCATCGGTTGTCGGTTCTTCGAGCTATATGGCCGGTCCATTGCCACTTCAGCTTACTAATCCGTTGGGCTATGTCGGTCACTCTGGTTCTACTGCGGATATCCTCGTTTTTAAATCTATCACGAAGAGAAACGCCGAGCATAGCCCTCTCCATAGCTCGCTGAGCGATCTTGAGCTTCCTCATCCGGCCAGCAGTGAAGGACCACGTCTCAGTTCCATAGGTCATCACTGGTAACACGCACTGGTTGTATAGTCTGGTTATCAAGTTTTGAGGTATACTTGACGAGAAGATGTGCCGTAATTTCCCGAACGCTGTCCAGCCAGTTGAATCCGTCGATTGACCTCTTTTGGTTTACTTTTTGTCTTAGTTGGACTTACCTAGTCGGACTATTTCTCCCAGGTAAACATATTCGTCAACAACTTCGAGCTTAGTGTTCCCAACAACTAGCGGCATAGGTGTGACATGGACGTTACACATGACTTTTGTTTTGTCCATGTTCATCTTAAGACCTATCCGTTGGGAGACACTATTGAGGTCATTGAGCATAGTGCTTAGGTCCTCCAACAATTCTGCCATAAGGACTATATCGTCGGCAAATCGAAGATGAGTGATGTACTCGCTATTGACGTTAATACCGTATCCTTTCCAGTCCAGTAGCTTGAAAACGTCTTCCAATGTAGCGGTGAAGAGTTTCGGGGATATTACGTCACTCTGTATTACACCTCTCTGCAGTTGAATAGGTTTCGTACAAACACTTCAGCACTTCGATATACCGACAGTCCACTTGGCACCGCTGAAGGGACTGCAGCACCGCACAAATTTCGACGAAATCAAAGGCTTTCTCATAGTCCACATACGCAAGACAAAGTGGCAAATTGTACTCTTCGGTCTTCTGTACAATTTGCCGAAGGGTATGTATGTGGTCTATGGTGCTAAAGCCTTTTCGGAAACCGGCTTGTTCGGGAGGCTGGAAGTCGTCGAGTCTGCGTGCGAGACGATTCGTAATGACTCTCGAAAACAGCACGTAGACGCTTCTCAGAAGGGAAATCGGTCTGTAGTTCTTCAAGAGAGCGTTGTTGCCTTTCTTGAATAACAAGACCACCGCCTTCTGCTCCACGCCTCCGGCGTAGTGCCACCATGGAGGACGGAATTAAAGAGCTTCTGAAAGACTTCAAGTACCGGTTTTCCACCCGCTTTCAGAAGCTCCGCTGTAATTCCATCCTCACCCGGGGATTTGCTGTTTTTAAGGTGCTGGAGAGCCATTCTAATCTCGCTCAGACTGACGTCCGGGATATCATCGGAATAGTGTCGGATAAGACTTGCTCTTGGATCGTTACTCACACTTGCGTGTGGCTCCAACGATGACGTGTACAGCTGCCCATAGAACCTCTCAATCTCACTCAAAAGCTCAGGTGTCACGGAAACGATGCTGCCACATTCGGTCTTCAGCTTCGACAGTTGGCTCTTTCTGGCAGACAAATCTCTGGCAAAGACTTTGGAGCCCTGGTTCCGCTCAATCGCTTCTTCAATACGAGCAGTATTAAAGTTGCGTAAGTCGCCGCATTGCATGCATTTGGAGATCTGTCTGTTCAGTTTCCTGTATGCTATCAAATCTACTGAAGACTGCAGCTTCATTTCCCGTCTAACAGCCATGAGATTAAGAGTGTGATCGGAGAGTTTTTGTGCTCTTCTGCGGCGGGTCAGGCAAAACTTAGCTCCGACCGCATGGACAGTTTCCACGAGCTTGTCATTCATATCGTCCATTGCATTGCAATCTTCTAGGCACTGAAAACGGTTTTGCAACTCGAGCTGAAAGGTTTCGGGACTTTGGATTAGAACACGAGGGGGACGGAGCGTTGACTTCATTAGACGACACCACTCCAACTTAACGTTTAGGTTCTGTGTGCCTCTAACCATTCGGTGATCGCTACCAGTTTTCACCCTCGCGATCACTGAGACATCACTGAACAATTGCCGTTTAGTCGTCATAATGAAGTCAATCTCATTTTTTGTCGAACCGTCGGGGCTTGACCAGGTCCACTTCCTGTGGGGCCGCTTCTGGAAGAAAGAGTTCACCATGAAGAGTCCCTCTTTCTCCATGCAGTCGGCCAGCTGCTGGCCCCTTGAATTCCGTTGCCATAATCTGAATTTCCCTACTTTTAGTTTACCGTTCTCTCTTGTGCCTAGTTTTGCGTTGAAGTCTCCCATTAATACCGTATAGTGGATTTTGGAGGAATGCATGGCTCTAGAGATATCCTCATACATTTCCTCCACCTCCTCATCGGGATGTGCCGTGGTTGGTGCGTAAACCTGTATGACTTTCAGCGAATATCGTTTGGTGATTCTGAGTATAAGGTACGCAACTCTCGTCGACACACACCCAATCTTTACAACGTTATTAACGAGAGACTTGTGGACGATAAATCCGACACCTCCTTGGGACAGATAGTCGCCCTCCCGGTGATAAAACAAGTTGCCGGATTCGATGATTACCGTGTCCTCCCCCTCTCTTTGGACCTCGGATAATCCTATAATATGCCAGCGCAACTTGGCTATCTCTTTTTCCAGCCATAATTTGCCAGGTCGAGTCGTCGTAGGTGGAAACCGAACCTCCACCGGAGATTCTTAGCACCCCGCCGTTACCATAGTTGCCACCGTAGCCAGGAATAGCGGGGCCGCCGGGGACTGGGGGCCGTTTATTAGTGTCTTTACTCATGGGGGGTATACTGCCATAGTTGCCACGCTTAGCGAGCGGGTTGGCAACGGCAGTTTCTTTATTGTTGGTTTACTTTTATCAGAAAGATGTCGCTGTCCATCTTCTGCCTCAGTTTCCCTCTGTCGCCTCTTACGACACCCACGGGAAGATATGGGGTAGTGGGTATTCTAACCCGCCACTACACGGGCCTTAAAGGGTTAGAATCCGTCCCAGTTCATTGTTTAAAAAACAAAGTGTCTGCAATCAGCCAAAAAGATATCATAACAACTTAATATTTAGAATGTATGATCAGTTATTTTGTAACATTTTATGAAACTTTTAAAAATTTTTACTCCAAGTAGAGAAATTGATTGGTAAAATCCTGAAAGTTGTACACATACATTTGTATATAGCTACAATGGATGCAGAATATAAATAATTCCACTAGTTTCTACGGACTATAAAAATTCAATGCTCCGCCCAAGTTACGAGAGTTTTAAAAAAGTAATAAAATAATTCCTATTAAATGCTTTATAAAATTTTATTAATATTAGGTATTAAAATAGTAAGGTTTCATATTAAGGTAGTAAAATGTCATAAAATCTGAATTTTGCACAAACAAAGAGGGCTTTTATGCACGTCTGTTAGTAAAAAAACACTTTAATGAAATTTTACAATATTATAAAATGTGTAAATTGAATCGGATAATGCTTTTTTGAGAAAGGCTTTCTTTCATTTTTTTTTTATTTTTTTTTTATAGGAGAGGGGGCAAACGAGCATGCGGCTCACCTGATGGTAAGTGACTACCGCCGCCCATGAACAACTGCAACACCAGGAACCAGAGGTGCAGATGCGTTGCCGGCCTTTTAAAAGGAGTAGGCTCTTTTCTTGAAGGTCCCTAAGTCGTATCGGTCCGGAAAAATCCCTGGTGGTAAACTATTCCACAAGGAAGTTGTGCAAGGAAGAAAACATCTTCTAAATCGCACAGTGGTGGACCGCCAATCATCCAGATGGTGTGGATGGTATCGGGAGTTCTGCCGCGATGTGCGTTCGTGAAATTTGGCGGCTGGGATTAATCCGAACAATTCCTCAGAGCACCCCCGTGGTAAATGCGAAAGAAAATGCAAAGAGATGCAACATCTCTTCGCAGCGCCAATGAATCGAGCCGATCGGAAAGGACTCGGTCGTCGACGATTCGAGCCGCTCTGCGCTGGATGCGGTCAAGTGGAAGGAGCTGGCACTGGGGAGCCCCTGCCCAGATGGGAACAGTATTCCATGAGGCCGAACCTGCGCCTTGTAAAGTTGCAGGCGTTGTGCCGGCATGAAATACTGTCCCGCTCTGCTGAGCACGCCAAGCTTTTTAGAGGCCAATTTGGCCTTCTCTTCCAAGTGACCGCGAAACTGCACGCCACTCGATATGTCGACGCCGAGGATTCCGATACTGGCTGAGGCAACAAGGGGAGTGCCTTGAAACTGAGGAGATACGACAAAGGGGTTCTTTTTAGCGGTAAACGCGCAAACTTGTGTCTTCTGAGGATTAAACTGGAGTAGATTTAGTCGCCCCAATCCGAGACTTTGTTCAGCAAAGACTCGACTTCAGACACAAGTTTGTTCCTGTACTCTGCGACGTTTTCCCGAGAAATATTCGCACGGCCGGCGTATAGAGCATCACCAGTGCTATCATCCGCATAGCAATGAATGCTACCGGTTTGCAACATATCATTGATATGCAGAAGAAACAGCGTTGGTGATAGCACGCAGCCTTGTGGAACACCAGCGTTAATGGAAGCTTGGTCGGAGCATGCACCGTCTACAACGACCTTGATGCTCCGATCTGCAAGAAAGCTGGTGATCCAATTGCACAATTTCTCGGGAAGCCCATAGGAAGGGAGCTTCGTAAGAAGCGCTTTGTGCCAAACCCGATCGAAAGCCTTCGCAATGTCCAAACTAACGGCCAATGCCTCCCCCTTGGACTCTACTGCCTCCGCCCATCTATGAGTCAGGTAGACCAGAAGATCACCAGCTGATCGACCCCGACGAAAACCGTATTGGCGGTCACTAATCAGCTGGTGATCCTCAAGGTACCGCATGAGCTGGCAGTTTATAATGGATTCCATTATTTTGGAGAACAAGGGGGTGATGGCGATAGGCCTGTAGTTGGACGGGTCTGAGCGGTCGCCTTTTTTAGGGATCGGTTGGACAAAGCTGTCTTCCATGATTTCAGGACTACGCCTAGGGTAGGAGTACCGGAAAAGACGCGTTAGAACCGGTGCCAACTCCGGAGCACACGTCCTCAGCACAATTGGGGGGATTCCGTCAGGCCCACTCGACTTGTGGATGTCCAGGGAGAAGAGTGCTTTGCGAACCGAGCGCTGTGAGAACCGAACATCCGGCATGGAGCACTCACACCGCGGGATGGTCGGCGGTGTGTTCTCCCCGTCATCAAGAGTCGAGTTGGACGCAAAAAGTGAGCCTAAAAGGTCGGCTTTCTCTTTTGCGGCGTGGGCCAGTGAGTCGTCCTCCTGTGCAGAGATGGTAGTGATGGCTTACAGAAATTCCTTGGACAGCCTTGGCGAGAGACCAGAATGCACGGTTCCCGAAGGAAGGCGAACTAGTTTCTCGCCAATTCTGCCTATGTGCTCTGACTTTGCCTTGCAATAACACTTTGAAGGACCTGGAGGCGAAGTTATACTTCTTTTTAAGCATGCTGGTGTTTACATCCCGAGCCGCCGAAGCCTCAGCCCAGGCCTGATAGCACTCCTGCTTACTGCGTAATGCAGTCTTACAGGAGCGACCAAACCAAGGCTGCGATCTGCCTCCGATGGGTACCACAGATGATGGAATAAATAGTTCCATTCCTGTAACACCACATCAGTGACAGAGTCAGCAACAGCGCTGGGATCATCCGGCGAGAAGCAAACCCGCCCCATGGATGGGATGCAAAGAAAGACCGCATTCCGTCCCAATCCGCCAACCTGTAATGCCAAACACGGCGGCAACCTGCAGAACGCAACCGCGAGGGGAGCGTGAGTGGCACCACACTCCGGATCAGACAATGGTCCGAAGAGCCGAGAGGGGCATCGACGGAAACCTGATATCCGTCCGGATGAGAGGTCAGCAGAAGGTCCAACAGGGAAGGTATATGATCCTTCACATCTGGAATCCGCGTAGGCGAAGTAACCAGCTGTGTCAGACCATATGCCAAGGCAAAGTCATAAACAGATCTCCCGCATGATCGGTTAAACGTGAACCAAGCCATTCGGCGTGGTGGGCGTTAAAATCGCCAGGATCACGATCTCTGCGGATGGGACCTGTTGTAGCAAGGAATCTGTAGCCATTTGGACGTGGTCGATGAGTCGGTCTGTTTCGGCATTACCGCTATGGGACCTATAGAGGCACCCGTAGACGCGCGGATGGTCGTCGCTATCTACGCGTAGCCAAAGGATGGACAGGTCCGAACCTTCAAGACTGCCGAGTGTCGAGAACAGATGTCCTCTCTGACGTATACGCAAACTCCAGCCCGAGGCACAAAGGTGTTCAATTTGTACCCCGGGTAGGAGAGATACGAAGTATCGGCCGGAGAGGACACCTGCGTCTCGGTCAGAAGAGCAAGGCCGGCTTCGCCGTCTCGAGATAGTAGTGGACGGCGTTTAGGTTCGAGTGAAGTCCCTGATGTTGCAGAAATCCACGGATAGCGTGGCAGGGTCGCCTTGGTCTTGTTGCTCCGTTTGCCCCGAGCATTTATTATTTTGAGCGGAATTTTGCCCCCCCCCAGAATACGCGGGGCTGCCTGAGCACCCACGCTCAGGAGTGGAGTAGCATAATCGTGGATGCTCAGCGAGGGATTCTCCAGGGGTGCTGGTACCCTCCTGGGGTAGTCTAAAATTTAATTCCGCTACCATGTTGATGGGGGGGGGGGGGGAGAATTGGGCCTCCGGTCACCTGCACTCACCAGACGAAACGCAGAAGCAGAGCTTCCACTTCACGCCGGTATTCTGTGAGGTCGTGGTACTAACCCGGCTCGAGCCGGCCCATACGTGCAACAGTAAAAGCTGCTGCGTGGCTTTCATTCTTCGACAAAGTCTTTCTATCCTTTTTAGAAATTAATTCCATCAATAGACTATAAATAGATGATAGATTATCTAATTAGACGTCTGGTACTCCAATTGCCATTCCACCTGTTAAGGGTGGTGATTACAAATTTGCAATATTAGAAACACTAATACGTACTATTTACAAACTGGTGAGGATAAATATCTATACAAATAAATAAAATTGAAGTGTCTGTTTGTAATGTTAAAATAACAGTTTTTTACTTTTACTATGCATATGAAAAATGAAAATTGAAAACTTATGACAAAAAACAATTTTTAAATTTTTTGTCTGTCTGCCTGTCTGTCCGTCTGTCTGTCTGTTTGTTCCGGCTAATCTCTGAAACGGCTGGACCGATTTTGACGTGACTTTCACAGGCAGATAACTGATGTTATAAGGAGTAACTTAGGCTACTTTTATTTTAGAAAAAGAATTAGGATTCCGCGCAAAAAAATTTAAACCCATGAAATCCATTGTAATAAATTCCACACGGGCGAAGTCGCGGGGAACAGGTAATAATAAATAAAATTTAATTGCTTACTTTAGTTTCTTCCGATTATTCCAGTAAAAAGCTTATGAAATGTATCTACGAACGGCCACCCTAAGTTAAGTCACTCAGAAGGAATCAAAATACCGGCTGATACATAATATCTGTGAGTTGCAAGCGCATCGCATTTCCTCTCTTAATGCCCGAGCGGATAGGCGATTCTCTTTTTTATCAATAAAGGTAAACGTCTAGGAAACGATGTGGGGAGCAGTAGTGCGTAAGAGACGTATGTCAAGGGATATTATTGGATGTTTAAAGTTTAGAAATCCAATAATATCCCTTATATTCATACTGTAAACATTGGCTATTTACTAGCAGACCCACGCACAATACGCGCTTTAGACGTGAAGTTGCGGAAAATTGCCTGTTGTAAACTAAACTAAACATTGGTTTGAGAATTTAGTTTTCTAATATTTGTGGCATTAGCTTTAGTAACCAATATATTAATAGATTTAATCACAATATGTTGACAGGAGTTCGAAAAGACAATAATGTCCAGATATGTTTATCACTATCAAAGCAACTGCAGTTGTTACATCGTTGGCAACCGCAGTATTTTATTATTTTGAGTTTTTATCAGGAAGATACCCATTTCCTGTTTCTTTCCTTTAGTGGCCTCGGGATAATGAATGATGGTACAAGATATAAGTAGCTTAACACTTTCACGGACGGTGCCATTTGAATCTGTGTCCGATAATGACACAATAAATTTCCATATAAATAGACTTGACGTTTATATACGTAGTGCTGCATAATAATAGATGTTTTGAAGACTTTATGACAGAAACGTTTTATCACGTCATCGTTGAAATACGTTCTGTCACAATTAGTACAACAAATAAGATGCTTTATGGACACAACGTATAATAACGTCCAATGTATATATACGTTCTGTCATGTCGTATTACGTAGATGAATAGAAGTAATATCACAACCTCATTATACGTAATTTTTATCCGTACCATAGTCGCCATCATCGTCCTGGAACGGATTTTTTTTTATAGAATGAGGGGTGACATACGAGCACGCAGCCCATCTGAGGTATGTGGATGCTGTGGCCCATAGACATCTACATCTTTTCTCGATTGAGAATCAAAATGTAGTTGCGTTGTCACCCCTGAGGGCTAAGATGAAATGCCTCGATTTCAGCAAAAGGGGTCTCCGGTTCTCTATACTCACTATACAAAACACAGCAACATTAAGTTGCTATTTTACGCTGGTATTCTGTGTGAGCATGGTCCTTCCCCGGTTGAACCGACCCATTTATGCTACAACTATAAAATAGATGCAGCATGGCTCTACCAGCAACATGGCTCCATGGATCTACCGCGGTCGAACTATCCGAATCCTCATCGGATTTGTCTTGCGTTTTTCCATCTAAAACAAACAAAATAGCCAGTTAGATACCATTTTCATAAAGCAATATTGTTTATAATACAGTTCATAACAAAGCAACAATAAAACAATTACATAAATAATACTTTAGATGCTTTTGTGTCTCGACGAAGTTTACTACGAATCTAAAATGCGCGGGTATAATCACGTTGTGCGTGTATGTGTAGCGTTGCTACACATTGCCAAGAACACATTTTTGAAATGGTCAAAAACCTATTCTATATGACAGTAAAGTTCCGAGTATTTGATATGTTGTGACACAAGGTCCAAATCATAGAATTTTTATTTGAAAGTTCATCGGAAATGAACGTTCCGCCGTACATGAGCTTATTCTTTTCAACGTCATGGTACGTTGTGCCATATCAAAATCATACATTAAGTCATACATAAGACGTACAATCATGTACCGCCCGCGAAAGTGTTAAAAGGATTACAATGAAATTCTATTGTTTAGACTTTACGTGAAATCGAACTGTGTACCGTGTACGTAGGACACTCAATAAGTTTTAAGATATACAAAAAGTATTCTAGATACTATTAATATTTATTTTACATCTTTTCAAAATATTCTACATCATACTCTATACAAAGTTCCATTCGTCTAAACCAACTCTGAAAACACTTTTGCCAGTCTTGATCTGACAGGTCGGAAATCGCTTCTTCGTAGGCAGCCACAGCTTCTTCGGCGCTTGAAAAAAACTTGCCTTTTATTTTTTCTTTGACTCTTGGGAACAAAAAGAAATCACAAGGAGCTAAGTTAAGGCTGTAGGGTGGGTGACTTAGAGTTTCAACACCAGATTCCCTGAAGCCCGGTCTTTGGTCTTCTCTTCCGCACAGCTTGAAAAGCTTTGGGTAATGTAACTGTAGCATACCATCCAGAGTTGACTGACCTATAATTTTCCAGCATTGACGTCGACAAATGTCCGCTCCGCGAAAAAAAACTAGCCACCATTTTTTGCCGACGTTGCGAGGTCTTTGCAGTTTTGTCGGTAACTGTCCTTCTGAGTAGACCCATACCGATGATTGCCTTTTATTTTCCGGATCATATTGATAGATCCATGTCTCGTCACCGGTAACAATTTCTGAAACACGCCTAGATGCCCCGTTTTCAAAACGTAGACGCATTTCATGGCACCAATCCACACGAGTCTGTTTTTCGCTTTTGGAGAGCAAACCTGGGATCCATCGACAACAAAGCTTCCTCACTCCAAGATGTTGATGTAGGTTGGTTGATGATGAATGCTCCCCGAACTAATGCCTACAATCTTTTCGATGTCCGTATATGTGATTCGTGGGTCTTCTCGCACCAACATTTCAGTAGTCCATACATTTTCTGCCGTTACTGCTGTTTGCGGGTCCCGGTTCTTTGGTCATCTTTAAGATTAATTTTACCCTTTTGAATTCAGCAAACCACCTAAAAATTGTTGCGCGTGATGGATCTGAGTCCCCTAATGCTGATTGTAACCGTTGTGAACTTAATTGTTCGGTTAAACCAAATTTAAAATCATAATATATCATAGCGCGCAAATGTTTACGGTTAAGATCCATCGTTTTAAATGAAAAGCGCGGGAAGCGTTGCAGGAAAATTAATAGAAGCGGGTTTGCTTCTCGCCGGATGATCCCAATGTTGTTGCTGATTCTGTCGCTGATGTGGTACTTCAGGGAATGGAATTATTTATTCCATCATCTGTGGTGCCTATCGGAGGCAGAACTCAGCCATGGTTTGGTTACTCCTGTAAAATTGCATCACGCTGTAAGCAGGAGTGCTACCGGGCCTGGGCTGACGCATCAACGTCCCGCGATGTAAACACCAGCGCTCTTAAAAAGAAGTATAATTCCGCCTCCAGGTCCTTCAAAAGTGTCATTGCCAAGGCAAAGTCAGAGCACATCGGCAGAATTGGCGAGAAACTAGTTCGCCTCCCTTCGGGAACACGTGCAATCTGGTCTCTCGCCAAGACTGTCCAAGGGAACTGCTGTCAGCCATCTCTGCCATCTCTGCCATCTCTGCACAGGGTGAATGACTCACTGGCCCATGACGCAAAGGAGAGAGCCGATCTGCTAGGCTCTCTTTTTGCTTCCAACTCGACTCTTGATGACGGGGGGAACACACCGCCTACCATCCCGCGGTGTGAGTGCTCCATACAGGAAGTGCTGTTTACACAGCGCTCGGTGCGTAAAGCACTACTCTCCCTGGACGTCAACAAGTCGAGTGGGCCTGATGGAGTCCCACCTATTGTGCTGAAGACGTGTGCTCCGGAGTGGGCACCGGTTTTAACGCGTCTTTTCCGGTATTCCCTAGGCGTAGTCCCGAACTCATGGAAGACAGCTTTGGTGCACCCGATCCCTAAAAAAGGCGACCGCTCAGATCCGTCCAACTACAAGCCTATCGCTATCACCTCCTTGTTCTCCAAAGTAATGGAAACTGTTATTAACTGCATGCTCATGTACCTTGAGGATCACCAGCTGATTAGTGACCGCCAGTACGGTTTTCATCGAGGTCGCTTAGCTGGTGATTTTCTAGGTTACCTAATTCATAGATGGGCAGAGGCAGTGGAGTCCAAGGGGGAGGCGTTGCCCGTTATTTTGGACGTAGCGAAGGCCTTCGATCGGGTTTGGCACAAAGCGCTTCTTTCGAAGCTCTCTTCCTATGGGCTTCCCGAGAAATTGTGCAATTGGATCACCAGTTTTCTTGCAGATCGGAGCATCAAGGTCGTAGTAGACGGTGTATGCTCCGATTACAAGCCCATTAACGCTGGTGTTCCACAAGGCTGCGTGCTATAACCAACACTGTTTCTTCTGCATATCAATGGTATGTTGCAAACCGGTAACATTCATTGCTATGCAGACGACAGCACTGGTGATGCTTTATATACCGGCCGTGCCAATATTTCTCGGGAAAACGTCGCTGAGTACCGGAACAAACTTGTGTCTGAAGTCGAGACTTTGTTGAACAAAGTCTCAGTCTGGGGGCGACTAAATCTAGTCCAGTTCAATCCCCAGAAGACACAAGTTTGCGCGTTTACCGCTAAAAAGAACCCCTTTGTCGTATCTCCTCAGTTTCAAGGCACTCCCCTTGTTGTCTCAGCCAGTATCGGAATCCTCGGTGTCGACATATCGAGTGATGTGCAGTTTCGTGGTCACTTGGAAGCGAAGGCCAAATTGGCCTCTAAAATGCTTGGCGTGCTCAGCAGAGCGGGACAGTGTTTCATGCCGGCACACCGCTTGCAACTTTTCAAGGCGCAGGTTTCAAGGCGCAGGTTCGGCCCCACATGGAATACTGTTCCCATCTCTGGGCAGGGGCTCCCCAGTGTTAGCTCCTTCCACTTGACCGCATCCAGTGCAGAGCGGCCCGAATCGTCGACGACCGAGTTCTTTCCGATCGGCTGGACTCACTGGCACTGCGTAGAGATGTTGCATCTCTTTGCGTATTTTATCGCATCTATCACGGGGAGTGCTCTGAGGAATTGTTCGGACTAATTCCAGCCGCTCAATTTCACCATCGCACATCGCGACAGAACTGGAGATACCATCTATACCATCTGGATGATTGGCGGTCCACCACTGTGCGATTTAGAACTATACTATATAGCGTCATCAGTATAGACGGAGTGGGGAACTGGGTATTTAAAAAAGGAACTGGGTATGGTAATAAGCACATAATTTTATGAAAATAATGTAGGAAATGAAACCCAACTCAGAAGCAGTAGAAGGAGTTAAATCTTGGAGAGTCGATCCACTAATGTACAAGTAGTTGTAATGTGTAATCCCTGGTTTAGTTCCTTATGAAATTGATTCCTTGAAATGAACATTGCTTAAAATACTATTATTACATATAATTATTCTATCCTTTTTAATCATATCCTTAACAAATCTTCCATTCCCATCTCTGCCTTCACTAATGGCGGTACACACACGCCATTAGACAACAGCAGCAGATGTGATAGTGTCGTATTAGATATCAACACAAACAGAATGGCACTAACTCGACTTTACCCTACTCATATTCCATGTTAAGTTGATGCGATAAAATCTACGAAAAGAAGTATATTTAGTATCACAGATTCGACGATAGCTACAAAAACACCGTAACCAACAAATAATGCATAAATACTGACTTTGGTTCGAATTAGAACTTATCTCTAAGGACTAAGCTACCAAGTATGGTGCCTCATTTTTATTACTTACCAGCAGACCCACGCGGCTTCGCTCGCTTCGAAATTCGGATGGAAACAAAATAATTTCAATTTCCTTTTTTAACATTATGTACGAAAACAATTACAAAAAAGTACTAGCTATAATTATAAACTAAGCAAGTACCTATTGAATTTACAAGTATTTCATAAAAGTTAAAGTTACTTTCAGCAGAACACAACGCAATGATTTCACACTGAAAACTAATTTAGAACACAATAAAAATATATATAATAGTATATTAGCCTATGTTATTCAGGAACAGTGTAGCGTTCTATTAGTGAAAGAATTTTTGAATCAGACCAGCAGATTTAGAGATTATCTCTACACATAAAAAAATTCAGTCAGTCATTCGGTCGCAGCCTGGTCCAGCAGGTTCTGGAGCAACTGGTCCACCGCGCTGTTCCATTTACCCCTTTGTAACATTAGTATAGAAGTGTAGATGTAGATTAGTGTATATTATGATAGTGTATAATACGAATATAATATAATATGAAATATAATATGATATGGAAGTGTAAAAATGAATGACGAGAGTGCAGCGGTGCGGGGCGGTCAGCGTACCCGATAAGTGTCACTAAAATTTATGCCGAACGTGCCACTACGCTGCACGCACCGCCAGAGGCTCTCAATGCATGTCTAAGGGTAGGACCTCAGTAAAGAGCATGCGGCGGGGCGTGCAGCGCAGCACCAAACACGAGGTTGTATTAGTGTTCAGATCTCCTGAATGTCACTCCCTCGAGTTGTATAGGAAACATGCCATGCCACGTTACATGCTCCGCCGAACGCTTTCTACTATGGCCCTAGACTTAGGCCAACTTAGTAATACATTGTAATCGAATAATCGTTTTTACTTATATGCATAGGTAACGCATGACTTGCTCTCTCATGTTTTTGTTCTTGATCTTGCCGGATCTAAAACATAAAATAACAATGTAATGGGTATGTTACAATTAAAAATAGTAAAAAAAATATGTTTCCGCCCGGGATCGAACCGGGGACCTTCTGCGTGTTAGGCAGATGTGATAACCGCTACACCACGGAAACAGTGTTCGTTTAGACTTTATTTTAAGGTCTACTACGGAAAATCAAAAGAATATCTTCTTATCATACTCGTATCTACTCTAAGGAAGTTTTCATTATGTTCCTTTACAAAGCAGAAACAAAATACATCAACCTATCTTATATATAAAAAAGATAATGATTGATTATCTGTAATATACCTAATTATTAAACCACTTTAAACCCCAAAGCATCTCAAATATTTTGCTTAAAAACTTGCATATTTCTTATATCTAGTTATGAAGGTGGCAGTCCTAAATAGCAATGTGGCATTTTATATTTTTTTACTTATTATAAGCAGTGACCACAATCACACCAGGTGGTATAATAATATGAGGTTGTGCAAGAGACCCCAGGCCAGCCAGCATACTCTGTACAACAAATTGAAATATTCAGTTGATTTACCTATATACGAGTATCTAATATAAAATACGTTAAGTAGCAAAAGAAATTAGCTAAAACATTTTACTAAATTTCAAAACTGTTTTCTGGCTGACTAATAAATAATGAGATATTATTTTCTTAATAGCATATTTTTTTATATTATTATAATGAATGTGTACCATACATACCACCATAATACCTGCTGTATTCCAGTCTGAAGGTTCAAGATCTAGAAGGACAATATATTTATAGGCTGTGAGGCATACCATCTTGAAACTCCTAGTCTGTTGCAGGTGATCATGGGCTACATTAGCCACTTACCATAATACGGACTGAAGTTCGTTTGTTACTTTAATTTCATTTAAAAAAAAACTTGATTCATCTTGCTACAAAGCGAACAAATCTACGCCGACCGACAAATGGTGCTTTAACCATTCCGTACTGTGGAACTCACAGAGTGGCATCATTATAAATGCGATGGTATTGGCGCTCACTCCCTTGGCTGCTCAGTTTAGCAAATATGGGCAAACTTTTCAAGTCTCATGTTAGTTGGTAAATCTAAAAAAAGTCTTATATTTAGTGTTTGACTTAAAAACACTGTTCAATTACATTAACGGAATTAATAATTTCATTATTATAAACGAACTAAATGCAGGTCAATAGAAATTTCACCACTTTATGTGCGTATCTCTACGACTTTTTGCCACGCAAGTTCGTATTTGTCACAGATAACGAATATGGCATAAGTTTTTGTAGATAAACTGTGAGTTATTCACATTTTAGACATAAATTTTGTGATCTGTGGTTTGTATGGTTTTGAAATGTATTCGAGAAAATTTATGAGCTTTTCGCGTGACTAATATCCCTTTCCGCCGTGAAGACATCTGTCATTGTGGCTTAACTGGTAAATAGTGAGAGTCAGTAGGTTAACTACTTCATTTGGTGTCCGTTCAATAGCCCGTTGGGGACAATTGCTGTAAAGAGTGTGACTTAACTTTGAAACGATATAGAACGTAAAAGCTTAAACAACTATAAAAACGTTTTCCGAATATATATTTAACTTATTTTACGGTTATATATAGAAAGTTATGGAAGAAGTTTTGCTTAAGCGTAAATGAACAGTCTGTTGTAATATTTATTATGTGATGACTACACAATCTCAGTATTATGTTTTGCTCATTTTTAAATCATAAAACATATTCAATTTATTCTTAGATTTAATAGTAATTCTATGTCTTTATTTTTCATGTGTAAACGCCTTTTTTCATTGGAAAAATGCCTTTTTTCATGCGTAAGGCAACGCATATCCGCCTCGAGGGGCCTAGGATTGACTATTTCGGACTCCTGCCGCATATAAGTAGCGCCACGAGAATGTTTTCGCACACATCTGCAACCCCACCATCGTCAGCCGCCTCATGGCGGCCCCTCCTCGGGAGAGAACAACTGCAACTCCAACTGCGCAACAGATCTCCCCGAATCCGCTACGCGATAGCCGTGAGGACAGGAAAGACGAGCACTCAAGCACCAGCTTTTCTGACCCCAGCGGCAAAACTGATTTATACGACTCCGCCGCCGACCAAGTTTCTAAGTTAAGTAGGGAGAGCCTTATAAGTTGAGGATTATAAGCCTCATAGCACGCCTTTCCATTGAGTCCAAATATTAGATAACATTTTTACAGATGTAAAACCTTTGCATGCAATGATTGTTCAAACTTCAAATTTTGGTCACTGTGTCTATTTGCAATAGTTACATCATTCTATTAAAAAATATTTAAACATGCGAGAGTTCAGCTTTATAGGTACCTCTATGCTTCTTGACCTTCCCAATACCTTCGACACCACACTAGGTTTTGTTGTAAAATCATTTCAATTATAAACAATACTGAGTGAATAATAAAAATAGAACTTTTTTTAATGTAACATGTATATTGCACATTACATAACATTATTGTACATATCATAGTAATTTTGAGAAAAAAGATATACAATCAAAAGTCATTTTATTTTTATAACAGAAAATAAATTTACATTAACTGATAGTATTCATAAGAAAACTTTTAATTGCGCTTAAACTTATTATATCATACCTGAGTAATAGAACGCAGAAAATCGTCATCGATCAATAAACATTTGGGCAGCTTGAATTTTTTATCTTAAATTTGACTAATAAGATCATCAGGACCTGTTAATTGTTTGTTGATTATTTAATTGCTTTGTTTTTAATTTAATTTAATTGCTATTTAATCGGGTTGTCTTTTCTTTATATTTTCTTTTTGTTAAAAACCAGAATCGATTTTAATGATTTTAATGAGGTTGTTGAATAATAGACTTAATTTAATGTTTACACTGATTTAAATTATTAAATGAATAAAAAATCCATAATAAAGTAAAGCCTGAAACAAAAATTAAAATTTCAAATATAAATAAAAGTAAAAGTCAATAAGGCAGAAAGACAAACAATTTTCAAATTAGAAACTCACAGTATGGATGGCGTAGGCAGCGGACCGGAAGGGAGCAATCCGGTAGGGTAAGGATATTGTTTATGTAGAATATACATTTAAAAAAATAAGGTAAGCTACTTTTAGCTATTGATGTGCCGAATTCTGATTATTATAGGGATTCATCAACAGCTCTAAAGGACATAATACGTCGTTGCGCCTGCAAACCCCGACAAATATTTTTTAGTAAAATTAAAGTAAAATTACGGCCTGTATATACGTCCCTATGTCTTGACTTCACATATCTTCGAAATATTTTTTTTTATGATGTTTTATTTCACCGCCGAACACGTGGTAAATCAGCAATTGAAATTGCGATTTACAATTTCATTGGTGCCGCCGGGGTCGAACCATAGTTTTTTTTTTTTTTTTTATAGGAGAGGGGGCAAACGAGCATGCGGCTCACCTGATGGTAAGTGACTACCGCCGCCCATGAACAACTGCAACACCAGGGGAACCAGAGGAATTGCAGATGCGTTGCCGGCCTTTTAAAAAGGAGTAGGCTCTTTTCTTGAAGGTCCCTAAGTCGTGTCGGTCCGGAAAAATCCCTGGTGGTAAACTATTCCACAAGGAAGTTGTGCGAGGAAGAAAACATCTTCTAAATCGCACAGTGGTGGACCGCCAATCATCCAGATGGTGTGGATGGTATCGGGAGTTCTGCCGCGATGTGCGATCGTGAAATTTGGCGGCTGGGATTAATCCGAACAATTCCTCAGAGCACTCCCGTGGTAAATGCGAAAATGCAAAGAGATGCAACATCTCTTCGCAGCGCCAATGAATCGAGCCGATCGGAAAGGACTCGGTCGTCGACGATTCGAGCCGCTCTGCGCTGGATGCGGTCAAGTGGAAGGAGCTGGCACTGGGGAGCCCCAGCCAGAGATGGGAACAGTATTCCATGTGAGGCCGAACCTGCGCCTTAAAGTTGCAGGCGTTGTGCCGGCATGAAATACTGTCCCGCTCTGCTGAGCACGCCAAGCTTTTAGAGGCCAATTTGGCCTTCTCTTCCAAGTGACCACGAAACTGCGTCACTCGATATGTCGACGCCGAGGATTCCGATACTGGCTGAGGCAACAAGGGCGTGCCTTGAAACTGAGGAGACACGACAAAGGGGTTCTTTTGGCGGTAAACGCGCAAACTTGTGTCTTCTGAGGATTAAACTGGACTAGATTTAGTCGCCCCAATCCGAGACTTTGTTCAGCAAAGACTCGACTTCAGAACAAGTTTGTTCCGGTACTCTGCGACGTTTTCCCGAGAAATATTGGCACGGCCGGTGTATAGAGCATCACCAGTGCTGTCATCCGCATAGCAATGAATGCTACCGGTTTGCAACATATCATTGATATGCAGAAGAAACAGCGTTGGTGATAGCACGCAGCCTTGTGGAACACCAGCGTTAATAGGCTTGGTCGGGCATGCACCGTCTACAACGACCTTGATGCTCCGATCTGCAAGAAAGCTGGTGATCCAATTGCACAATTTCTCGGGAAGCCCATAGGAAGGGCTTCGAAAGAAGCGCTTAGTGCCAAACCCGATCGAAAGCCTTCGCAATGTCCAAACTAACGGCCAATGCCTCCCCCTTGGACTCTACTGCCTCCGCCCATCTATGAGTCAGGTAGACCAGAAGATCACCAGCTGATCGACCCCGACGAAAACCGTATTGACGGTCACTAATCAGCTGGTGATCCTCAAGGTACCGCATGAGCTGGCAGTTTATAACGGACTCCATTATTTTGGAGAACAAGGGGGTGATGGCTGTGAAATTTACGGCGAGCGCTTAGCCCCTGACTTACCACGGCTTTTTTTGTGAAAATCAGAATTTGCTAAGCCTCATCTACCCAAAAATTTTGTATTATTTGGTATTATTTCAATTGGTTACAAACATGGAAAAATTAATACTTTTTAGTTTTTATTTAAATGACTTGTTAAAATTGTATATACTACTGTATTGTTGTTCCTACTGGAAAGTTGGATTTTTTCTTGTCAATGTTTGCGGGTTCAGCGACAATATAGTGCCGCTAGTATACTAGTACATGCTTACTCTGAGGCACTTAATGTTAATAAATTATCTTGCTAGATTAAGCGTTACACAGCTAGCGGAAAATCCTATAACGCTGTAATCTGAGGTAGACTTTGGTGCAATGTTCATCAATGAGAGGATAAATACAACGTATTCAGACCCATAACTAACAACTTGTTTTCACTAATGTTGGCTTCGGCTTAGTTTCAAACCTGGGACCTGATAAGTAGTTGTCATGTATTCCGAGACTACACTATGGGCGGTTATTGAAGTAATTCAATGGAAATCATTTAGAAAAGAACTGCACTAAGTAATTGATGTCGTTGATTATTATCATAAATAAAGTTAAATTTGTAATAGCCTGTAAATCGGTGATTCTAGGGATACGAAAATAAATTATAATACAGTAAGTATTGATTACGAACAATTTTAAATTACTTTTGTACAGAGTATGGAGAGAAACGGATATTGAGGTCAACCTAGTCTGCAGTCGCTGAAACCTAACAGGGCGCTGACTCGACAACTGTGAGAGCGTTGAGATGTTTATTTTTAACGTCACGTTAAACTTTGGATATCCGTGACTGCCTGCAAGTTTTTTCATCGGAAGAATAATTTTAAATTTTTGCAGTAACTTCCATAGAATAGCAGAAAATATTATTTACAGTTTATTAAAAGTAACGATCTTAACTTTTGAACAAAATTAATATTTGCACTTCACACTATTAAATATTTGTAACACGGACATAAAATGAATATGGACGTAATGTTAGACTGAAAATGTGTGAAGAAGCAAGAAGCTAGGTCCTACAATTTTGTTTGTCATTACACGAAATAGTCACACAAAAGACGGTTACGTGGCGCAATGGCTTAGCAATGAGTTGCAGCGCTAAGCGCCGCGGGTTCGTTCCGTACTGAACAAGCATTTGTATGACCTACAAATAATTGATCCGTGACTGGATGTTTTCCTTGTGAATTTTATATATGTAAACTGCGCCCACGATACAGGAGAAAATCCTAGTGTAGAGGTAACTATTTTTTAAAGATAAAAAAACAAATGAAAAAAAAATACTATTGGCGCCAGCATATATCGTGCTGAAGCACGCTGCAAACTGTGGACCGATTATTATCAGACTTTGATGTAAGGTATTTTAAGTATATAAAAATTTAACAAAATTGTTTCCGCCCGGGATCGAACCGGGGGCCTTCTGCGTGTTAGGCAGATGTGATAACCGCTACACCACGGAAACTTATTATAGCTAATGAAATTTTAAGCTTAAGATCATATGTTATCAAGCACGCATAATTTTCGTTCATTACAACTTATCTAAAGTCCGTCGCCGAAAATAGACCTCCCACGTAGATTGCCTGAGGGGGATATTTGACATAGTTGCCACGCTTGGCAGTCAGGTTGACAATAAAGCAGGCGTATGCAACAAAATATGCAGTGAATGGATATCGTTACTGTTACGTTATTACACGTTTATTTTATACGTGGTAGAGCCACGCTGCAGCTATATTATGGTTGTAGCGCGAATGGGTCGGCTCGACCGGGATAAAATAGCAGCCTAATGCAGCTGTGTTTCGTATGGTGAGTGTAGAGAATCGTAGACCCTTTTTACTGGAAACGAGGCATTTCATGTCAGTCCTCACAGGTGACAACGCATCTGCATTTTATTTCTTAACCGAGGATAAACGTAGATGTCTATGGGCCACAGCATACACTTACCATCAGGTGGACTGTGTGCTCGTTTGTCACCCTTATTCTATAAAAAATGACAGCTTTGGGCATAATACGATTATATAAATACATTAATCTTAGTAATATAAATTCTAAATATAACATATTATGTATAGTCGGCGAGGAAACGCAGCTAGCATTCTCGGGACTATACCGCGAGGAGTAGGAATGTATGATAATTTAAGTTTTTAGTTTTAGTTTTTTTTATCATGATAATCAATATTGTATATTATAACTAGCTGGTACCTACTAGCTGCCGCAGAATAAATAATTGTGAAAATGTACTTTTAAATTTAGAAGAGTTATATTGTTTCATTGAATTATAACTTTTAAATTAATTTGTCGGTACTTCACGCGCGCCACCTACTGTAAGTTTAATGTACTATGCCTATAATCTTCGCGGATGTTCAAGCAATAAGTTGATAAAGTTTTAGCGCAATCTGATGAACAGCGCCTGTTAAAATTAAATTATTTTGGCATGACAATCCAAAATAATTTAATTAAAATAATGCGTATGTAAAGTTGAATGAGAATTTTGAAATATCGATCGCAAGATCAGAAAGAAATAACATGTGCATTGAACCTAAATAGTTAAATAGGACTTATAAAATAATAACACCCTAATAATTGGTATTATTTCGTTTTTGAGTTTCGACTGTACTCTTATTGTAACTTTTCATGGTAGTAAGCTATTTTTATCATCCTCTTATACTCCAGAGCTATTCCAATTGAGTCTTCGCGAGGTAATGCATTTGTGTCTTTAATTTTTTTAGATTGAGTGAACACCCGCATGAACTGCAGCCGCCATTTGCCATCAAATAAACTGTTATCTAGTTTGTCATTATAATATTTAAAAATATGATATTTTTAATGATACATTAAAAAAAATGTTTCCGCCCGGGATCGAACCGGGGACCTTCTGCGTGTTAGGCAGATGTGATAACCGCTACACCACGGAAACGTTAGAAAGTAGAGTCAATTTTAATGTTAAAAGCTAGTGTGTACAGAATGTGAAAGACGCAGACGGATATGACCTGAATACGTAACCTGGTTTGCTAAACACGTGGTCACTCAAGTATACTAGATATAAACCTCGTCATGTTATTAATTTAAAAAATGTGTGTGACAATTCATATTGTTTTCAACATCATTGAATTGTTATTGAAATACTACAGAATATTTATAACATCAATGAACCGCAGATTTGGTTTAATATTGTTAAATTAAAATTTTATTATATATAATATTTAAGAATATTTATAAATTTTAAGCACAATATTTAAATTTACTTAAATTAATAAATATAAACAGAAAATAGAAAGCCTATGATTAGTAGTATATAGTGATTATTATGCAAACATTTTTGGGTACTTAAATACCTATTACTAAATTCGTCACATATGGGTATATTTAATATCATTCTAATAAACGTTATCGAATACAGCGGGAATATCGTCGTTGTCTATTGTAACAAAAACGGTGGACGTAATCTTCATTGCAACAAAATTTAATTTATAATGTAATAACTTTGTAATAATCGCCATAATATAATTAATGACAAGGATATACGGCCTTACTTATAATCATTGATTATAGTTTAGTATGTATTAGATCTCTATACCTGTCTATTTCTATTGTCATTTACTAAAAAGAGAGAAAGTATTTCTTAAATTGACTTCGATTTTTATGAGTAAAACCGATAGTGCTACGATTGACAAATAGGCTTAAAACATTATTATAATTATTACAGAATATAAAATTTGGCTTATAATGATACAAATTAAAGTTAAGATAAAATCCCTCTCGTGGTGATTTCAATTTGTAGTGGTGGAATGTAATAGCGTTTTTTTAAAAAATTTATTAGCCTGTAACAGTCCACTGCTAGACATGGAACTCTTCCTTTGCAGGGAGGATGTGCCTTAATCGTCATGCTTGGAAGGTGGCACCCTTGAATATTATTCACGTCGTCGGTCTTGGTATTTTACGCAGCTGTCTGGCATTTTATAAAATCGCCTCTTACGACACCGTGTTGTGCCGTGTAGTGGCGGTGTAAATGAATCGCGTTTCTATTTAGCTACCCGCATATTTAATTTAGTCAGCACATATATGTGCACTTACTTATAGTTTCTAAAATGTTTGAATTAGTGACGTGGCAGTAATTGATTTCTTTCCTAAACTAATTCAAAATAAGATTAAATTTTATAGATGACTAGCGAACCGCCGCGGCTTCGCACGGGTGATTTCTGGGTCTCGACAACGGTGCCACCTACCGGTAAAAATTGTGAGTCTAAGCTATCCAGAGACTCACTCAAGTACACACAAAATTTCATCAAAATCGGTCCGGCCGTTTAGGAGGAGTTCAGTGACAAACGCACGTACGGAAGAATTATATAAAGATGAGTATATTTGAAAAAAATTATTACTTTTATACAAAACCACATACAACAAAGATTTTTTAGCTACCGTGGGAGCACGAGGGATTTGTTAGCTACCGTAGGCAAATCTTTGTTACAGAGAGCACGAACGATTTGTGACATCAAATACCCGGCCGCCGAGCTTTAGCTCGTCAATCAGGTTTTGCACCTAGCTTCGGGTTCCGCGCCTACGTCACAGTGATCGAGTGAAGCCGGCCACAGTCGAGCGTGTGCCTGCTGAACTACCATATATACATCAGAGATATCACATACAATATTGGCTACATCTTGAAGCGAGCTTTTATTAGAACAATCTACAAGCCGCTGAAGGAGATTAGTCAGTTCTTAGCATCCGTCAAGTATAATATCCCTCTATAAGATGCAGTAGTGTACAACCTTGATTGTGAATGTAGTCTCTTTTATATAGGGCAAACAAAGAGATTTATTAAAACCTAAAAGACCTAAAAGAACATATAGCTGACGTGAAACACCAACGCTCCGGGAAGTCTGCAGTAGGTGATCACATCCTGGATGGCTTCCGCCATTACATCAGATTTGATAAACCACAAATCCTCGCGAAGAACATCGATTCCTACCAAGAATGATACGTGAAGCTATTGAAATTAAGAAACATCGTAATTTCAATAGAGAAGGAGGCTGAATACTACCACCTGCTTGGGATCCTGTAATTAATAAAATTAAAAGTAAACCGAAGAATACCACTGCAAGAATTCAAGACACAGTGAGTTCATTCTGCGTAGATCGGACTAAAAGTAATAATTAAAAAGCTCAAGGTACTCCGGGTTAACTCTGGCATCGGGACGTCAATCATCTGAGTCCCCTGTGATCATGGGTTTTCTTCAAAGAAGGCTACAGATGCTGAGGACTAAGATGGAATGCCTCACAACCAGTAATTAACGGATTACAGCAATGCACGCAATGCTGCTTGGCGGTAAAAATACGTACGTAAGAGGGTAGTACCTAACCAGAAGGCTTCTTGGGCAGAAAACGAGTCCTACCATCTAGTAAATAACACTGTATGGAATGAAGAAAAAGAACGCTAGCGGCATTTGAACTCGGTAAAAAAACTGTCTGAGGCAAACTGAAAAATTGTTTCAAATTGGTACAGATGAATGAAGCTTTGTAAAAATGGCAGAGGACAGTTATTTAAAAAGGTTTAATAATATAAACTTTCATCATAGAACTTTTTTTTAGTTTCGGAATCATTGTCAGTAGCAAACTTAGTATAAGACAGTAATAGAGAAAAAAATGTAGTCAATGCAAATAAAAAATTCAACCCAAATTACTATCAACAATGAAATAACAATGTTGGAAAACAAAATAAACATGAAGTACAACAAACAAACATGTTTATTGAAAACAAATATCATTTCAATCAATATGTAAATAGATTAATACAATAAGCATTTCAGCTACGAAGAAAATAGTTTGATCTGTGTTATTTTGCTTTGGCCATGAATATAAAAACATTTTTTACGTGGTAGAGCCATGCTGCAGCTATATTAGTAGTATAGTTGTAGTTCGAATGGGTCGGCTCGACCGGGAAAGGACCACGCTCTCACAGAATACCAGCGTAAAATAGCAGCTTAAGACTGCTGTGTTTCATATGGTGAGTGTAGAGAACCGGAGAACCTTTTTACTGGAAAAGAGGCATTCCATCTTAGTCCTCACGGGTGACAACGCATCTGCATTTTGATTCTTTATTAAGGATAGATGTATGTAAATGTCTATGGGTCACAGCAACCACTTACCATCAGGTGGACTGTGTGCTCGTTTGTCACCTTATCCTATAAAAAATATAATTCTCATATTCTCATATATATAATAAAATACACATAGGTATAATTAAATTAAAGTGAAGCAAAAATTGTATATTCAACGATTTTATACAAAAATAAGTGTTGTAAAATTAACTTTTCAGTAACTCTATATTACTTTTGTTTGTTTATCCGATCTTCACGGATCGATAATTAAAGATTTAAATTTTGCAACATAATATGTCAAAGAGTGGGTCAACATATAGGATGTAAATTATCACGCAATTGACTGTAGGATGAACCCCACGAATATAATATTACTGAAATCATTTTAACTAAAAGTTTTAAAATGCTATACCGCAATACACTTTTAAAAACTAGGTATATTAAAAGATTTTTTTCGCTCATCGAAATCGTGCAGATTTTGGGCCCAAGAAACACGTGACCTAGGTACGTAGAGCTGACCATGGGGAAAATGTGCCGTACCAAAATGTAATCTTGTTGCACTTTTAAAGTTTAACTCAGAGATTTTTTAATTGTTTTGATAATACTCCATTTAATGGAAATTGTAATCGTTTAAAATAATACAGTAGTAATATATTATATTTAGTATGAAACTAGTTTTTACGGATTTTATCGCGTATGTTAACTTATTTTATGTTCCCGACGTTTCAAGCACTTTACAGTACCCATGGTTACGGGAGGTCTGAGGTGTTCGACGTCCCAATGTCATAGTCAACCACGGCTACCTCCAGATTAAAATTATAAATTTTTGTTCCGATCTAGAGCAGCATACTTCCAGGAGCGTCGATTCTTCACATCAACTATGTGTTCTTTACCGCGGGTTTTTATTGATCTTTTAGTTTGTCCTATGTAAGAGAGACCACATTCACAATCAAGCTTGTACACTCCTGCATCTTGCAGAGGTACATTATACCTGACTGGTGGTAAAAACTGACAAATTTTCTTCGACGACTTGAAGTATGTTTTAATGGAAGTACGCTTCAAGACGTAGCCAATCTTGTCAGTGACACCTCCGACATATGGCAGTACAGCAGGTACACACTCGTCTGTGGCTGGCTTCACTCGTTCACTGTGACGTAGGCGCTGGACCCGAAGCTTGTTGTAGTGCAAAACTTACTTGACGTGTTGGAGCTCGGCTCAGGTGTCCACTGTCACAGATCCCTCGTGTTCTCTGAAACAAAGATTTACCCACGGTAGCTAACTGTGAAGTATGGTGGTGAGAATCACCGTTTTAATATCTATCTGTATGGGTTTTTTTTGCTATGCACAGTATGGCTCAAGGTGTTATCAGGATTCCCAATTACTAACACATCTAGAAAATCTAAAGAATTGTTTGCCTCTAACCCCATTGTGGACTGAATTTTAGAATTTATGGAGTTAAGATGGCATAAAATTGCAGTTACTTTATCTAAAGGTAGAATTGTGAAAGTGTAGTCCACGTACCGCTTGTAGAATCTTGGATTTACGGGAGAAGTAAGCACAGCTTTCTTCTCAAAGTCTTCCATGAATATATCGGCGACGATAGGAGGTACAGGTGAGTCCATCGCCACACCATCTACTTGCTTGTTGAACTCTTCCTTCCACAATAGGTAACCAAATGTAAGGCAGTGTCAGAGTAATACTGCATATTCTACGGGTATGTTGTTTTCTTTCAGCCTTCTAGTTACAATTGAGATGCAGTCTTCAACAGGTAAGCATGTGAACAGTGACTGCACATCAAAACTGACCATACTTTCATTGTCTGCCAGTTGTAGGTCTTTAATCTCACTGACAAAATGGTAGGAATCTTTTGTGAGTGCTCTTGTATATCCCTGAGCGGTGAGATTTTCGCTAAGTGTTGAGCCAATATGTAAATTGGTGAATCGATTTGGCTCACTATGGGACGTAGTAGAGCATTGGGCTTGTATATTTTTGGTAACCCATACAACTTCGATGGTTTGACACATGTACTTATTATCAATTTTATGTCCAGATTAAATTTTTCGGAGTGTTTCTGTATGAGGTGTTATTTATAATATTGCCAAGTTTCATCAAAATCTGTTCAGTAGCATCTACGTGATTGTGCCATAAACATATCCAAACATCAAAACAAATTTTCACATTTATAATATTTATTATATTCATAATAATTATAATAATAATGTAATAACTACCAATCTGGTTTTACCTCTCCCTGAACCCTCTCAGTACCTTACTGGAGGACTCCGGGAGGGGATTTCAGCTTCAGAAAGGAGGTACAAAAGTGACCCACCTTTTTTATATGAATGATCTCAAATTATTCCCCTCCAGTCGCTCCCATCTTATGGAATTGCTAAACATCACTTGTGATTTTAGTAATTCTATTAGAATGGAGTGTGTGTGTCTGCGGTTCTCCATGTTGAAAGGGGAAGGGTTGCTAACTCTGAGGGCATAGACTTATCTATGCCCATCAACATAAGGACCCTTTCTGAGGCTGAAACATACCGATACCTGGGTATGTCATAGCACATCGGTATCGATGAGGCGGGTATGAAGCAGTCAGTTTGCGATATGTTTTATGCACGCTTGACCAAAGTACTTAACAGCCTTTTGTCCGGTGTGAATAAGAAACACGCATATAACGGTTGGGTCATGCCTGTTCTCATATATACCTTTGGCATACTTAGGTGGACTCAAACTGAACTTAACGCCCTGGATAGAAAAGTCCGCACTACTATGACGTCCCATAGGATGCATCACCCGAGGTCATCGATTATGAGGCTGTACTTGCCGCGGAAACATGGTGGGCGTGGCTTTTCAAGCGCGCTTACCATGCATAATCGCGAAGTGTGCAGCCCCCGTAATTACTTTCTGACGAGATCGGATGATCCATTCTATAGGGGCGTCATTTCTTGTGATAAAGGACTTACCCCTCTATCCTTAGCCAACGAGTAACGGCAAGACCCGTCAGTACAGAGCATTTCCGACCGGGAAACCGTATGGAAGGAGAAGGAGCTCCACGGAAGGTTCTACAAGGCTCTACATGTGCCTTTCGTAGACACAGTTGCCACCCTCCACTGGCTACGTTTTAGCGACCTATTTGGGGAAACCGAGGGTTTTGTCTGTGCGATACAGGATCAGGTTATCAAGACCAACAACTATCGGAGATACATCCTAAGGGATGGCACCGTCGACATCTGTCGAGATTGTCGCCATCCCGGTGAGTCACTTAGGCATGTCATCTCCGGTTGTTCGGCGCTTTCTAACTCTAAGTACTTGCACAGGCACAACTTAGTAGTCAGAATTCTACAACAGGAGCTCGCTCTGAAATACGGTCTCGTGGACCGGAAATTGCCGTATTACAAGTACTTGCCGGAAGCCGTGCTCGAAAATGACCGCGCCAGGCTCTACTGAGACCGGGCCATCATCGCAGACAGGAGTATCCTTGCGAATAAGCCTGATATTGTGCTGATGGACCGGGCACAGTCAAGGATATTTTTGGTCGACATTACGGAATGCCGTATGACGAGAACCTCGTTCACGAGGCTTTCAAGCCGAAACAGATAAGCGAACAAAATATCTGGACCTGGCTCACGAGGTGACCGACATGTGGGGTGGACTGCCGGCCGAAATTATACCTGTAGTCGTCTCTGCGAACGGGTTTATCCCAGTCAGCCTCCGCCACGACTGGGAGTCCGTGACGGACCGCTCCAAGCTCAAATGCAGAAGGCGGTGCTCCTCGATACCGCCCACATCGTCCGCCGGTTTCTCTCCCTTTCCCCCTAACCCTCAGCCGTTTGGTCTCCCCTGCCGAGGATTTCCATCTGGTTGGGTTTTTATTTATTTATGTATTATTTATTTATTTATGTTAGTGTATTAAATATATATTTATGTTTATTTATTATTTCCTTTAAAATATTTGTTCAGCTCAACCAGATAAGAATACTATATAAATACCCCAATGTAATAATAATAATGTCCTCCAGACCGAATTTAGGTTACGGCGGCCAGCCACAATGGAGACTAGCCATCGGCGCAGGACAGGATTATAGTGCCCAAGTGTATGCGCAAGCACAGGTGCACTCTCTATTCGGTAAACCGACACGACCGGAGAGAGATCAGGCGCAGGACCAACGGTTTAACGTGCTTTCCGAGGCACGGGGGTGAGACACCACCAACTTCCTGACTCCGGGCAGCTACTGAGAATTTCTTGATGGAAAATCTCAATAACTGATTTTTTTGCCCGACCCGGGATTCGAAGCCGGGACCTCATGATCAGCAGTCGCACTACTACAACCACTAGACCAACGAAGCAGTCACAAATCTAATAATTATAATTAGTAGGATAAGTAGGTAAATTGCACAAGGTAATATCAAAGTCCTAGATCTTCCATTTCAGCAAGTCGCTTGGTTAAGTGAGTGATATTTGAACATTCATAGTCTCTCCAATCGTAAAACAATATCTGAGATCACTTGTTTAGCTTTTTAATTAATTTGGATTCCTGGACAGTGCTTTAATATGCATAATGCTGCTTGTAAAATCGTGATGATTTGATGATTGATTGATTATTCTCATTACTGGAGATAATTTTATCGTATAAAAAATTGCACTTTTACCAGTTTATATAAATTATAGGTCTATATAAATTTAGAGAGGCCATGGTGGAGCGGATAAATGACCTTAAGTCTAGTCTCTGAATGGGGTGACGACAATCTGGTCGCTTTCAACGCCGTGACAACGCAGGCATGTGTGTTCTCCGCAAATCGGAGTCCGTTTGATCTGACTCCTATTTTCCGAGGTACATCTGTAGAGGTTACTGATCATCTTGAGCTTCTCGGTATGCAGTTGAGTGTTAACCTCAACTTTGGCGCTTTGAGTTGTCACATTGAGTTGAAAAGATAAACTGCGGCCAACAATCTGGGTATTCTAAAAAAGGTGAAGCGATACTTCACGCCTGGACAGCTTCTAACTTTATACATTGCTCAAGTCTTAAGCTCAAGTATTGCAGTCACCTTTGGGATAGCTCAGCAAAATATCAACTTGCCACACTCAACTCATTGGAACGTAGAGCCAAGAGGCATATTGGCGACAAAAAGCTGGTGGAAACTAAGCTTCACAGCTTACCTCACCGACGCCAAGTTGCTTGTTTGTCAGTCTTCTACAGATTGTACTTCGGAGAGTGTGCCCATGAGCTACATAAGCTCATACCGCCATTTCCATTCGCCTATCGGAGTACCAGACGTACTGCAGGTTCCACACTTGGTTGATATTCTGAATATTCGCACTAAGCGCTATAAACCATTTTGGAATGCCCTGCTGGAGTCTGTTTTTCCGAGTACCTATAACATGGACCTCTTCAAGGTGCGTGTTAGTGTAGTTTGCCCCCGGGCCAGATGGAGGTCAAGAGCGAGACCATTTTTAATTTAAAAAAAAAAAAACTTGACTATATTATATCAATTAATTTTTATTTTAGTGTTATGTTTGTGTTTTTCTTATAGCATAAGGATGACAAATGAACACACAATGCACATAGTCCATCTGATTGTAAGTGAATGCTGTGGCCCATAGATCTATTATGAATCAAAATACAGATGAGTTGTCACCCCTGAGGACTAAGATAGTATGCCTCGTTTCCAGTAAAAGGTCTCTGGTTATCTATACTCGCCCTACACAACACAACTGAATTAAGCTGCAACTTATTTTACGCTGGTGTTCTGTGAGAACGTGGTCCTTGCCCGGTCAAGCATTCGTGCTACAACCATATTAGAGCTGCAGCGTGACTCTACCACGTATATTATGTTTTCACAAAAGATGTTGAATAAAAGTGCCGCGTCACGCTCTATGTAAACGAAACGGAATATTTTCGCGTTTACTGTATAGTGGATAATCCTTTAATTGATTTTTATACTCGACTAACTCGAGATTCTTTCAGAGCGTTTGTTTCACTGTTTCAATTGTTGTTAACAATGATAGGTATGTGCTTGCACTGCTGTGTTCCGATCTGAAGGATATTGAAAGGGTGCAGCCCGTCGCTCGGCGTCAATCTTTCTCGAAGGACCAACTGAAAAGGTCCAACAGACAGGGATTAATCAGTCATTGACCTTCTACCCCAAGAAACTGAAATCACACCACATTGGGTTCGGGAACAACGAGGTGGGCGTGACCCCCGAGAAGGAGTGTCACACAAGGACGTCTGTTGCCCTTTTGAAAAGAAAGGTTAGACGACTAACATTATGACCCTTTGGAGTGGTCCCGGTCTTGACGTCCATTCAGTGGAATGTATCTTCTTCTTAATTGGAAGGTGCAGTAGGAAATGAAACAGCAATTTTATCTTCGTAATTTCCCCATGAGAGTGCAACGTTGAAACTTTTACTACTTTCCTATCACTTTCCCTATGGTTTTCTTTCTTGCTTTAAACTATAAAACTGGTAGCTGGTCCCAAACTGCCCCGAACTGTCCCGAACGAATTTCTACGTTGTATTCCTCTGCAAGTGCATGGCACTGCAGGTTTCAGGTCTCGAGGCACTCCCCATAACTCGGATTTTCATCACGGCCCACTACTATGGGCCGGTCCTGGGCGCCTTCTTGGCGTTGTCATAAAAGTGGCGATCTCGGGTTCGATTTCCCGGTCGCTCGGAATGGTGTCAAAAAATAAAAATGGTATCAAATAAAGATCTTTGTTGGTCAATCTGTGACATTGAGAATTTTACTCAACTCCCTAATCTATATAGGGAGGAGTTCTCTTGGTAAAGGTGTAGCGGCGAAAGTTGTTCAGGTGTGCGTGTGCCCCTTGTCGGCGCGGTTGAACATACCTCGCGACATCCGGACCACAAATTCTTTAATGGTTTTCATTTTGAGGTTGGCCGCTATGACGTCATTTCGGACGTAGCGACCTGCACTGACGATGGTCCGTAATGATAGATTTTGCTGGGCCTGCAGTCGCCGCCTCTGTCGATCGCTCAGAAGCGCGTACCATGTTGGCGCAGCATACGTTATCTTTGGTCTAATATAAAGTTTATAGGTCATAATTTTTGTTTTTATCGGTAACTTGGATGCCAGGACGGGACGGAGCATCGCCCGCGCACATCAGGCGATGCGGACGACGAGATCGACATGCGCGGTCATGCGCAGCATCCTATCGATCCGGCATCCAAGATACGTCACGGCCTTCTTGTAGGTGATATTCTGGCCTCTAAGCGTCAGTGGTGGTGGTAGGTTTCTGAGGCGGCGAGTGAGCAGAGCGGTCGTCTTACCAACGTTGACGGCCATCCTCCACTCATCTAACCATGGTGGTAGCAGGTCCAGCAGTCGTTACATCCTTGCAGCTGCGATGTGGGCTCTTCTAGACGAGGTGAAATAGGCGCTGTTGTCCGCATATAGCGCCAGCTGCACGTCGTCGTCCCCCACTCCCGCAGGTGTCCTTCCAGGGTTGGGATGTCGTTGGTGTACGCCGCGTACAGGACTGGACACAGACAGCTGCCCTGTGGTACGCCGGCTCTTATGGGTCTTGTTGCGGACATGGCGTCCTCTACACAGACGTAGAACTTCCTGTCTGCAAGGAACCACGCTACGCAACATAGCAGGAGGGATACTGGTCTGATCTTCTAATTTGTAGAGTATTCCAGAGTGCCACACCCTGTCGAACGCCTTCTCTATATCGAGAAAGACGCCCAACGAAGTGCGGCCGCGATTATGCTCGGCAGCAAATTACCATTTTACTATCCTAGTCGCGAGCTATACGCGACAGAGAACCCCGCACCGCGCGCCATTTCCTGTATCTTACCCCATATCTTTATTTCTATAAAACATATGGTTACACAATTTTATTTATAAGAAACACATACAAAGTCTTATCATTATGATGTATATCACATCGTTATCACATAAAAACATATTAAGATATTCAACAAAATACACTTATTTTACGGAACATTTTTAAAGTTAGAAATCTTAAATATCTAACACACATGGTCAAAATAACAATCTTTATTAATAAACATGAATATCTTAACTAATTAAATAGTTTAATTCACAATTTAAAGGCATTTTACACTTTAATTTTCTTAAATAAATCTTTTATTATTTCACTATTTTAAGCACAAATTTAGGCACTTTTAACACAGCACTGTTCTAATAAAAACACACATAATAATTCTGAAACATTTATGACTTATTTCTACATATATTACTGAAGTTTTCACAAATTAATAAAGTTTAATTTTATTTTTATACTACATTATTTAGACACTGTTTATTCGGACGCTTGTTGTAGTGCAAAGTGTAATTTCGTTTTATAACTCTCCTTCTTGGCTTCCTGGTACTGGAATCGGCAACCGTAAATAGAGTGAAACACACCCGCCGCCTTAGGGCCGGCCATCGTTTTTAATTTTTGTGTTGCTTGTTGCATTTGGCAACAGCTAGGTACACCCTAGCGTACCTACGCGCTAGGTGTATAGGTGTTATTTTTAGGCAACACCTCCCCGCCGAAAGGTGGGGGAGCTTGTTACACATCTGTGCTTGAGTTAGCATAGTTAACAAGATGGCGTCGATTACGATCGATGAACTCACCGACTTTCTAAGTCGCGTCTGCCCCGACATTTGGGCTGTGTTTCTCGCACAGCGCAACGCGCGTCCCACGCCCGAGCCCGCATCCGCGCCCGAACCCGTGCCTCTAGCCGGCCCTTCTATCCGGCATGTCTGGCCCCCTGCTGACCGTTCGATTGTGCGGATTGACGACCCTTTGTCACCAATGTCCAATTTCCGCGATGTCCACCCGCAGCCCGTCTCCGGTCTTCTCGGATGCCAAATCAGGCTCCGACATGGAGACCGACACGCGCGTCCCGCTCAAGCCCGAAGACGAATGCTTCACCCTCATCCAGGGCAAAAAGCGCAAACGCGCAGCCCCAAAAAAGGCAGCCGAGCCTAACTCGGCACCCCTGTCCCCCACCGCCACTCCGGCAAAAAAGCTAGCTCCCGCGACGCGCGCTTAACCCCCTAAGACTGCGGCCAAGTCTGCAGCAAAGGGGTCCCCTGCTGAACGCAGGGAAAAGCCGCCGCCGTCCATCATCATACAAGATAAATTTAAATGGAGCAACCTATCATACTGGTTGGACTCCAAAAAAAAATCTCCTGCTCTAAGGTGCAAAATGCCGGTTAGGACATCAGAATGTTCGTCAACTCGTCCGAAGAATTCCGCAGCGTTACAAATCACCTGCGCAACCAGCAAATAAGTTTTCTTATGTATGCCCTCCCAGAGGAGCGCAAGCTTCGCGTAGTCGTCCGCGGGCTCCCCAAGGAGCTCGAAACGGAACATATCCTAAAAGACCTCAAAAGTCAAAATCTCCCGGTCCGGGAGGTGCATAGAATGCACCAATAGACTGACAAAAAACGTTTCTTAGATCTGTGCCTTGTTATCCTGGACCTGTCTCCGGAAGGCAAGGAGATTTTTAACGTTCGGCGCATCTGCAACCTAACGGGGATTGCAGTTAAAGCCCCCCGACATAGGGGCATCGTTGGCCATTGCCAGCTTCCGAGTGATATTTGACAGCTGATTAGAGCGAAGAACGCGGCCCTAAGACAATATGATCACTATCGTACCATAGACAACAAATTCCTACTGCGCAACCTCCAAAACGAGGTGAAACAGCACATCAAAGAGTTTAGACATGATAAGTGGGATAATCTGCTGACGGACATCGAGCCATCACAAACTGCCTTCTGGCAGTTGACCCGAGCTCTGAAAGTAGAACAATCCTCACCTGTGCCTCCACTCATTAGACCAGAAAACCCCGATCTCGCCTTTGACGACTCTGAAAAGGCCGAATGCCTCGCGTACAGCTTAGAGAGCCAATGCGCTCCCTTTAGCGAACCGATAGATCCCGCTCACCTTGCAGAGGTCGAAGCGGAGGTCGAGCGCAAGTCTGCACTATCACCAGCGGGCGACCCCTTAGAGCCTGTGACAGTCGACGAAGTCACAGAAGCAATAAAAAATCTCAAAAAGAAATCAGCACCCGGCCCCGATGGCATTAGCAACAGGGTGCTGATATCTCTCCGCACCACTGGTATGCTTCCTAGTGGGAAAATTTTACGCTCTTCTTTCCAGCTGCTCCTTCCCGGATACCTGGAAAGAGGCAGATGTTATAGGAATCCCGAAAACAGGGAAACCGTGCAACTTAGCCTCTAGTTACAGACCAATCAGCCTTCTCAGTACAATGGGGAAAGTTTACGAGCGACTCATATTGAATCGCCTTCGTGAATACATCTTCGCTAATAAACTTCTTCCAGACGAGCAGTTCGATTTCAGACCCGAACACTCGTGTACCGACCAGCTACTTCGCCTTACAGAAAGAGCAAACTGTCCTTAAGACACAAGCTCCACCTTTACAAAGCATGCGTAAGACCTATCATGTCTTACTCAAGCGTAGTTTTCGCGCACACGACCCTTAGACACTTGTACGATCTCCAAATCATCCAAAATAAATTCATTCTCACAGAGATTGTCAACTTCCGACGATCTCTGAGTATTTCAAGGAAATGTCTCGGCGCTATTTTGAGAGGACCGAGACACATCCTAACCCGCAAGTAGTAGTAAATACAGCCACATACGCTCCGACTCCGAACGTTACGGAAAACCTCCGGAGGCCCCGTAACGTCCTAATCGAACCCCCCGTTCCGCTAGATGCCGACGACCGAAATGTCGCCGGTCAGTCACACACAAACACTACACTCTCACCTAGTGCCACAAACACTGTTATGACTACAACGGATGGGACGCAGCGAGTCCGCGGACGGGCGCGCCGCACACCCCTCCACACCGCGTACGCACTGTACACCCGCGTCCCTGGGCGGTTCTCACCACCCAGAACATCAAACGATACAAGTTAGCCGTCAGAGCCGGGGCCCGTCCTCCCTGTTCGGACGGCCGTTAAATAACTCATTTACGTGCACTTTAATCTGTCCTAGGACTCGTCGCTACGCAAGTAACGACGCAGAATAATAAAAAATCAGTCCGATGAAGTCCCTAAGTCCGATGAAGCTGTAAAAGCCAAAAGGCTACCAGCACAAACATCATCAGAAACTAGCGGAGGCTAGTGCTTTCTTTGTCTAAATTACAACTATCTTTGTTCATCATGAAACATTATTTGTTATGCTATTCTTATCTAGCCATAATAAATCTTATCTCTTATCACAAGAGTAAAATATATTTTCATCTAAAATAAGTATCTAATTTAATATAAGACTTTTATTCGTATTGCATAGCCGATTACCATGTAACACATGACTCTAAATTAATCTATAAACAAACCCTCATGGAATCAACTCTCGACCGGGAAATCGAACCCCGAACTTTTGTTCGACATTATATTGAATCTATTTACTTTTAACATAGATTATCTCCTTATTCGGAATGCCTTGTACAATTTAATAGTAACAATTTTAAAATACGAAATTGTTTATTTTTTATGAAGTGAAAAATGACAAACTATTTTTTAAGCGCGTCGCCAACAGATATAGTAAGCCAATACAGGCTTTGAGACATTTAATCTTAACTCTCAGAGGTGACATCGTATCTTCTAGCATATCTTTCTTTGTTCGTAGATGGTTGCAGGGCAGGACTGCAGTAGTCACTGACCATCAGGTAGACTTTTCGAAATTCGATCGAGGTTCGAATCGAGATTCGACTCCACGATTAACAATACCTTTTGTTATTGTGCAAATAGCTATTTTCTTAAACAAATTATGAACAAAGTTATTTTAAATTCGTTTGTTTACGTTAAAGTTTGTGCGGCTTTTAGGTGGCGTTATAATTGTATTTAAACTTTGCGACAGTATAGCTCTTGAAACTGAAAGGTGATTACTTTGTGTTTGGGCTATATTCCCTATATTTTGATAGTGCAGAATTTGAATTTTTATGTGACTGAGTCAAGATAGCTGAGCAACTACTGCTAGCCCTCTCAGTGAAGAGATTGCGTCAGAAATGATAATATACACTACATGCGTCTCACTGCTGTGTCCAACCGTGAGATCCATATAGGCTGAAACTTTACTTTAATTTTTTAACTTTATGCGACCGCAGAGCTGTACAATATGTTGTTAATACTTGTAAGTATTTTGATGTATCTGACACATCATCGTACGTTTAGAAAGTGCCCCGACTCGAAGGAAAGACAACCAAAGGAAAATAAATGTGCACGAGTTACAGCCTCATAGCGGCAAGCGCTTTGTTAAATAATCTCCAAATAAGAAGACGACGTGATAATCTAACAAGGCATGTAAGAAACCAATGGATGAGGGAGGTTTAAGACCGGACTTTGTGCCAATTTATAGTGTCCATGTTCAGAAATGGATTTGTGGTGGTCTCTAATTTATAAATTACATGTTGTTATTTATTTAGATCAGAACACAGTGGTGAAAGCACCGCTATTTGGCGGCAGAAATAGGACGAACTCCTAGGTACAAAAGAAGTCCTACCATCTAGATAATAAATCAAGTATTTTGTCGCTACATAGAGATTAAGGATAATTCCGGTCTGAAGAGTATAGAGTCAGTATAATTACAGTCTGTAAGGCATTTTATTTTAGTATATAACAGTGTCAACGCATCTGTAGCCTTCCTTGTTTGACTTTGGCTGTAGGTGTCTACATACTGCAGTAGCCATTTACCATCAGATCTGTAAGTTAATTTCTCATTTCAGTTTTATAAAAAAAATCCTCAAAATGCCAGTCTTTTTAGAGCTTAATTGCTTATCGTCTTATAATATTTTGTGTATCGATCGTAAAACTTCGTAGCTCCCAACAACACGACAAAATCTGCATTTGCAAATAACAAGGATATTAATAACACTTAAACTCCACAATTTCTCCCTCAACATAATACCTACGTAGTGATCACAATGTCGGAAGCTATACCTGTACATCTTTGTTTAACAATGTAAAGTGATACCGTCAGGTAGGGTTTACAAAGGTGTCGACGTCGTCTAAATTAAAAGATAAGGCGAAGATATTAAAAAAATATTCATTATAATGGTATTGTTATTATAATGATCTTTAATATCAGAAAGAAATGTATTATTTATGTTTAAAAAAATAACGATATATTTTATAAATATAAATTTATTAAACGTACAAACTTTTCTAAATTCTCTTGTTAAATACTTAGTAATCATGACCACAATTATTATATCAATCTATAGAAATAAATAAAATTGAAGCGTCTGTTTGATTTATGTTAAAATGACAGATTTTTACATATATACATAAATACTCACGCCTGTCACCCAGAGGGGTGGCAGAGACTATAGACTTCCATTTGGCACGATCCTGACATCATATACCTACGCATACACGCTCGTAGGTTAAGGGTACTCTTAATTTGGCCCATTTTCAATATATCGCTAATTTGGTCGATACATTTTTGCCTAGGGCGTCCCTTCCAGACTCTGACGTTCAACTCTGCCACATAAATTTGCTTTGTCACTCTTTCCTCATTCTTTTCTTAATCCTGGTCACAACATCTGTAAGTGTAATCTAGTGTAATCTTGCAAACCACACTCTTCTCTTATCACACAATTTCTCACTCTGTCATTTAGATTCAGCCCTAACATACTCCTTAATGACCGCATTTCTACAGCATTTATTCTACTCTCGTGCTTCTTCTGCCACACCCAACTTTCACTACCATACATTAAAGTAGGGACTAACACAGCATTGTGAATTGCCATACGTGCGTTTTGGGACACATTCTGACTTTCCACAATAGAGTGTAGAGCCCCATTTACCCTATTTCCTGCGTTCACTCATCGTTCTATATCCTTATCATATCTACCATCCCTGCTAAATACACATCCCAAATACACAAACTCATCTACTTGCTCGACCAATTCCCCTTCTATTCTTATTTCACATATCGTTTTACTTTCTTCTCTTTCAAAAACCATAACTTTCGTCTTACTTGCGTTCATTTTCATTCCCCTTTCTTTTAATGACCTGTTCATTAATGTAACCATCATTTGCAACTCGGCCACCGACGATGCAAGTATGACTTGATCATCGGCGTACAAAAGGCATTTGACGGTTAACTCAGCCATTCTCAACCCGCATTCTTCAACTTTCAAATTTTCCAAACAACTGTCCATAAATAGGTTGAACAGCCACGGGGAAGCCACACAGTCCTGTCTGACACCTTTATGGATGCCAAATCAGTCCGAGTAGGCCCCGTTGATCCTGACTCAAGCACTGGAGTCCTTATACAGAGACTTAAATGCCTGTATCAACCCAGCGCTCAACCCAAATGAGTTCAGTGTTTGCCATAATACATCCCTGTCCACTCTGTTAAGCAAGCCTTTTCCAAGTCCACGAACGCACAAAAAACCAAAAGGTTTTTGGCCAAAAACTTCGCCGCGATCATGCGCATGGAAAAGATCTGATCCGTACATCCCATTCCCTTTCTAAATCCCGCTTGGACATCCCAAATTTTTCCATCAGTATCTTTCATAACTCTTACAATTAGCACCTTAGCATACAGTTTTCCCATAATGCTAAGAAGGCTGATACCACAGTAGTTTTATAGTCCTGCTGCGATCCTTTTCCTTATATATTGGGACTATCACGGCTTTGCACCAGTCTTCCGGTACCCGCTTAAGTTCCCAACACAAATTAAACAAGGTGTTCAGCAGGTCTGCCACCACTCCCTCTCCAGCCCTCAGCATTTCGAGTGATACTCTATCATATCCGGCTGCCTTACCTGCTTTCATACTTTTCATTGCTTTCATTATTTCATCTATACCTATCTCTTTCCTCTTCTATCGGAATTTCTATTTCATTTAATTCAAACGTCTCATCACTTATAAACAACGCTTTCAAAGTATTCTTTCCATCTCCTTAAACTCGAAACTTCGTCATTCAGAATACAGCCATTCTGGTCTCGTATAGCATTCATTCTAGGCTGTTTTGAATGTCCCCTGGCAGTTCTTACGAGTTTCCAGAACATTTCAATATTTGCCTGGAAGTTATCCGATATTCTTCTATCATCTTATCAGTTCTTTCTTGCTTTTTCCTTTCAACTACTTCTTTTACTCTCTTATTTATAAGTCTAAAGACTGCCTTTTTCTTTCAATATCATCATTCATACCGCTAGAATGACTAGCCTTGGTTCTTCTCTTTAGCCTTCGTTCTCTTCTTCTTTGCTTCAACTTCCATCCGTACCTCATCATCCCACCATAAAGTGTTATTTTTCCTTTCATTCGTTCTCTTACTTACACCACATACTTCGGTAGCTGCATCCACCAAACCTTTCTTGACATTATACCACACATTCTCCAAGTCTAAATCATTCATACACAATTCATCCATACCACTTATATTTTCTCTCAGTCTACATTTGAACTTCTCTTTCACACCTTCATCTTGTAACCTCTCTGTTCTTATACGCTGTAACACAGTGGTAGACACAGATGTCCGATGCCGCCAACGTCTGAATCTTCAATTATTCTCTTAATTCGGCATAAGACCAAGTAATGACGGCAATCAATTATTCTCTTAATTCGGCATAAGACCAAGTAATGATCCGTCCCTACGTTGGACCGGTAACCCTTGTATCTACCACTGCGCTCCTCATTCTTTCATCCACAATTATGAAATCTATCATGCTTCTATCACCACCTCTTTCCCATGTATACATGTGAATCTTCTTATGACGAAAGAAAGTGTTCGTCACAAAAAGATTATTTTCCACACATACGGTGAGGAGGCTTTCACCATTCTCATTTATGCTTTCATCACCAAACTTTCCCAATATCCTTTTATAACCAAGCCCCTTCACACCAACCCTTCCATTAAAATCTCCTAATATAACAATATTTTCACGACCCTTGCATTTCATTAGCACCATCCTTACCATTTCCCAAAACTGCTCTCGGATATAAGTGGGCTTAGACATGTCTGGGGCGTAGACCCCTAGAACAAACAACTTCTTTAAGCCCACTTTCATTCGTATCCATAGCAGTCTCAGGCTTACACATTCATACACTTTTACACAATGACCCATTATTTCTGAAAGGATGATACCGACTCCCTGGCATGCCCGCTCTGTCTCGTCTACACCAAACCAGTACGCGGTATACATGCCATGTGTAGTGGCATCCTTTCCCTTCCGTTTCGTCTCATTTACACATAACACATCTATTCCTCTATCATACATCATATCGCATACTTCATCCATTTTATCATTCATTGCTCCACATACATTCAGTGTAGCCAGACGTGTACAGAACTCCGGGAGACAGAACGTGACGGGTGGCGAACCTCGTCGCCGGCAATTTTTTTACTGAACAAATTTTTACTAAACGCATAAGAAAGTATAAACGATACTTATAACAAAAAACAATTTTTAAAATTTTTGTCTGTCTTTCTGTCTGTCTGTCTGTTTGTTCCAGCTAATCTCCGAAATGGCTAGACCAATTTTGATAGAACTTGCACTGGCAGATATCTGAAGTTATAAGGAGTAACTTAGGCTTCTTTTACTTTGCAAAAGGAATTAAGGTTCCGCGCAAAAAAAATTAAACAAGAAATCCAATCGTAATAATATCGAAGTGTGTTACACACATTCCGCGATACCGAAACTACGAGTACTCGTATACGTACAGTGTACAATTTTTTGCGAGTGAACGATTTAGAAATAGAATCAGCAAAATTTCGCTATAGCTTATACATCTTGCTGCTGATTCTATTTCTAAATCGATATTTGTGTCGAGGGTCAGCGTGTAATGGATACAAGGATTCAAGTGTGAAACAACTATTTTCCAAATATCCATCTCATTTCACGTGGAGCATTATTTAACAAAATATGGTTGTAAATTATCATTAATTCTACAGTTTAAATCTTACAGTGTTACTAATGATTTTAATCAATTGTATTTCTTTGTTCGTTGGGTTCTATATTCATCACATTTTTTTCAACATTTTGAAAGATTGAGTTTATCAGTTTACCTATATGTTTTTAATGAGATATTATTATACGAGCTGACAAATTATTTTTTGATAACGCTCATAATTATAAAATTTCGTTATAGCGAAACGACGTTCTATAAAAAGGACTTGAGCGGCATTATAATATTTTTGTGAAAAAATTACGGAACCGTCTGCTAATGTCGATCCATAAGAAAGTTTGAAAAATTTTTTAGGAGAGCGATATAACAATAAATGAGCAATTTAAATATTGAGTTAACAACGAGAACTATTGAATGTGATTTTCAGTCGGTTATGGTGCGGCTGGGTTGGCCATTCGGGGGTTGACTATTTATGTAATATGAAAAAGGATATCATTATGCTAATGTTACCTAAATAGTATGGTGTTTAGCAAGATATTTGTAGATGAGTGTTCGGTTTATTAATCACCTCATTTTAAGTTACTTAATTTACTCGACCTTCATATTGGGCATAATCATCGATCACTAATAAAAAACTAGATACACAATCAGTGACAAAAAATGTCCTTACCGAATGAGCGCCCACTCGAACATTTGAGTGCGCTTTTAATTTGTACGTAGCTTTGTGAATACAACTTTAGGCAAAGCATTTAAGGTTGAATTTAGATTATTGCATATTTATTTTCACGTTAAAACAATTGGCGACAGGTTTTAGAGAACTTTTGCATGGGATTGTGTATCTAGTTTTTATTAGTGATAGATGGGCATAATATATAAAATATTTATTTTATGTACTCACCCAACATAGTTTGTATGATTAAATAAAAACTATATCTAATGACTGTGCTCTTAAAATAATGTTCATCTAATTAAATCGTAGACTCATGATACTGCGACACATTAGAACAGACTAACAAAAAGAACCTTTATAAGGCGCTTGCTTCATGCAAGTGGACCTTTTTTACGTAGTAGAGCCAAGCTGCAGCTATATTTTTGTTTGCAGTACGAATGGGTAGGCTCGACCGGGGTAGGACTACGCTCTTACATAATACCAGCGTAAAATAGCAGCTCAGTGCTGCTGCGTTTCGTATGGTGAGTTTAGAAAACCGGAGACCCTTTTTACTGGAAACGAGGCATCACATCTTAGTCCTCAGGGGTGGCAACGCATTTACATTTTGATTTTTAATCGAGGCTTGATGTAGAAATCTATGGGGCACAGCATCCACTTACCATCAGGTGGACTGTGTGCTCGTCTGTCAACCTTATTCTATAAAAAAAAAAACGAAAAAGAACGACAAACGAAGATTAATTTCGTTTGTCATTCTTTCTCTGTCACAGTAATCTATGCCACGGAATAAATAATAGTACTACGTATCTATGCTCTGTCACGAAGATGAAATATCATTAAATTTATAATTATAAATCAATCAGATCTATATTTAATTTGTATATTAGTATATAACATCTAGACATGCTGTGTTTATGATGTCCCATGTTAAGTAGTAATTTTAATTAGACAATTATGAAAAAACCATAAACACGTTTCACCCTTTCTTATAACATCAAAAAATTATTAACGGGCTAAAACTGGAATAGTGCCCAAATCCTGTAAACTGGCCAGCCAACCCCAGTTACCTCCATTACCTGCAAGATTATAGCGCGTATATTGAGCACCCACCATAATATAGCATAAATAGAGCATAATGACCTTCTTTATCAACATCAGCTGGGTAAAAAACTTTTTGAGTGAACACCCTCTCCAAGTCGTTGTTTAAGGCTGTTCTTTCGAGCCTATGACGACCATTGCCGGAGTTCAATGCAGCACAGACAATAGAGAGATATCAGCTGACTACTCGGATTAGTCGGGATCAAAATCAGTCGGAAAGAGAAGCTATGATTGATCGTGTAATTCTCTTTCTGCAGGCATTCTCCGAATAGGGCGATACCAATCTTCCGAGTTTCAACGCTTACAAAACAAAAGCATGACTCTTTAACGCAAAAAGGAGCCAGATCACCATGGCTCCTTCTTTCCGAACTATGTCATATGAATGTAAAGACCGCCTTCAGTTGTGGTTTCTTCGAACCTAAACTTTCGCAGCTGCACAGAAGTTAGGTGTCAAGGTGCGACGATAATTTACGCCATAATAGTTACTTACATTATATAAATCGCAAGCCCGGTCGTAGATAAAGTATTGATGTCATTTATGGGCTTGTGCTGCAAAACATCACCTAACGGCTTTGGTCCCAATGAAAAGGCGAGCTAAGAGGCTTATTAGTGACGTCAGTATGGTTAAAACCATCGTTCATCATGCGTACAGCAAAGGAGTGGAGTAAGTTGCCAGCATCTGTGTTTCCATCCGATTACAATGTGGGTGTCTTTAAGGCAAGGGTGAATAGGCTTTTGTTAAGTCAGTGCGCTTATCCATCTTAGGCTACATCACCACTTACCATCAGGTGGGATTGTAGTGAAGCGCTGGCTTAGAATAATATTAAAATAAAAACCAATCTCACCAGTCTCGAGCACAGTCGCAAAATAGCCAACCTTTCGTTAATCTATATGTAGAATACATGTTGGAGAGTGTGTGCAGTAATTGTTAATTGCATGACTTGATTCGTACCTCATTGTTCCATCATCAGACTACCACACGCTCGGTTGGCCTCCACTCCTTAGTTGCCAACATATCACGCATTCGAACCGAACAGTTTGCTTCGTCGTTCATAGTGCGTACAGCAAAGAAGTAAATTTTTCAACATATTCTTTCTATCCAATTATCTAATATATAAAAATTAATTTTTATATATTGGATAGTATAAAGTTTTTTTGTTCGTATTTTATGCGCTGCCATACCGTTCATCAGATTGCGCTTAAACTTTGTCAACTTATTGCTTCCACTTGCGCGAAGGTAATAGGCATAGTACAATTAATGGTATCTTATCGACAAATTTATTTTAAAGTTCAAATTTTCCAAAATTTTAAATTATTTTAAATTCCAAATTTAAAACGATATTGCCACAATTATTTCTTCTGCGGTTGTAACGCACCGGGAACCAGCTAGTACTTAATATAAATGTCTTCAAAGCATGATTGAAAAGGCTTTTTTAAGCTTAGTCCATAAGTCAATGCGTTTTGCCATCTTCGGCTGTATCACCTATTACCATCAGGCGAGATAGTAGGCAATCACTGGAAAAAATGACCACACACTTTGTTTGGTTTAACAGTGAACAAAAAAAATAGAAGTATAATATATTACTCCAGCCAATGAAAATTTATGACACAAAATTGTTATTAAACTTATACAACGTTGGTTATCTCTTGCAAGTAGATCTGAATACCGATAATTCATATTTTAAAAGAAAATATTATATCAGTTATGGCTAGCAATCTGGCTCATGGCCCGTGGCTTTGTGGTCAAATTTCTGACCACTTATAACCGTGAAACGTACACGCTCGTTGAGATGGCACTATTTTATTATATATTATTATACCTGATACTTTAAAAAATAATTTGTGGTTCAGGTCAGGAATCTATCAAACTGAGACAGGAGATGGGCAGTAGCAACAACCTAATAAAAACTCAATAATAAAAAACTGCGGTAGCAACAATGAAAAATATTCCCCATGTGAGCCGACTTTGATAGGCTGTAATGATGATGATGATGACTTTAAAAAAAATACTGTCCAGTTATCGTTCCCACATTGAAAAATGTATTTAGAATAGTGTTTTATTTACGGCTGTTCTGTAGTGACATAGTGAGGCGTTGTGGAAAAAACAAAAGACTTTTGTCTTAAGAATTTATCGTCAGCCGTAAAGTTAATGGAAGGAACAAGGAAAAACTTTTTGCAGTTTCATCTCGTAAACTATGTTCGTTATTTCACTAAGTAATATTTTTATTTATTAAGTTAGGTAAAGTGAACACATAAATAATAAATAAAAAATACCTTTAACTATAACTATAATAATAAAACGTGGATTAGAAAATCCACGTTTTATTATTGCACGTTATATAGCTTTGAAAAAATAATTTTGACAATTTAATTTAATTTTGCGTTTTCGGATCCCAAGCAGATGGTAGCACCCGGCCATGTTCTCTATTGAAATTAGGATGTTTTTAATTTCAATAGCCTCGCGAATCATCATTAGTAGGAATCGATGTTCTTTTGCGAGGATTTGTGGTCTATCAAAGCTGATATAATGGTTGGGACAATCCTGAACATGTTGACATACTGTAGACTTCCAGGAGCATCGGTGCTCACATCAGCGATATGATTTTTTATTCGGGTTTGTATGGATCTTTTTGTTTATCCTATGTAAGAGAGACCACATTCACAATCAAGCTTGTACACTCCTGTAACTTGTAGAGGGATATTACACTTAACTTCTTATGGAAGCCTGCTTCAAGATGTAGCCAATCTTGTCTGTGACTCCTCTGACATATGCTCAACTGTGGCCGGTTTCACTCGATCATTGTGACGGAGGCGCGGGACCCGAAACGGAGGCGCGGGACCCGAAACTTGTTGTCGTGCAAAACTTGCTTGACGTATTTACTGTCACAGATCACTTGTGCTCTCTGACACGCTTGTCAGGCAAGTTGGCAACCGCAGTTTTTTATTATGATCGAATTCTTATCAGGAAAAAGGTACTGCCAGTTTCTTACTCCAGTTTTCCTCTGTCCCCTCTTATGGCACCCACTGTATAATATAGGGTAATGGATTCTCTTAAGCTGCAACCACAAAATCAATGTAAATTTAGAAATCTGCTATTTTGAGAATAGCTAATAACGTTTGTAGGTACGTTAGTGAACTTTTTCGTCACATATCTTATGCACAATTGACGTTGAATTCCAAATTAATTCTATTTAAAATTTTAGCACGTATAATGAATAGTTCTGATTCATTTTCTTCATTAGATTTTAAAAGTGGGCATGGGTTTCTCAAAATGTATGGACCTAAATAAGTTTCCCTTAAATAGTAACGAATAACGATCGATCGAATCGCACTCTACTCATTTTTTCATTATAAACATATTTTTAATAACGTATAGTGTACACCCAACATTAATTAAGTCCATTGTTTACTCGCAGTGGCAAGCAAGAATAGACACGACGACTAAAATGTTTTTTGAAATATTCAAAAACGTCAAATTAATCCCTCTCTTCGTTTTCCAGCGATTTAATAAAATTAGGCGGGGTCCCGGCGAGCTAAAAGCTCGTGTAATAGCGTTACTTTCGTTTTTAGAGCGGGCGCGGGTAAATCAATTATGAGCTGTTTCGTCTAGTTTTAATGACAGGCTACATGGCCTGTCTTGTATCAAAGGCTTTATTGCATTAGCGCGTCTTATTTGTATACGTTTGAATTTTAAAAGCTTCTTTAAAATTTGAAAAAGGAGGAGATTATCAAATCGACTGTTATATAACACGGTATTATGCACTCACGATAAGAATAGGTCTTTCATAATTCACACATAATTTAAGAGGCAATACGTTTAAACATTTAATTTTATAATAATTCAACAAACGGACAAGTGATGCCTAACAAGTGGTAAAATTAAAAATTTTGTACATCATTATCATCATAATGTGTAAAAGTTATAATAAATGAAAGGCTTATTATTCTTAATGTCATATTGAAAACATATTTTATACCTTTTTTTTTATTTTTATCCTCATATAAAATAAACAAATCGAACAGTTCGAACGCTAACGCCCGGCGAGTGTCCGCAGAAACATCGTTGGATATCGGTATTTACAAAGGTACGCTGTGAGGTTGGACTTGCATTATTTCTTCTTAACTTCTATCCATGTTGGTGCCATGTTTTTGCTCGACAATTTCGGGGAGTCTAGTAACGTTTTCATATCTGCACACTGAGGTACAAGACGGCCTTGAGTAAAATAAATATTTATAAAATGCCGTTTAGTTAATAAAAAATAAATAAAAACTGCGGTTGCCAACCCGATTGCCGAACATGGTAACTATGGCAAATATCCCCCTATGGGGCGGTCTATGGTGGATACCTATGTTCAGCTGTGGACTTTAATAGGCTGTTAAAGTAACGGTTTAGTTAAATTTTAGGCCTACATCCCAAGCTAGCACTACACACACTAATACTACGCATTTCAAATAATATAGGGCACAATTTGAAGCCAAATGTAACTTTGAGCAGTCTTCGAAAAAGGATAAGGTTCTCAATTAGACTGTATTTTTTTGTATGCAAGTTACACGATATATTCGCCAAATAAGAACCGTTTTAAATATTTTTTAATGTTATGATAATAGGCTTTATAAGTTGGAAAAACATTAGATAGATTTTTAATTTAACTATTTAGATGGCATTCAATTTGTTACCTTGAGTTTGTGTTATTGATTAGTCCACTTAAAAAAACCAAAAAATAATAATTAAATAGGTTCTGCACTCGGGGCTGTAATCTATTTCCGAAGCTATTAAATTATTTTATTTTATATTTGAAGACGGTTTTTACGTTTTTTAAAGTATAATAATTTTTGTGTCAAGATTTTATAAAAATTAAAATTTAAGTTAGTTCATTCTCATAACGTTCTAACGTTTTTTGCTACCTGACTATTAAAACTATACAAGAAAGCTAGCTTCATACACTCACCCTGTCTTTGTTTTTATTTTATTCTATGAAAGCGTCAGTTCCTTTGTCACGAACGGGCTTCCTGCCATTAAGAATGTTCATATTTTTAAAATTAAATCTTAACTTAGTTTAATTTAAGCGACAGTAGCCTCAGGATCAGATCAGACAAAGCCATCGTAGCTCAGGGGCGAAGCGCCCGCTGTAAATTTCACAGTACGAACCCGGGTTGCTCGCGTACTGTGATAATTCCAATTTTAAGTGCTGATCTACCACGTGCTCGGCGGTGGAGGAAAACATCGTGAGGAAACCTGCATGTCTGAGAAATAAGCAAAAATATTTCTTTCGAAGTCATGTGAAGTTCGCCAACACGTATTGGAGCAGAGCGGCGGATATTTCCTTGCCCTAAAACCCTCTCAGAAATAAGAGGAGACCAGTGCCCAGCAGTGGGACGTATATAGGCTGTAACTTTAACTTTAATTTTGCCTCAGCCTCAATTTGAGCTCAAAAGTTGTGGGTTCGAATCCGCCATTCGACAAAAATGTCGTGATCCCCTCCACATGTATTTTAAGCTTTAAGTTTTTGGGCCAGTATTCAGAGACAACCCCGAGTTTAAGCTTAAACTTCACTGTATCAAAATTTGTGGAACATAATATGGTCTAGACTGGACTCTGATGACTGGATGATGATTTATGACTTAATGATACGTCATTTAAAATCCAAATCATTATAAAATCATATTATATTATTCAATAAAGTTAAGTTCTCATATTATAATGTTATTGTAGACTACTTTGTACGTGGTGACAAAACCTATCAAGTAAAGGGAAGCCATGATTCCATGACGTACTGTGGGTGTTGTAAGAGGAGACTACATGAAATGTTAAAAAGAAATCTTATGGTTTCTAAAAGATGGCAGTATGACTCTCTCGTTTACTCTAGACATAAAATACCTTTACCGGTTACGGGAAGCCACGCCAAAAGTGCAAGATATCTGGTACTGCGATCATCAAACCGTCTACATAGAAAATCCTTCCTACAACGGGAAAGGTCCAGAGGCTACATCTAGGATTGCCAACCCTACTATGTAACATTTTTTTTCTTATTATCAGACATTTTTTAATACATGGTAGAGCCACGCTGAAGCTGTATTTATAGTATAGTTGTAGCACGAATGGGTCGGCTCGACCGGGGAACGACCACGCTCTCACAGAATACCAGCGTAAAATAGTAGCTTAATGCATGTAGAGAACCGGAGAGCCCTTTTTACTGGAAAAGAGGCATTCCACTTAGTCCTCAAGGCTGACAACGCATCTGCATTTTGATTCGCAAACGAGGATAGCTGTAGATGTCTATGGGCTACATCAACCACTTACCATCAGGTGGACTGTGTGCTCGTTTGTCACCCTATTTATATTTAAAAAAAAACATGCAGGTTTCCTCACGATGTTTTCCTTTACCGCCGAGCACGTACCGTCGTTACGGTAAATCAGCACTTAAAATTCGTGATATTGCAAAAAAAAGTTGGCAACCCTAGTTACATCGAACACGGGTATAGTTATTCTATTTCACGATGAAGGTTTCGCCTTGATTGCAGTAGTGACGTGTACCGACAGGCGCGTTTTTGTGTGTAACTGCGATTCATTCGACTCGCGATCGTGACTGAGCGCCCCCGCGGCCTACGCACACTAACACAATGTGTATGTGCACGGCTAACAACAACCAAAGTCAAATCTTCATCGTGAAATAGAATAACTATCAATAGTACTACATTGTAGAACATCGTGATAAATACTATATTGAATTGAAAATTGGTCATCCTAGTTATATCGGACACGGGTAAAATACAAATGGGTGGGACTTTTATGTTTGTGTAAACACTTGTGGCACAGCACTATCACTTCCTGCGTTGTTCATACTTTCCAATGTTTAAAAAGTAAGGTTATTTGGATCCTTTTTTTAAATTCCTTCTGTATCGCGGTAGCGTTTTACAAAAATAAATTGAACATGAACAAAAATTCAGACCGAAAACAATTATTTGTGTGCCAAATACTTGTTTCGTGCGGAAATCAAACCCATAGACCTCAGCCGTAGCCAAACTCTTAGAAACTGTGCTATCAAACTCTTAAATTATTCGACAGTTGTCGCCGTGCATTGACTAGGACAACATAAACAAATCAAAGTTATAAGATTCATGCTTAGAAACTGCAAACGAAACTGGAATTAATGTTCAGTCATGTTTAAAATTTGGCGCGATATAACCCTAATCAGAGTTTCATCTCCGAATTTTAATTAATGCCTGCGTATAAATACTTGCTTAGTAATTCCGAGCCAAAATTGTATTTATCACAAGTCCCCTCCATTATTACACGAAGTAGGATTTCAATAGGCGGTAGACTAGACACCCTAGGCCGCGTAATTAGCATCCTGTCCCGTCTGAGAGACATTTGAATAATGCGGGGGGTGAATTAGGCAGGTTACAAAACTAGCTTATACGTGAATGTTGCTTTATGCTAAACAACTAGCTAGTCTTTAGTGTTTCGGCTTTATAGTATACGTTTTGGTAAGGCCTCAATGTAGGGCATTAGGCTAAAGGTGCGGTGTAGCGTCATGCCAAAAATGTACTGAATGTTGCATGGGCTTCTCATTTTTTTTTATATTTACTATGTATTGTGACAGCATTGTTTACCGAGTAGTGGCGGTGTACGAATATCTACTACCCCATATCATTGGTGCCGTAAGAGGCGACAGAGGAAAACAAAGGAGAACCCCAGGAGATGGGCAGCAGCGCCTTCTGAATAACGACTAAGACTAAAAAACTGCGGTTGCCAACACGCTTGTTGCCCATAGGCCATTCAGTGAGGTAATGAAGCTAGCGCGTTTTTCATATTGCTAGGAGTAGGACTGTAAGATAATTATATATCTTATACACCTGCTTCACATATTATAAAAGGGTTCATTACTGAGCACGAAACGTTTCTTGAATTTAGAAATAGGGCATTAGTCATATTCGTGTGCACTCAGCTTTATGCGAGAACTCTGCGTACAGAGCGGCGTTAACGCTCCTCTGGACACGTTAATTGAAAGTGGATTGGAGGTGACAGTGTAGAACGGGTTTTTGATTTAAACATTTTTTATCCATAGTAAGGGAGTTGTGTGTTTGCGTTTTTAAAGCACTGTATACTTCGCTTCTATACCATTCATTATTGTTCGATTGAAGGCAGATTGCAGTTATGTAGCTTTTGCTTTATATACATAAAACATGCCTTTGTTTTTACTTGATGGATATCTGTTTGAAAAAATGAGAAAGATTCCAAGTTGTATGGGTTCGGTAAGTTACAATATTGTGGGTTCGGTAAGTTACAATATTATTTTAATATTTTTGTTCTCATATTATTGGAACACTTACAACTAATTTAAAAATATTATAATTATAATAAAAATTAATACTATTTAGAAATTATCCCATAAAGAACATACAGTGAATAGTATGTTTACAATTTTGTTTATAATATAACGTCTGGTCAAAATACGACCATTTAATTGGTTGAAGTGTTTTGGTATGGAAAATCATCTGTCTTAACGGCACTGTAACTTTTTAGTGATATAAGTTTCCTCCTAATAAAATAAATACTAAAAAACGTAGGTACGACAACTTCCGATGTTCACGTAAATATAAAAATTATGTTAATTAGGGTAGGGCGGGGCTAGTTGAGCATAGGGGTAAGTTGGGCAATCGAAATATCTCAGAAACTATACACCGCACGCTAACGCATCAAATAGCCGAAAGAAGCGGTCAGGAAGGAACACATCGCGAGACCGCCGGTGACGACTTGTTGATTGAGTGATGCATACGCACGCTTTGTTTGTTTAGCGACCAAAAAGTAAAAAAATTGTGAGTGGGAATATTTCTTCTGTACGAGTCAAATATTATCCGTTTTTAATCAGCTAAGTGTTAAACTTCCATAAATTTTGTATAGGATATAATTCTAACAGTTTTTTTATAACCTCACTTTTGATTAAAAATTTTGAGGTGGGGTTAGTTGAGCAATAGTTGCTCAACATGCATTTTTCATTATTTCGTGCATTTTCCCCAGTAATTGTTCGACCATATCCATAGGAAGGTCGTAAAAAAGCAGCCAAGACTATCAGAAGAAAGCGGAAAGCTGCTATTCTAACAGATACACCCGAAAAGAACGCATTGCAAGAGGAACAAAATAAAACCTGAAAAATGAAGCCAATGAAGAAAATTGATAATAAAAGAAAGAAGAGTGTTGCAACGACGATTATGATGACTATTCCTGCCTGGTTTGTTGCGAAGCCTATTCTGAAAGTTTACCAGGGAAAACGTGGATCCAGTGCCAAGTTTGCAGGGAGTGGGCACTTACAAAATGTGTGCCAGCTGTTGGTCTTACTTTCGTTTGTATATAATTACAACAGCGACAACGATGATTAAGTTTCCAAAATGTCATAAATATTTTCTTTTTTAATATATGCTTTATTGAAGATTATATAAATGATTAAGTCTGATTTTAAGTAGAAAGACTGAGTTCTAATCCAAAAATTAAGCTTAAGATATGTTGAATTTTTGTTGATTCTATTTTTTGTTTAATATTAAAAGAAAATTACTTGTAGTTTCACTGTTATGTCACTAAAATATTAAAAATAAAAAGTTGATTGTAAAACAGAAATTTCATTGTCTCATATGTCTAGTAAACATTGAACCCATGGTTTGGCTAGAATTTCTAACTGCTCAATTTACCCCATAACCTTGCTCAACTTACCTCACCTATGGGGTACGTTGAGCATCTTTGACTTTCTTCACTTAAACGGCTGTAGCTCTTAAATGCGATTTGTTAGAAATAAATTACTATAGACTCTTTTGAAAAGGGATAAATTACTTACCCATCAGTATGCACAACAAGCCATTAAGACTTATCGTTGAGGAGCTATGACCGCTCAAGTGAAAAATTGCTCAACTAGCCCCGCTTTTTTTTTTTCACTTTAATTATAGGTAGGCCTACCCTACCTATAATTAAAGTGAAAAAAAAAAAGCAACTAAGAACAAATATACGCTATAAAAGTGTCTACTGTAGCCCATGAAGATCGGCAACCAACTTTGAACAAAGGAGGCTACAATATATTGTTACTCTGAGATCGAAGATGACATACTTATTACATGTTATTATAATGGTTCTATTCTTATTATATGCTTATTCTTGGTGGCAGAAATAGGTAAAAGGGCGGTACCAACACCTATTTCCAGTTAGAAATTATTTTCTTATTTCAAAACAAATCGCTTTTTGTCGCAAATCAAAAGAAATCTGCTGTACTCAAGCACATTCACTCCGAAGTAAATAAAACAAAATCTAGGCACAGCATTAAAAAAATTGGACAAGTGCGAGTAGGACTCGCGCCCTGAGGTTTCCGTATAAACTTAATTGTGTTTGTAGATACTTTATTCATTCCGAAAATTAAGGTAAGGTAAACAACGAACATTCCACACATCGGTCTACATTACGGTCGTGTACTTCTATGTACGTACTACACATGTTTTAACTGCAAACGTAAGTTTTTCGTCGCAAAAACATATTTTTTTTAATGTGATATAACTATAAATTAACGATTTTCGGATTTTTTCTTTTACTTGTGCTGTGAGACTTTGCTTCTTGTCAAATTTCATGCTTCTAGGTCAACGAGAAGTAAGGTTTTGAAGAGTGACTTTGTATCTATTAACATATTGACATAAATGGCCGTATTTTTCTACCGACTTCAGAAAGGAGGAGGTACTCAATTCGACTGTATGTTTTTTTATGTGTTACCTCATAACTTTGTTCTACGTGAACCACTTCGATGATTCTTTTTTTATTTAAAAGCTGGTGCTTTTCATGTGGTCCCATATAAATTTGATCAAGGTCTGACCAATAGTTTTTGAGTTATCCTTCATAATATATATTGAAGTCGGTTGTACAAAATTTTTAATTTTAAATTATTTGATTGCGTTGAATACCAATTTAATACTGCTGTGATTCGTATATTGAGTCTAGAGAACCGGAGACCCTTTTTAGTGGAAACGAGGTATTCCATCTTGGTACTCAGGGGTGACAACACATCTGCATTTTGAATCTGAATCGACGATAAATGTAGATGTCTAGGGGCCTTAGCATCCAATTTCCATCAGGTGGACTGTGGGCTCGTTTGTCACCCTTATTCTATAATAAAAAATAATTAGAAGCTTGATATTTTACACCTGCAAGAAACCTTGGTATTATATATTAATTATAACTTCATACCTCTATTCATTCCAAAGAAAACGGGCCTTGATGGATGGACAGACGGACGCGCGGACAACAAAGTGATTCAATAAGGGTTCCGTTTTTTCCTTCTGAAGTATAGAACCCTAAAAGGCAAAAGAAATAACGTTTTAATCTAAGCATCGCTTACTCCTTATCCAATAGTCCAAGGGTTCGTTTCCAAAATCTCTAACCGTTCTGTTCACCGTCATTCGCGCGGCAAAATGAGATATCAGTGGTTATTGAATGACGACAGCATAGCTGTGAATGCGGTTTGAGATATTCTCGCCTATCCTTTTTTTCGTTTGTAACACAAAAGGGCTCGAGTATTGAGGCTCGGGCTTGTGCAATACGGATATACGAGTACGGAATTGTTCGTGGGGATTATAGATAATAAGTTTGTTTATGGGAAGAGATTTGTATGTGGAATTTTCTGAGCGTTTTTCGCTTTAGTCACGTATCAAGAAATGTCGGAAATATTTTCGTTGAAGTTGTTTGTATTTTGTGGTATAAAAGGCTTTTCTTGTAACCGTTTTTATTTATTGTGTCGTGTACAAAAATATTAAGATAATAAATATAGGTTAAAGAGTCGATTGAGGTCAATATTTCTAGTTTCTTTTAACAGTTTTTTATAAATTTGACTGAGCTAACTGAGCTTTAGAGTACCTTAATTATGTTCGGCACGGAAGCTTATTATCACCGATAAACGCATTTGCTACTATTGTATTGTGTATATCAGATATTGTAGCATATTTTTTTGAATTTCAGTGTAAATATTGAACACATTTAAATTTCTGTAAAGCCTTTTGCGTTCGCGGGAGTCTAGTAAGCCCGCAGTATATACAATTTGTAAGCTGTCAAAAACATCCTCGCGATTGACGAGGGTCGATGGATTCTTGTTAGTAAGCCCGATCATTGAATTGACCTCTCCGTGTCTAATCTGTGTTAATTTACCCCTATGGCATCTATCAAACTGCGGTATTAGATACATTTACGGCAAATTAAACGAGTGGTTTACCAAATAGACCGGAAGGATTACTATATCAATATCAAATGATGATATATGGTAAATGTCTAGTTATGATTCGTAAATTAGTAATTCATTAAATAATACAGATTTGGATCTTGTTCGGTTTGCGATTTTTCAATCAGATCAAATTTATTCATAAAATAAAATATAACGTCAACAAATTAAAAATGACAGTTGTATGAATAAAATGGTTAAATTGTTTTACTTTTATATTTAGTCAGGTAATAATTTATTTGACGAATAACTTGACGATTGAAAAATCAGCCCTAAAAGACATTTTTTACCTTGTTGAAATTTGTAGCAAAACATTAATTTTTTGTTGCGGTCGATTTAAATTGTAAAAGTAACAAAATACAATCTCAGCCCCTTCTCTTAGACTTTCTATAAACAGTAACGTTGTAACTTTTTATAAACAGTAGGCTTAGCCGACCACAGTCCCCATTAGATCAGCTAACATTAGTTTTTTCTAAATTGTATTTGGCACAAAAACTAATAAAGTGAGACAAAATAAGAAATGAAAATATTAAAATTTTATGTGAAAATTTCCGGGACATTTTCATTGAATACTGACAGGTCTTTGCGTAGTCTGAACATAACTCGTATTTTGGCTCTCACCTGAAGCGGACGTCCGCAATATCCGAAGGTCGATGTCTGCAAAAGTATACGTGTATCTTTTTAGATGAAACATTTCATTTTAGTACTCTTGACACCCTTAAACATATTGTCACACACAACAACTCAACACGTTAAAAAATAATATATACTTATTTGATAAAAATAATAATAGTTAATGATGATTTTTTTATTAATAAAATATAACTTATTCATAAAAAATATAGGAAGTCCATTATTTGTTTTTAAATCTTTTAACTTAAATCTTTTCAACACTTAACTTTCCCATTAAAACAATCATTTTATATATTTGAAAATATTTAAAATGAATATTATTTTATAACAATTTCGATTGAATAATAATTATTTTTCCTAAGATAAAAAATATGGTCTTCATACACTTAAATGTTTTAACTTTTATAAAGTGTTAATTGACAAATTGTCAACTGTTCGTAAAATTTTAAACATACCAAATAAAGACGCCTTTTATTCAAGCGTTTTCTTGAAAACGTGCGTGCTCATTGGCACATTTTTGTAAAGGCCTATACATTGTCCAGCAATGTACTTAAAAGGTTCGAAGAAGTTATAAATCTGGAAAGAAAACACATTACTTTAACTTGACGATCACTACAATGTTTGATAAAACAAAAAATTACCATTATAATAATTTTGTATAAAAAAATAAGTTATCTTTAATACAACTAATCACGAGTCCATTGCTGAGCACAGGTTTATTAAATATATTACCACTGCATTTTGTTGGCCGTAGCCCAATATTTTTTCTTGCTGTCACGAGGCAGCCATTATTCCAAAATAAAATTGAAAAGTCGAGAACTATTCTGCTCTATCAGTCGGTTATTCGAGTTATTTGGTCAATGCGCTTGCTATGGCATACTTTGGCAAATATTTGTGAAGTGGGATACAAAGAAATTTAATCATCATCAGGTTTCATTAAAATATAGATAGTAAGGCCCTCATCGTAAGGCGACTCCGGTCGATTTATATAGGATTTATATTATAAGTATAACATGTTGTGTCAACCCTAAATAATTTGCTAGGTGGTTGGGACTCCTTTTCCGCCTAAGAGTCCGTCTGGGTTACAACCCTCTTTCCTCTTTCTGCCGACAAATAGTCATGCCTGCACTGCTGTGTTCCGATCTGAAGAGTATAGTGTGCCAGTATAATTACAGGCTGCTAGGCATTCCATTGTCTCTTAGTCGTCTACGTCTAAGTGACGTCTTAGAAGACTCTTATTCGTCAAAGGTGACAATGCTGTAGCCTTCTTTGAAATTAGCTGCAGACGTCCGTTGTGAAGCCTAACGTCTGCAGATAGACTCTTACCATCAGGTGGATTGTAAGGACATTTGTCACTTAATTTTTATGAAAAATAAATAAATAATGAAGATGCAGTTTCACCAATTGAATAAATTATAAATTTCATATTCGTAGCTTAAAATATTTTTTGTTTTATTCGTAATAATATATTATTGGTTTTTATAATATATTTACATATTATAGACTTGTGTTAGTAGTCTATAAACTTGTGATTGTGTACCGCGCAGTGGCGATGTAAGAATATCTACTACCCACTATATCATCCCGTGGGTGTTGTAAGAGGCGATAGAGGGAAACTGAAACAGGAGATGGGGCAGTAGTAACTTCCTGATAATAAATCAAAGTAATACAAAGCTGCGGTTGCCAACCCGCCTGCCAAGCCTGGCAACTATGAGGCAATCTATCGGGGAGACCTATGTTCAGTAGTAAACTTTTATAGGCTGTAATGGATAAATGGGTATAGACTTCTTAAACATTTTACAACCTACTATTTTTTTAAATGTTATTTGAAGCCAGTGCTTGACCACTTTCCCAGCTGATCGCAAGTTTTACTACTTTTGCAATTTTCTTAAACGAAACAATATTAGGCAGTTTTGAGTTCTATTAGCTAATGATTATTTTGTTCTTTCAACATGTTGCAAAATAAATGAAATAAGAACGGCTTTCCTGCTCGTTTTTTGCTCAAACGCTGTGAAATATTTCCTTGTAGTTTCCTTTCGAGATTGCTAAAATATAAAAAAATCGTAAAACGTTCACTTTCGTTAGCGATAAGGTCCCGCTGAGTCAGGAAAATAAAAATAAAAGCCGGTTGTAGCATTACAAACTAAAAACCGTGATTTGGAAAGAGGCGGAAGTGGAAAACGGATGCTACAGTCTGTTGCAGGGGGCGCTGCGAACGTCACGTCGAGATATTCAGCTTCTGTTGTGCGAGAGAGACAGGAAAAGGAAATGAGTACGTCTACCGATTCGAAGATTGTATTCAATAGTCTCGAGGCAATGTCGAAACTTGTTTATAGTTGGAGATTTGTCCTTTGACGGCAGCGTTTCAAAAGTATGTAATTTGAATCGACGATAATTAGGGTTCCATGAAAAAAATTAAAACCTTAAATTACACATGGGCGAAGTCGCGGGGAATAGCTAGTTTTTACATAAATTGAAAGCGACAAACGTTTTTGCAGCCTACCCGATGGTATATATCATCTAGAGCTTCATCACCACTTATCAACAGCTGAAATTGTAGTCTAGCACTGGCTTATAATAAGTATAAAATGTGAAAAGAAACAGCTTCTGAAGCCCGTGTACACTTGCAATCAAATTCAAAAAGTAGAAGCGAATGTGTCGTCACCTCTAAAGATACAAATGGAATAGCCTGTAATTATACGGGCTCTTCATTACTTAATGTGAATTAAATCAGCCTACCAGCTATATGTAAATGTAAATACCTGCAATAATGTGAAATTGATTGAAAAAGTAAATTTAATTAACAGTCTGTGCATGTTCCACGACTCGGCACAAGTCCCATAATTCGTAATGAAGATGTCCGCCAACCATGAACAACCATGAACCAGGGTAACCTCCATATAGCCCGAAGAACTGACCACCGAGGGCGGCCAGCCACTAGACTTGCAGAAATTCAACTGTTGATGGTGACTCGGGACCGTGTTTTGTGGCATTCTTTGCGGTAGGCCAACGTTCAGCAGTAGACTTGTGAAGGCCTGTAATGGAATGAATGGATAGATTAATAATAATCGTTGTCCATAATATTTTCAAGCCAGAACTCAACCACGGATGCACTGACCTTTAGCGGCAGATGCAAGTTAGAGCTCTACAATGTGGTAAAGGCAGCGGTGCACAGTCGGTCATTTCCACTCTTTAAAGAAACAAAAATGATAATGAGGTTTGATCTATTTTTATTTATTATCACCTTATCAGCCTTTAAAAGTCAACTTCTGGACATGGGTCTCTCCTTTTGTAGGAAGATGTTGCAAATGCTGCTGCCTTAATAGTCACGCTTGGCAGGTGGATGAACTATCGCAGTTCCAGACGTTACTCGCCTTCGTTACTGCTCTCCGTCGCCGTTCTCGATATTCTACACCTGGTATAAAAAAACGAAAATCTTTTACATATACATAACTCATTTATTTTAAGAAAGCATTACTTTCTTATACAGTCATGTAATGAAGTTTTGAGTCTCCTTACTTTGAAATATTGGTATTGAATTCTCGCAATAAAACCAAGTTAGTCGAAACGTAACGTCAATAAAATTTTCTTTTCATTCTATTAATTGGTTTATCGCAACAACCTTGTTATTGTTCCTCACTTTACAAATTTAGAAAACATCGTAAAGAAATATAGTGCGGCGACTCTACATATATCTAGTCGTTTCATGAGAAGAATGTGCAAAGCTGTGAAACGTTTAGTTAAGACAGTTATTTCCTTTACTTTCTATGAATGAGATTCGGCCCGTAAGATCAACGATCCATTAGGTGATTTTAAATATAATTTTTTTATAGAATAATTAGACACACTGGTTTCTTCACGATATTTTCATTCACCGCCGAGCACGTGGTAAATCAGCACTTAAAATTGCAATTAACAATTTTATAGGTGCCGCCAAGGATCAAAACGAGCACTGACCACCTGATTTTAAGTCGATGCTGAGCGGTTTCGAACCCCTTTGCCAACTTTTAACGTGGTAGAGCCATGCTTCAACTATATTATAGTTGTTGCACGAAAGGGTTAGCTCGACCGGGGAAGGACCACGCTCTCAAAGAATACCAGCGTAAAATAGCAGCTCAATGCTGCTGTGTTTCGAATTATGAATGTAGAGAACCGGAGGCCCTTTTTACTGGAAACGAGGCATTCCATCTTAGTCCTTAGGGTGGCAATGCATCTGCATTTTGATCTAGTATAAATGTAGATGCCTATGGGCCACAGCATCCACTTACCATCAGGTTGACTGTGTGCTCGTTTGTCACCAATATTCTATAAAAAAATAGCAAAAAATGAGGTAATCTATGGGGTGGCCTATGTTCAGCAGTGGACTTTTGGTAGGCTGTAACGGTAACGATATTCACCATACGAAACACAACAGCATTGTTCTGCTTCGCTGCTATTCTATAAGAGCGGCGTCCTTCCTCAGCTGAGCAGACTCATTCGTGCTGCAACCATAATAATATATAATATAGTTGCAGCATCTCTCTACGACATTAATGAAATTAATAGTTAAAAGAACTACTAAATGCTACTAAATGTAATTTGATGCAATCATAATCAGGTATATATTATATAATTCGGCGTCCAATGAAATTAACTTGAAGTCTAACATTATTTGTTCTTGGGATAGACGGAACAAAAATCAGCGCGTATAAATCCTTTCACATACATAGCAGAATCACGTTCTTGGAAACTCAAATCGTCGAAATATGTTGAAATTCGGACTTTTGAAAATCAGACCCAGTACAAAAATATCGAAAGGGTAGTTCAACTATTATTAATACTTAGGTTTTGCGTGACTTAATACAAATATTGAGTTGCTAATTTATCATTTTTAATTTTATAAAAACTTCACACTATATGGTATTCATAGGATAAAGGATGTTATTACATTTATATTGGTTGCATAAATATTTGTTCTCGCCAAAATAATATTTGCAGTTGTGCGAAATAATATTAACATTGCAGTTGGCAGCCAGGCCCATAAACATAAATTAATTTTATCTGTCTAAATTAAACCGATAACTTTTATCACTGTAAACATGAATATAATTTATTCGATAGTAACGAACGCGATAATTCGTTTATATATTTAATTTTATTGCTCTCTGCGTTTAATATTTTGGCTGTACTTATTTTATTGTTGTTGTATTTTACGTGACAATAATTGTGGATAACGGGTTATCAGATACTTATTTAGCTATAGTTTAATTGACATAATATTATTATCTATTAATTCTAGTAGCTTATTCTGCGAGCGTAGTACACGGCATTTATTTATAGTTTAAAAAGTGAAAAAATAAAGCTACAACATGTACACTTCCCACAGCTGGGAACTGGCCTTCCATCCTCAGTGAGTCTTAGTCCGCCGCACTGCATCATTGTGTGCTGACGGACTTAGCAAGTCTTCGCAATATATTTATTCCTCAGGCATGTCGGTTTCCTTACGTTGTTTTCCTTCATTGCCGAACACGTACTGAGTTACGCATTTAAAATTACAATTAACAATTTCATTGGTACCGGCGGAAATCGAACGGCGTAAAATAGCTGTTTAATGCTGCCGTGTTTCGTATGGAACTAGAGACCCTTTTTACGAGTAACAAGGCATTCCGCCTTATCCCCCCGGGGGTTACAACGCATCTGCATTTAGATTCATTATTAAGAGTAGATGTAGGTGTCTGTTAGTCACAGCATTCACTTACCATTAGGTAGACTGTGTGTTCATTTTTCACCTTCATTCTAAACAAAGAAGTTTGGTGAATCGTGCTAGTTTCTGGTTTATTATTTAAATTATAGGCTTATTGTTTACGCCCCGTAGTAAGTATTGAGATGAGAAGGCAGCGTGCTGGAATCACGCATTGAACAAGTATTTGTACACCCTACCCTGCAAGTAGTTGTTCCGGCACAGAAACGACGTGGTTCCGGGTCTTGATGTTTGTCCTTGCGCAATTTATGTTTATAAACTGTTTCAATGATATAAGAGAAAATCCTAGTATGGAGTCACGTTTTTAAAAAAAAATCAATTTTTTTAAGCGCATTCAGATGTAACAAGCGCTTTTACACAATGCAAAAAAAAAAACATTGCAAAAAAATATGTTTCCGCCCGGGATCGAACCGGGGACCTTCTGCGTGTTAGGCAGATGTGATAACCACTACACCACGGAAACTTGATTGTTACTGTTTAAAATTATCTTTGGTATCTAATTATGACTCGGTAAAAGTGATATTATACGTTTGGTTACAGAATAATGATTTGGTGCCGTTGTAAGTAATGCGTAATAAATGAAGTACGGTTAAATACCGGTAGCATTTAATTATTGGTAGAGATTTATGTAAGCTTCTTGTGTCATTTATTTTGTGTTTGTATTAATTTTTCGCGTGGCTTAAGAACATCTACCACCCCATTTCATTCAACGGGTGTGGTAGAAGGTAACTATGGGAAATGCCTTAATGATCTCATGGCTACTGATAGAAGGCGTATAACCATTACTGTACGTAAAAAAAAAAACATTTCTGTACGTCAGGCGTAAAATGCATGGACCGGCAACGGGGAGCAGCGACAAAGGTAGCGTGGCACTGCGATCGTCAAACCAAGCGCGGTGATTAAAGCATATTCTCCCTACAACGGGTGAGACCCATGTCCAGCATTCTCCTTTTACGGGCTGATGAAGAAGTACAAGAACAACTCGTAAACGTGATAGGACTTTTAAAATAGTCATCATTCTTTGAGTCTGAAACCCTCTCAGAAGTGAAAGAAGACCTGTGAAGTTTGACGTATATAGGCCGTAACTTTACTTTTACTTTTACACGCTACGTCAATATTTGTTTGATCTTGAGAAACTGAACAAATAAATTTTTATCCAGCATTTAGAAAATTCTAACAAGTATTAATTTGAATCTGTGCACGATACAACTCGTATAAGCTTAGTTATAAGTTATTGTTAAATATTTTCATTATATAGTTCATTATATATTAGTAAAAAATACCCAAAAGTCATTATTAATAGTTCGACATCCACTGTTACGAACGTGAAATTAACGCAAAAACTCCTTTCACTTTAAATTCGTTCATTGATTACAGCCCATTATCGTTACCGTTAGAGCCTTTTAAAGTTCACTGTTGAACATAGGTTTTAATTGTTATTAGAAGGACGCTGCTGCCCATCTCCTAATTTGTTTCCCTCTGTCGCCTCTTACGACACCCACGGGACGATGTGGGGTAGTGGATATTCTTACACCGCCACTACACGGTACGATTACAGCTCATGACAAGTTGCTCCACAGACCTTCCCCAGGGCACGGTCCTCAGCAACCTGCATCCATAGAAAATAAAATAAAATAATGCAATCAAATATCCAAACAGTTGTTAAAAAACTTAAATTGAAAATAAAAAACCCCGAAACAAAAAGAGCTGATGATCTTCAAACGGCTGAGCCGATATTGATAAAACATGTCTATAAACCGCCGTTAGAAAACCTGCTTTAAAATAAAATATAAACCGCATCCAAATCGGTTCACCCTTTTAGAGCTACGATGCCACAGACAGACACACAGACAGACACACAGACAGACACACATAGCGGTCAAACTTATAACACCCCTCTTTTTGCGTCGGGGGTTAATATAATATATTAGCAATTGATAAAACTTAACTCTATCGGGACGGGACTACATATAAAATAAAATAAATATATTTCATATACCTCATAAGTAGTAATCGTTTTAATAAAATATAACTAATTTTATGTTTTTGTATAATATCCTAGAAAGTGGCTCCTTTTCCGTTTTGGATGTCGAACAAATAATTGACTGATTGTGATTTCCACTGCTAATTCGATTAGGCGTAATCAATTCACTATCTCTCCCAATGGATGTCATAAGAGGCTACCATAGAAAATGGCGGCAGCACAGATACTTTAGATGATATACCATCTCGTATAGAACAGATGTGATATAATATATAGACCGAAGACGTGGAGCGGCGTCGAAGGTTTGAGTACTTCTGGTACTGCGACTCTCACTAGTTCCTCTGCCAAGTTTTGCGTTTATAGCAAATAGTCTCTTCTGTGAGAGAGGTCTGATACAGGCAGATAAGGAAGAATATGTATGCAGTACGATGATTTAGTGTATGTAAAATATAGTGTGCCAAATGAGATAGGGAATGGATAAAAAAGACTTCACAGTTTTTTTATAGGATAGGGTGACAAACGAGCACACAGTCCACCTGATGGTAAGTGGTTGCTGTGACCCATAGACATCTACATCTATCCTCAATAAAGAATCAAAATGCAGATGCGTTATCACCCGTGAGGACTATGATTGAATGCGTCTTTTCTAGTAAAAAGGGTCTTCGGTTCTCTACAGTCACCATACGAAACACAGCAGTGTTAAGCTGCTATTTTACGCTGGTATTCTCTGAGAGCGTGGTCCTTCCCCGGTCGAACCGACCCATTCGTGCTACAACTATACTACTAATATAGTTGCAGCATGGCTCTACCACGTATAAAAACAGTTTCTTAACTGTTTCTTCCTGCAGTGGTCTTACTTTTCGGTATCGCTAAACCTCTGTAAGAACTTGAAATAACCCTAACCTGAACATTTTTTAAATATATAAGGCATTAGTTACACACTTTCATTTGTACCAATTCAGAAGTAAAACGTTTCTACATATCCCCGAAGAAGACAAAAAATCTTAAAAATACTTAAAACGTTGTACTTAATATGAAATATTACGGTAAACGTTTGTTGACACAGGCATTACACGGTATATTCGATACTAAATACCATTACAGATAAAAGCCTCCAGTAGAGTGTGTTCGAAACCCCTATAATCATGTTAAGAATGATCGAATTACGTTCCCGATTCGCGGTTGATCTGGGGCGGGAGTAGGCCATAGTGACGTTCGTGAACTTCAAAGGGAAGGTGGGGCGATTTGCGTGACAGCAACGGAGTACATATTGACGTTTTAAAAGCGGATACAAATCTAATTTGTACGGGACCACTTTGGACTTTTTCCATGTAATTATTTTAAAGTTCCAACCAAGTAAAAGGGTTTCTAATCACTCCAAATAACTAACACTAGGATTTAAGACAATCGAGGCTATATTATAAACTTAAATACCACGTTTCTCCTTGATTAAACATGTATGCGAAATTGTTTTTATTTAATAAGCTGACCTTTCGTTACTGACCGCATACCGCAAAAATGATATGTAATTAAAAAAGTTCTTAGTAGAAATCTTACCAATATTTATTGGATAACATAATAAAATACAATATTTACTACAATAAAACAAACTTAAATCTAAAATTATCAAGCAGTCCTACTTACCCGCGGTATTGGGCCATTAATTGTGTTTCCTCACTGAATGGCTACGCTTAGCCTCTTGTTTTCAGTTCAGGAGTAGTCGCGGATACAGTTCCTTTAAAACACAACAGCACGTGACCCCATGGATTATCTATCAGATATTTCAATAATTACTATTACTATTTTTACTACTACTATAATACTTTTACTATTTTCAATAATTACTCAGTTCTACCGCTTCCACTATAAACGAGGAACACCTTAGTGACAGGCCGCCAAAGTAGTCTACACACTAGGGCTTTTATCTCTTGCAAAGAAAGACATACCGTTGGGTCTCCTCCTGACATCGTCTGTAAATATTTCATAAAGCTCTAAAACTGAGGGTAAATTTACTATATACACATTTATGAAGAGATACATCGCTCACGGAGCCGTGATGAGACAACTTACTTTTTTTATAGGATAAGGGTAACAAACGAGCACACAGTCCACCTGATGGTAAGTGGTTGCTGTGGCCCATAGACATCTACATCTATCCTCGATTACGAATCAAAATGCAGGTGCGTTGTTACCTCTGAGGACTAAGATTGAATGCCTCGTTTCCAGTAAAAAGGGTCTCCGGTTCTCTACACTCACCATACGAAACACAGCAGCGTTACGCTACTATTTTACGTTGGTATTATGTGAGAGCGCGGTCTTTTCTCGGTCGAGCCGACTCATTCGTACTACAACTATACCACTAATATAGCTGCATTCGTACTACAACTATACTATTATTCGTACTACAACTATACTATTAACATGGCTCTACCACATATAAGTACTAGTACTTTTCATTCATAAAAATCTAGGCAACCGAAAATTTTCGACACGGCTACTACAAGGACACCTATGAGGTTGACAAATCGTCGCTCCTAAACGTATTCTTAAAGCTATGTGCAAGCTTTCTCCGACAAAGTAATGTGCCGCGATTACTTGATCGTAAAGCATGTAATCAGTGACTAGATTCCTTAGTTGAATTAGCTAGAAGGCGGGCCTCATAAGGTCATAGGATATATATTACACATTCTGTACCAACTTAATATACCACTGCAACTTGTCCGCATTGCAAATTTTATGAATCTTCGTACTTAAATCATTTATGCTTAAAATGGATTTAATTATGTCTTCACTAATGTATATTTAATAAACTGGAGTTACACAGTCGAAGTAAAAGGTAATATAATATATAAGACTAAATATACGAAGTGATGTTCCCAAAATCTTTTTCAGTAAATATCTTTGTTGATGGAATGAGTTTAACATTTTAGCTTTCAACCTCTTTAATTCATCATTTTTATTTTAGAAAAATTCTTTTACATTTGTAACAATTAACACAAAAACACGAGGATCCGAGATTAATTTCCGTGTATACAAATCAGTTCACGATGCTATTCTCGTATATACATATATCGCTAAAACGTTTTGAAACCGCTCCGGGTCCCGACACATCCCCATACAGGATTGGTGTCATTTGCAGATCTCGAATAACGAGGGTGGACGTAATTTCTGTAGTCGGACCGACGCCTCCGCTTGACAAATCCTCTTGAATTTCTCAAACAGGATCCATTCAGGTAGGGGATATGTGACGGGGTATGAAAATTTACGAAATAATCTTATTAATGGATTTTCAAGAGATGAAAGATAAATGGATTGTGAAGATCGTAATCATCAACGGCAAGGGTGAGATAATTCTGTAAACAATATTCAAGTTTTACTTTTTTTAATGTGACAAACGAGCACACAGTTCACCCGATAGTAAGTGGATGCTGTGGCCTATAGGTAACAACTACATCTACCCTCTATTAAGAATCAAAATGCAGATGCGTGTAACCCCCCTACATGTAATCCCTGAGGCCTAAGATGGAATTATTCATTTCCAGTGAAAAACGTCTCTGGTTCTCTATACTCTATATAATTTTCTATAGTGACTCTTAACACACCCAAGGTCTGTAGCTTTAAGAAGGTTATGGTGTAGTTTGTCCGCCGCGCTGCTTCTATGCGTGTTGGAAGACTTCACATTTTTCGCGATATTTTTATTTCACAGATAAGCAGATTAGCTTGCGATGTTGCTCTTATGCCGGCCACATACGTAGCGGTATACCTGTACGGTATACCGGAACTGAAGGCTTGTGCAAGTATACCGAACGTCCATAGTGACCACACACGATTCAAGTATGCCTGTGCAGTCTCAGTTCTGCGCCTGTAACAAACCGAAGAAGTCGTGTTGTGCAGTATAATATATAAGTATTTTGTGAAATATGCCACCGGCACCCACAAATGATGACGTTTTGGCTATTGTTGGTTTGGTGCTAGCTATTAAGAAAAAGAAAGTGTAAGAAGAAACGTTCTGTATGGTGTAAAGAATGGTTACTGAAAAGAAATAAGTATTCCCACACCAACCTTTTAAATGAATTGAAATTCGCTCCGAAGGACTGGCACAATTATTTGCGTATGGATGAAAACACATATTTGGAACTCTTGTCCTTAGTAACGCCGTTGATACAAAAGAATGACACGATAATGCGTCCAGCGATAATACCGCATGAGAGGTTAACAGCAACTTTGAGATTCCTGGCGACTGGTAGAAGTTACGAAGATCTCAAGTTTTCTACAATAATATCACCTCAAGCTCTAGGCATCATTATCCCTGAGACATGTAACGCTATCTATGAAGTACTTGCACAAACTATTTGAAGGTAAGAAACTACAAGATTATAATCAAAGTTTACTTTTATTAAAAAATAGAGAGGCAAAGTCATAGTTAGTTTTCATCGTTAAATTGAGAAAATAAAGTCACCTTGGACATGTTTTCGGTGAAAGTGAACCTGATAATTGAAGGCTGGCATCCGAGATTTGAGGGTCCTAGTTGGTGCATTTGAACGTTTTCATGAAAATATGTCGGTTGACTCTGCTGAGATTGTAAATTATAATTTATATTTCTGGTATTTGAGTAATGAGGTTCCGATAACATCTGCTGCTGATGGATTTGTTGTGGTACCTGATTTAGCAGAGTTGAACTTGTAAGCTTGTGTGATATCGTTAAGTTACCAAATTGTGCCTCAAATAACCTTTACCTAAACATTTTTAAAATATATGTGGCATTAGTTACACACTTTCATTTTACCAATTCAGAAGTAAAACGTTTCTACATATCCCCGAAGAAGACAAAAAATCTTAAAAATACTTAAAACGTTGTACTTAATATGAAATATTACGGTAAACGTTTGTTGACACAGGCATTACACGGTATATTCGATACTAAATACCATTACAGATAAAAGCCTCCAGTAGAGTGTGTTCGAAACCCCTATAATCATGTTAAGAATGATCGAATTACGTTCCCGATTCGCGGTTGATCTGGGGCGGGAGTAGGGCATAGTGACGTTCGTGAACTTCAAAGGAAGGTGGGGCGATTTGCGTGAAAGCAACGGAGAACATATTGACGTTTTAAAAGCGGATACAAATCTAATTTGTACGGGACCACTTTGGACTTTTTCCATGTAATTATTTTAAAGTTCCAACCAAGTAAAAGGGTTTCTAATCACTCCAAATAACTAACACTAGGATTTAAGACAATCGAGGCTATATTATAAACTTAAATACCACGTTTCTCCTTGATTAAACATGTATGCGAAATTGTTTTTATTTAATAAGCTGACCTTTCGTTACTGACCACATACCGCAAAAATGATATGTAATTAAAAAAGTTCTTAGTAGAAATCTTACCAATATTTATTGGATAACATAATAAAATACAATATTTACTACAATAAAACAAACTTAAATCTAAAATTATCAAGCAGTCCTACTTACCCGCGGTATTGGGCCATTAATTGTGTTTCCTCAATGAATGGCTACGCTTAGCCTCTTGTTTTCAGTTCAGGAGTAGTCGCGGATACAGTTCCTTTAAAAACACAACAGCACGTGAACCCCATGGATTATCTATCAGAGGCTCATATTTTCAATAATTACTCAGTTCTACCGCTTCCACTATAAACGAGGAACACCTTAGTGACAGGCCGCCAAAGTAGTCTACACACTAGGGCTTTTATCTCTTGCAAAGAAAGACATACCGTTGGGTCTCCTCCTGACATCGTCTGTAAATATTTCATAAAGCTCTAAAACTGAGGGTAAATTTACTATATACACATTTATGAAGAGATACATCGCTCACGGAGCCGTGATGAGACAACTTACTTTTTTTATAGGATAAGGGTAACAAACGAGCACACAGTCCACCTGATGGTAAGTGGTTGCTGTGGCCCATAGACATCTACATCTATCCTCGATTACGAATCAAAATGCAGGTGCGTTGTTACCTCTGAGGACTAAGATTGAATGCCTCGTTTCCAGTAAAAAGGGTCTCCGGTTCTCTACACTCACCATACGAAACACAGCAGCGTTACGCTACTATTTTACGTTGGTATTATGTGAGAGCGCGGTCTTTTCTCGGTCGAGCCGACTCATTCGTACTACAACTATACCACTAATATAGCTGCATTCGTACTACAACTATACTATTAACATGGCTCTACCACATATAAGTACTAGTACTTTTCATTCATAAAAATCTAGGCAACCGAAAATTTTCGACACGGCTACTACAAGGACACCTATGAGGTTGACAAATCGTCGCTCCTAAACGTATTCTTAAAGCTATGTGCAAGCTTTCTCCGACAAAGTAATGTGCCGCGATTACTTGATCGTAAAGCATGTAATCAGTGACTAGATTCCTTAGTTGAATTAGCTAGAAGGCGGGCCTCATAAGGTCATAGGATATATATTACACATTCTGTACCAACTTAATATACCACTGCAACTTGTCCGCATTGCAAATTTTATGAATCTTCGTACTTAAATCATTTATGCTTAAAATGGATTTAATTATGTCTTCACTAATGTATATTTAATAAACTGGAGTTACACAGTCGAAGTAAAAGGTAATATAATATATAAGACTAAATATACGAAGTGATGTTCCCAAAATCTTTTCATAAATTAAAAAAATTAATAAATAGTAATAGAATTGAATTTTATTTTGTTTAATTTTTTGTGAAGCCAGAACAAAAATCTTACCGTAGATTCCTCCGTAGATTCCTCAGTCAGGTTCGATTGCGATGTTCTTGGTGTCTCTTGGTCGCGGATAAAATGCAATTTATCGTAGTACCATAGACTCGGCACGTATACATCGTTGATGCCTGCCCCTGATTTCTTCGAATTTTCGACTTTTTTGTGTTCTTTTCGGTAATTTGTCCTGTAGGTATTAATTTTTCGAATCACTGATTCCCGATTCGCGTCCGGCTCTATTTCTTTCAAAACATCTACCAATTGTTGGTATGCAGCGTTCTTTTTGTCGCGAATATGGTATTCTTTACTTTTTATTTGCCATAGACATGGTAACTTCCTATATAAATCTATAAACTCTTCTAATTTCTCTCTATTACTGCGGCGTGAATCGACAGACATTTTGGCGCGAAAATAAACACAAACCGACCGAAGCAGTGGCGCGCGTGCGACTGAAGCGTTCCGACACACACGCTCATACATACTTGCACAAACCAGTTTGCGCAGGTATACAGATCGTAGTTTTGAACTGCCTACCAGACTTTTTATCACACACACGCTCCGGTATACATGTACAAGCCTTCAGTTCCGGTATACCGTTCAGGTATACCGCTACGTATGTGGCCGGCATTAAACGCAGAGTATATCGAAAATCAGCACTTAAAATTGCTAATAACAATTTCAATAGTGCCGGCGGGTTCATTACGTGCACGTGTAAAATTTACGGCGATCTCTTAGCGCCTGAGCTTCTACGGCTTTATAGTATTAGTTAATGTGCTCAACTGAATCATATTGATCAATTTGTTTGTAGTAGTGAATGTATAAAACTTAATTAAGTCAGATCTATCTAAATACTCAGAGGAAATGCAATTTATATGCCATTAATTATCGCTAATGGAAGTCGCGATGACGAGGTACAGAGCGTCGGGGAGGATAATTAAATTTTATGATCGCCTCGCACATTCATTGATATTCAGATTTAATAATTTAAAAACCATTCAACGTATCAATCACTAAATGAAAGGATGAAATAAAAATATAATTATTATTTTTACATGGAATAAACTTTTTTTATTTATAATGTCTACACATATAAGTCTCACGGCAACAAGAACGAGTTATGTCGGATTGCAGCGACTAAAATCGCGTGGTGTTTCAACTTTTCTACTGCTCAGCAGGGATTAGAATGCTCTCGCGTACATCCGCAGCCCCACTGGCACGAGTCTCTCTACCCATTCTTCCCAACAATTATCGCCGTATACGATCTTTATTTGTGCCTACGCAACGGATTCCCCCAAGTCCGCCACGCGGGCACCATGGGACCACGAAAACGAGCACCAGTCTTCTTGCTTCCAGAGGATGATCTGACTTATGCTCAGCCATCGACCACTTTTCGGTGGTGGAGGGTAAGAAACTGAATAATAGAGAAATAATAAAAAAATATAAATATTTCAGATATTTGAAGTCTGCCAACAGGCATCGGAATCCCCTTCCTGCCTTAAACCCTCTATGAAATGGGTGGAGTTCCGTATTAGGACATATTTTATATTTATTTTAATAAATAAAAAATCATAGTATAAATACCTACTTCATATGTATAGAGATCTCTTCGGAAAAGTGCTGGACTTGCGAAGGAAAAAAATACTTATTTTATATTGTTATCTAGCACTTAGCGTAGAAACTTTGAAAACGTATGACAAACAGGTATGCCTGTTTGTCATACACAGCGTCCTGAGTGGCGGCCACTCCAAACATCCCTAGCCCCTACGTCTAAGACTAATAGAAGGGCGTGTGTTTGTCATTCACGTTGAACGCTACGTGTTTACCGAACGCGATCTTAAACTATGCGCTCGCTTTGTGCGAGCATGTAGTGAGGCGTGAAAGAATATCCGTGTAGCGGCAGTGTAAGAATATCCACTATATTATCATTCCGTGAGTGTCATGGTAAGAGGCAACACACGGAAACGAAACAGATGTGCGATAAAGGCTTCCTGATAACAACTAAAATAAAAAACTGCGGTTGCCAACCCGCCTGCGAAGCGTGGCAACTATGGCAAATATCCACCCTAATAAGGCAATCTATGGGGAGGTCTATGTTCAGCAGTGGACTTTTAATAGGCTGTAAAAAGGTAGCGAAGCGGCCCGTGTGGCATGCAAGAGAAATAAAGGCTTAACCGCCCGCGGCTTCGCTCACGTAGAATTGGAAATACGTCAATTTTGTTTATATTTGTTTCCTAAGAAACTATGCTTTTTTTTCGGAAAGTTATGCCGTACCGTGTGTGCTATCACTGGACACAATCTAGCCGTGTACCCATAGACTAATTTGCCCATACTCTAATAATTATCGTTACGAAAATAAGGCAACTATAAAACGAAATGATAAATCGTCTTTATTCCCTACTCCATGGGAATTTAAAAAAATCTGAATACAGTTATTGGTGGTCATAATTACCTACTTACGTGCCCAATTTTAAGTCTCAAATAATAATTTTTACGAAAATATAGCAACATTAAAGCAACAAGATAAATCCTCTTTATTTCCAATCCCGTAGGAATTTCGAAAAATCCTTACTTATTCCTTGTCTACATTACAAAAGAAAATCTCTGTGTAAAATATCAGCATTATAGGTCCAAGGGCTTGGGCTGAGCGTTGATGACCCAGTAAGTGATTAGAGAGTGGAGTGAGTGAGTGAGTGAATCGGGACTTGTCTTATGATTACATAGGACAAGTCCCGCTAAATGATCATCATTAGATAATCATTTAGCTTAGGCTGATACTTAGAGTTAGGCTTTGGACTATTGGAGAAGATAATATTAAAGAAAGACCAATAATGAGGGTATCCACGACTTTTTCTGCCACCAGGGCGGCGCTACTTAAAAATTAGGTGTAATATTTGACAGATTTCAGAGGGGAAGTTATTTTGTTCGAAAAATGTAAAGGTTAATGTTTCTTACTGTACTATTAGTTATATTTTATATTTTAAATGGATTAAAAATAAATAAACCTGATTTGGTTTATTCAGATATTCATAAAATTACAAAATAAAAAAATTATGAGTTGCAAATGTGCAAAAATTAAAGAACAAAAAAATGTCTAGAGTATTATATCTAATGTAATATAAATATATAACTTTTATTTAAAACTAACTTCTCAGTTAAATGAAATTGTGTAAGTAACAAAAAACTTCACCTCAGTGTCAACTAGCGACATTTGGTGAGCGGGCGATTATTAGCCCTCATTAGTGAAATATCCTATGTTTACGGCATTAAATTATTTAAGGAACGGTATATATTATATACATAAAACTAACGGGTCATTTTTGGCGTTGGTGAAGATTTATAATAATTTATAACAAAATTCCCCCGTAATATTGCAGATTTGTCTTTACATAAATTTTAAACGCATGTGAAAAGCATTTTTATGAAGACAGGATATTTTATATTTGATCATTATTTAAAAAATAAGAATCATGCGTGCACTCAAAGAACTTTCTTAGACTTTTTTTTTTGGTTATCTGTATATTTTATAAGGTTAAATTATAATTGTTGGGAGTTGGTCTACTTGCAAGTTTCTTGCCATTTCTTTTTACAAGTTCTCTCCGCAGTTGGGACTTCTTGAAGCGACGACGTAGCTTTAGACTTTCAAAAAGTGCTTTTTAAAAGCCACTTTTGAATAATTTTAAGCGTGGTAGAGCCACGCTGCAGGTATATTATAGTTGTAGCACGAATGGGTCGGCTCGCCCGGGGTAGGACCACGCTCTCACAGAATACCAGTATAAAATAGCAGCTTATTGCTGCTGTGGTTCGTATGGTGAGTGTAGAGAACGGGAGACCCTTTTACTGGATACGAGGCATTCCATCTTAGTCCTCAGGGGTGACAACGCATCTGCCTATTGATTATTAATCGAGAATAAATGTAGATTTCTATGGGCCACAACAACCACTTGCCATCAGGTGGACTGTGTGCTCGTTTGTCACTGTTATTCAATAAAAAAAATGTTGGGAGAAAAATAGTCTACTTGCTAGTTTCTTGCCATTTCTTCTTACAAGTTTTCTCCGCAGTTGGGACTTCTTGAAGCGATGGTGTAGCTTTTTACTTTCAAAAGGTGTTTTTAAAAGTCAATTTTGAATAAAATTATTTAAATTTGATTACAATACTCGTAAGTCATGATTTGATTACAATACATCATGAGGAAACCTGCATGTCTGAGACACGTGAAGGCCGCCATAATGCATTGGGGCAGCGTGGTGAAATTCCTTGCCCTAAAATACTCTCAAAAGTAAAAAGAGACCTGTGCCCAGCAGTGGGATGTATATGGGCTGTTACTTTACTTTTGACTTTACTCTTAAGTCGTCTTTATCACTACAAATGAATGAAATCTATTAAATACGTACATTTCATTATTATTTTGTACAAACCAAGTTGTTTATGAAACCCGACATTCAAATCAGGTAACAAAACGATAGGTAGTCAAACACTACGGCAAAGTGAAGCCGTGGTGCCGTGTGTTATAAAGTTTAATTAGGCAGTCTGCGACAGAAACACGGTGGTTTGTTAAGGCCACGTATGCTATTTTGTCTTATTGATTGCGCAGTTAATTTTGTTTTATACGTAATTAAAGATTTCTATTTTGTTCGCTTTGTGTTGGTGTCGTAAGAGTGTCTATCTCCCCATTACCCTATGAATGTCATAAGAAGCTGTGCTAAATAGATCTTTTGACTCTTTTGACAAAGAGAAACTGAACCGGAGATGGGCAGCATCTTCCTATTAACATCTGATAAAAATTAAAAACCTGCGGTTGCCGACTCGTTTGCTAAGCGTGTTAACTTAGGCAAATATCCCCTATGAGGCTATCTATATATCTATGTTCAGTAGTGGACATTTGACAGGTTGTAATGGTAATGGTAATTAATGACTATGAGTTTTAAAAATAGAATTACGTTTGCAATAACAGAATATCGTTTATAATTTTTAAAGTTTACGTCTGCCATTTCTTATAAACAATATTATTGTTGGCGACGCGCTTAAAAGATTATTTAAGTAATATTCTATTTTGTAGAAACAAGCATATTTGCGTTAATAATCGTTTATGATTAAAAGTAAATATAAGGTGCGTGAGGGTAATATGGTCACCTTAAGCTTTGCCGACCTGTAAAACCAAAACTAGGAGGAGGACAGAGACAAAAACACAAAGTCGTATACTATAACTAATATATTAAGAAAAAAATGGCAAGCAAGCTTTGGCAATAATTAGGAACACTTCGAAAAATGAACTTAAAAAAACTAACTGCACTACACAATACTAAAATCGACTAAAATATTTACTATAATGTCAACTGTCAAAATGGTGTCGATAAAGCAGCGCACTTTTGACTTTTTATTATTTGATTGAATGATGAAGATCTATCATATCACAGAGTGGAGCTACCTATGCAAACAAGGCTGTAGTTTTTGAGTTATAAGAAAGTGACCATATTAACCGGATGACCATGTTACCCTCACGTACTATATTCCAATTTAAAGAATAATCTATGTTGAAAGTAAATAGATTCAATATAATGATAAGAACAATCGATTGTCATGCGAAAGTTCGGGGTTCGATTCCCCGGTCGAGAGTTAATTTCACAAAAGTTTGTTTATAGATTAACTTAGAGTCATGTATTATATAGTAATTGGCTATGTAATACGAATAAAATATTTATTATAGATATAAATTAGATACTTGTTTTAGTTAAAAATGAAAAAAGTTCTTGTGATAAGAGATAAGTTACATAATGGCTAGATAAGAATAGCATATGTAATAAATAATGTTGTATAATGGACAGAGATAGCTATAATTTAGATAGAGAAAGCACTAGCCTCCTTTTTTTTTTTTTTTTTTCGCCCAATGCAAAGGCACCCACCGGAAGCGGGGAGGAGGTGGTGAATGTTTAAGCATACCACGCAGCCGGCTGCGTGGTTATGTGGGACTCACTGACTAACCTAACTAACCTAAGTGCCTACCCACTAAACACCACCTTGGGATCGGTGTTGGCCATAGTGGCCTTACTGCCGAGATTTGATGCGACCCTCTTTAGGGAAAAGAGGGCGCAGGCGGCGAGAGGCCGCTGAGAGACGTGCCTACTACGGCATATTAAGTATTGGATGAAGAAGGCTTTGCCTGAGCCGCCAAGAGGCAGTTCAGGTCGGCCGAAAGCTTGTTGGGGGGGTCCGAGAGAGCGTTTCTCGGTCTGCGGACTCGATAGCGAGAGGGAAGTGGGGCTGCATAGGAAGCTGCCTCACGAATGAAATGATTGAGTGGACTCTGAAGCTTTGAAGAAGTTTTCAGAGAGTTTTTTAAGAAATTGTTGGACTGTGGGGAGCTCTAAGTCTCGGTGGAGGTCGGCGTTACGGACGTACCAAGGTGCGTTCGTAGCCCGACGACAGAAAAGGTTTTGAACAATTTGAAGTTTGTTCAAGGTTTTGGGCTTAGCGTGAGCAAAAATGGGGGCCGCGTAAGACATTACGGGTCGTATACAGACCTTATAAAGGGTCCGTTTATTATGGAGGGACATTTTACTGTGTCGGCCCAACATACTGTTGAGCCTACCCAGATAAAATCGCGCGTTACGAGTTACTCTCTTGACATGGGGCTCGAAAGTGAGCCTCGTGTCAAGGGTGACACCTAAGTATTTAGCGGACGTATGCCAGGGGACCGGGGTCCCTAACATACGGATTGGCGGAATAGAAGTGAAGCGGCGTCGTTTATGTTCGAAGTGAACGGCGGAGCTCTTCTCCGGGTTCACATCGATACGCCATTTTTGGAACCAAGCTCCTAAGTCATTAACTGACTTTTGGATCTTGTTCCGTATAAAAGGTAGGGACGTGCCTTTGCAGAGGGCAGTGTCGTCTGCAAGAGGAGATCTGTACACCATTCGACGGTATGGGAATGTCGTTGGTGTACAGGATATATAGAAGAGGGCGAGTACCGAGCCTGAGGACACCGGCTTTGATTGGACGCGAAGAGGAGGCGTGCCTTCGTGTCTGTAACAGGTACGGTCTTTCAAGTAGGAGGCCACGAGACGAACAAGACGATCAGGGAGACCTATAATGTGCAGTTTGTAGATAAGGCCTTCGTGCCAGACTCTATCAAATGCTTTCGCTATGTCAAAGAAGACCGCGATGGTCTTATGACGGCGAGGATAAAAACCGCTGAGGATGTATTCCACAATACGGTGAACTTGTTTGGGACAAGAGTGTTTCGCTCGGAAACCAAATTGGTGAGGGATGACAAGAGGGTCACCGTCTGTGGGAAACAGATGGCGCCTCATGCGAGTTTGGATTACTCGTTCAAATAGTTTGCCCATGGCCTTGAGGAGGCTGATGGGACGATAACTGGAGGGGAGATTGTGAGGCTTTCCTGGCTTGGGGATACCAATGACAGTTGCCTCTTTCCACGAGGTGGGAAAGTAACTAAGGTTGAAGCAGGCGTTGAAGATAATAGCTAAAAGGGTTAACACCTGCTCAGGAAAATATTTAAGGGCTTGGTTGGAGATGCCATCCGCGCCCGGAGCCTTTTTGGGCTTCAGTCCTTTGATGAGGGATGAGATCTCATCATTGGACACAGTGATAGGGTCAGAGACTGTGGGGAGTGAGTTCCGGCGGAGGACCTCATCCTCCACTGTCTGGATGTGGGAGGGGTCTGTGGGTTGAGAACTGGGAGAGCATTGAGCGGCGATGCTGTCTGCAAAGCACTCAGCTTTTTCTTCGTCCTCGAAGGCAATAGTACCGTCGGGGCGAGAGAGAGGAGGGATATGAGTGATAGCGTCTATGCGGAGGGCTCTTGCCATCCGATAGTACGCTGTATGAGAGGGAGAGATATTCTCCATGAGATTACTCTTTTCGAGGTCTCGAAATTCGGTAAGGCGTGAACGGACTTCTCGTTGAAGACGATTGGCCGTACGTCTATATTCGGGGTTGATAGAGCTGTCCGGAGAGCAGCTCTTGGTTTTTATTAGGTTGCTAATATGTAAGGAAGACCATTATTATTAGCAACCGGGACGACCTTTCATTCTCCTTAAGGAGGATGTTAGAAGGAGGAGTGAATCGACCGCGGTGTCGATTTTTCGGTACTGTCGAATAAGTCCGAAGAAAGGGGATAGGGGAGTCGGAGAGTCCAAAGCTGTGGCTAGGGACGTCTTGAAGCCCTTCCAGTTAGTGAAGGTTTTCGTGGAGGAGTTGGGGAGGTGGCTGATGGCCAAGTATAAGGAGACAGGGCGGTGGTCGGAACCAAGATCGTCAAGGGTCTCGATTGACCTGAGGTTGAGACAGACTTCTTTTGCTATCGCAAAGTCTAATACGTCAGGAGAGTGGTCGGTGTTGTCGGATAGTGAGTGACACCGAGGGACTGAGGACAGTGAGGTCGAGAGACTGCGTGATATCAAGCAGTATCTTGCCGCCTGAGTAGTGGTAAGACAAGTCCAATCAGTATGCTTAGAGTTAAAATCTCCAAACATAATAACTGAATTGCCTAACGCAAGGATGGCCTCAAAATCTTTTTTGAGGGGGAGAGTTCCACTGGGGATATAGCAGGAGGCTATGACGATGGACGGATGTCCGGTCAAGGCCAGCCTGCATACCGTGGCTTCCATATTGGTAAGCGGCGGAGTGGGAATGTGAGAGCAGTGAAGTGTCTTCTTGAAGTAAATGGCAGTACCGCCGCCTCTGCGGTCAGGTCTGTCATTACGAAGAAGAGAATATTTTTTGATGGAGAAACCTTTGAGATTCTGGGGTCTTAGGTGGGTCTCCTGTAGGAGGAGGAGGTCGGCTTCGCGATCTCGAAGGAAGAGCTTAAGCTCGGGGAGGTTATTTCGCAAACCGCGAGTATTGTAGGAGATGAGTGATAAGCCCTTAGGCTTAATACGTCCGTGGGACTTTGGGAGGGCAGAGTGAGTCGTCATAATGTTAAGTTAAATTAACTTAACTTACAACGAGCTCAGGAGATTGTGGTGCTCCGCTAGAGCGAGCAGACGGTCCTGAGGGGACCTAGCAGCACGCAGTTTGCGCGCTAGTATGGCGATCTCGCCAATGTCGATGCTCTGAATAGCGGAGTAAACCGTATTCAGGTCATCAACCATTGAGGGTTGCGCCTGTTGAGGAGCGGAGGAAGTCCGCGGGGGGTCGGCCTTTTTGGGGCCCCAGGGGAGAATTGGTGGCTGCGTGGGCCGAGAAAAGCCCGGAGGGGGCTGGATGGGGCCCATAAGGGGCCTAGGAGGGCCCATAAGGGGCATAGGGGGGCCCATAAGAGGCCTTGGGGGGCCCTGTGAGGGCAAGTAGGGCCCTGAGGGGCTGGGAAGGCCTGACAGCATCCTTGACCGGAGTGCCGAATGTGTTATCATTCACCGGCGGTGGAGGTCTAAAAGAACTAGCCTCCTACCATGGTGACAAGGGTCGCAGAAATTGGTTGTTCATATTGTATGGGACTTGAACAGCGTTTAAATAATGTATTAAAATATAAAAAATATATTGTTTAGCATGTTTAATCAATACATGAAAATTTAAGTAATGTGTGAAAAAATAAAAGGTTTCAGGATTATTGTGTAGAAAAATTAGATAAGTGATGTGTTAAAAGTGTTTAATTTGTGCTTAGAATAGCGAAATAGTAATAAATTTAAATAAGAAAATTAAAGTTGAATTAAAGTGCATTAATACTGCTTAAAGGTTTTAATTTGTGAATAGTTTTACAATGGTTTAACTATTGTATTAGTTAAGATATTCATGTTTATTGATAAAGATTGTTGTTTTGAATATGTGTAATAGATATTTGAGATTTAGAACTTTAAAAATGCCTTGTAAAATTGGTATATTTTGTTGAATATCTTAGTATGTCTTTATGTGATAGCGATTTAGTGTATATCATAATAATAAGACTTTTGTATGTGTTTTTCAAGTGAAATTATGTAATAATATGCCTTTGAGAAATAAAGATATGAGCTTAAATGTGGAAATTCGATAGTGAAAATCAGTGTTAGATTATGTCGAAATGGCGCGCGGCGCGCGGTTCTCGTACTAGGATAGGAAGCTGGTATTTTGGAAATTCGTTCGGGAAGTTCGGGACCAGCTACCAGTTTCCAACTTTAAATCAAGAAAGAAAACAATAAAGAAAAGTGATAGGAAAAAGTTGTGATAATTTTCAATGTCACATTTCTAAGGCGAAATTACGAAGATTAATCGATGTTTTATTTCAAGAATCAACTCCACGTCACACGAAGATACAGTCCACTAAAGTACTGGCGTCAAGACCGTGACCATTCCATAGGGACCCGTAATCTTAGTCGTCTAACCTTTCTTTTGAGAGAGTGCAGACGGGCTTTGGGTGACACACCTTCTCAGGGGTCACGCCCACCTCGTTGTTCTCGAACCCAACGTGGTGTGGTATTAGTATCTGTAATAGAAGGTCACTAATTGGTTGACTCCTATGTGTACCCTTTAGTATATTAAGCGACGACACCTAACGGTGCCAAAGTCGGAGCTTCAACACCTTTCGTGGTGGCGCAGTTCTTTACGAGCAAGACTGCACTGCACAGCTCGGCTGCGCCGTTATGTCGTGCGTGTAGCAGGGTCTCTAAGTAGGCAAGCTGAAGGGTCAGTACAATTCCCCCTGCAACCTAAGCGACCTGTGAAACGTCACGTCCACTGACGGGCAGTACCTAAACTTTTCCTTTCCCTCACGAGCCCATCCTTGGGTGGTTCACCGCGGTAGGATCCGTTCCAAGATTGATAGGGACTGATAGGGACCGATAGCGCAGTAGGGACCTTAGGGACATTAGGGACCGATAGGGACCGTACTCCAACAATTACCCTCCTGCAAGATGAAGAGAGCACAAGACCAGAATGAGAGGGTCGAAGGGACCAGGACACGGACAGGTGTTTCAAGGAAGGCGAAAGAAACGGAATCATCTGGAGCGACCACAGCTACTACTTCGAGTGGGGCTACCACTGAGACATACACGAACACATGGGACTCGGGAACGTCTGTGGCAGCGACAAGCAACAAGACGAACACCAGTGGTACGCAGGCCAGCATCACGCAGAAATTCGTCGTGTCCAGGAGTGAAGTGATAGCCGAAAAAGTAGGTCAGGTCGGAACCGAAGAAGTGACATCGACGAAAACTGTGATCGGGCAAACAAATGAAAATGGGTCACCCAAAGTTAGTAGGTCATCGCGATCAGCGAGGCTGAGAGCCGAATTGGAGGCGTGGATTAAACTCGAACGCTCAGACCTCGAACTAGCAGAAGCTGCTGCTGCTTTCGCTAAGTCACAATTGGAGTTAGCACGCCTCAACCGGGAAGAGGAGATCGACTCGAGTGAGGATGATGAAGAGCGGAATACTCAGGTGGAACCTTTCGTAAGGAGTTGGGTTCGACAGACCATAATGAGTGCGCAGATTAGTTTAACGCAGCTCGACACTGCAGATAAGGAAGCGTCCAAGGGATCACGCCATAAGTAGGCGGAGGTCGAGCGCAACCTAGGAAATGCACAGAAGGCACACGCGAGTGAGGTGTCAGAATTGACCGACGCGATTGTGAGTGCAATAAAGATAGCGGGTAAAGATAAGACTTCCCCGCCTCATTTCCTCCAGGATCTACCGGTCTTCGATGGAGACGCGGGTGAATGGATAATTTTCAAAACGGTGTTTGAAGACGCACGTGGACATTTTTCAGGAGAACAAAATGTAGCACAAGGTTAAGTCATTGTTGTTTACTTTATGTGAACCAGACGAAATAATGAACACTCTCGAAAGAAGATTCGGTAGGGTTGGGATGCTCATTCTATCCGAGATCGAGAATGTGAAGTGAATGCCAAGACTGGCAGAAGATGGCAGAAACATAGGCACTTTTGCTAGTCTCGTAACGAATATGGTTGCATCGATACAAGCATTGAATCAACCACAGTATTTATACTCACCCGTATTGGTGAGTCGTATAGTGGAAAAGCTCGGAATTATAATTAAATTTAAATGGTTTGAGTATCGAGCACAACATCCCATAAAGCCAGAGCTACAGAAGATGGCGAAATTTTTGAACTCGTTGAGTGAACAATTTGGTGCGTCTTTCAACACTGATAACGCGCCTGAAAAACGGAAACGTCCTGAAAACGGGAAGCGAACCGTGCACACCGCAAAGGGGTCTGTACGCGACCGTGTTAATAGTAAGCGTTATGAACGCCGAGATAATAAGAGGCACGACCGACAAGCGGTTACGACAACTCAGGATAAACCTACAAGTCGGGTAACACTTAACTGTGTTATATGTAACAAAGAGCACTCTATAGAGAGTTGTTATAAATTTAAAAATATGGATAACCGTGAAAAATGGGAAGCGGTTAAGAAAGCGAATATATGCTTTCAATGTCTAACACCCTACCATAGGAGGTCGGAGTGTAGGGCGAAAAAATGTGGTGTAGATGGATGTCAAATGGGGCATCATCGTATTCTGCACCGATACCCCAATAAAAAGATATCGCCGCAAAGGAGCGAGGGGGTAAGGAAGTTCAAATTACGACTGTTAATACAGTAAATGCTCTGGCATGTGCATATTGAAAGATTATACCAGTCGAGTTGTATGGAACTAAAGGAAAAGTTAAGACCACAGCTCTTCTGGATGAAGGTTCAACCATGACTCTCATAGAGAAGCCGCTGTACTCTTTCAATTATTATTATGAACAGAAACTTTAAGTTGGTGTGAAATAAAAAGCATTTAGTTTTATACTTTAATACTGTAATTATTTAAATAGAAATATACCGTGCGTGGCAGCTTACCATTAAAGATTAGCTCCAATCGACCTAATTTTTTAATTAATTAAATAATTCCATAAATTTTTAAGTACGTGTAAGTTGAACATTGTGTAATAACTCTGAAAAACTCACGTTAATTTAGATTTATATGTATACTGCATTAATCAATTTCAGTCTTAAGCAAAAATTATCGTTCGAAAAATATTACATAAAAATCCCTGGTACTTAAGGTTTTAAAATTTTTTGCCCACTATTGTTGTATTCACCGTGTAATGGCGGTGTAAGAATATTCACTACCCCATATCGTCCCGTGGGTGTCGTAAGACGGGACAGAGGGAAATAAATAAGGAAATGGGCAGCAGCGTCTTCCTAATAACGACTAAAAATATAAAAAAACTGCGGTTGCCAACCCGCTTGCCAAGCGTGGCAACTATGGAAAATATCCTCCCTATAAGGCAATTTATGGGGGAGGCCTATGTTCAGCAGTTTTTAATAGGCTGTAACATTATTGTTGTATTTTTGAATTTTAATCCGGATCTAATACCTTGATAGAATATCTAGTATCTTGATACCTCCGTTTGCAGTTATCGCAAATCCTCCCAATTTTTACTAATTCGTGTAATGTTTTAGAGTTAAGAGGATGAAGAAAAGATGTATTCTACAATTATAATTATTAAATGAATATAGAAGTTTGCTGTGTAGTGCCGGTAGAAGAAAATCCACTACCCTATACCATCCCGTGGTTATGTAAGAGGCGATAGAGGGAAACTAAAGCAAGAGTTTAGCGCAACAATAATAATAAAGGCAATACATAGGGGCAGGGCCTGTGTTCAACACAACTGGACTTTTCATGGACTGTAATTAAAAACAAATGAATGATAATTATAGTAGATCTTCGGTTTGGGTCGTTTTTTTTAATTTACTCTTCATTTCTATTGATGTGAATTCCCTTCCTGGTCTGGTCATGGTAATGTCATATATTACTGAATGCAATGGCCAAATAAAATGGTACATATTAAAACTTTACTAATGAAATCTAATTGTTCCGATAGTAGTTCCTCTCCTTAAGCGACGGGAGAAACGTCGAACATGTGGTGACTGTGGCGAAGGTTTCATTATTTCGTGTTGTCGGTCTGTCTACATACTTTATTTGTTTTAATTGCATTTAAATAAACAGTTTTTAACTAATTACTTTATCATATTAGGTATTAATTAATTATGTATATTATGTGGTTTTTCGTGATCAAAATGAAAGTACGATTATGTGATTAATTTAAATGTTAAATTTAAAACTTTTAAAATTTCTTAATATAGAAAGTTTTAAATTCTTCTTCTTCTTTTAAATTATGGCTTCTCTTGATATAATTCTGCCAGTATCAAGTCAGTCATGGGAGTGACAAGTAATATAATTATATTTATCTACAACAAAAAAGGTCACATTTTCAAATACTTAATTAAACGTAATTTTACAGTTTAATATTATTAGTACGAATAAAATCACATTAAATATTTACAAAGGGAGAATACACTAGGGACAACAAATATGGGAAATTTACAGGACGCGGGACGTAATTGGGCAGGATATCATAGAGAGAGCGAGAAGGATTAAGGCACTCAACGAACAGATGATTGACAGATCCTTCGTCTAGCCCACATTCACAGATTGAGCTATCCCTTATCCTGAGTTTAGCCAAGTGTAATGGAGTACAAGCATGACCAAAGCGGAGGCGACAAACAGTAGAGGTGATAGCTTTACTGAAGTGGCGATATTGAAAAAACCAGGGTTTTATATTAATTTGGAAATTGGCATAATGTATAAATTTTATTAATTTAAACTGATGTCAATTACTTTGCCATGGATACAGTAGACTGGAGGACATATGCAAACAATTGTTGAAGGAGGGAGATTTTGTGGCTTCTTTAGTAAAAATATCTACAATTTTAGTTCCCTGAACGGCTAGGGATCCACAGCCATTTTCACTGATAATTTTCAACCCTTTTTCTGGCAGCTGTGGAGATACATTCTAAGTTTTAAATTTAACTAGTGACAATTTAAATTTAAAATATGAGAAGGCGAGGATACATTGATATATATATATATATATATATATATATATATATATATATATATATATATATATCTATATATATATATATATAAATCCAAAGGAGAATGAACGGAAAGATGCTACCATTTTTAGGATTGACGGACCAGACTGGCTGCCGACTGTTGGTGAATAATCCATCCAAAAACGCTGAACCTAAATTTTGCAGACTAATAGGGAGTAACATTATCAGCGCGTGCGTCTGCACCAGTCTGCACTTACCTGTTCAGCGTGGTGACATATTCTAGAGGTTATTACTGTTGTAATGCGATTTAAGCTACTTTGACCTAATGGTTAAGGATACGTTGTACGGACTAAAAACTTATAAAGTCGTGGCTTCAAATCCGCCATTCGCTAAAGTTAAGCTTACTTGGAATGGTTATCCATTTTTTAATTAAAAACATTTATGAAGCTCTCATCTAAAATCGTTTAGGTCTTTTAAACTTTAAGAGTTTATTCTTTTACTGAGAAATAGAAGAATATTTATTAGTCGATAAAGCTGAAATTGAATAAACATATATTTACAGAAACATTCAACACCACTGCCCGAAAGATATGTTATTTTATTTCTTTCATTGACTGTATTTTTGTTCTTTTTATTATTTCTTGTGAAGTAATAAAAACGACAAAAATACAGTCTTTATATTAATTTCCACAGAACTTTTTAAATTCACCACTATAAACTCAAAGCAGCTATCAAAACAAGGCAGCTTCCTTGTAGCTTGACACTTAAATATAATTGCAGTTAATAAGGACTGCGGAAAATTTTATTTCAATTATATAAATGTCAGGTATTTTTAATAAAATTTAAAAATAATTTCTTTCACAAAATGTTTCGCTTCGTGCACAATATGTACTACCGTAACGTTCTAACATGCGAGATAACGCAGCATCATGTAGAAAACGGGTTCAGTAGGAAAAATTAATTTTAAAATTATCATATTTTTGATTTTCCACTGATTATTAACGTTTACTTTCCATTAAAATTATTTGTATCTTTTCTTTTTGGTAGATTAACATTGCAGTTAAATACTGATCGTGTCATATTAATATGTACCATTTACTAAGACCAGCGTTTGCTGCTACTGTAGGGTTTAGTAGAAAACCCCTCGTTTGGGAGCAATAAATATTCTTGTGTTTCGCATGGTAAGCAACGCCAACTAGAAAATCAATAACAAGCAAAAAGGTGTTCCATCCAGTTTACTTATTAAAAGGTCAATTAAGGCCTACTTATCATCCTTTAGTTATGAAAAATGTCCACGCAACTCTATATTTATGCGACGAGACGACGAGACGACAAGACCATAAAACGATTATGTTTTAAATAATCTATGTATGTATCTATGTTCATCTGTCTCAGCTCCTAAGCTACTCATCGTAATGAGGGCTAATAATTCTCTGCTCACCAGATGTCGCTAGTTGACACTGAGGTAAAGTTTTTTGTTACACAATGTAATTTAATTGAGAAGTTGTTTTTTAATAAAAGTTTATCAGTTTCTAGAGAATTATATTAATTCACAAAACAATGCGTCAGTGGTTTGCTCTTTAATTGTTTGCACATTACAAACTTTTTTTTCTACTTTTATGAATATCTGTGGTTTGGTTTATTTATTTTTAATGTTAATTATATAAAATATAGCGAATAGTACAGAAAGAAACAATAACCTTTACATTTTCCGAACAAATTAACTTCCCCGCTATGAATTCTGTCAAATATTATACCTCACTTTCTAGTGGCGCCGCCCTGGTGGCAGAAAAAGTCATGGATGCCCTCATTGGCAAGCGCCGTGACTCGTGATCTTCCGGAGTTAGTAGGATAGACTGACATCAGATAAAATTTTACGTGGTTGTTAATTGCAGACATAAAGTGAAACCAAAACGATATATTTAGTGGGCATGGAAACGTTTTGACATTCGCTAATGTTTAGAGCTTGGTAGCCATACACGCTAGCGTGTACCTGACAGGTTTACCGCTACGTGTATGTCCTGTACTCAGCTCCAGCTTACCTGTGCAGGCAAACCTGACAGGTACACCCTAGCGTGTATTGCTACCTTAAGTAATTTACTAACTTCTCATTAACCTTAACCGTTTCATATTTCGTTTACGAGACCCTAAGAGACTACAAGCTTTGAAAGGCTTCGTTTGAAGCCCGTAGCACCTCGTTGCAAACTAAAAACTGGGCGTCGCGTCGCTTCGTTTTGTGCGAATAGCGTCCGTTTCAAACGGGTTCCACGATACAATTATACACGGGCACGCGTTCACTCGCAAAACGCAATTTAAACTTGTTTGGATTTTTTTATTTTTTTTGAGCGAGTACTGACGCTATTTTCAGGAAAAAATCTGGCGGAGAGTTTGTTTCGGTCTAGACGTTAAAATGGCAATCGTTGTAACATGTAAAAATGAGCAGTGAGAATTTAATCAAAAAAAATTTTTTTATTTAAAATGAAAAAAAAATTATTGGTTTAACCCTGTTTTATGGGTAATAAGTAAAATTCATAATCTATTACCAAAATTATGTAATTATTTTGCTTCTGTTTCAGTTTGGTACGTAATCATATTGGATTTATGAGTTAACCAAATGAATTCACTAAAAGAATCGAATGACGCATTCCTTTTTAAACTTAAAATACTTACATATAATATAATATTTGGTCATATTAATATCAAAATTATACTTGAAATATGATTGGCTAAGTAAATTTATAAGGAAAATCTTTTAAAGTACCTACCATTATTGTTTTCTAAAAAACTATAACAAAAACATTTATTTTCAATTTTAGTTTCAAGTCCACTATGAATTCATATTTGAGATACGAGCTCTGCAAATTGAAAGTAGTTCACAAAGGAAGCTGAATTCTTTCTTTTACGTATTTTTAATTTTGTCTGTTTCGTTTCCGTTTTGTTCTTTGAGGAACATGACATAAAAGAATAAGTGTTTTAGTTTCAAATAACAGATATATATTAATTACTTTATTTACGACTTAAAATGTAACATAATGGCAACAACTTCATTGAAATACGACCCGGCTTCACCTGGGTAGGATCAACACATTAATAAATGTGACGTTATTTAGATTTAAGATAATCATCAAAGACTATTTATTTCATCATTTTTTTTAAGAGTGTCGGCCGTCGCGCTGCCCACGAACGACTGCAAAACCAGGGTAATTGCAGGTGCGTTGCCGGCCTTTTAAAAAGGAGTAAGCTCGTTTTAATGAAGGTTCTTAAGTCGTATCGGTATCCAGATGGTGGGGATGGTATCACGAATTTAGTCGAGTGTTTTCGATTTCTAAGAAAAATCTCAAAGTTTTTCGAATAAAATATAGCCTAGATCACTCCTGCCGTTGCTATCTATTTGTTCTTGAAATTTTATTTCAATCGGTTCAGCCATTCCGAAGATTAGCCTGGACAGACAGACAGAAAGAGAGACAAACATTTTAAAAATGGTTATTCATGTGTTATTGGCAACCCCCTCAGCTCATTAAAAAGCAGCTATTTTCATATTACAGACAGACACTTCATTTTTAACCGACTTCAAAAAAGAGGAGGTTCTCAGTTCGAGTGTATGTTTTTTGTATGTATGTTACGACATATCTTCGCAGATTGTGAACCAATTTTTATGATACTTTTTTATTAAATAGATTCAAGGCGGTCCCATCTAAATTTGGAGAAAAACTTCCACCCCTAAGGGTAGCAAATAAACAATTTGTGGTGCAGCAATTTGAAGTCGGTTTTTACTTTTTGTTAAAAGTTATAATTATTATTTATACGTATGCATGGATTAAAAATATTCTTATATTTTGCACATAGATTCGATTTGTATTACCAAGGCCTATTCTTATACCCAGGAATGCATCTTGTGTTTACTATTCATTTTCTGCCACTAAGACCCTTCATATCATTTATTGTACTGCAGTTGATGGGTAAAAATAGTTACTATGGGCGACAGAGTCAATATAGACTATAAGAAATTCCATCCTCCTCCTGAAATCTTACCTGTAGGAAAGTTATCATTGTTTTTAGTTCGATATTATCCATAAGCAGCAAATAGCCACTTATTCTATACGTGGTAGAGAAATATTGCAGCTATATTATTGTTGTAACATGAATGGATCGGATCGATCTGACGCTTGTATTCTGTGAGAACAGGGAAGGACCACGTTCTCACAGAATACAAGCGTCAATAGCAGCTTAATGCTGCCATGTTTCGTATGGTTGTAGAGACCCCGATACTCTTTTTACTGGAAACGAAGCATTCTATCTTAGTTCTCAGGGGTGACAACCACAGAAATCTAAATAATAATGTGCCTTATTATTTTGATTTCTGTGGTGACAACGCATCTGCATTTTGATTCTTAATAGATATAGATATCTATGGACCACATTATCTACTTACCAACAGGTGGTTTGTCTGCTTGTTTGTCACACTTATTCATTGAAAAAAAGAAAAGAAACTAACATTCGGGTGGACTTCTAGCTCGTTGTTCACTGTAAGTAAAAAAAGCAATAATGAATGAACAATGTAATAATTTGAAAAAAGTTTACAAGTTGTTGAACGGTAATATAGCTAGCTATTTTGTGGTAAACGTTTTACCAGTACATTTTATGTTTCGTGTTGGATGTGATAACAAAATGCCCCAAGCGAACATACTACCCGCAGACCTAATTCCAACTTTTTGTAAATAAATATATGGTTATCTTTATAAAAGGTTAGCCGCTTGCCTTTACCGCAATATTGTAATATAATTTATAATAAACTAAGATACATACGAGAAATATTTGTAAACTTGGTTATTTAACATACACGACTTACATTTTTAGAGCCATGCTGCAGCTATATTAGTAGTATAGTTGTAGCACAAATGGGTCGGCTCGACCAGAGAAGGTCCACGCTCTCACATAATACCAGCGTAAAATAGCAGCTTAACACTGCTGTGTTTCGTATGGTAAGTGTAGAGAACCGGAGACCTTTTTACTGGAAAAGAGGCATTCCATCTTAGTCCTCACGGGTGACAACGCATCTGCATTTTGATTCTTTATTAAGGATAGATGTAGATGTCTATGGGTCACAGCACCCACATACAAAAAAAACAATATAACTTGTAATCACGCAAAGATAAGTTAAATTGATAAATAACCTCTTACGGCTTTATCCTACTTATCCTTAATTATTTTAGTACATTTATCAAGTTTCATGTTAACTCATTTTTAATTTCGAGCTGTGAAACCCATGGTCATGGCGGCGCTTAGGTGTTCAACATTTGGACGGCATATACAACTCGTGTCATCTTTTGCTTTTGTTTTGTTTAAATAAATTTTGGTCCCAGAATGTACATAATATTACAGTAGTATCTTGAAAACGAGCAGAGAAATAATTCTGGGATTCGAATCTTTTCCGGGGATATGTTATTATACTAATCTGATAACTGGGATAATCCCAAACAAACTACAGTCTGCAGAAATACATTTTTTTATGTAATTTGATTCTGTTTTAATTTTAAATCCTATACTTTATTATTTTGATGCTTATTAACCGTTGTATACAATTAACCTGTCTATATGTTTTGAACCCACAATAAGATACGAAGACTTTGGCTCCCTTTTTATACGCACATTCATCATTACTTTTACTGCTGTAAATAAAAAAGCGATAACTGCAAACCCAGTTGTACATTAAGCTGATACTGTTTCACTTCATTAAATACAGTCGTAAACTATTAATTTTAATGTTAACAACAGCTATCGGAATCATAAACTTCTGTTATTGCCCAGAAAAATACGTTATGGCCAATGTAATATACGACTTATTAGTTTTTGTTTTCGTTTTTGCTGGGAAAGATTTGGTACAGTTTTAACTTGTAACGTCAGTTAAAACTAAATCTATGGTTTTAACTTTATTTTACAGGGCTGAACTCTTATTATTTATTTTAAATCTTACATACGAAAATATTTCAGCAAATGTAAAGGATCATATAATGTTATTGTCATCTCATGGTTATGTTCTTGAGAGGCAATAATCGTCATGTGACGTTGTAGTGAGGCCTATGTAGCTCGCTTCACGATGCTCACATCTCTTCCTTTTCATGGTTAAAAATTTCCTTTAACATATGGAGCAACACAACTGATTTAATTTTGTCAGTTCAACGCATGAACTCTGAAATCTTCATCTATGCTATGTAGTACCATCATATCGATTTTTAGCGTCACAGTTACACCATGATATGTGACCCATGTCAGCAAATCTGAGTTATAAGATCGATAGACATTGTCAAGACAAGAAGACAAGAAAACTTTCTTTTCTTTTATATAATCAGATCAATCAAATCCACTGCGACACATGCGTCTCTTACGTTACTGATTGGGTTGTCATAATCGCCAAGCTTGATTTTTAGTTTTTTGTAGTCTAATTTTAAATTCAAATTCAAATCAAATTCAAATTCAAATCGTTTATTGCGAATATAGGTTGATACATTTGGTGTTTACGTAGTTTATCACTTAGAGAACAAACTTAAGGTTCGTCAATTTTATTTGCAACCATCTATTTTTGATGTTTTTCATTTTAATGCAATAAAAAAAATCTATAACGGTGACCGCGATATTTTATCAATAGGCACAATTTTTTTGTGCTCCACATATGTGCTTTATTGCTAAATTTGTAACGACATTGTAAAAGTCAACGTAAAAATATCTCCAAAATTTACTAAACTGGCAGCGAATTTGGAGGGCTCTAGACTTTAAGTGTACTTGAACCTTGCCTGCCATTGATGGAGCTTACGTAGGACCGTGTTTTGTACCAGAGAACTTAAGTTGTTAACGTATAAATTTAAGTAAAGCAGTTTCTTAATATTTCTTCTTAAAAATCTGCTTGACCTTATTTAATTTTGCCATAAATCTCTTGTAAAAATATATTAATTCAAAATGAACAAACTAATAAGAATGTAAATCTACATAAGTTAATTAGCAGCTGCAAATATTTTTTGTAAAACCTACGTAATAGACTGTTTATTTATAGAAGAAAGAGTGACAAACGAGCATAATATAGTCCGTTAGATGGTTCTATTTTAAAGGTGCTAAAACAGGTATTGTTGAGGGCTGTCACATTTTTATAAGTAATTGATTATCAAATTGCAAATTTTGTATATTTTGAATTTCTAAATAATGTTATAAAGGAGTGAATAAAGCGTTATTATTATTATTAAAAAGTATCAGGCTTTCCGCGACGCAATCGGCTAACTTAAGAACAAGTCTCTGTCAATCAACAGTAGCGTTAAATCTATCACTAAAAATGTCGACCGTAAATCGCACACTGCAAAATGTGTTTTATTCTGTATTATTTTTAACTATTATAAGTCAGTGGTTGACTAATAGCCCACCTGATGGTAAGTGGTGATGGAGTCGAAGATGGTAAAATGCACTGATTTAGCTTAACAAATGCCTATTTACTCTTATAAATTGAAGATAATTGCATCGAAAGACATCTTCTGGCAAATTATAAAAGTACTATAAACACTAATGTTATTTATTCATCTTGAAAACTGTGTTTTATTTGTATTATTCAGATCAAAAAACGAAATAAAAGCAGTCTGTGTCCGGCCATACAATTTCAAAAGACTTACATTTTTAAATATATACTCGAAAATATGTAAAAGCAATAAGTTACTAGCGTAATGTGTTCGCTATAAATATTAAGAGGCAAAATGTTGGTATTTTTCATAATATTTTAACTAATCATCGTTCAAATTTCACACGTTTTGAATTGGGTATTTACATGTAAAATGAGTACCTAATTAAGTTGTATATTATGTTCTATATAACAAACGCAAAACACTAAATATGTCTGGAAAAAGTTTAGTTCGTTATCTGACGGTAGTCCCGAAGGGTAAAAACGCTAAAAAAGGTGGGTAAAAAGGGTCTCCGTTCCTCAACAATCACCATACGCAACACAGCAGCATTAAGCTGCTATTTTACGCTCGTATTCTGTAAGAGCGCGGTCCTTCCCCGGTCGAGCCGATCAAATCGTGCTACAATCATAATATGGCTGCAGCGTGGCCCACATGTAATTATGTACCTAATTACCACGTGGTAATTTGTGGTTTTGCATAAATTTTTTCTCCAGCTACTCTTTGCATCTATAACTAAGGTGCTGTGACTTTCAGTACACATCGTCATCACATTTACATAATACATAAACATACATAAACACTCACGCCTGTCACCCAGAGGGGTAGGCAGAGACTACGGACTTCCATTTGGCACGATCCTGGCACACTTCCCTCGCCTCCTTTACATCCATATATCTTTTTTTTATATATTAATATAAATATACATATACTCGTATATTTATCAGTAAACAATGACAAACAGTGAGCAGCTATGCACAACATAAACATCATGAAGCACGTTAAAATTGCGTCAACTACACCGACGACAACTAATAAACTAACTTCATTAAATAACGCGCTAGAAACTTGTCCAGTGAGAATGTTGGAGCGTGATAAATACGAATTAATAAGCGGACTACTTTGGATGCGCAAAATTAATAAAAAAATTTTTTTTCAACGGGATTTTTGCCACTTGGTGAAACTCCATTATTATTGATTTTTTTAAATAATATTATTGATTGTAGGATTAATACTTCGTTCACTGTAATTTTTATTTATTAATCAATTTAAACCTACTGGCTTTATGGATATAGCACGCTGACATCATCAGCGTGTTATATCTTTTCTTTTCCGTATATCATATGGTACTCAAGAACCTTTGTTCCCAATCGCTTGTCAGTTATATGGCCGGCTCATTGCCACTTCAGCTTACTGATTCGTACAGCTCATACCAACTATTAAACCTATTCACATTAGACGGTAGTTATTAGTTACTTACTTTCGTAATTTTGTATAGACTCTTTCTATAGGTACATACTCGTACATATAAATAAGATTGAAGTGTCTGTCTGAAATATCGAAATAACTGCCTTTTATAGAGCTGAGGAGGTTGTTCGCATGCCATCAAAACATCATTAACCATTTTTAAATTTTTATCTGTCTGTCTGTCCCGGCTAATTTTCGGAATGGCTCAACCGATTGTGATGAAACTTCACGAACGACGAAGAGTGAAGATTTTTTTTGAGATACTATCGAAAAATTGATAAGATAAATGGTCTTTGATGGTTATTATATATAATAATCTATATAAACACCACATTAGTAGATCCTACTCAGGCGAAGCCGGGGCGGGTCGCTAGTTATAAATATTTTGCTAGAGATGTTATAAAATAAAATAACTTTATCCTCTTCTTACCGTCATTGCAACATGAACAGAGAAGCTTATTGCACGCCTCATAACGCATAGCGTTATTAGGTAGTACATTACTCTCGACACGTCAAGGTCAAGCAATTTTGTGGTCTTAAAATGCCTCTATCACAACCATATTGTACTTATACGATAATATGAGTAGCCGTATATCAAGAAAACACTCTAATTAATACATCTTATATTAAAATCATTTTATATTGCTACTTTGATAAAAAATCGTTTGAAAAAATTTTACGTGGACGTCCAGATGTTGATTTTGTATGTGGTTACGTAAACTCCCGAAAAAATTGACGTATCGAGCCGGGTTTTTTTTAAATTAGATTCAGAATCATCATCTGGTCCCCTATTTCATATAAATAGCCTAGGACGCGTCGTTTGTTAATAAAATGATTTTCAAGTTTTATAAGTTTTATTGCTATTAAAAATTTAAAGGCGCTTTTATTTTTTTCTTTAGCCCTTGATAGACAAAGGACAAATGTACCATACATCCTATATCGATTTTATACTTTATGTAATCGATTTATTTTGGTGATTTATTTTTTTCATCAAAACTAAATGAAACGCACATGATTTAAACATACGAGTAATTAAAGTAAATACCACCTCCAAATACAACTTGATTACATCATTAATTGTCATAGTATGTAGTGTGGGAATAGCGTCACCTGAAGTTGGAAAGCTTAACGCAGCGTTAATATGAGCTAACTTTAGAGCGAAATTGAATTTTATAAATACATTGAATTTTAAAGCAATAATCGTGAGTTGTACTTAACTTTTATTAATATACTTAATAAGTTCAGAAATCAGGAAAGTATTAAGTCCTTACATATGAAATTGGCGTTTTGTACGGGCGGAATATAAAGTCAATTTTTTTTTGTAAAATATATTTAATTAATCAAAGTATGCACCGTTGTTATCTATGCACTTTTGCCATCTCATAGGTAGTCCATTGATCTCTTTACTAAAAAAACCATGGGGGCGAGAATCAATAAACTCTTTGAAGGCGGTTTGGACTGCCGCATCGGAGTTGAATTTTTTACCTTGTAAGAAGTTGTCCAAATCCGGAAAAAAAGGTAATCTGTTGGAGCAAGGTCCGGGGAGTACGGTGGATGTCGCAGACATTCCAATTGTAGCTCATCTAACTCAGTGGTTGTTTGTTGTGCAGTGTGTGGTCTTGCGTTGTCGTGAAGCAGCAGTGGCCTAGAGCGATTGACCAATCTCGGTTGTTTAGCAGCTAGTTCTTCCTTCATGGTTTGCAGTTGCTGACAATAGATATCTGCCGTAATCGTTTGGCCAGATTTTAGAAAGCTGTAGTGAACGACACCGGCTAGTCCACCAAACACTCACAAGTAACTTTTTCCGAGTCAATTTTCGTTTAGGGCAGGATTTGGCTGGGTCTCCAGGGTTCAGCCATTGCGACGAGTGCTTCCGATTATCGTACAGTATCCACTTTTCATCACAAGTAATAATTCGATTTAAAATCCCTTCATTATTGTGTCGGTTGAGCAAAGTAACACAGCAGTCGACGCGTGTTTTCAAGTTCGATTCAATCAATTCATGAGGTACCCATCGTTCAAGTTTTTTTACTTTCCCGATTTGCTTCAAGTGGATTAATACAGTTTTATGACTTACCCCGAAGCCTGCATCTATCTTGTCATCGGTTGTGTGTCTTTTCTAGTGTAGTGGTGGTGGGAGTAGTGGTGCTGGGATTAGTGGTAACGGGGATAGTGCACGCAATTGAGGGAGGGCGGGAGGTGCTCTTCAAACTAGGTAAGACACATCATTTTATTTTATTAAGCGGATATTGGCAAAGTAAATATTTACAACTGTAATATAATGGATTTCCGCAAAGTAACGCCTGATTCTATTAATTATTCCATAAAAAAGTCGTGCGAGGAAGAAAACTACTAGTAAATCGCAGTGGTCATCGACCGCCAAGCATCTAGATGGTGTGGCCATCCATTATCGTGAGTTTTGTCACGATGATTGTTGTTGACATTTGGCGCCCAGAATTAATCCGAAACAATTTCTCAGTGCACTCCCCGTGGTAAATGCGAACGAAAATGCAAAGGGATGCAACATCTCTTCGTAGCGGCAGTGGATCGTGCTGATCAGAAAGAACTCGGTTGCCGACGATTCGAGTCGCTTTTCGCTAGATGCGTTGAAGTGGAAGGAGCTGGCACTGTGTTGTCCAGCCCAGAAATGAGAACAGTATTCCATGTGAGGCCAAACCTGCACCTTGTAAAGTTGCAAGCGGTGTGCTGAAATACTGTCATGTTCTGCTGAGCACAACAAGCAAAAAAAATGCTTCTTAATAAATCTAAAATATAATAATTAAAAAAAGTTATAAATATGAACATTAGTTATCAGCAGGGTCTAGAAAACAAAGGCGCTGGGTACATTTAAAGTGATGATGCTCAACTTTTTGACACTCACTCACACACACACACACATCTTTCTTCTTTCTTTCTTTATCAGTCCGTAAAATTAAAGTTTACTGCCGGTTGCACACATACGCACTTACCACTATGTTGTTCGTTGCAAATGATGAACTAAAACGATTGAACTTGTTCATTTGCATTTGATGATTTCATTTGCTACAAGTGTTATATCCGGTAAAATAAAATATCTTATAACCCGCATAAAAGAACATTCATGCCATTATGATTATCTCATTTTTTATTGTCTAAGCGTTGTAATAGGTTTATTTTTTTGTTTATTCTCTTTCTGATGAGTAACAAATAATATTCCTTTTTTTTGTAACAGTCTAGGTACGTATACGGCATTGATATTGCACGCCGTTTGAGACGCATTGTTTCTACGTACACTCACATTCAAAACTCGTAGTTCTTAGAGTCCAACATAAATATAGCGACATTGCAGAAAAAAAATGATTTCGAAAAAGGAATAACATAATATCTTAAGCATACAATTTAATTTAATTTAGTTAAATGCTCTGCTTCGTTGGTCTAGTGGTCATAAACACGGTTGTTGGTCATGAGGTCCCGGGTTCGAATACCGGCTTGGGCCAAAACATCAGTGATTGAGTTTTTCTGTCAAAAATGCTTATTAACAGCCCGAAGTCAGAAAGTTAGCAGTGTTTCACCTCGTGCCTCGGTAAGCACCTAAAGTCGTTGGTCCTGCGCCTGATCTGTCTCGAGTCGTGTCGGATTGCCGTTCTATCGGACTGTGAGTGCAGAGTGCACCTGTGCTTACGCATACACTCAAGCACTATAGTCCTGTCCTGTGCAAATGGCTAGCCTACTTCGATACGAACCATCTTGATGGAAATTCGGTCTTGAGGACATTATTAGGCGAATTTAAACCATAAATACCTAATAACCATAACTATTACAGTTCAAACTCTTTCATTTAATTACGTACCTCGTGACATAATATTTCGTTTATTAGTACAATATCTTCATTCTATATCATTCACGTTTGGAGTAAAATATCATTACGTTTATGTAGGTCCTATATTTGTATTTATGTCTAACAAAACAATGTTCAAAGCTAATAGAACGCTAAAACACAAACAGCAAGCTATGACTGTCCATTCGGTGCATGCGCCTATTGCAATATTCGTTAAGATTATAGCTTCTATTTCGATATGCACAGTATCGTCAAATTGCATCATTATTTTGGTTGCATATGTTAACGCTCATAACGGTTTAAATAATAAGCTTTTGGCGGAATATTGATAATTTTTAGGGAACTATTATTTCTATATTGCTATGTAAGAAATAAAGAAAATAAATATAGATTCGACTTGGTGATTAATGGATTGGTTTTGGAGAAAAAAGGGCTGGTTGAAAAAAATTTTTTAGGTTATCGTGCTCATAGGATGCACTCAAGCTAAGTATTAACCTAAAATGAATACAGGCAGTATATTAAATTGAATTTTATTTTAAATTTATCCGAATAAATACTTCAAAGTTACTACCCCTGCCTCCAACTGTACCTCCAATAAAACCGCTCAGAAAAATCTGAAAACTAAGATCGTGGATATTAGAAACAAGTTATTTTTATGCATTTAAAAAAATACTGGGGTAATGCTTAAAAATTGCTGTCTCCAATCGCTATGACTATTTTAATACCTTGATGATAATTAAGGTGGAGAGCAGGTTGGAGGGGAACCTACAAAAAAGGTTGAATTGTTAACAAATTTCAACGGTATTGGGATAAAGATTTCTGGCTTTTCATGCCAGTAATCATTTTCTTTCATATTATATAAAGTTAATTACCCATTTTAATTGTTTAATTTAAGGAAAGGTCAGTTAGTAAATTTTAATTTTAAGAAAAACTAAAAATAATGAAAAAAAAATGTTAATTAAAAAGAGACTTCATACTCTTGAGAGGTGAGAAAAAGTTCTTCTTCCGTGTTGAGATTTTGGGGAAGATCTCTAAAAACGCTTCTGCCGAACTGCTCAATAGGATTGCGATCGGTGCCTTCATTTCTTCGTCACTCGAAAATCTTCATCCGCGCATGTCTCAAATTTGAAATTAAGTAAAATCGCTGGGGGCTAGGTCTGGACTGTATGGTGGGTGATTGATTTCTTCAAATCCAGTTTTGTTCAGGGTACGCCTTGCAACTCGCGCAGTGTGCACGGGCGCATTATCCTACAAAAACAGGACTCCTTTCGCCAGTTTTGTCAACAATGCAGCCTAATAGTCCCCGTTCAGTAGTCAATTAATAAAATTCCTTTATAGTCCCAAAAAACAGTGGCCATGAGCTTGGATGCCTATCGCTCCATTTTGAATTTCCGTGGCGGTTATTCCCCCTTTTCAATACACTGCATTGACTCTTGTTTTGACTCTGGATCGTACTGCCGGATCCATGTTTCATCAAGAGTGACAATGCGAGAAAAAACATTGTCAGAATTATCGCCACATGTCCAAAAACTCCTGCGAAGTTGTGACTCGACGCTGCTTGTCCAGCGGAGTAAGCATTTTTGGCAATCATCGTACGCACACCTTTTGCATGTGCAAATGAGTATGCAAAATATCGCCAATTCATTCCTTGCTTTTCATTAATGCCTATGGCTTCAGCTATCTGCCACAACTTGATATGACGATTTTCTAGAACAAGTTTCATTATTTTTTCAATATTTTCTTCGTTAACGGCAGTGTTTGGCCGCCCTGACCTGGAATCATCTTCTAGCGACTCCCTGCCATGCTTGAATTCTCAGCTCCAACGTTTTACGGTGACAAATAAAGGTCCAGACTCCCGTAAACTGTCAACATCTCTTCAAATATTTCCGTCGGCGTTTTGTTCTTCTTTGTGAGGAATTTTATGACAGTTCTGTACTCCAATTTCGTACAATGCGCGGATGACTGAGACATGATGATGTTTGCGGATTAATTACTAAAAACGTAATGATTCTAATTATGTGAAACTCTATATGTATATTAAGGAGGGTTTTCGCAAATTAATAATAAATAGCTCGAGAAAATAATCACACTTGAAGGTACTTACTCGTAGGCTCAAATCTTGTCAGCCGCCCTCGTATCTAAATTATACGGTTCTTGTTCGTATTCGTCCTGTAAAATATCGGGGTCGTCGGGTTAGCCAAATAACTATTCTTGTGCATTTTCTATATCATCATCACCCAATATCTTCGGCATTTTACCTGCAGTAAATCCTACTAATATTATAAACGTGAAGCTCTCTACAAGCTCGTAACAATTGGTGTCAGATGTGGGATCAAATCATGCCGATTTTACCTAAGGACGACATGGAGGGTTTCCGTACCCGAAGTCGACGCCAGCAGGAGACGGACCAGAGACGATTTGGTGGTGCAATGCCGCAGACGTCGGAGGCCTGTCCGTCAGCAGCTCCTGCATCTGCAGCACATGACTTAGGTGCTCTGATGATGATGCTGCAGGAGCAGGCCCGCCGACAGGAGGAACAGGCCCGTCGGTTGGAAGAGCAGCTGCAGCGCGGTAAGGAAGAGCAGATGTTCCTCATGAAGGACCTTCTCGCTACCTTCGGGAAAAAGATAAGGGAGGTGAAGAATAGGGTTGCTCAACATGACAACCGCCTGTCGGAAGCTGAAACCAGAATCGACCAAGTGAACAATCGGGTTAACAACGTGATGGCTGACGTGAAGAAAACGCTGGACGACTTCAAACTTGGGAATGGAATTCCAACTCCCGTGGTAGCTACAACACCTTCGCTACGTGGATTCAAAGTGCCGCTGTCCGACGGGACTCTTCCTGGTCGGCCTACAAAATCCAATTCGAGATTGTCATGAAGCCAAACGGCTGAAATAAAAGTCAGGTCATGACTGCTCTCACCCTAGGCCTGCGCGACCAGGCCTTAACTGTTCTGGAAGCTCTCGGTAAGGAAGTGACGTACGAGCAGCTCCTTGAGGCATTGGAGGCGAGATATGGCGACGCTCACCTGGAACACGTCTTTCGTACGCAGCTCAAAGATCGCGTCTCAAATATTCCAGGAAACTTGCCGAGTTATGGGTACTCATAAAACAAGAACAACTTCTTACTACCCACAATCTGATGGAATGGTAGAACGATTTAATCAGACATTGGAGAGGTACCTAGCAAAAGTTGTGTGAAATCGGCAATGAGATTGGGACAAGCACATACAACCGTTTTTGTTGTCATATCGAAGCGCTGTTCATGAAAGTACATCAGTGACACCAGCAAACTTTGGAAGAGAATTACGACTTCCTGCAGACCTGATCACCGGAATACCACCTGATGCCCCACGCAGTATAACCGATTATGCAAATGACTTGCGGAACAAAATGAATGACATTTATGAGCACGTCAGACAATCGGGCCAGCAAATATCTGAAAAGATGAAAACACGGTATGACCGCAAAATGAACTACAAAGGGTTCACCGAAGGTTCACTAGTGTGGTTACAGAATCCAGTTCACAGCAAAGAGAAATCTCCTAAGCTTCAAGCTAAATGGGACTGACCGTACCGGATTGTGACAAGGATCAATGACGTAACCTACCGGATATAGAAAGGTGCAAGAGGTACTCCTAAGATCGTCAATATGGATCGACTGGCGCGTTATTATGGGGCTGATAATGCTCGAGACGAGCATGTCTTAGGAAGGGGCAGTGTTGCGCGCCAGAATTAATGCCTGGTACATGGCGACACTAGTTACCACTAGCACCTTCTAGTATCGAGTAGCAGAAATAGGAGAGGCAAGACCCTTAGGTGTCGATAGTTCTAGAAATTTCTTCCATGGAAATTTCTAGAACTATCGACACCCAGTAGGATCGGTATGTACTCGAACATTCTAGATGTTTCTACAGTAGAAGGTTTTGGAATTATCTGAGGTCCTATATAAGGCCGGTATAGACCGCGACCCGGGTCAGTGTTGAATTGGCGATACAAGCGAATACTTCGAAGCAATACAACTGCGAACTAAAGTGATCAGTAGTACAATTGTGTTTTGTTATTAGTGTGGTTTTAAGTTGTAATTAGTGTTCTGTAATTAAAGTGTCAATTTTGTTAATTCACTCGGCAGTTTTTAATTGTCTCGGACCCCAAGCTCGTAACAATTGGTTTGTGAGGATGTATGGATGTTTGTTACTCTTCTACGCAAAAACTACTGAATGTATTTTAATGAAACTTTACAATAATATAGCTCATACATCAGAACAACACATAAGATATAACTAATAAAGATATTGTGTAAATTGGTCAAAATATAACGATAAGTGTTTAAGTAAGTCGGAAAAAATCTGTCGTCTGCGAGTTTTTTAGCGTGCGGTACAAAAACTGTAAAGTATAATTGGTTTAAAGTATAATATCTACGCGAACGAAGTCGCGGGCAAAAGCTAGTATTGTAATATTATTCTCTATATCAGTGGCAAATATATAGACACCAGTACAAATCCAAAATTTTATGAAAATAATAAACGTTTTTTATAAAATACTACTCGATTTTACAAGTAACATATGGGAAACGGTATAGTTATTAGCCTGTTAAGCTACCTTTTAACTTCAATTGTAAAAAAAATTTGATAGTTTTAAATAAAAATATTGTTGTTTACATGTTCTTATTTCTTATGTTTTTGTAATAAAATTAGCACAAAAACACAATCATCAAATTTACATTAGTTGGCCACATATTTACAATTATTGTCCAGAAATTGGCACAGTTATCGGCCATAGAAAGCTAAAAATAAAATCACTCTACACGTCTACTAAAAATTAGGAACCTATCGAACTAAATCATATTAATATTATTAGCTTTACCCTCTCCAACTATTAATCATAGAAAACAAAAAATAAAATCATATACACTATAACGAAATACAACAATCCTGTTGAATTAAAACATATTATTGACCTCATCCTCTGTATCATCATTTCTTATTATATAACAGTTATGACATATAAAATCTAAAACGTCTTCTTCATCCGGGATATGTTCTCTGTGTTTAATGTGTGTGTGCAGTGATTATGATACGATTTCTTGCATTAACTATACGATAAAGATTTACTTTTAAAGCTAAACGTCTGCATGAATTAGAAGTAATCAGTAACAGGTTGTGTAATAACTTTATTTTATTAGTAGTCACTTAAAATATTTTTATTTACAGTCTCTACATTACTAGTGTTTCTCTCTATGCCATTAAGAGGAGTAACACTTTCAGTTTCTTCTTTAATGGTTTCATATTTGTCATTTTCATTTTCGAATCTCTTCCCCAGGACTTTACCTTTTTTGTCTTTTCAATTGAGCTTTTCCGAGTGGCTGCTTGCTTTTTTTAAATTACAACTCTCTGGCAGGCCACTCTAAGACATTGATTTTGTATCCTCTGAAACTGATCATTTCCAGATCAATTTCCACGTCATTTCCAGATCAATTTCCACGTCACAGAACTCTAAGCGGTCTGCGAGAGTGAAGATTGAATCTATGTTATTACAATAATGTATTTGATTTCATTTCTTCTCCTGGCATTTTGGTCACAGGTAAGCTCTTGGTGCTGGGATTGAAATCTTCCTACTAGCTGGCGAGTTGTAATCTGGGATTGTCTCCTTGCAGCACTGTCTTGTCTCTGAATAGTGATACTGTATGTTCTTTGGTGACATTCAACTACTTCTCCTGTAGCCCGGTAGCGTGTCCATAATAGACAAACTACACTTGGTTGCAGGACTAACAGCGACCGCAATTTAGTGTCAACACTGCAACCAGTTTTCAACAAACATACAGCGTTAAGCACCTCTTCTCGCGTTAAACGACGTGATATACCGCTCACAACATATAAAAAGTAGAACAAGTATTAAAATTATTATTTTTACAACCGATTTCAATATAAATTATTAAGGATAACTCAAAAACTACTGATCAGACCTTGATCAAATTTATATGGGACTACATGAGAAGCACTAATTTTCAAATAAAAAAAGAATCATCGAAATCGGTTCACTGAGAAAAAAGTTATGAGGTAACACACATAAAAAAAAACATACAGTCGAATTGCGTACCTCCTCCTTTTTGAAGTATTTTGAAAAAGGTGCTAATGATCTCTAAATTGTTTACGTTAGAAAACCCTATACAAAGCGTTAAGTTTCCTACCACCTACTTAATTCGACAATCTTGTGCATTATGGTTTTAATTTTTTAAACTTCGATCAATTATTCAATGCAGTTTCATGTTACATTTACAAATTTAGTAACAAGTACTTTTTCTAAAGATTTTTCTTCAATAAGTGGATATAGTTGGCTTGTTCTCCAAAACCTTATTAAGTATTGTAGTAATTTCTTTCTATTTCTTCTAATCCTACCCTGGCTGGCCAGGGAACTTAGGAACTTGAACTTTTACCGCTTGTCGCTTATATTTTACACTCTAAACTAATTTCATTGTAGCCTATTGATGCTATAGGACAATTTGGTAAGCAAACAGATATGACCACGGCTCTAGGCCTTATTTATTACAATAGACGCGTTAGTACACAATAGACATGGAAATTCAAGAGAGTATAAGAGAAAAACGATTACCTTATTAAAACATAATATAGTTTAAGTGTAATTTTTTACCTAATTATCCACTATTAAATTATTCTTCCCGTAATTAAATTAAATTATTCTCCCGTAATTAAAGTACATTATTCTTCCCGTAAGTTTTTTTTTTTACTTAAAAACATCAATCAAAAGATGTAGTTAAAGTCTCTAATAGTGTTAAGCACAGTGCCTTTGCTCATAATGAATTTTCTTGCCTTTCTTTTGTATCGATATCATAGTTTAAAAAAGTCAATGATATCTAATAGCTAGTCTTTATTTTAATGCGAGATTATCTAACTTTGCCAATCAAATAAAGTGAAAAAATCTTTAGACATCATATTACTACATAATTATTTTTCTTTTATTGTTCTAAGGAACTATACACGGGCAATCTAAATATAGAGGTCAGTGTAGGTTGTAGACTATAGGTTTTATTAAAAGCAAGGAAAGAAATAATCTTATCCACGACAAGGTGCCAACGCTTAACTTAACACCTTGTCATGGATATACATATATCTTTATAATATATCTTTTATATTACTAAAGCTCTTAGAGCTCTTAAACAAATAATTTATACTTCTAAGAATCTGTATAAAGCTATCCCGTCAATATCCAAAATCAGTCTTCTCCAAATTGAAGCCAAGAAATAAATTTTATTTCGATTTGAAATGTCCCTGTCGAAGTAAATCCTACGTATAAGCTGGTTAGATCGCAACTCGGGGTTCACTGTGTAGAAAATTGCATTTGTAGATCCAGTTCTGGCTTTGCTTCTTTAGCGTTATTATTCACTTATTTCATATTCACGACGCAGTGAGCAATACAAATAGTTTTAATATTTTATTCATGTTGTATATGCAGTGTGATTTCTAACAAACAAAACGCGTACGCAAATTTTATTGACTTGTTCATGAGAAATCGTCAAAAAAAAAAAAAAAATCAGCAAGAGAAAATAAACATTTACTCAAAAAATATTTTTTATACTTTTATATCGTTAGGTTTTCTTACGTAATAGTATAACATAAAAATATATTGATGTGAAATCAAACGGAGTTTTCGTATGTAAAAAGCTACCCAATAAAAATTGCTGTGATCGTAGAAAATGACTAAGATTATGAATACAATCGGCCCCAATTTGCTTATTTACGAATCAAAACATACTTAACGACAAGTCCATAAATTAAAAACGAAAACCAGGGATTGAGGACGTCATTTGTTACGAATATTTATTCCGAATGAAAACCTAGATTCTAGATTACCAAATACTTTCATAGCACAAACTTTTATATTATCACTGTTCAGAAGGATCTAAAGTTTGAAGCAAAAGCGGAACCTACATTTGCTTGCTTTGCTGTATTGTGGCGGCATAAAATATTCGTCCAAATATTCTAGTTTATTTGCCACATTCAGTGGAAGGGTGTCAAGGGTGCAAGACACCTGGCACTACGACGGTCCATTTGCCTGTCAACGTGACAATTTTGGCATCTCCTTATTCCTACTTACCAATGGAGCTTGTGTTAGACTTAAATTTTTAGAATTCACATAACGATATTTTATAATTTTTTAACAAGTCTATACTTATGGAAGTCGAATTTATACGTACATTATACAAAATTCAAGTTTTTCCAAAAGGGTGGCGTCGTTCCAGTACCAAATTCAGTTTCCTTTATAAAAAGCCTTTGGGTTCAGAGAGAAAATATGTGCGTTATTGGAGTACTTGACCGTCACGGGTAGTTTACTATTCAATCATAATTTAGTAATATTTGCTTGGAATTGATAAAATATTTACAATAAATCGCATTATTTTTATTAATGCTTTAAATTTAACCTTCATTCCTATAGTGACGAAGGCGACGAGATAAGTTTAGTGAGTATAACTTTAAGGTTGAAGTTAGATACTCTCTATTATAAAATTACTTGTCAAAATATTTCTATAAATATCATAAAATTTTCCTAATATAATACCAAAAAATTATAATTTTTTCTTTGTGCATAAGCCAAAAAAATGGTAGAAAAAAATGGTAGGTATAATACCTCTAGGATTGATTATTACCAATCCAATACTGGGTTGTTAATAAATATCCAATTTTTATTATCAAATGGAACAATACTTTAAATAATCTGGAAAAAAGTCAGGAATGAAGTAAAGTCTAAATTAAAATGTAAAAATTCGAGCATCGCGCTCGATGTAAACAATTTAGTAAGATAATGTTTTACGTACTTCCCCTATGAGTAAAGGCGGAATAATAACATTTTATTCGATTTTTATACATAATATAGAGTATTATTGTAAACGTCTTCAAAAATAATTACGAGTATTCTATCAAGTATTGCAAGCTATTTTATAGGTATTATCTACTACCTATAAATAATCTATACTATAACCATCAACCTTTAAAGGAGCTTGCAATGTGTATCCCGTCATATTAGATTTTTTTTAATAATGAAAAATTAATTTTGTAATGGATGCACTACGGGACTCTATCTTAAGCGTGATCTAAACGCCCTTGGCTAATTTTTTACAATATTGGACCGGGTATGATGTAGTTGGCATGACGAGGTAAAGTTATAGTCGTCGCACTTCGCTCGCATGTAGGTCTGGTCGACTAAGAAGCGACTGCACTCTTATATTAAAATACAACATGATATATTATATACCTACCTGACAATACAACATAATGAAACATTTTTATTACTGATCATTATTGGAGATATATTTTTTCGGGATTATCCATAGATCCATCTATTACAACCTATAAAAGTCCACTGCTGAACATAGGCCACCCCCATAGATTACTTTTTTGGAGATATTTTTTTTTGTATTTCATTTTAAATCAGGTCTGCTCAGCATATTCTCTGATCTATGTATGTCATATAGTCCTTCACTGCTAGCCGTACGAGGAAGCTCTAGATCGCTCAGCGAGCTATGGAGAGGGCTATGCTCGGGGTTTCCCTGCGCGATAAACTTACAAATGAGGATATCCGTAGTAGAATCAGAGTAGCCGTCATACCCCAACGGATTAGTAAGATGAAGTGGCAATGGGCCGGCCATACAGCTCAAAGAACCAACAACTGATTGGTAAGAAAGGTTGTCGAGTGGCAACCTCGTATCGATAAGCGAAGCAGCGGTCCCCACTAGATGGAGTGACGATCTTGTAAGTTATGCAGAAGTCACCTACTCAGTACCTTAGTATATTAGTACACCTACACAGTATATTAGTAGCTCAGGACCTTGCTTTGTGGCATTCCTTGTGAGAGGCTTATGTTCAACAGTGGACTCGTAATGTGCTTGTAATGGTGTTTCTGAAAATGGGACAGTGAATGTGTTAACGCATGTGTTTAAGTCTTAGTCAATGATAGGCCAACTTATCACCAGGGTGACTGTGTACTCGGCTCGTATGACATTACCACACACTTTCTTTATAAACCTGAGTTAGTTACCAGTGTACTTCACTAATAATTCGTGACTTAAATCCGCACTACATGTATTAATTAATTCTCTGGCTTCAATTCTTCTTTATCCAAAGAGGCAAATTGTTAATTTTCGGGTTTGTTGTGTGAAGGAGACAAGTATATATTTCTTTAACAATATACTAGTATCGTATAGATTAAGCATTAATCACTCTCCATCGGTCAATTATTACGAGAATGTGCCTTTAAATCAGTTCACACATGGAATTATTATATCTCTGGTACAGTTAATATCGTCTAACAGTATTCGGAAGTCGCCGTCGTCTTATATAAAAGGGCATTATTATCATAAAAAATTAAAAAGTGGAATTAGTTACAAAGTTATGTTCATCTTGTTTATAAAAGAAGTTTATTTCCGTCTTTCAACTTTTACACGTACCTACAAACCTTTATTGAAATTATTCGTCACCTATCGTCAGACCATCCCTCAATGAAGGCAATCAGCGGTTATTGAACCCCAGCGGGAGGGCTGAGTGATCAATATTTCGGCTTTTCATTCCAATTGACAAGCACCTCCTATAGGTTATGGGTCAACTCGATTTATTATTTAAGAGTTGAAACATTTTAACGGACATTGTAAGTTTAAATTTGTTAATAAAACAGAATTTAATTTTGTAAAATCGTAGGTACAGTAAGTAGAAGTCTGAAAATGTAATTTTAAACTTAGATTTATATTTTTTTATGAAAATTGTAATTATAATATATACATACTTACTTTTATTCGAAATATTTGATGTAGTTTTTATATTTTTAATTTATTTATTAACCATTTAAAATTTCACTGTACGTGAGCGACCCTGTTCAAACCCCGCCGACGCCAATGAAATGTTTAATTGCAATTTTAAGTGCTGTGTAGAGTAGTAGCAGTGTAAGAAAATCTATTACCCCATATCATCCCGTGAGCGCCGTAAGAGGCGACAGAGGGAAATTAAACAGGACATAGGCAGCAGCATCTTCCTGTTAACAACACAATAAAATAAACTGCGGTTGCTAATCCGCCAAGCGTGACAACTATGGCAAATATGTGGCAATCTATAGGAGAGGCCAATGTTCAGCAATAGGGTATTATGGTTCAATGAAAAATTAAAGTGCTGATTTACCTCGTGTGCCCGTGTACTTGCTCGGCGATGAAGGAAAACAACTGTATATCTATGAAATAAAGTATTTTGAGGATATGTGAATTCTACACTTCACATATACGTGATACATGGTAGAGCCATGCTGCAGCTATATTACTGGAATAGTTGTAACACGAATGGGTCGGCTCGACCGGGGAAGGACCACACTCTCACAGTATACCAGCGTAAAATAGCAGCTTAACGCTGCTGTGTTTCGTATGGACAGTGTAGAGAACTGGAGACCTTTTTACTGGAAAAGAGGCATTCCATCTTAGTCCTCACGGGTGACAACGTATCTGCATTTTGATTCGTAATCAAAGATAGATGTATGTCTATGGGCCACAGCAACCACTTACCATCAGGTGGACTGTGTGCTCGTTTGTCACACTTATCCTATAAAAACACACACATTGAATCAGCGCGGTGGGCTATTGTTCTATAATGCTTTTAAAAATGCGAGTGCCCAATAGTGGGAAATATAAAGACTGTTACTTAACTTAAATTAAATTAAAATATTAGTATTAATGATAAGGCCAGGTTGAACAAAATATCGTATTTTAGACACATTTTAACGCTCGAGAATTGATACACCTTGAAATAATATATGTTTGAATAAAATAATCGCATACATGAAAACTATATTAAATTATTAATCTAAAGTGCTGGACAAAAATGCATGCAGCGGAGAAGGGTGCGATAAAAGCCTTTTAACGTCGAAACCTCACCTTAATACCTATACTAATATTAACTAACAAAAAGGTCTGCATATCACAACACAGTAAACAGAGCAACTAAAGTCTACTTAAAATTAAAAATAATTGGGGTAATTACTTAAAAACTTTAACACATCAATCACGAACTTTCTTTCGGGTCATTAAGTGATTAAGATTTTACGAACCTTCTAACTTATTATAGACATAATAGATATTTTTGTACAAACTTTTGATTAGTTACCTACTTTACAAGAAATTAATTGAAATTGTAATTTCTATATGCTGTTACTTTGATAATGCTTCGATTATCTATAAAATTTTTAACTTTCATTTATTATAGATCCATATATAAAGTCTGACGCCTGATATCTTGAGGGTAGTCAGAGACCATGTACTTCCATTATGTACGATTCCGATACTACTTTCTACTACTTCTACGAGTGCATGCATGCTCGTCGGTTAAAGGTGTTTTTAATTTGGCTCAACTGAAATATTTCGCTAATTTGGCCGATAAACTTTCATCTAGAGCATCCCTTGCCAATTTTGCCACACACTTCTGCAGCGTAAGCATTTTTTCTTTCGCCAGTTTTTGTTCGGTTAAGCTAATAAATTTTCACTTCTGATGTGCATTCCTACGACTGACAGTTTTTTTTTCAGTTCATAATAAACTGTACTTATTAACTATAATATAACAAACTTGTATTAACGGCTCGGTAAAGTGTTCGATTGCTGCGCTTGGCTAAATTACACGTATTAAGTAGTCAAGTAATTAACAAAATTTTAAGTTAATTAAGCGACATAATTTTAAGAAAGCTCCTTATTTTGTCCAAGATGGACGATTAATAGCACATTCCTGTTATAAATTCAGATATTTAATTCCTACTGAGTCTTTGAATTAAAGGATGAACTAGTTAGAAAAGCGAAAATACCTATAAGACTGGGTGTGAGACGATGAATATGGCTCAAGTGCAATTCTGTTTCATGAACTAGCAGAAGAAGATAAAAAGTATTTCTCTGCACTACAGATGTCAGAAGAAGTAAGAATGCGATTAGTGGTACTGCAATGAAATGTGCATTAGAACCAAAACAGAAATTATAAATTGTGTAATGGCTGATTTACACATTAAGTTGTCAAGTAATTAACTAAATTTTTACTTAATCTTAAGTGACTTAATTCATGTAAAAAATGAATTTCGTAATAAGTTGCAAGATAAAATTTAATGTGCAAGCAAACAAGTAGAAGTTTTCTATTTTTTGATTAAGTTGGTGAGCGTAGCAAATAAAAGAAGCTACAAAAGAGATTTTTTTAAAATATACATTAAAAAAATCTCTTTTATACTATATGATTACCATTCTCGGTAAGTCATCGTAATAATATACTTGGCATTTCTCAATTTTTAAGATAAAAATTTTTTCTTTGTATTCCTATAATACTCTTCAATTTGATTTAATACTAAGAATTAATAAAAATATATTTATTTTTAGAAATACGAATCGGTTGTTGAATTATTTACTTACTTGGTGTGGAAAGTCTTAATACTAGAATCAGATCCAATTTAAGAAAGAGACCTAAGCATACTCTATCAAGCTAAGTGCGTCCGCAAATATTGCCTTAACATACACTTTTCTCGGATATCAAACAAGTCTAGACAAGACCAATTTAGGTTGAACCTTACATTTAATGAAAGTGACCTTTTAACCTCGGTAATACGTGAAATTGGGAAAGTCCCTTGTTGATGGTTAGTTTATCGAGAAGGGTGCATTCAGATTAATGCAGAGATCGACAAAGAAATGCAATTAAATGTAAAATAGGGGCTGATTCACACGACTGTTGACACGGCGTGACGAATGGGGACAGGAGAATTTCTGTCAATGTATTTTGTGATTTTTAATCGGTTTTTTCACTTCGCCATTTTGTATTAATTTACTTCACCATAGATTATTATTATATACTAGTATATATTATATACTTCACGTTACATAAGGGAATAGAATATACTAGTACTACTTTAGTTAGGTATGAAAAAAATTTTCCGTGTAGGAGCGGCGTAAAAGAATTCACTACCCGAAAATATTATCCCGTGGGTGTCGTAACAGGCGGCAGAGGGAAATGAATCAGGAGATGGGCAGCAGCATCTTCCTGATAACAACTCAAACTGATAAAGATTTCTTATATTGATGCGAACAATACACATTGAATGTAACTAGTTTTTTTCTTTTACGGATTTTATCGCGTTCAATTTTCTTAATTTATATACTTTACATTTGCATTAAGACGATGTGTGTACAAATAATATTGACATTGTTTTTTTTTTCACATCCAGACGAAGAATAATTATTTGTAGGCCATACAAATATATGTTACGTGCGGTATTCAAACCCGCCGCCCTGAGCCCAGTAACTCATTGCTAACACACTGCTCTACGGAGACGTCATTTGTTATTGTAGGTATTTATATAAATTGATATTATTCAGAATTATTTTTTACACGAATAACTACACATTATAGATTTTATCGCGTTTCAATTGACTTTTTGATGTTTTGAGTAATTTGCGGCACCCACGGTCACGGGGTGACTGAGGTGACGTCTCAATGTCATAGCTAAAATTTCATCATCAATTTCCTTCAGCTTAAAACCGAGAATGTCGAGAATATAAAATATAAAATAAGTAATTTAAATGCCATAAAACCTGTAAGAAGCAAGTTCATTCAAAATAATAAAAAACTACAGTTGCCAACCCGCACTGCCAATCGTGACAACTATGGCAAATATTCCCTCTATGTGGCAGTTCCTACGCAAAATCAAGGATCTATTAAAGGGTACTAAGGGACTAGGGATGTAATGAAAAATAAATGAATATAAAAGTTAGTACCAGTAATTTACGAGACATGAAAATTCACTTAGAATTTAACTCTACCTTAATACTAGCTTAAATTAAGAGTATAACTGCATTTGGGCTATTTGCAATATTATGATCTCGTCCAAGAAGCTTACTCAAAGATTGTTAAGAACTGGAATTGCAACTAATATTTATTTTATCTTTTTTGATGGAATATTGTGGCAAACGTTTGACCAGTATTTCAAGAAATAAATGATGTCCAGTTCCAGCCGATGAGAGTTATAGCTGTGTAAATAAAGAATAAGTTTCATTCACTCTTGACTTAAAGAGTTCAGTATAACCAGTTTCTGCCCACGAATCCGATCACTTGGAATGAGATTATTGTTCATGTGCCAGTCTATGATATTGTCTACCTGTGTGCTTAATTGAATTGAAATCCGTTTGTTATGTCTGAGAGAAGAAAATGAAACAGTAGAATTTTAATAAAAACTCAAATTAATAAAAAACTGCCAAGCATTGTAACTATGGCAAACATAGGCCAACTATTGGGAAAGCATTTTTCCAGCAGTGGACTTTTAATAGGTTGTAAAGAATGACTTTTAATAGGCTGATTGAATAACGAATTTCATCTTAAATGTTGGCACATATTATAATAATATAATAATTACTAGGTATATTATAAAGTTAAAATTGCAGCCTATATATACGTACCACTGCTATGCACAGGCCTCCTTCATTTCTGAGAGGGTTTTAGGGCAAGGAAAAGTCCGTCGAGCTGCCCCAATGCGTGTTGACGAACTTCATATGCCTTCGAAATTTCGCGGTTTCTTCACGATGTTTTCCTTCACCGCCAAGCACGTGGTAAATCAGCGCTAAAATAGCAACTAGCAATTTCATTGCTGCCGACGGGGATCGAACTCGGGTTGCTCGCGTACTGTGTAATTTACAGCGAGAGCTTAGCCCCTGAGCTACCACGGCTCACTAGGTATATAAAATATATAATATTATTCTCCTATCGGTCAGAAAGGTCATCAGTCGGCGTACTTACTTAAACCCAGTGTTACTGGAAGGAGTACAGTAGAGGACACATGGATTTTTTTTTAATAAGAGAAAGGGCAAACGAGCATACGACCTGATGGTAAGTGACTACCGCCGCCCATGAACAACTGCAACACCAGGGGAATTGCAGGTACGTTGCCGGCCTTTTAGAAAGATGTAAGCTCTTTTCTTGAAGGTCCCTAGGTCGTATCGGTCCGGAAAAATCACCGGTGGTAAACTATTCCACAGAGAGGTCGTCGAGGAAGAAAACTTCTAGTAAAACATACAGTGGTTGACCGCCAAGCATCCAGATGGTGTGGATGGTATCGGGAGTTTGGTCGCGATATGCGTTCGTGAAATTTGGCGGCTGGCATCAATCTGAACAATTCCTCAGAGCACTCCCCGTGGTAAATGCGAAAGAAAGTGCAAAGCGATGCAACATTGCAAAATTCGCAGCGCCAGTGAATCGAGCCGATCGGAAAGGACTCGGTCGTCGACGATTCGAGCCACTCTGCGCTGGATGCAGTCAAGTGGCAGGAGCTGGCACTGGGGAGCCCCAGCCCAGAGATGGGAACAGTATTCCACGTGCGGCCGAACCTACGCCTTGTAAAGTTGCAGGCGGTGTGCCGGCATGAAATACTGTCCCGCTCTGCTTTAACACGCCAAGCATTTTAGAGGCCAATTTGGCCTTCCCTTCCAAGTGACCGCGAAACTCCACATCACTCGCCCAACACGCCCAACACGCCGAATGGCTCGGGGACGTTAAAATCGCCGATGATCACGATCTCTGCGAATGGGATCTGGAATCTGTAGCCATTTGGACATGGTCGATGAGTCGGTCTGTTTCGGCATTATACTGTCTGTTACCTATAGAGGCATCCGTAGACGCGCGAATAGTCATCGCTGTCTATGCGTAGCCAAAGGATGGACAGGTCCACCTTCCTTCAAGACTGCTGAGGCGTCGAGTACAGATGTCCTCTCTGACGTATACGCAAACTCCAGCCCGAAGCACAAAGGAGTGTTCCAAATTGTACCCCGGGTAGGAGAGATACGAAGTATCTGCCGGAGAAGACACCTGAGTCTCGGTTAGAAAGAGCAAGGCCAGCTTCGCCGACTTGAGATGATAGTAGGCGGTGTTTAGGTTCTAGTGAAGTCCCTTGATGTTGCAGAAATTCACGGATAGCGTAACAGGAGTCGCCTTGGTCTTATTTCTCAGCTTGCCCCGAGCAGTTACTGTCTTGAGCGGGGAATTTTGCCCCCCCCCCCTCCAGAATACGTGGGGCAGCCTGAGTACCCACGCTCAGGAGGGGAGTAGCTTGGTCGTGGATGCCCAGCGAGGGATTCTCCATTACCAGGGATGCGGGTACCCTCCTGGGGTAGAATTACATTTAATTCCGCTACCATGTTATGGGGGGGGGGGGATTGGGCCTCCAGCCACCTGCACTCACCAGACGAAACGCAGAAGCAGAGTTTCCACTTCACGCCGGTATTCTGTGAGGTCGTTATACCATCCTGGCTCGAGCCGGCCCATACGTGCAACAGCAAAAGCTGCTGCGTGGCTCTACTACTGTTAAAAATATAGCTAGAACTATGATAGGATGCCAAACTTTAATTTAAGCCTAATTCTTGCTAATTACGAAGACCACAACATACGAGTACATGAGTCATTTTGAGTTGTTCTTTTATGTGATAGCGCTTTGTATAGGATAATAGCGATTTTTCTTAGTTCTCAGGGGTGTTAACGCAACGTTTTGATTCTTAATCGTTCTTTTTATTTGATAAGGCCGATTACGATGAAGTAGTGACAGTGTGGTCCTTTATGACAGTCTATACATTATACATACCTACAACTAGTGGTAGCATTTAACAGGTAAAAATCGCAGAAAACTTTATAATTTAAAAAATTAGTTTCATTGTGACTCTAGCAGAAAATTTGAAATTTAAATTTAAAATGTAGTTGACCATTTCTAGTAAGTATATTTCTATGGTTAGGCTATCATATCTCTTGTGATTACCTATTCATAAAACGCAAAGTTAAAACTCAAGGGAATCCAGTGAGCGATACGACCGAGCCGTGGAGATTTATGCATTTTAAATTACACCTGAAATTATTACGACTGGTCTGTTTACGATAATATTAGGTAGGATTACCACTAGATAATAATATTTTAGCACAACAGTCTGTTAATGATTACTTATTTTTATGGCGTTTAATTTAAACTTTTCACGGGGGGTGGGGGGACAGCACACATAGTCACGGGGTAAGATATGAGGGTACCCCGCGTATAGATAACAAGTTCCGTCTGCGCAACCTCCAAAACGAGGTGAAACAGCGCATTGAAGAGCTTAGACAGGATAAGTGGAATAATCTGCTGACGGACATCGAGCCATTACAAACTGCCTTCTGGCAGTTGACGCGAGCTCTGAAAGCAGAACATTCCTCACCTATCCCGCCTCTCATCAGGCCAGGAAACCCCGATCTCGCCTTTGACGACTCTGGAAAGGCCGAATGCCTCGCTGACAGCTTAGAGAGCCAATGTACTCCCTCTAGCGAACCTACAGATCCCGCTCACCTTGCAGAGGTCGAAGCGGAGGTCGAGCATAAGTCTGAACTACCACCTGCGGGCGACCCCCTAGAACCTGTAACTGTTGACGAAGTCACAGAAGTAATTAAAAGCCTTAAAAAGAAATCAGGCCCCGGTGGCATTTGAAACAGGGTTCTGAAATCTCTCCGCGCCGCTCGTATGCCTCCTAGTAGGCATATTCAACGCTCTTATTTCCAGCTGCTCCTTCCCGGATGTATGGAAAGAGGCAGACATAATAGAATCCCGAAACCGGGAAACAGCGCAACTTAGCCTCTAGTTACAGACCAATTAGTATCCTCAGACCACTGGGGAAGTTTACGAGCGACTCATATTGAATCGCCTTCGTAAATACGTCTTCACCAACAAACTTCTTCCAGACGAGCAGTTCGGCTTCAGACCCAAACACTCGTGCACCGTTACATCACCTCACAGAATACATTCTAAAAGGATTCAACCTCCCACAAAGAAGTTGCATAACCACCATGACCGATGCCCTCTTCTTCGATGTCGCAAAAGCGTTTGACAAAGTCTGGCACGACGGCTTGCTTTACAAGCTGTAAAAACTCAACGTGCCTGATAAGCTCACCCACATCATCAGAGCCTTTCTTGCCAATCGCCACTTCCGCTATCGAATAGAGTATTTTAATTTTGATACTTTATTATTTTTTAAATCAAACCACATAGTTTAAGAAGTATAATGTCACAAACCAAACATTTGAGCAGAGCTATTAATAGAGCGATTTTATTTTATATCGATGTGTTCCTGGAATTATACAAAATCAAATCTTTCATACAAACTAAGAAAAATTTCTGATAAATAGGCTGTAGCAAATAAAATTATCATTGAAGATTCCTTGTTTATTAAATATATAAGTTAGGTATACTTCCCATATGAATTTGGCAAAAATATTCTACCTCTAAGGGTGGAAAAATAGGGGATGAAGTTTTTAATGTAACATTCTAGTTGTTACTTTGAGTGTGTATTTCTCAGTGTTTTGAATTCACTAAGGAATACAAACAGGGTCACAAATTAAACTTTAATTAAAAAGTAAAAGACGATTTCAAAATCTAAAAGCTTCGGATTTCGGTACTAAGACACAGTGTATAGACGTTGTGAATGTTAAACACTATTCTAATTATCATTAAAAAAATCAGTTATCTCCAAAAATGACTCTAGTTTTTTCAACTCATGTAGTTATGACATTTTTACGAAAGCGTGAAAATGAAGTTTATCGTTGCCACGGGAGTGCTTACGCCTCTTTCCCTTTAATATTGCATTCACAAGCTGCGTCAAATTCACTTCTCTACTTATTTAAGAGGCGTGAGAGAAACACCCAATTTATTTGTAACTCTTTCATGATATATTTTTTGATAAAGCAATTCACCTATATTAGAACTGTAATTTCAAAATAAATCGATATATTAAGAAATCTAAATATTTATTGAAAGGAGGCTGTCACATACGTCATAATTATGAACAAGTCCTGCTTGTCCCAAGTTTTGAGTAGTTTCGTTCACCGTGGATTTTATTGTATCAGAGTGGAATATGAATTTTTTTTTAAATTGGTAATAGGACTCCTTTTCTGCCTAGAGGTCTATCTGGGTAGATCCAAATCTGCTTGAACTGTTGCCTGAACTGCTTGCATTGTTGTGTTGAGGCAATATAATAATAGGCTGTGAGGCATTCCATCTTAGTCCTCAGTAGTAACAACGCAACTGTAGCCTTTTTTGTTTCAAGTTGCTTGGCTCGACTGGGGAAGCACCAAGCTCTTACAGATTATTAGCGTGAAACAGCTGTGTTCCGTATGGTGGGTGTAGAGAACCGGAGTATTCCATCTTAGCCCTCAGGTGTGACTACGTTCTGCATTTTGATTCTTATTCAAGGATAGGTGTAGATGTCTATGGGCTACAGCATCTGTGTGCTTGTGGACTGATCGCTCGTTAGTCATCCTTATTTTAGAGAAAATAGATTAAGAATAACAATTTAAGTCCATATATTATAACTAATATATTTAACAAATAATATCAATTTAAATTAATATAATAACATATACACATACACCGTCTTATTACAAAAATAGTTTATTATTATTCTCAGATTTAAACTAGAATGTGATGTAATAAAGAAGTCCCGTGGAACATATGCGTCTTTAATGTAATTATCAAATTATATACTGAGATTGTTTATTATACTTTTCTAATCAAAGTTTTTTTTTAACATACTTCTTAAATGCAAAGAATAACAAGAGAGAAGATGGGTTTTCTGGGACTGTTTCAAAAGTGTATGCGTTGTTGTCCCATAAATAAATCACAGTATTTGTGAAATCGAGTCTCTAGTAGGTATTTAATTGTACATAATGTAAATTAAACATGCTGAATAGATATACATGTACATAATGTACATAATTTATATCACATCACGTACATGACATGGTAAGCTTAGTAATATAATTATTTGTATAATAATATAACTTTTCTGAGAGGATTTTGGTTTTAAAATGCTCTTGTAGCCTCTTTTGTCAAACAATACGCTGTATCAGTTTCAATGCCCCTTAGAAAAATTCAACGAGATGTTATGATATGGAACTATCGACGGGAAATACTAATCTAAGATTTTTTAGAAATCTGTGAAATAAAATATACATACGAGTATATTTCCCGTAGAAGAGCGACGTAGTAGCTGTATTATCACTGTAGTATGAATGGGTCAATTCAACTGGGTAAGGACCATGATAGAATAGAATAAAAATAATTATATAAAACCCGACAGACCCGAACCTTTTACTAGTAACGAGGCATTCTGCATTTTAATTCCTAACTTTGGATAGACAAGAATCTAAGGGCCACTGCATCTGCATACTATCGGGTAGCCTTTGGTTTGTTTAAGCCGTAATTGTAGGCAAGATAAAAAATGTGACGTTCCTTAATACAAAAGGAGTTTAACGATACTTCCCTACTGTTTTTCCATCTATAAAGAAGAAGATGAATGTCCTATGAGATATTTTTAGTCTGCTACTTAACTCCTATTCCATTTCAATAAAAGAGACCTTTTTAACGTGTAATATTAAATGTTGGAATATATAAAGCTTTCTTTAGACGTTGTAAGGGATTTCTTATCTGTCCTGAACGCGTAAGTTTAAGCTTTGTTTGTATTCAAGATGAAAGCTGATATCACTCAGCAGCTAAGCGTCTTCGCTTTAGAAATCTGATTACACGCGTCGTATCGTATGGTTTATTCATGAATAAAAGTCGTCGTCTACACATCTTATACATAACGTAGAAATAAATGTCAGCGTAATTTTTTTTTATGAAACATCTATACGTAGCTGAACCGATTGTGATGAAACTTTACAAACAGATAAAGAACAACTCCAGAAGGGATATAGTAACCTATATCGCTCCTGGAATTTAATTTTTTTTTAAAAATTATTGCTTTTTATATTATTTTAAGTATTTTATCCGAAACTGAAACTATTATTTAAAGAAAAATAATTGATAAAATAAATGGTCATGGATTATCTTAAATCTAAATAACGCCTCATTAATAGGTCCTATTTAGGACTTTGTTATAAAAGTAGTAAAAGTAGTATAGACTTTGTTGTAAAAAGTATGGTATACACTTTTTGGTTGTTGGTTGTACCTCCCATACAATATACTATATTATTATGATGTAAAAATTTAATTTAAATGTACCTACTTCAAGATACTAAATATTATGCAGCCTTAAATATAACCCCATTAAAAGCGAGTTTATTTGGTCTTTTGTTCAGCGAGCAAATGTCCAACTAATGTAATTCCAATAAAATTCACCCGTTTCACACTGAATAGAGGTAAAACGACTTAAATATTTGGGACATATTGTTACTGATGACCATAATGATAATTTCGAAATCGAGAGGGAAAACTAAAGGCATTGGCAGTGCGAAGCAACGTGTTGATCCGCATATTTGTTCTTGCTCGAAACAAAAAAAAAACATAATTTTTAAGACCTACTGTCAAGTATTCTACAGAAGCAACGTGCGAGTTAGTTACACACTTAAAACCATCAATGCGCTTGCTACGATAAAAAATGCTGTTTCTTCTCCGGTCCGGGGAACATCATTTTGAAACAGTAGTACATTAAACCTACAAAAGTCCACAGCTGAACATAGGCCTCCACCATAGATTGAAACAGTAGTAGATTTGAGAAAATTTGATTTTTTCTATTACTTCGAAAAATAATTATAATTTATTTCATTTCATTTCGAAAGTTATACATTGCATTATGGCGTATCAACGATGCAACCGATTTATGTATTTATGCAATATAAAATAAAACGGCCAACATAGTCGATTAGGTTCTTTGTACAAAATGTATTTGAGTGTTCTGATTTATATTTTAGCGTTCTGATGTGTGTAAAAGCGTTTCCGTGGCCATGCTTATATGCGGTGCCGATGCAACACCGTGTGGTCGATGCAATATGTCAAGGCATTCGCCATGAAAAAGGTACGTTGTTAAAACAAAATTTATTTTAGGTTTACATACTTATTAGGTCCAAACTTTGGAAAAACGTTATCATATTTTATTTATCTCCTTAATAGAATATAATATGATAATGTTTTTCAAATTGTGTGCAAAATGACGTATAACACAGTGCAAAAGTTGCGCAAATTGTTACTTTTTAGTCAATGAATAGCGATATAGATGGCTTCTTACGGTTTTATTGAATTACCCAATAAGCTAATGCAAGGACTGATGGAAGATCCGCCGTGGCGAAGGTCGCGTCCGTCGGCCGCGCAGCATCAGTCTTCCCGGAGACACGTCATCAATCACAGGCCGCTACGTAGTTTCTTCGTACATTATGTATGTACATGAATACGCCACTTTGCTGGAAAAGTTTTATTTACCTATCGACAAGTTCCAGGAGCTTATTTCTTTAGTAGAGCTGAATTCTATGTAATGCTTTGATATGACTACGAAATATAACAGATTATATTAATTCAACACTAAAGAATTAAGCATATATTACCACGTTTTTATTAAGTCACTTTCTTGTTTGTCTGTCTGTCGCCCCGGGTGGAATTTAGTAATTAATTTTAAACTAATTTGCGAGCTGAAACTTGGAATTTTGAATATAGCTCAAATTCGGATGACAATGCAAGAATATGTTAAAAAACGTGTTATATTAAAAAAATACAAAATTAAAAAAAATTGTAGAATGTCGTAAGTGAGACGGAGATGTCGGATATATGTATGGAGAAGGCTATGCTTGGAGTTTCTATGCGTGATAGACTTCGTAATGAGGATATTCGCAGTAGAGTAGTCGACATAGCTCAACGGATTAATAACCTGAAGTGGCAATGGACCTGCCATTTAGCTCAAAAAACCGACAACCTATCCGGAAGAAAGGTTCTCGAGTGGCAGCCTCGTACCGCGAAGCAAAGTGTAGGGCGGCCTATCACTAGTTGGATTGACGACCTGGTAGGAAATCAAGGAAGGAAGATCGATGCAGACGGCTCAGGACTGTGCTTTGTGGCATTCCTTGGTGTGACCCATGTTCAGAAGTGTACTTTTGGTAGGAAGTATTGATAATGATGTTGATGTTGTAGATTTTCGAAGCCTTATTGCAAAACCACGATTCGCAATTGTTGTAGAATATCTCTCTCTATCTGTTGTAAATAACTCTGAGACAGAAAAAAATTCGGATGAAAATTGCTACTGAAATTATTAAGCGTGCATTTAAAAAAGTTTGAACTCAAGGAAGCACATTTAAGAATCATTATTGTATTATGAATTTAACATAATTTGACTGCCTCGTTGTTCTATTGGTCGTGAGCGCGACTGACTAACTGAGTAATATTCAATACTAGTACTCAAAGTCAATTATGATAGCGGGTGATTCTTCTTTTAATTAGATTATCTTACTAATTTTCTACTAGATGTAATATTCTTATTTACATTTTTTAACATATGGACTACACCTCGACACCGTGTGGCATGATGTTCGCATCAGAATTATCATTCTTAATCGAGGATAGATGTAGATGTATATGAGCCACAGCATCCACATACCATCAGATGAACTATGTGCTCGTTTGTCTCCCTTATTTTTAGTAAAAATGATATACTTGCTTCAAGTTACTATTACAATTAAAATAAATAATTGGCATAGACTGTGATTTCTAAAGTTTTGTCAAATTTTGTCATCTTTAAAAAGGAGGAGGTATTCAATTCGACTGTATGTTTTTTTATGTGTGTTACCTCATAACTTTTTTCTTGGTGAACCGATTTAGATGATTTTTTTTTATTTGAAAGCTGGTGCTTTTCGTGTAGTCCCGTATAAATTTGATCAAGGACTGACCAGTAGTTTTTGAGTTATCCTTAATAATTTATATTGAAGTCGGTTGTACAATTAATTTTACCACTTGTTTACTTAAGATCGTGAGCCGTGGTAACTCAGGGCTTAGCGCTCGCTGTAAATTTTACAGTACGTGAGCTACCCGCGTTCGATCCCCGCCGGCACCAATGAAATTGTTAATTCCAAATTTAAGTGCTGATTTAGTACGTGCTCGGCGGTGAATGAAAACATCGTGAGGAAACCTGCATATCTGAGAAATAAAAAATATATTTCGAAGACATGTGACGTCCGCCAATACGCATTGAGGCATCGCGGCGGACACTTCCTTGCCCTTAAACCTCTCAGAAGTGAGAGGAGGCCTGTGCCTAACAGTGGGACGTATATAGGCTGTAACTTTTGTACTCATCATCATAATTAGAGCCTATCATAAGTCCACTGTTGAATATGGGCCTCCCCCATAGATTGCTTCATATGTTGACATTTGCCGTAGCTGCCACGCTACGCAGGTGAGTTGGCAACCGGAGTTTTTAAATCTTTTGATGTTATTAGGAAGACACTGCTGCCCATCTCCTGGTTTGTCTCTCTTTATAGCCTCTAACGACACTTACAGTACGATACGTATTATAATATTATGTAGCAACTTTTATTCCTATTGAGTATTATAAAGTTATATATGCATGAACTATTATAATGACAATACGAAAAAAGTCACAGATGTCACTTTGTCCAAAATGAAAATAAAGTTTATTGTAAAATAAATAATAAGCTACAAAACACAAGTTCAAAGTATGTTCGCGGCAATAATATTTTTCTAGTAATACTTTAACGAATACGAGTTTCTTTTGAATTTGAGTAAATAGAAACCATAAACGCCTTTTAAATTGTAAATAGATCATTGTTTACGATTTTTCTTTGATTCATTTTTCTTTGAAGATCAATTTCTAGTCCAAAGACTTTTAAACATGATCAAAAAGGAAGCAATTAAAATGCGAATATTAAGGCGTATTTTCGCAGGGGAAGTGATTTTGCCTGTATAAAAACAATCTCCCTTCTCCCAGGTGCACCCCTTGTTCTGCTAGGTTGATATTAAGCCGAGCGAAACCGAGGAAATTACACAAAATGTGGATATTCCTTTCTTATTAATAATGTATTGATTTTCATCATGTAATCGGAAGTTATATTCAAGAATATTAATTTTAATAAATGAATTACTTGTTACTAGTGTAAAAAATTACAAATTAATGTTCCATTTATTTGGTGAGCTATTTTGGTTAATAACCTGCATGATTCAAGGATATTAGAAGGAAAATTCGTTTATTTATTTAATGGCCAATTCAATAAAAGCTAGAAATGGTCTTTAAAAAAGATAACAACACTTTATAAAATTTACAGCTGAACATAAGCGCAGTTGAATTGGAATTTGTATAAAAATAATAAATGACCCTCCTGCTAATATCGACTGATGAACTATGGGATACAACCTCCTCCAGATAAACTGTGTTGCTCGTTTCAACATTAAAAAAAAGGTTTTCTTTTTTTTTAGAGTTAGATAGTTAAATAGAATTTCGACAGCTGACTTAAATTAGGATGAAAACATTATTAAATTCGTAGTAATTATCACAATGACCTAGATTGTCCACTCAAGTGTGCAATCTATAACTTTTTTACCATCTAATATTAATACAACTGTACTGTATTAAAAAAAAGTAAGGATGCCTATAATAATTGCTACTTTTTATTCAACTTTAAGCAATATTTTAAAAGATTTGAGCACATATTATCGTTACTTAAATGAGGTGCATTTATAATGATTTCACATTTTGTAAGAAACTTTTCTCCCTTAAAAATAAAATTATTTTCACTTATCCATGTTAATATTTCTTTCTTTGCCACGTAATGTGGCTAGAATGACAGTTTGATTCACTTAGCTAGTGTTACACCGTATAAACGTGCCATCAAACATCGGGACTGAGGAGGGGTTGTTTGTAAACGGGGTTCAGTTTTTCAAGCTCTCCGCGAACGTGTGTCGGAGTTGTGGATGTAGAATTTCTTAGCGTAAATAATATAAATCCACACGATTTCGAAGCTTTTTTCGTTGTTTTAAAGCGACTTGTTTTTTTTTTGTGTGATATTTATATAAATTTATTTAACGTCATTTTCTTCTTCTGGATCATAGAGGTCTCTAACCAACACTGAAATGTTATATTAGAGAATACTAGCAATGCTCTTTCTTCATCATCATCATGATCATTACAGCCTGTCAAAAGTCCACTGCTGTGTCCAGTAACATAGGCCTTCTCTATAGATTGCGTCTATATCCAAATTGCTATAGTTGCCACGGTTGGCAGGGGGATTGGCAGTTTTTTTTATAAGCTGTTAACAGTAAGATGTCACTGCCCGTGACTTGTTTCATTTCCTTCTGTCGCTTCATAAGATATTCAAAGGATAATATGGGGTAGTAGGTATTTTTACGCCGCCAATACATTGCTGAACAAGCTCTTAATACCACAAAACTCTTGTAAACCTTTGTAACCAAGATTTGAGTTTCGCAATCCGTATTTATAACCATTCCTGTCGTTACATTGGTTCTGTTGTGGATACTGTCGTTCCTATATGAGTTGACTCTCATTGTTGAAGAAAGGAAAGGAAAACAATCTTCACGTAGTTTTCTTAAGTAAAATGTCATCTTTTGTTATTTTTTAGAGAGAATTGAAGAATATGGGATCTTGTATCAGTGTAACCGGCTCATAGTGCACCCAATTGACCAACGGGAAAGGCGCTGTTCTTGAAATATTCTTTAAAAAAGCCTTATTGAAATCAGAAATGTATATTTGTAATTGCATAAAACAATGTTTACATATTAATTAATTTTATTCTTGATACATCTACTCATTCCTGAGAAAAATTGTCTTTACACATGGACAAACGACAAAAATGGATCATCTAAACTGTCCGTTTTATACTTTTTGAGATACGGAACCTAAAAAGGTAAATTAATAGCTTACCCGTTTGCTAGACGTGGCGATCCTCCATAGAAAATCAGCCTAGATATTTAAAAATAACAACAGCTGAGCTGATGGTGAGGAGAAGTAGAAGCACACGTTATATTAGATTCTAAAATATATAACTAAAGATTAAAAAGGTGATGGGAAGGAACGCCAAAGGTGCAAAACCTCTGGTACTGCAGTCATTAACCCGCCTGCCAAACGTTACGATTAAGGTGAATTCTTTCCTCGACGGATGAGGTCCAGGAGGGACTTTTACAGGCATGTTTATAAAACTGAAGTGCCAAACGAACTCACAGTCCACCTGATGGTAAGCGGCATTTTTATAGAATAAGGGTCACAAACGAACACTTAGTTCACCTAATGTTAAGTGGATACTGTTTCTCACAGACATCCACATTTATCCTCGATTAAGAATCTGAGGACTGAGGAAATTCCTGGTTTCCAGTAAAAAGGGTCTCCGGTTCTCCACACTCACCATACGAAACACAGCAGCACTAAGCTGCCAGTTTGCGCTGGTATTCTATAAGAGCGTGGTCCTACCGCGGTCGAGGCGACCCATTCGTGCTACAACCATAATATAGCTGCAGCGTGGCTCTACTACTTATGAACTATGGCTACTGCAGTTCATGAACACCTGCAGCCGACTTCAAGAAAGAAGGCTACAGATGCTTTGTCACAGCCTGTAAGTATACTGGATCTCTATCATACAAAAACACGGCATTGCTATTTGGCGAAAGAAATAGATAAGAAGATCGTAGTGGTACCTACTCTGACGGACTCCTAGGCAGAAAACAAGTCGATAATAATGTAGCAGAAGAAATACAATAAACTAAAAAATAAAACATGCGTGAGTGTCGTGGACCACTCGGTTAGAACGAAGTTCCTTTCGTAGTATATTATTATTGATAAACGTATTATATTATTCATTAACAAATACAAATAAATGAATTACTATCGTCTATTAAAATAAAGCGTTATTTAAAATAATATTTCTTTTACTGCAAGATAAGAAAAAGTGCGAGGGAGATGGATATTATTCCATCCCGTTCGCACTATAGAAACAGGGTCGTGACGGAAAAATCTTACACTTTTTCTCGCCTAGCCCCCATCCGTCAAATTCGTACCGTGCGATAAAGAACTTCGTTCCAAAAATCCAACAGAATTCGTGAAAACGGTGCGAGATATCATACATTGCAATCGATATTATATTCTCAGATATTTTAAAGTACCATGTGTATATATGCTTGAAATTAGACTGTTCTCTTTAACTACGATACCGAAGATCTTTGTAAATGCTTAGCACAAGCTGAGCAAAGCCTGAACAAAATCTAACTGGGCTCTATGAACGTCAGCCTTGGACTGTAAAATTATAATCGTTTATGTATGTTTTGTTAACCGCTGAATCTAAATCCCATTTATTGAATAGCTTAACGTATATGTAAACTGCAAACGTGCATTCAGTATTATGTGTATCGCTTCCCGGCCTTCTCTATAAGTTCAGCCGCAATATTGGCACGGACGCGGTCGGGGCGCGTCAGGCGGCGTCGCGTGGTTTCGCAATTTCGCCCCAACAGTCCGCGCTGTCCGCAGGCAACGTTCTATCGGGCACCGATTACGTATGGATATTGCTATCGAAGGTTTTTATTGCACACCTCGAAGGCGAAACGAAGAGGTTGGGTTTTATTAACAATCTGTCAAGGGCACGGGATTCGCTTACAAATAATCGGGTTTATTATTTTTATAACGCAGTAACACGTAATGAAAATATTAAGAAGAAATATTATTGAGATGTCTGATGCTTTTATTAAGTTTTTCAATATGTATTATTACAAAACTGTCTCAAATATTTTATTTGAGGTCGCCGTCTGTTTAGTCAAAGTTCAAAAATACTATATGACCCAAAATATCTCGAAAACGAGTTGACAAAATGCCTTTTTTTCCACTAACTTCAGAATAATTCAAAGTGGTTTTCGAAAGGATGGTACTCCTTCTGGTTTTAACAATAAACTAGTACTGCCTGGCATACAATTGAATGCATTTGTTGCTGGAAAAATAAACAAATATTCTTTTTTTTTGTTAGAAACCTTGGCGGGTGCGCACATAACAACTCGTCTAGGTTTCATCGTTCATCAAAAGAAACGTTAATTTTTATTTAAATTATTTATGAAAACTTCTGCAATGTGTTTTGCCATGGCTATTTTTATGAAAAGAGCACAAGTGATATAATTTAATTTTAATTTGCGCGGATATTTGTCCTAGAAATAAAAACTGCAGTTGCCTAACCGCTTGCTAGGCGTGGCAACTATGGCAAATATTCCCCCTATGAGGCAATCTATGGGGGAGGCCTTTGTTCAGCAGTGGATTTTAATAGACTGCAACGGTTACTGTAGTCCTTGTGAAATTTAGATATTCAAACTGCTTTCACGATACAGGAGAAAATCCTAGTGTGGTAACACTTTTTTAAATAAAAAGAAAAAAAAGTAAACTTTTTATGTTTTTTTTTATTTTTTTTAATGCTTTTGCTATATATACATAAATTAACGTAGACAGAATAGAATATGTAAGCAAACCCTTGGTGGAGAATAATGAGTTATTCGCAAAAAAATTGAGGTGTAATAATATATAGTAAAATGTACATCTTTGCACAATTTGTTGACTTCGTTGGAGTTTGTGCTATCAAAGTGTGGCAATGGTGCAATTTAACATAATTGATATTAAAATAATTATGCGTGTGCATACACAACTACATTTTCACTTCGTACGTGTCTGTGTAGACACCTACGAAGTGAAACTTCTTTTCGACATATCATTCTTCTTTTATTTTATCACGCATAATATGCAGCCCCTGCGGTGAACGTTATAAAAAAACGTGTCATTTTTTAAATTACCATACTAAATTTCTCCGCTACGTCGGTAAAGAATTTCCACTTCAAAATTCTGGCTTTCGATAACATAATAAGCAGTAATCAATCCGTTGTTTACTACACGTAATATAATCACTAGTGGGCCTGGCCTGTCCGCAGGCGTGGATTGCTGAAATCCGTCAACCGTAAAATCCTTTGGCTTAAAGCGCTTAAGCATCGCCTCATCACGCCCGGCGGTCGCATCGCTTTTATCTGTTGCGCTTTTTTTCCAATGCGTTCCGAATCCGAAATTAAATTTCTATTCAACCCTTTCGGTTAACTCAAGCACAAATGAAATTAGAATTCGATTATTAACGTGACAACTGTTTTGTGCGCGTTTGAACCTTTTTACCCGAAAAATTTTTGGGTCGCGTTTAATTGAATTAACGTTTTGAAATAAGCGAAACCAAAGTGAATTATTTCTTTTACGATTTGAATGCATAATTTTGTTCGATAAATTAATATTGTTCTGCCTTGTTTCGTATGGTGAGGACTAAAACCGGAGACCTTTTTTTCGCGTAAAGAGGCATTTCATCTTAGTCCAACAACGTGTCTGCAAAACAACAATCAATGTACATGTACATGTCTCCGTAGACGTGACCCATGCCATAGCATGCATTTAATATCAGGTGGACTGTATGCTCGTTTGTGTGCTCGTGGTAAAAAAGTACGGTGGGGAGGTTCATGTACTGGTGAAGTAATTTAAAAGTAAAAAAGCCAAAATTATTCCGAGTGTAGATGATGCTTATTAAAATCCAGTAAACAGTAACAGTTAATCACAATTATGATGTCTTATAATATACAGTTATGTAACATTTCATCTAATCGCTATCGCAAGTTACTTACACAAAATAAAATTGCAATCTTCGTTGAAAACTCGGCTTCCTACACGATTTGCATCCTCGTTTCCGAAGTCTAACAGCCCGCATTGCCTGGTAAAACACATTACCGACTTACTTAAAATTTCTTAGTCAAATTCACTAAGTGTCTCTAACGCATCAACTATAAGTTGTAGCGGAGTCTTGAATTTCTTAACTCGCAGTAATTACTTAATGTGGAAGAAGTTTGCGTAGAGCTCTCGTGTGAGTCTTCGACGCGCTGAAAGCTCAACGAGTTGAGATACTTTGACGCGGAGCCAATTAATATGGTAAATAATACAGAAATATCTCGAACATACAAATATGAAATAAGGCTAATTAAACAATTTTACTACCTTTCCAAGCTTATATTTAACTTTATTTGGTGGTAATCCTTTGCCGTGTAGAGAATCAATCACCCCATTCCGACCTATGGGTGTCGTAAGAGGCGATTATGGGAAACATCAGCTTCTGATAGATGGAGGTATATCCATCTCGTTTACACTAGATGTAAAATACCCAGACAGGTGACGTAATATTATGCGATGGTAGCTTTAGTGCATCAAAATTCTTTCGACATTATATGAAAATGCCATAAGGCATTCGTGCGTGAGAATCGTAAGAACCAAGGGCACTATTATAAAATAGTGCCCTTGGTTCTCACGATTCTCCCACTCAGCGTTGTAGCTTCGTATGTAGGTGGCAATTGTCCACAATAATCTAGACCGATATTCAACAGTATCATCAGACATATACTTAGAATTAATATATCCGTAATCGTTTCCCTACTTCGAATATTTAACGGAGTCAGTAACTAGTCTTAATGTGCTTTTAATTATGATGCCTACTACTACTATCAATCAACTTTGTGTTCGATCTAAGCCTCTATTACGTTTTAATACGGACTTTTCCTAAAATTTTTTTATTATATTTTTGCTGTTTTTGAGTTATTAGAGATGCGTCCCAAATTCATATGATAAAATTTTGTAAGAACGTCTTTTCTAATCCGTAAGCAATCTACTGCTAGACATGACCCTCTTCACAAAAGAGAATACTTACACTTTTAAATACAATAAGGATTGATTGATTGATGATGATGATTTGAAGCGTCAGTAGCCTAATGGCAGGGCACGCACCGTGAACTCGAAAGGTAGTGGGAAAATCGACTACTGTCGTGAACCACTTCTAACACAAGCATTTTAAGCTAACCAGAAGTGGTTAAAGGGAATATTAGTAATGTTTAATAGCATTACTAGTATTTAAAAAAAAAAGTTAAAAAAATCGCAGTTAAAGACGTGTCACCCATTTGATGCCGCTTCCCGACGACAATAAAGATAATAGTATTTTATATCGGGGTTATACGTTATAGATATAGCGTAATTTTTCAGAACTCAACCTGGATGATCTATTATGTTGCTACCTTAGTACGAGAATTTTATAATTGTTTTTTTTTCAAATGTTTCAGTCATTTAATTTACACATTTGCAATGGGTATGAGTGTTTTAACACTAGCTTTGTGAAATCAAGTTTATAAGTTTTGAAAGTCTTTCTTTTATTATTACTGTGTTAATATAGTTTTTGACAAGCCAGTATTTTGAAATAAAAAATTGAAGAAAACGCAGCCTTTTTTAAAGAAACATTTTATCATAGTTAAGATAGTATACGATAGGTGACGTAGTCAAGTTATTAACAAGTGCGAGTCTTGAATAGTTGCGACAGGTGGCGCTGTGGTCGACTTTAATATTTTTAATTTACACTGCAAGATTTATACATATATTACCACATATAGATGCACCGTAAACATCTCATATTCATGCAATATTGAACCGAAACTGTACACAGGTGCTTAACGGCTCCGTGGCGCAGTGGCTTAGCAATGAGTTGCAACGCCAAGGGCCGCGAGTTCGAATGTAATAAAATGTATATGTATGTAAACTGCCCCCACGATACTGGAGAAAATCCTAGTGTTTTTTTTTAATAAAACAATATTGAACTTAACTTCTATAAATAGTGAATTTCTCAAAACTGTTTTTGCCTGGTCTTAAAAAAAAACGAGACAAGTTTTGTAAAACGAAACTAAGTTATCTTGGTGACGAATACCAATTCTATTTCTCTTTCCTTAATTTACGTCTGATGGGTAACATTAAGAAATAGATTCCAGATAAGTAGACACCGTCGTATTTACTACGCGGACGAATATTCCGCCGATTGTCAAGATATTTGAATAGAGTTAACCCTCTTCCGGCGCGTGATGGAACGATGATTGATTTCTGTTTGCACTGAGGGTGAGTTGCAATTTAATATCTCATTGTTAATCGCGAAGCAGCCGAATGTTGATTTAGACGTCGGAGTTTGAGTTTCGGCTCCGCTGTTAATTATTGTAACGCTGTTGTGTTTGGTCAATTTGAATTGTGTACCCGAACTATGTGATTTCAATTAAACTTGGAGGCCATTAAATACTAGGAAAAGTGAATTTTATGGCCATTTTAACAATTGTTTTGGTGACGTTTTAAGGGCAATTTCCACAATGACAATTAGATTTTATCACAAGCTATGATTTGAACAGGACATAATTTACCACCACAAACAGGACATAATTTACCACCACAAATGTACGAACACTCTTTCTGACTTAAAGTTACAAACAAAGGAAAAATAAAACAATGGAAATCAAGAATTTATTTGCGTGGTAGAGCCACGCTATAGCGATACGTTGTGAAATACGAATGGGTCCGCTGGACCAGAGATACGACTAGACCACGCTCGCATAGATAGCTAGCGTAAAATATAGAAACATAATGCTGCTGTGTTTTGTATGTTCATTGACAAGTGATGACGAAGACCTGGAATTTTTTTTGCTGGTAACGAATTTCATCTTATTGTTTGTCCTCGACGCCTCTGCGTTTTGATTATTAGTCAAGGAGAGATGCAGCAACAGCAGTGAAATTATGATGGGCTGTTATGAATGAGTTATGAAAAGTTTTAGTTGTGAAGACAAAGATCGAACTTGCTATAATTTTATGTTATTTAAGGAGGGTGATTTATTGGTAAAATATTTATATTAACGAGAACTTGCAAAAAATCCTATTGAAACATTTTCATTTCTAAATGGTGCAATATCATCTTTTTTAATTATAAAGTATCACAATCATTACCGTGTCGTGGTCATTATAAGAACATCCACTATCTCATATAGTCCCGTGGGTCTCGTAAGAGGTGACAATGGGAAACTAAAACAGGATATGGGCAGCAGATTCTTTCTAATGACAATTTAAATAATAAAATAACCCGCGTGCCAAGAGTGGTAACTATGCTGCCCATCTCCTAGCTTGTTACCCTCTACGACCCCTACGGAACGATATGGGGTAGTGGATATTCTAACACCGCAACTTTACGGTCAACTGCTATCATAAGTACCAACTGCTGTATATAAGCCTCTCTTAGCAACTGCCACTAACTGTTGGTCGCTCTGCGCCCCCTTTCCCTAAGGGGTGTAGCTTCTGATTCGGCAAAAAGGCCCTCCAGGCCAAAGCCAATCCCACAGGTGGTGTTTAGTAGGTAGGTACTTCAAAGTGAGTCCCACATAACCACGCAGCCGGCTGCATGGTATGCTACGAGCATTCACCTCCCTCCCCGCTTCCGGAGAGTAGCCTTGCTTTGGGCGCAAAAAACTGCCACTAACATTCCGCTTGCGCTGTCGCCCCGTGCAGTCGTGCGCTGGCGAGTCCGCTAACGCCACCGCCCCGTGCGGTTGTGTGCGCTAGCGCCGGTAAATCCTCAGTCAGTACAGTCGAGGAATAGAACGTCAGTCCGTCCGTCCCACCTCAGCTAGCGCCGCCGTCCCCGTGCGGTTGTGCTGGCTGTCGCACTCACCGTCCCCGTGCGGTTGTGCTAGCTGTCGCACTCACCGTCCCCGTATGGTGAGTGCCTTTCCGTCTCCGCTAGCGCCGCCGCCCCCGTGCGGTTGTGTTAGGTGACCGTGCTCACCGTCCCCGTACGGTGAGTGCCTTCCCGCCTCCGCTAGCGCCGCCACCCCGTGCGGTTGCGTTAGCTGTCCGCGCTCACCGTCCTCGTACGGTGAGTGCCTTCTCTTCCGCCTCCGATAGCGCCGCCGCCCCGTGCGGATGTGTTGGCAGACCGTGCTCGCCGTCCCCGTGCGGTGAGTGCATTCTCGCTCATGCGACTCCCACATCTTCACTCCTCTGGCACCGCCGCCCCGTGCGGCTGTGTTGGATTGACCCGCGCTTCCGTCCCGTACGATTGTGCCCCGCGCCCCTTCCCTAAGGGGTCGCTTCGATGCGGCAGTAAGGCCATACAGGCCAAAGCCAATCCCACAGGTGGTGTTTAGTAGGTAGGTACTTCAAAGTGAGTCCCACATAACCACGCAGCCGGCTGCATGGTATGCACACTCACACATTCACCACCTCCCTCCCCCGCTTCCGGAGAGTAGTCCTTGATTTGGGCGCAAAAAAAAACTGCCACTAACATTCCGCTAGCGCCGCCCCCCTCCCCGTGCGGTTGTGTGCGCTAGCGCCGCCGCCCCCGAGCGGTTGTGTTAGCTGACCGCGCTCCCGTCCCCGTGCGGTGAGTGTATTCAGTCTTCCGAGGAATAGAACGTAGTTTCCGCTAGCGCCGCTGCCCCCGTGCGGTTGTGTGCGCTAGCGCCGCCGCCCCCGAGCGGTTTTGTTAGCTGACCGCGCTCCCGTCCCCGTACGGTGAGTGCCTTCAGTCAGTCGTGGAATAGAACGTCTTTTCCGCTAGCGCCGCCGCCCCCGAGCGGCTGTGTTAGTTAACCGCGCTCCCGTCCCCGTACGGTGAGTGCCCTGCGCCCCCTTTCCCCCAAAGGGGGTCGCTTCCGATTCGGCGGAAAGGCCATGCAGGCCAAAGCCAGTCTCAGGTGGTGTTTAGTAGGGAGGCACTTCATAGTGAGTCCCAAATAACCACGCAGCCGGCTGCGTGGTATGATAAGAGCATTCACCACCTCCCTCCCCCGCTTCCCGGAGGGTAGCCCTTGCTTAGGGCGCTAAAAATAAATAAAACTGCCACTAATCAAATTTCTGATTCTTGTATTGTCTCTTCGATTTATGCTTTGCCTGCCTTTTTAGATCATCAGATCAACACTCATATACTGCTTTTGACCATTCAAAGAGTATTCCTTCCTTAGCTAAACTAACCTTTATAAGTTTACTCAAATTTTAGAATAAGTAGTGGTTTCCCACTATAATCAATGAATCAATAGATTTTAATTATAAAAATCAACTATTTAAACTTAAAAAGTACAATAATACTTAACTTTGCTTTTAATTATGCTCTCTATATCGTACCAAATTGAAATTAAGTTTCCACCTCAATTATCTTTCGAGATGGATTAAAATTAGAACCCCATTAATCTGATTTGTCTAGAGAGTCATTAATCATTGTTTCAATTAGTGGTTTCGAAACCAGACTTAAAACCCATCTCGACACTATAAACTTTTCCATTTCTCTGACGAACGTCACACAAGGAAACTATAAGTCGATTTGCATGATTTACACTCGCTTAACTAGTGAGGCATTGTTTTAATCCTAAACTATAACATTGATAAACTGGTAACGAAAAGGTAATAAGCTGGGCATAACTGAACCTTAACGCCAAGTACGTTAAGGTTCAGTTACGTCTATGTCAACTACTAATATTTTGAATTTTCCTACGATATTAACTTTTAAACTATGATACTATCTTGTGGATGTCGTAATAGGCGACAAAACAAAATCTGAAAATGGAGTTACAAATGTCGTAACAAAGAAAAAGTGAACCATGGGGAACAGGTAAATATATTCCTGTCAATAAAAAAAACTTACAGTATAATTGCAATGTGTTTCTTTAAGAATCTGTTGTTAATATGTTGCTATAACAAGCTGAAAAAGACGATTTATGCACCCTCTTAGACGACAGAAATAGCTAAAAATTAAATCAATATTATAGATATAGTTATATATCTATAATGTTGCTAGTAGAGATAAGCATAGTAAAATAAGCACGGTAACCTTGAATTTAGCGCTACAAATTGAGAAGGCAAATCAAAATATTAGGTCCTTACATATGAAATTAGTGTTTTGTCGTACTGACCACTTTGATCTGAAATATCTCCTCTTTGGTTAAGAATTCCAAATTCAAATTTATAAATTCATTTAGCTGGTACATTTGAATTTTGAAAACAGTCATTCATTTGTTTTTTCCTCATTATTTTTTTCTTTGGCGTCGCTTATTACCGCACAAAGGAAAACATGAAATATCGGTATATTCACGAGTACTAGTTCTACCGTGGCACCAGTGCTGCAGAAACAGCTCGAAGGATTAATGATGTATACGGCGCTGGTGTCGCAAAAGAAAGCACGGTACGTTTTTGGTTTCAACGTTTTCGTTCTGGAAATTTCGACCTTCAGAACCAACCCCGTGGACGGCCGGAGACCAAAGTGGAAAATGAAGAATTAAAGGCTATTGTGGAAGCGGATCCATCACAAAGCACTTCAGAGATAGCTGCAGGCTTCGGGGTAAGTGATAAAATTGTATTAATCCACTTGAAGCAAATCGGGAAAGTAAAAAAACTTGATCGATGGGTACCTGATGAATTGAGTGAATCGAACTTGCAAACACGCGTCGACTGCTGTATTACTCTGCTCAACCGACACAATAATGAAGGGATTTTAAATCGAATCATTACTTGTGATCAAAAGTGGATACTGTAGGATAATCGGAAGCGCTCGTCGCAATGGCTGAACCCTAGAAACCCAGCCAAATCCTGCCCTAAACGCAAATTGACTCAGAAAAATTTACTTGTGAGTGTTTGGTGGACTAGCGCCGGTGTCGTTCAGTACAGCTTTCTAAAATTTGGCCAAACGATTACGGTAGATATCTGTTGTCAGCAACTGCAAACCATGAAGGAAGAACTAGCTGCTAAACAACCGAGATTGGTCAATCGCTCTAGGCCACTGCTGCTTCACGATAACGCAAGACCACACACTGCACAACAAACAACCACTAAGTTAGATGAGCTACAATTGGAATGTCTGCGACATCCACCGTACTCCCCGGATCTTGCTCCAACAGATTACCATTTTTTCTGGAATTTGGACTACTTCTTACAAGGAAAAATTCAACTCCGATGCGGCAGTCAAACCGCCTTCAAAGAGTTTATTGATTCTCGCCCCCATGGTTTTTTTAGTAAAGGGATCAATGAACTACCTATGACATGGCAAAAGTGCATAGATAACAACGGTGCATACTTTGATGAATTAAATATATTTTACAAAAAAAAATGACTTTATATTCCTCCCGTATAAAACGCTAATTTCATATGTAAGGACTTAATATAATGACTGACTGACGATCTAGCCATAGTTAACACATTTTAAAACAATCAAGCTTACCGAGTTTCTGTATTAAGTCCATTTAGTTATTAGAAAATTTTCTTTGAACTTTCTTTCATATATGGTAATGTGATATGTTTGTTCCTGTGTTAGACAATGTACATAGCTGTGTGTGCGACGCGCGAAGAAATAATCACATTAGTGTAATTGCGATGCAAGGCGGAAAGTTTGTCCATTAGAACATTATTGATGGGTTTTAAATTGCATCCAGTCCAATGGGAATAAGCCCTACGTCAGTTTGATATCGAATAGGGTGACGTGGTTCATATTATTTTTCTTATTGATTAATAGTTTGACATTGTGGGCTTAGAAAAAATAAATCTATCACTTTGAAATTCTTCAAATTGAGGTACTTGTTTTATATTTCCGTAATATTCTATCTACTTCATTTCCAAGAAGAACGAACATTGGGTGTAGTGAACTTGCTCAGGCCAATATAAAAATACTTTTTCATTGGGCATTTACTTAAAATATTAAATATTTTAATCAAACCTTTAAAATTGTAAAAATCGCCTGTGTGTGTGTATGTGTGTGTGTGCAAACGCATAATTGAAGCTTATTGTTGGCGGCGCAGCGCTTGAGTCGAGTTGCAGAATCCTACATATAAAATCCGTGACATGATTCAGCAATCTAATTTTTTTAACTATTACAAGCCGATACTTGACTATTACGTGATGGCAAACGGTAATGTAGCCAAAAATGGAAAAGCATCCTGACTTTGCAAAAGTCTGTTCACACTTGTCTTGTAATCGGATGGAATGACAAAAGCTAGGAAATTATTCCATCTTATCAACTACTAAAGGTTAATTAGACGTTGAAGCAACAATTTTTTTTATAGAATAAGGGTGACAAACGAGCACACAGTCCACCTGATGGTAAGTGGTTGCTGTGGCCCATAGACATCTACATCTATCTTCGTTTGCGAATTTAAATGCAGATGCGTTGTCAGCCGTGAGGACTAAGATAGAATGCCTCTTTTCCAGTAAAAGGGTATCCGGTTCTCTACACTCACCATAGGAAACACAGCAGCATTAAGCTGCTATTTTACGCTGGTATTCTGTGAGCGTGGTCTTTCCTGGTCGAGCCGACCTATTCGTGCTACAACTATACTATTAATATAGCTGCAGCATGGCTCTACCACGTATTTAACTTTGATAGCGATGGAACCAAATTCACATATTATTGCTTTTCTAATAATATACTTATTAATGTGCTTGTATATTATATATTCGCCTTGATATACTGTTTACTATCATTGTAAAGACAGTCTTTCAAAATCCTTATAGTAGAAATATTAATATTTATTTATTTATTCTTTATTGCACAGCATACAAAACATGTACGTAATATATACTAAACAAAAGATACATGCATTGGCCGGTCTTATTGCTGACAGCAATTTCTTCCAGATGACCAATGGATGGACAGGATTGCAAGAAAAATGAAATGAAAAAAAAAATTAAGAAGAATATAATATATATATATATAATATATACATATGTGTACATATATAATCCATACATATTCATATGTATACATAAACATACAAATACATAATAATACGTTACGGTATACAACTTTGAATTAAACATTTAATGATCAGTCTGGTAAGTAAATAAGCAGGAGTCAATAGATTCATTGCTATAAAGATCATTGATAAATTATTTATATATTAAAATATTTCTCCGACCATATTGAATCACCGTAACAATGGATATGGGAAGACTATGATGAATAATTGCCTGCGTATTTCCTGGAATGCTAGCAACATTTACTGTAAAAACCATGAGTACTCGTAACTTTGTGTTGCTTGTAAATAATTCCTAAGCTGCCGCTGTGGTCGAAAAAACTTTTTTTTATAGATTAAGGGTGACAAACGAGCACACAGTCCACCTGATGGTAAGTGGTTGCTGTGGCACATAGACATCTACATCTATCTTCGTTTGCGAATTTAAATGCAGATGCGTTGTCAGCCGTGAGGACTAAGATAGAATGCCTCTTTTCCAGTAAAAGGGTCTCCGGTTCTCTACACTCACCATACGAAACACAGCAGCATTAAGCTGCTATTTTACGCTGGTATTCTGTGAGAACTACTTTCACTTTTTCTATTTTAAGTGGTTAAAAGCGGCTTATAAAGTTACAAAATACTAATAGCGCTGTAGACTTTCCGAACCATTCATCTTAATATGCAGAACGTACGTAATATGGTTATAATACACGTATGTATTGTTGATTCTCAGCATGTTGTTGATTGCCTGGTGTTGCAGTTATTCATGGGTGGCGGTAATCACTTCCCATCAGGTGAGCCGCATGTTCGTTTGCCATCTCTTCTAGTAAAAAAAATCTCATCAGGGTGGTCACTCCGACTAGTTAAAGGGTTTTTTTACTGCACGTTTGTACGTAACAGAGCCATGCTGCAGCTATATTAGTAGTATAGTTGTAGCACGAATGGGTCGGCTCGACCGGGGAAGGACCATGCTCTCACAGAATACCAACGTGAAATAGCAGCTTAACGCTACTGTGTTTCGTATGGTGAGTGTAGAGAACCGGAGACACTTTTTACTGGAAACGAGGCATTCCATCTTAGCCCTCACGGGTGACAACGCATCTGCGTTTTGATTCGAAATCGAGGATAGATGTAGATGTCTATGGGCCGCAGCAGCCACTTACCATCAGGTGGGCTGTGTGCTCGTTTGTCACCCTTATCCTATAAAAAAAATATCTTTATATTTAATTCTTCTGTCCGTGTGTATGTGACTGAACTCATCCTAAATGATGGGACTAATTTTGATGAAATTTCGTGTGTGTGATTAAGTTGATTCGAGAACGATTTAGATTCAGAATTGGACCCGGAAGGTTGCGCTGTTGTCGAAATTCAGAAATCACCCGTGCGAAGCCGTGGCGGTTCGCTAATATTCTTATAAAGTAGAGTTAGTATATTAAAAAAAACACACTCCAACAAATTATGTAACACCTCGCGTACATTACATTTGCCTTTTATTATATACGAGAGATTTAATTTATACTATCAGTTATTGTATTGCAAACCAGAACATTCCACTTAGTTTAATTGTAATAAAAAACATCATGACTTTAGTTTACATATTAATGCAAAGAGAATATACTTCCGTGATATACTTATGTGACTCACATATGCATAATATGTTTATGTGAGAACATATGCATATGTTCTCACATACACATATGTATATGCATATGCATATGTAATAACGAAAAAAAAACTAATACTTTAAAAGCTACAACAGCATTACAGTTTGTTGACAGATAGCTTAGTATATTTGAAGATGAAATTTAAAGCACTAATGTTAGTCTTTTCAGTGAGCTAAATCCTCCATCCGTATCTACCGTCTATCTTTTGGATATTCGGACACAACCTGCGGCCATATCATTTATATTTGAATCGATGCCAAGCTCCGCAATCACAGTCGTAAATAGGCCAAGAGGCTGCGGTACCGCGCTGGAGCTCACGGTTTTATAAACAAAGCTAGTATGCGGCAATACTAACGATTTTGGCGTTTTGATCTGAACTGGACATGTCAGTCAAAACAATTATACAATGTCAATTTATTGCATACCCACCGGATGTCTCCAAATATTATTGCGAGTCAAATACGTATAATTCCAAAGCAGAAGAAAGCAAAGGTTACGTGAAATAACGGCAGAATAACAGTGCTGCGGCACTTTAGAATACCAGCGTAAAATAGTAGCTTAAAGCTGCTGTGTTTCGTATCGTGAGTATAGAGAACCGGAGACCCTTTTTACTAAAAACAAGGCATTTCATCTTAGTCCTCAGGTGTGGCAACGCATCTGCATTTTTATTCTTAATCGAGGATAGATATAGATATCTATGGGCATCCATTTACCATCAGGTGGCTGCGTGCTCGTTTGTCACCCTCGTACTATAAAAAAGTTATTAGCTATAAGTTTATGCTGAGTCGGTGATCGTTTCGTTGCTGTAGCGCAATATTAATAAGAATTTTTATTTATTTCTCTTTGTGTGTGCTTGTGTGTGCGCTTTGTAATTGAATTTATTGTGCTGTATTATGTTGTAGCCACGAATAAATATTATTTTCCTTTTTTCTTTATTTCAAATGTCCAAACTGGCGTGAAAGTTGCCGCTGTTGTCAAAATTGCGAGACACTTGGTACTGCAATCGTCAATGCGCCAAGCGTGGTGATTAAGAAAAATCCACCCTACTTGGCTCCAATATTTAACAGTCGACTTCTACGTGCTAGTAAAGAGAAAAAGGTAGTTGAAAACATAGTAGTTTTTTAAGAATTTGAGGTGGGCTTGATGAATATGAAAGTGGCAACTGATGATGTAATCATGAACATTTATCACAATTTGTTTTAGTCATTGTGGCACAGCCACCTAGACCTATCAATTCTAGCATGCCTTATCACGTCATCATTGCATTCTGTGGGGTGCTCCCACCCATTCTTCTACAATTCTTGTCGTTTTTTCGAGTTAAATGACCGACCAATTGCTACTTCAGCTTACTAAAACATAAAAACGTATTTTTTTACCAATAAATTTCACTACTAAACGGATTTTAAAAGTAATTTGACAACATATGCGTACAAATATACGTGGTGCGACAAAATTCCAAGAGGGTCTTAGTGCACAAAAACCTTTTTTATTCTCATATTTGTCGGCAAACCTGTCTCGCCGATCAAACAACATATCCGATGGAATATTTGCTCGTGCCGTTCGACATTCTTGTTGAGTTTTGGTGCACGGAGCAAGCGTAAAGCCTAAACTGTTTAAATAAAGTTTTGTAATTTTGTTTTCTTTATCTATCTACATCTCAAATCCTTATTAACCAAAAATTACTCTTACTGTCAATATCATAATTGCTATGTTAAATCGGTTTCATAGATATTTTTACTCATACTAAATCAAAACGCAGATGCGTTGTTACCCCTTAGATTGAGACTTAGATGGTATGCCTACTTTCCAGTAAAAGGGTCTTCGGTTCTCTACACTCACCATCCAAAACAGCTTTGTGAACGTGGTCTTTCCTCAGTCGAGCCGACCCATTCGTGCTACAATCATAATATAGCTGCAGCATGGCCCTTTCACGTTAGTAGGCACGATAAATTACGTCTTAAAGAAAGATTAATTATTATACCCTTTTAAATGGAATAAAGAATGTCACAAGATAAAGGTAAAAACTAGAATATTGTCCAAATAATTGCATTAAAAAGAACACCTCAGCTTTCCTTCATTAGAGTTGAATTCTTTTCTTGTAATGTATATGGGACCAACCACGCTCTCACGACTATCAGCGAAAAATAGCAGCTTAATGCTGATATACTTCGTATAGTGAGCGTAGAGAACCGGAGACCATTTTTTCTAAGCATTTGATCAGTCTGAAGTCTTCAGGGATGCCAACTCATCTGCATTTTGATTCATTATCGAGGATAAATGTTGGATATCTATGGGCCACAACATCCACTTACTATGAGGTGGACTGAGTGCTAATTTGTCACGCTTAAGCCAAACGTCCACCGCAAACTAAACTAACTTAGTTTATCTTAGCTCGCTTAGCTGAACTAAGTAAAATAGCCAAACTAAGTCAAACTAACTTAGTTGTGTAGGCCGATCCGAAACTACGCGAACTAAGCTAAGCGCCTCTCACCCTTACCTTACCTTATCTCTCTGGCGCCGTTCGCTTAGTGTTGTTTGTTTTAGCTTATTTTTAGGTGAACGATTTTCCAGGTTAGCTTAGCTTAGTTCATTGAACCTATTTTTCACATAGTTTAGTTCGCGGTGAACGTTCGGCTTTATTCTATAAAAAAATATTATTAAAGAAGAGCTATTCAAGTTGGTTAAATCGATTTCACAATATCGGTAACTATATATAAAAAGAAACATACGCGTCGAATATAGAATCTTCGCGGTTTTGGAATTCGGTTACAAAATCAACACTAAATCCAAACCAGTACCCATAACAGAAAAAAATATTAAAATCAGTGTAAGGTAATAAATTGGGAACACATGGTGGTTGGTAAGTGTTTTCTTTGGGTATTGTTTTCGCTGCTTGTCACGCTTCCACCTTGTCACTTGTCACTTGGACAAATGTTCCAAGGATCGAGTGTAGTGCTCAGAATGTTTTCACTTTTCTACGCCGTTGAACCGAATACCATGAATACATACGGAAAACTTAAAAAGTGGAAATCATTTGAGAGACGACGCTTTGAAATTTTAACATTGCATACCGGAGTTTTCAAGACCAGTGAATATTTCTAGTGAACACTCCTTGCGTTATCAGTTTTACGTTTCACTATTTTTATGTTGCATCTCTTCAGTGTATTTTTTCGAATCAAGGATCACACTGTGGTTCATAGACATCTAATTCGCAACTTTTTCTTCTAATTATTATCTCCCTTGCACACTGTACATCCGGATTTTTAACGAACAATGCTCTAATGACGTGCGGTTTATTCATTTGAAAATGCTGAACCCTAATCCTATATTTTATGCTATAAAAATGACCAACGAGCACATATCGATTAAGCAAATATGTTGTCACCTCTGAGGACTAGGACTCGTAAAGAGCATTGACTCGCCAACCACGCTGTCCCTTTCTTTATAAATTTTCTCCCATTTTCATGAATCGATTAATTAGTTCCCATAATAGTGGTTCTCTCTGGTGTAACAGTGAATCCACTGCTGTGTTTCGGAGACATTTTATAGGCGTAACGACATATCTGTGACCTTCTTTGTTCGAATTTGGTTGCTAGTACCATGAACTGCTGTTTACAATCATGTAGATTGTTAGCTCGTTTGTCACACTAATATAATGTCATCCAAACCGAATTTCGCTCACGGCTGCCAATCTCAAAGGAGACTAGTCTACGCTGGACATGACTATATTGCACGAGAGTGTGAGCAAGCAAAATCAATCTTTATTCCCTTACTCTCGATATCCGATGAGGCGGTAATTCGACTCGACCGGCGAGAGATCATGCGCAGGACCAATGGCCTTGAAACATATAATGCTATTATTATGTCTATATTGTGGTTTTTTATATTTTGCCCTTTTTCACTCATGTTTAATTTAATACTTGTATATCCTTAGGTTCGCAATTACTACGTTAAATTTAACTGAGATCAGTCCTCTAGGCAGTAGTAAAATTCATTAAAGTTTCACAAAAATATGTCAACAGACACTATTTTCCCTCACGGGCCAATTCTCACACTTTCTAATTAAAGAAGGAAAGAGGGAGATCGCTACGCTTTGCACATAACAAAGGAAAGTTGCTCTCTATTCCGGCCACTTAGTCCCCGTTCAGTTTGTATCGCATTTTAAAACACCGTCTTTGGGTTTTCTGTAACACAATAATGTATTAAAAATTCGTTGAATAACTTTAAGAAGAAATATTTTTAGTATCAAAAATTTATCACATCTAGAATATAACTATGCCGGTCGGTGGTGGAGAGCAGAATCTACGATGAGAGGCAACTGAAACAGTGACCACAAAACACATTTACCCATGTGACAAAACTACGTATCATAATATATTATGACTTTTAAATTTGATTTTGTATTTTAACCCATATCACCCTGTGGGTGTCAAGGTTTCACCCCGTTTCTCGGAAAGCACGTAGAGTCGTTGGTCCTGCGCCTGATCTCTCTTCGATCGTGTCGGATTGCCGTCTAAACGGACTATGCGAGTGAGGAAATAGAGAGTGCACCTGTGCTTGCGCATACACTTGTGCCCAATAATACTGTCCAGCGCAGATGGCTAGTCTCCGTTGAGGCTGGCTGCCGTGACCAAAAGTTAGTCTGGGGGACGTTATTATAACTGCTTACTATTTAGTATATAATTTTAAAATATAAAATAATAATATTAATATTCTGTGGTGCGTCAGGCATGTTTTCTGAAGCGGTAACGGACAGCTTTCAAGCTATTTTGCGAAAAAGAACAGCATCCCTGATGCGCAGGCTTCGAGGGAGCACCAACAGCATCCGGCAGTTATTGTGGAGAAACCAGACAGCCCGTTCCTGCAGCACTGGACACGTATTCACTGCTACGGGTCTGGTGCAGTGGGAAGTGGGCAGAGTTATATGAATTAATTTAGTAATAATTAGTTTAATGTTGTTACTAACATAATATTTTAGTTTATAAATTACTTATTAACCCATATTTATCATGAGCCGAAATAAATGATTATTATTAATACTCTGGGATCTTGTTAGAATTCCTTTCATAGTCATTATTATTTTAAGATCTATTGTGAATGCTATTTTAGTCGCATCCCAACATATGCACATTATATACACAGGTAAAATTTTAATTGGATGAGGTATAATATAGTTATGTACTGGTTACAGTGTCATTATTGATAGCATCCGAAAGATGACGCCGTTAACGAAATCTACTTCAAATTTTCGCAATTTTGGAATTTCTATGCCGCAAACATAAGTTCACATTACAAATCTATAGATGTAAATAAAATTGAAGTGTCTGTCTGTAATATCAAAATAATGGGTTTTTTTTAGGGGTATTTGGAAAATTCTTGTAGATATTATTTATGTCATTATTTTTGAATACAATATTTAAGCATTAAAATAATTTCAGCACATCTTTATTACGAAGAATTTTTATTGGTGTTGATTATTCCGGTGTGAGCAGCGACCAGCGACCAAAGCGTAGAAAGTGCAGCGGTGTGTCTCGACTCTAACAATTATTTTAGTTTAGACTCAGTGGAGTGGAAAACTTACTGGATTGCGAAAGTTTCTGTATCGTTTGACAGGGTTCCGATTGGTGATATTATTATTTCATTTGGTTTACTAAAAGGGTTCCAGGTGAAACAAATGTTGTAAATTATTTAAGAGTTAAAATAAGAATAAATACTACGTATTATCAACAAACAGAACGGAATAGAAAGTCAAGCTAATAATAAATAATATTAGATTTAAAAAATATTGTTAGGAATGAGGGTAAAATAATAAAAGAAAATAAGAAGAATTGAAGGTGGAACTATAATACCCCACTTGTTTTAGCAGTATAAAGTATCGCACAGTCGACTAAGAGGGATCAGTCTGTAATTCTACGAGTCTCATCTCGTTATTATGCCCGTTGGGCTAAAACATTACCTCCACACTGAGATTCTGCCTAAGTAAGACAGGTGATGTGTTTCCTAAGGGTACTAGTGTTCTGTGTGTGTTTCTGTTCGTGAAGTAGTTCTTCTAGTGTAAGCAAGTAAGATCGTGTTGCTGAGAGGCTGCCCTATGTTACATCGAGATGAGTAGTGTTGCCGTTGCTTTGCATACTTTGGTGTTATCATGTAATTATGCCCTTCGCGTTACACCAATGTGCGATTGTGACTGGTACATATTACGGTTGGTCGAACTGTATATGCTCTATACTGAATGTGTAGTGCTGTACGCTGTCTTATTCCTGATAATGATTAATTGCGTAAGCAAGAGAGCAAGTTGAACATCCGCTCTCACACTTTTATTATTTTTAACAATTAACTTTCAGAGTAAATTCTAATACGTTCTCTAAAATTCTAATACATTCTTTTAATTAAATAATTTTGAGAATAATTTCTAACATTAGAAGTGAAATAGTTTCTAAAATCGGAAGTGGGATAAAGTCCCTGTTACTATTCACGTACAACCTTTGAATATTGTAATGGTTATTACCTTGGTGAAAGACTATGACGCGCCTCGCGTTTTGTTTTTATTTTCAATGTCTTAAATCAAGTTTGTTGCCGTATTTACGACATTAACGAATCTTTAAAGTGTAGAGTGAAAGTTTACAAGTGAAATGTTTTAAGCCAAAATTTAAATCCTTTTGTTTAATTTTATTACGTTCGTGAAAGACTATAATGTGCTTCGCATTGATACCTTTGTTTTTATGTTTAATGGTCGTAATTAAATTTGCTGTCCTATTTACGACATAGACGTACCACTAAAGTGTAAAGTAAAAGCATAAAGTATTATAAATATTATTCTGTTTGCTGTTTTAATAGCCTCGTGCGCTTGCCTTATGCCTGCTGACTATGGCGTGTGCTCTGTTTCCACTATGTCATGTGGCGCTTGCCGTTCTACGTTTGTCAGCACGGGCGCGGCTAAGCCGCGCAGTGGCCACACGGGGCGCATCGCCGTCTGTTACTGGAGCACAGCCTGGCCTACGCCTCTAAATGCAGCTTAATTTTTGCAATGTGTGTAATGGTTTGTGAGTGCCATGTCACACAGTTGCCGTTTCTTATGACAATGTGTGGTGAACATTAGAAGTCCGGAATTCTATGGTTCGCAATACATTTATCTTCATTTCTTTTTTCAATTTTTTATTTTGCAAAGCAGATTATTTATTTGTTTCAAGAGCTCTTCGGAAGAGCAAGAGCCGTTCAGAGAACCGTGATGGGACTACTTACCAGCACTTTTCTTATATTAAAGTCTGTACATCCCAAACTCGTCGACGCCACTACCACAAGGTCACGGATAAGGTTGACAGACCATCTCTCCTAGTCGGATTCCTACGGCTACGCGCAAGCTTTCCGCATCAAGTTATGTGCCCAGATTACTTGATGGTAAAGCGTGCAACCAGTGACTACATCCCTTAGTTGAAACAACTATAAGGTGGGCTTGATCTTGGTTACTATGGAAATTATGAAACAAATCTTTCTGTCATTCCGTACCAACGGAATATCCCACTGTCTTTCTTAGTTAACTTCCAGTAGAACATGTTTTCTGGAACAGAGTGTTCGCCATGCCTGCCCTGCCTCCGCAGCAAATCACATGTATACTTTATTATTTCAAATTATGTTACATAAGGTACTGACACTATGCACCGAAGCAAGGAAAGCGGGCAATTGCAATGCTAGAAATATTTAAAAAATACTTTTTAATTAAATCTTCCTTTTAATTAAATATCATTTACTACATCACCACTTATCAGGTGGGATTGTAATTAAGTGCTGGCTTAAAATGGTAAAAAATATTATAATATAAAAATGTAATGTATGTACATAAAACATAAATAACTTTATAACTTTATAAGAATAAAGATGTTCATACTTTAAACACTAGGAACAAACATAAGCTTGTAATACCAGTTACTAGACTCCACAGAATTAGTAATTCATTTATGGACAATGTATACGCTTTTACAACAAAATCCCAGAAAATATACAAAATTTATCAATAAATAAGTTTAAATGTTTTATTAAAAAGAAAAATTGTACAAAAAAGTTATTATAATATCAAAGAATACATAAGTGAAAAAAAAAACCCTGGGAATGAGGTGATCGCTACCATGCTGGTTCTATAAACACTCATTTAAAATTTGTACAAACAAAAAAACAAAATTATTGTAAAGTGAAATATGTTTTTAAAAAACAAGTCCCGCTGGGTTTCTTGCTGGTTCTAAATAAAAAAATTACTTTCAATAAGTATTATGTAATAATCTATATTGAATAAAAATTTGTTCTATTCTAAAAATAAAGGATTTTAAAATATATAAAAATTTAGTAATTAAAAATATATGAATAAGTGATAATATTTTTAATTAAAAAAACTATGATATCATTGTACTATAATATTATCATCAACTTCTAAAAAATATATTGTTTTGACAGCTCTTAAAGTAATTCAATTGACTACAGTGTCAAATACTCAATACAACAATACCTCAAGTCGAACATCCAAATGAAACAAACCACGACTTTCACTAGACTTACACAATCGCACAGCGGGGTTCCGCATTTTTAAATAGATATACCGCCATTACCTGGTTGCCAGAGCCTCGCTTGATAGTAAGCAGGATGCATTACTTGCAGGAGTTGTTGAAATTTGGAAAAGTAACTCGTATATCCCCTTAGTAAAAACTCCGTATGTTTACCTAATAATTCTACAACATAAAAATTTATAGCGGTCAGCCACCGCAGATTCTATTTCACCTAAAGATGCCTCGTTTAGAGGCGACATACGTGTCGTATTAACAACGGTTCTGTGTCTTTCCTAGTGTAGTGGTATTGGGAGTAGTGGTGATGAGATTAGTGGTGACGGGGATAGTGCACGTAATTGAAAGAAGTGGGAGGTGCTCTTTAAACTAGGTAAGAGACATCGTTTTATTTTACTGCGAGTATCTTAGCCGATTAATTTTTAACATCTTTAATATAATGGATTTCCGCAAATTGGCTTTTTCTGAGGCATATGCTGCTCATGGTTTGGTGTTCAATAACAAGAAGAGTGAGTAATATTTAAAGCTTGCAATAGACTACCTGATTATGTCCTCCCGATCAAGCTTTATGGGTGACCAATTGTTAGAGTACGCCAATTCAAGTACCTAGGTCACAATGTCACAGAAGACCAAAAGGATGATGCTGACGTAGAAAGAGATCGCAGGGCGTTTTCGGTCAGAGCAAACATGTTGGCTCGCAGATCTGTCAAGGTTACGCTTTTTAAAGCCTACTGTACCTAATTAATTTTACTCGAGCAGTCTGTAGGTCAAATATACTCAACTCGTACAACGCCCTGCGTATACAATACAGTAAGGCATTCAGGGCATTGTTGGCACGCAGGGGTCGGCAGTTTCCCGGCCATACTGCGAATGAAAGCCGACTCACTTTTACAGCGAGTTCGCGGCAGCCGCAATAATGTTCTGAAGGCTATCGCCGACAGTGAGGACTGTCCATTTGTCGAGCACCTATGCAGGCTCACTAAATCACTCTTAGTTATTTGGTACTTACATTAGTTACTAAGTTTTTTAATTTACTAACACTCATGGACTCTTATTGCCCGAGAAATAATTTTTTTTTTAATTTATTTAAAGTGAAAAAATTGAAAAAAAATTAAAAAATGTTTTATTATCAGAAAAAAAATGGCTAATATCCGTTGGTTTCCTCACTAGGCAAGCCTGTATCGAGGAAACCTGATACCAAAGTTCATTAAGCGTTATTTTCTACACCTTATCAGACAGTATACACAAAACAGCAATAACAGAACTGTTTATTGCTTTAAATCTTTGAATATAAAACTGAAATGTATTAACTATGTGCATTTAAAAAAGAAAATAAAATTTAAAGCAATAACAAAATTTACGTAATAATTTTACAAATACCATCAATTAGCAAAAACCAGTTTTTAATAATTCTTCTGTTTCCTCATATGATAGGGTGACCAATAATTTCAATATAATTAATTTCACAGATATGTATTTTTTATAAAGTAACGCCTGATTCTATTGTAAATCTTATAAAAATATATTATTATTATTAAATATTTCAATGAACCATGATAGTTGGTACTCGCAAAAATATCTTGGGCGTTATTTATTTCATTTTTTGAGTGAGTTATGCGTTGAATGTTATTAAATATCCAGGAATTAAGTAAAACGGCTGGAAGGCTTATGTTAGCACATCATGCTACGGTGCTTCTCGCATGACTGCACACCGTTTAATTCTTGCTTTGTTGGTGGTACAATAAATAGGATTTTTTCCCCACAATATTTTTTATATTATTCTTGATAATATCATCATTATCGCTTTCTATACAGAGTTGTTCAATGACTGGATTTGAAATAATATCAAGAATATTTTAAAAGTTTTACAAATTTACCTATATTATATTTATTAATGCACCACCACCACCGCTGCCTCCTCAAATACAGCATGGTTCTGAACCATCTGCATCCTCGACTTCCTGGTTGTTCTTTTTTTACATGATAAAATGCCTACGCATACCTGCCTCACGTAGACAAGGACGAGTAATGTCGGTAGGGTCGCGCGAACGCTTCTGCATACATCCGTGGTCTCACCAGGAGGGGCCGTCCCATGGTGGCCCTCTTGGTAGAAGACAACTCCTCCCTCTTCTCCTTCTCAGATAAGGTGCACTAGAATACGAGACGTGCCTTCCTTTGCAGCCCCCTACTACACCTGCACTGGGGGGTCCCCCCCAGTCCGATAAGCGAAGTCAATAAAGCCAGGATAAATGAGCACTGGGTTCCTCTTAGTTCACCGTAGGGACCAAATCACAACTTTTAAGCCCCTCCGCCACGACAAAGCGGGGGTAAAAATCAAATAATTGATCGCAGACATTAAAAATGTATTCAATGAAAATACAATTACTTTCAAGTTAACTTCAAAAATTTTGAAGTAATTTTTTATAATTTGCACCACACCTCAATTTCAATATTAACTAGAGCTTTCTAGGTTTACGACTTTATAACGACGCGCTAAGCAGTGAATTATGTAGAAGTAAATGTGTCGCGCGGTTATTTTATTCCGAGCTTATATTAACACAAAAAATATGCGTACAATTGTCCGAAATTAACTCTCATTTTAAAATGCCTGCATGCTACAATGTAGCTGAATAATTTAAAAGATTTCCCGCATAGAACGCAACTAAAACAAGTATAGTGTAATAATAGTACTCTGAATAATTCATAATCGTTAATTGATTATATACTTTGGCGAAGAAATAAGGGAGGGTCTGTAGGAAATAAAAGAAATAAATAATTTGAAGCTATCACTTGAACCCACCACTCGTTTGAGCAGTTTAAATTTCGACTCGGGCGACGTGCTGGATGATTCTGTCAAAGTAATTAAATCAGTTATCTTGTCCATCTATTTTGTCCTTTGTGGTTATTTCGCTAAAAAAAACAAAGAAGAATATTTTGCGGTGAAGTGTAGCATCTAATCTATTTTGGTGTTATAACGTTCATCACGTTACACGTGTTGTGACCGATAAGTATTACGGTATGGTCAGATTGTAATTGCGCTACACTGAATGTGTAGTGCGTTATGTTGAATGTGTAGTGCGTTACGCTGATTGATGATAAATTGCGTAAGCAAAGGTGCAAGTTAAATATCCGCTACTATCTAACTAACAATAATCTCTTACTATTACAGTGACAATTTGAGCACTGATTTATTCGCCATATATTCACATTCATATACAAAAATGATTCTGTTTAGGACAGGGCGCTAGGAGTGGCGGTTATGGAGCCTTTATCGCGACGCGGTTGTCTGCTTATGCCCAACATAATTTCCCCGTAATTATTGCTATAAATGGAAGATAGAACTATAATAGTTATGCTCTTATCAAGTACGTCATAGCTTTTTTGTCATGGGTTTGCAAATATTACAAATTATTTAAAGGTAAATTTGGTCGAATATAAACTAACTTATATAATCATATCATAGTTTTATTGTTTTTCTTGCGAGAAACTTGAATTATCTGGTGGTGGGAGTCAATATTTTCAGTAGGTAACTTTTTTATAGAAGTAATGTGATCAAGGCACCTACATCTACTAGTGATTAAGAATCAAAATGATGATGGGTTGTCACCCCTGAGAAAGAAATCAGTCGCAGGACCAACGGTTTTACGTGCTTTCCGAGTCATAGTAGTGAAATACTGCTAGGATTCTGACTCCGGGCTACTAATGAGAATTTCTTTATAGAAAAACCTAATAACTGATTTTAGGCACAATCTGTAAACCGAACCTAGGACCACATGATCAGCAGTCGCTTTTATGACCACTAAATGTTAACGAGGCAGTCAACATAATGATGTTGACTGCGTCGTAAAAGCAGCGTGCGTTTCGTACGTTTAATGGAACATACGAAACGCACGCTGCTTTTCTTTGCTAGAATACCAGTAGTGTGTGTAGTGAGAGCGTGGTCCTTCCCCGGTCTAGCCAATTCATTAGCCATAATACAGCTGCAGCGTAGCTTTAGCATGCTTAAACTGAACACTAAATTAATGTGATTATAATAAATGTATTACTTTAATAGTTTAATATAATTGTTGATGAAATAAAATAGTTCTGCGATCTCCTACTTTTTATTCATCCAATTGGTTACAAGTTACGACCCTACTTAAACAACGCGGTGTACTCACCTCCGATCCGTCACTTTCTTGTACAACCTCTATAAATGAGCGGTTTACTCTGCTATCGTTTATATACTATTTCTTAACTCCATTTTTATATTTTAATAATGAAATAACAAATGTTTTCATTTAAAAAATAACAAATATTATTAAATAAATAACACGTTAGCGTTTTATAGTGTAAGTGTGATTAAAAGTTGGTATTATTAAATTGGAAACTACTAGAAAAACTAAATTTAAATGAAATATTTTTATTTCATTTTTTCTAATTTAAAACAAAGTCAAAAGCATTCCGGTATTTCAGTAATGTAAGCTAAGGTAACTCCGCCGTATAGTTCGTAATTTAAGACATATTCTCCCTTAACACGAGAACTGCATCCGGCAAGTCCACTTTAATGCCGATACCCGCTAACTCCCGCATGGTCGTGACAATTTTGACTTTACGAGGCAAAGTTCCAAGTCAACTATCGCGCTCTCACGCTGTTCTCGAGTCAGATTAAGCCAACTTTAGCTAACTTTGGTACATTCATGTAGTAAGTAAGTTTTGAATCTTATTATATAAAGATAATAAGTACGTATGCGGATTAAAGAAGTCAAAATGTGTGGAATATCAAACCGCAGCTGATAACAATTTTGAGGTTATAAATTATATGATGGTGACCACATTAACACATGGACACAACTAGTTAAAATCTCTGCTTTTATTTAATAATATTCATTTTTGCTTATTTCATGTAAAATATTTAAAAAAAATGTAATTTTTGATAATTTTCTATGACTTTAAAGTGACAAACTGGCTAACAGTCCTTACGTCGTCCATGTTTGACGTGGTAAAGCCACGCTGCAGCTAGCTATATTATGGTTGTAGCACGAATGGGTCGGCTCGGCCGGGGAACTACCACGCTCTCACAGAATACCGGCGTAAAATATTAGCTTAATGTGTGTTTCGTACGGTGAGTGTAGAGAACCGGAGACCTTTTTTAGTGGAAACGAGGTATTCCATCTTAGTCATCAGGAGTGCCAACGCATCTGCATGTTGATTCTTAACTGAAGATAAATGTAGATGTCTATGAGCCACAGCACATTCACTTACCATCAGTTGGGCTGTGTGCTCGTTTGTCACCCTTATTCTATAAAAAGAAGAAAACTGTAAGTTGCCTCTGCAGCATATTGCAACCTGCAACTGCAACCAGTTTTAAACATAAATGGCCACATATATGTCATCCCTGAGGACTTGGTGAATGCATCACAGCTTGTAATTACGGGTGCACTATAATATGGATGGATGGAAAAAGTTGAACAACAAACAAAGAAACTTAAAGAGACTACTAGACAGAAAACAACTACAAGCTGTGGTATTACGGTAATGAACTGTTTAACTAATTACTACATGCTTCTACTGTGTTCATACACAAACCAAGGAGTTTATTTAAATTATGTTAAATGTGCACGGATGCATTGCTAGTCACAAAATATGTAAATGAGAGTTCGTGGTCCTTTAATGCTGGTGGTCTATGGATGCTTAAAGCCGCTTAACGGGCTATAGAAATTGATATAATCCGTAATGAAGATATCCGCAGTAGATCCAGAATAATCGACATAGCCCAATAGTAAGCGGAAGAGACAAAACCGGGGCTTTAGTAGATGTACATCCCTAGGGTAACACTAACTACCCCCACCACCAGATAATTCAAGTTTCTCGCAAGAAAAACAATAAAACTATGATATGATTATATAAGTTAGTTTATATTCGACCAAATTTACCTTTAAATAATTTGTAATATTTGCAAACCCATGACAAAAAGCTATGACGTACTTGATAAGAGCATAACTATTATAGTTCTATCTTCCATTTATAGCAATAATTTACGGGGAAATTATGTAAAATATTTTGGGCATAAGCAGACAACCGCGTCGCGGTAAAGGCTCCATCACCGCCACTCCTAGCGGTTTCCTAATACAGATTGCATTTTGCGGTAGCGCCCTGTCCTAAACAGAATCATTATTTATTCTGTAACAGAATATCGAATGAGTTTAATTATTTACCCATTTATCTGCCATGAATATAACTTTTATCAGCTATGTTGGAGCTGCGTCTTCTCCTGTATCCCACAAGATTAACACTCTTAAAGAATATTTTGTTGCTTATATTGCGGAGTATTCTATTCTATTCTAATATTCATTAATTCCCTCACTACAGCTTAAAATAGGTCCACTACTAAACATAGGCCTCCCCCTTAAATACCTCAGATGAGTGATTTTAACATAGTTATATTAAGTATCTTGGTAGGCGAGTTGGCAACCGCAGTTTTTTATTATTTCTAGTTGTTATAAGGAAGATGCTGCTGCTTATCTACTGTTTATCTCTGACGCTTCTTACGATACCCATGGAAAGGTTAATAGATAATCTTACGGCACAAATACAAGACGATTTTCAATATTTTTTGCACGTGGTGTTGCCATGCTGTAGCTATATTACTGGTATAGTTGTGGCACGAATGGGACCACGCTCTCACAGAATAACAGCGTAAAATAGTAGCTCAATGCTGCTGTGTTTCGTATGGTGAGTGTAGAGAACCGGAGAACCTTTTTACTGGAAACGAGGCATTCCATCTTAGTCCTCACGGGTGATCATTAACATTATGCGACTTTGAACGCTCGGTAGCGCAAAGGCTAAGAGTTTGGCTGTGGCACTGCAGGCCTCGGGTTCCAATACCGCACTGAATAAGTATTTGTATGACTTTTGTGCCGTACGGGCGAAACTCGGAAGTAAATGTTGTCGAAGGTACTCCGCGAGTCGCTCACGTCCTACAACTCATGCACTACGGTTCCGGTGGATACTTCTACTGCAGTCTTTGTGTGTGCTGCTGGGGTACTATGGACTGACGTCTAATTAAAATCAAAATGCACGAACTGTAGAATACAAATGGCAAGGCAGTGGCCAGCGGTTCGACTGCTCAACTGTTTGGGCCGAAATCTATTTATTACTATTGACCACGGTTGTTGAATACGGTTGTTCTATTTCGATAGTTCACTATCGGTTGGTCACTATATTCTTCAGATTATTTCTTAAGTTTACTATTTCTTTAAGTTGTTCGGTAGTAACTTACTACTACTAGTGCTATCTGCTTTTATTGTCACTGTTTACTAGCTGCTATTATCAGCTACTACGTTTTACTATGCTAATACTATTACTTGTTACTAGCTATTATTATCAGCTACTATGTTGTACAACTAGCTATTACTATCACTTGTGTAGCTGCTATTATCAGCTACTATGTTGCTGATAATACTATGTTCTACATTCAGCTACTTCTTGGTTCTGCTACTAGTCACTTCAGCTACTACAATGTTACTAGGTCCCGAGGCCCTAAGGTAGACTCTAGCGTTACTTTAAAGTGAGCCGCTTGCCATTGTCCGTTTTGCCTCTTTATTGTATAACATTTTCACTATACAATTGTCTTAAATCATATTTTTTTCTATACACGATTAATTCTTACGCTAATGTACTATACATTGTTAAATCGATAATTAATTTGTCTATTAGCTCACCATAAAGGTTTCTTTAATATATTAACAATGTAAAAGTTATTAACCAAAATATCCCAATTTTCACAATATTTGGGTACATTAATTCTTTAATTTTACTATAAGTAGGAAATAAGTTTCATCACGCTAAATATTCTTTTATTTCCTTAATCTATAAACCTTAATCTAATTAAATATCATGTTTACAATTCTTCTAGAGCATAAAAATTATTTCCATCATTTTCGGGATTAAATATTACGCAGTTAATTAATAATGCCTAGAATGTTCTATAACGTGTCGCGCTCTGATTGGTCGACTTTTTGTTTGTACAAATAAGAGTTATTTTCTTAACTATTACCAAACGATGCTCTATACTATAATACTAAGGTTGTAAACATGTTGTAAAATTATTCTATTGCACATTTAATATTGTTTTTAATCACTATATTTTTAAACACGTTTTGCCGTCGCGAACAACTTACAAATAATTTTCTGGGTCTGGATGTTTGTCCATATGCAATTTTGTATGTAAAACGCCTTCACGATACAGAGAAAATTCCGAAAGTAGTTGATTAAGTTTTTAAATCGATAGATGCAGGTGAATATTCAAGGATATTGATTTAATAATCACAATTGATGATTAGACAAATATTTGATATAAAAGCAAATTAATAAATTATTGACTCTGCATTAACATTCTTAGAACTTCATAATAATAAACATAAATTTAGATTCAGCCTAACATACTCATTAATGACTGCATTTCTACAGCATTTATTCTACTCTCGTGCTTCTTCTGCCACACAACTTTCACTACCATACATTAAAGTAGGGATTAACACAGCATTGTGAATTGCCATACGTGCCTTTTGGAAACATTCTGACTTTCCACAATAGAATGTAGAGCCCCATTTACTCTATTTCCTGCTTTCACTCGTCGTTCTATATCCTTATCATATCTACCATCCCTGCTAAATACACTTCCCAAATACACAAACTCATCTACTTGCTCGACCAGTTCCTTCTATTCTTATTTCACATATCGTTTTACTTTTTCTCTTTCAAAACCATAACTTTCATCTTACTTGCGTTCACTTTCATTCCCCTTTCTTTTAATGATCTATTCATTAATTTAACCATCATTTGCAGCTCGGCCGCCGACGACGCAAGTATGACTTGATCATCGGCGTACAAAAGGCATTTGACGGTTAACTCACCCATTCTAAACCCGCATTCTTCGACTTTCAAATTTTCCAAACAACTGTCCATAAATAGGTTGAACAGCCACGGGAAGCAACACAGCCCTGTCTGACACCTTTATGGATGCCAAACCAGTCCGAGTAGGCCCGTTGATCCTGACACAAGCACTGGAGTCCCTATACAGAGACTTCAATGCCAGTATCAACCCAGCGCTCAACCCAAATGAGTTCAGTGTTTGCCATAACACATCCCTGTCCACACTGTCATAAGCCTTTTCTAAGTCCACGAACGCACAAAAACCTTTTGGTTTTGGCCAAAACTTCTCTGCGATCATGCGCATGGAAAATACCTGATCCGTACATCCCATTCCTTTCTAAATCCCGCTTGCTCATCCCAAATTTTTCCATCAGTATCTTTCATAACTCTTTCAATTAGCACCTTAGCATACAGTTTTCCCACAATGCTAAGAAGGCTGATACCACGGTAGTTTTACAGTCCTGCTGCGATCCTTTTCCTTTTATAGTGGGACTATCACGGATTTGCACCAGCCTTCCGGTACCCGCTTAAGTTCCCAACACAAATTAAACAAGGTGTACAGCAGGTCTGCCACCACTCCCTCTCCAGCCCTTAGCATTTCGAGTGATACTCTATCATATCCGGCTGCCTTACCTGCTTTCATACTTTACATTGCTTTCATTATTTCATCTATACCTATCTCTCTATCTCTTTCCTCTTCTTTGGAATTTCTATTTCATTAAATTCAAACGTCTCATCACTCATAAACACGCTTTCAAAATATTCCTTCCATCTCCTTAAACTCGAAACTTCGTCATTCAGAATACAGCCATCCTGGTCTCGTCTAGCATTCATTCTAGGGTGTTTTGAATGTCCCCTGACAGTTCTTACGAGTTTCCAGAACATTTTAATATTTGCCTGGAAGTTATCCGATATTCTTCAATCATTCTTATCCGTCCTTTCTTGCTTTTCCTTTCGACTACTTCTTTTACTCCCTTATTTAGATGTCTAAAGACTGCCTTTTTCTTTCAATACCATCATTCATACCGCTAGAATGACTAGCCTTGGTTGCTAGTAAATCTAGCCATGCTCTCTTCTTTGCTTCAACTTCCATCCGTAAAGTGATCCACCATAAAGTGTTATTTTCCTTTCATTCGTTCTCTTACTTACACCGCATACTTCGGTAGCTGCATCCACCAAACCTTTCTTGACATTATACCACGCAGTCTCCAAGTCTAAATCATTCATACACAATTCATCCTTACCACTTATATTTTCTCTCAGTCTACATTTGAACTTCTCTTTCACACCTTCATCTTGTAACCTCTCTGTTCTTATACACTGTAACGCAGTGGTAGACACAGACCATTAATTCGGCATAAGACCAAGTAATGATCCGTCCCTACGTTGGACCCCCGGTAAACCCTTGTATCTACCACTGCGCTTCTCATTCTTTCATCCACAATTATCAAATCTATCATGCTTCTATCACCGCCTCTTTCCCATGTATACATGTGAATCTTCTTATGACGAAATAAAGTGTTCGTCACAAAAAGATTATTTTCCACACATACGGTGAGGAGGCTGTCACCATTCTCATTTATGCTTTCATCACCAAACGTTCCCAATATCCTTTCATAACCAAGCCTCTTCACGCCAACCCTTCCATTAAAATCTCCTAATATAACAATATTTTCATTACCCTTGCATTTCATTACCACCATCCTTACCATCTCCCAAAACTGCTCTCGGATATAAGTGGGCTTAGACATATCTGGGGCGTAGACCTCTAGAACAAACAACTTTAAGCCCACTTTCATTCGTATCCATAGCAGTCTCAGGCTTACACATTCATACTCTTTCACACACTTGACTCATTTTTACTGAAAGGATGATACCGACTCCTGGCATGCCCGCTCGGTCTCGTCTACCCCAGTCCAGTACGCGGTATACATGCCATGTGTAGTGGCATCCTTTCCCTTCCGTTTCGTCTCATTTACACTTAACTTGCTCCACATACATTCAGTGTAGCCAGACGGGCTTTCGCAATCCACTTTTGCCCTCCGGGAGACTAAACGTGACGGTGGCCAACCTCATCGCCGGTTTTCCTCCCGGAGATTCTTCGCACCGCTGCCCCATTAAAGGGCCGCGGGAACTGTGGTATTTTTACGCCGCTACCACACGGCGAGGAGCCAAGTCTGTTCTTTCGGCTTTGTCGCTTGTTTAGCACCACCACACGTGTAGGGTGGGCCTAGGATTAGGTGGTCGAAGCCTATGGACGCGAGTGACTCATCCCCTTCATAACTTCATAATTTAGGAATAATCGTGTTATTTTAATTTTAACTGAATAAAGCCTACGTTTTTTATTCGCAGAATTAAAGACTACAAGCAAATTTTCACAAAATGCGTTACCCGCGAAACTTGAGACACACTCTAAGTACCCGGGTAACAAGAGATTTAGGGCTTCAACGACCAATATTTACCCAGTCTACGGCCCGAAATATGAGATAATGTATTTGGATTGCGATATCGGCGAATTCGGATAATATTTACGCGTTTACTCTCGTCTTGATGGGAGAACGTTAATTTGATTCGATTTTGTGATAAAAATTTGATTTAGTTTGATATGAAATTCGATTTGTGTTCAAAATTTTATGATACCTGATGTCCAGTCATATTTTTAGGGATGGTCATAACGACAGCGTCAACTATAGACGGAATTTTTTTGAAATTTAGTCTTGCGTAGTTGTATTGTAATACTTTTATGTTTGAATGCCTCGTTGGTCCAGTGATCGTAATTGCGATTACCGACCATCAGGTCCCGGGTTCGAATCCCAGGTCGGGCCAAAATTAGGTCTGGAGGAGATTAGAATCAATATCTAGTCTGAATTTACATTTTCATCATTTTAAATATTATAATTTTATATCATAATTTTTATTCAATATAGAATACGAGTAATAATACTTTTTTAAAAGTCACTTATGCTTTTATTACTGGTGCAAAAAGAACCTCTGTCCTGTGAAGAACCAGCGGGAAACCCAGCGAGACTTTATAAGTCCATAGATGTGGCCCATCGACTTCTTTATTATCGGTTGAGATCTAAAATGCAGATGGGTTGTCGTCACTGAGAACTATGATGGGATATCTCGTTAGTCTGTCGAGAATGTCCTATAGGTTTCTGTTCTTTAAACTACCCCACGTAACACAGCAGCTTAATGCTGCTGTGTTTCGTATGGTGAGTGTAGAGAACCGGAGACCATTTTACTGGAAACGAGGCATTCTATCTTAGTTCTCAGGAGTGACAACGCATCTGCATTTTGATTCTTATTTGAGGATAAATGTAGATGCCTATAGGCCACAGCATCTACTTTCCATTAGGTGAACTGTGTGCTCGTTTGTCACTCTTATGCTATCAAAAAATTAAATACTTTGCATATATTTTTAATATGATATTTATTGTATATTCTAAGTGGTATATACACACAATACATTGTGGCAGGACTCAGAATCCTTTTCAGCCTAGGAGTCCGCCTGGTTAGTTTCCTCTTACTTATATATAGATATATAGAGGTTGATAGGGTATATTTACAGGCCAAGAGGCATTCCATCTTAGTCCTCAGAGTGACAACACATCTATAGCCATATTTGTTTGAAATTGGTTGCAGGTGCTCATGGGCCGCAATAGCCACTTACCATCAAGTAGACTGTAAGTTTGTTTGTGACTCTAGTTTATTAAAAATATAAAATCGAAACAATTACTACAGTAAACTTAAAGAGTCATGGTAGCTTAGTAGACTTTAAATTTTCTTTATACTGCATTATTGTCTTTTCAGTGTCTTGGCTTTCGTCGGTTGGCAACTCTTTTAAGAATTGCATATATGTTTGCTTATTCTTAAAAGAGCATAATATAGTACAAAACATATATTTTTAGATTCTTGCGGGTCAGTGATCTGGCGTAGTTGGTATCATAGATTATATTTTTAATAATAATTAAGTCGCATAATTTCTAATAATCTTTATTAGGTTTGATTCGAATGAACTAGAAAATTTATAACTACTTTATGCCAAAGAAGAACGAAGACAGTTTTTTAAATATTAATTTACAATAAAGTTAAAGTTACAACCTATATACGTCCCACAGTTGGCACAGTCCTCCTCTCATTTCTGAGAGGGTTTTAGGGCAAGGAAATGTCCGCCGCGCTGCCCCAATGCGTGTTAGCGAACTTCACATATCTTCGAAATATATTTATTTTCTTATTTCTCAGACATGAAGGTTTTCTCACGATGATTTCCTTCACCGCCAATCACGTGGTAAATCAGCTCTTAAAATTGCAATTAACAATTTCATTGGTGCTGGCGGGATCGAACCCGGGTTGCTCGCGTACTGTGAAATTTACAGCGAGCGCTTAGCCCCTGATCTACCACGGCTCACAATCGTAAATTACAATATTTACGGTATAATTATTAGTGCGAGAAGAGAACGGTTTTGATCTAGTTTCGCCCCTAGTGCATAAGTTTTCTATCGCATCGAATTTATATCGCCGTAGATTGACTTTGTGTGACAAAATATTCCATTAACGTCCGCTAGGCGTGTTGTTCAAATTTTCATATAATATAATTAAATGATGATACAAAATGATAACATGTGCTAAGGGAACAGCTTTAAATATAAATGTTCTTGTGTGTAAAATATAGCATTACGTTTCGAGTATGATTCGCCTTCATCCCGAGATTATCATAAAATAACTTAGCAAACAACCCATCCGATATTGTAACAGATCGCTTAAATGTTTGCTCAAACCGAACAAACGCCTCGAGCTTGTAAGTGAAGCATATCTCGAAGGAAAGATGAATGAACTGACTACAGACGATTCATTTGCGGATCAATAATCGTCGATTGTCTTACGATATACCTAAAATTGTTTATAAAATTTGTCTCGCTGAACCATGATTCATAAAAAATAAGTAAAAAAAAAATGATTTACGAAATTGTTACTTTACTATCAATATTAATTTTATCTAAGAACATTTTTATGTATTTTTCACGTTTTAATAAAGTATGCTATATTATATGCGAGGTTTTTTTTAATTTCAATTACACGTTGAAACATTTAGAAATTGGTGGTGAAATACAAACTTATGTACCGATTATAATATTTACTGAAAAATTAAAATAAAATAATACTAAAGTTACAGTCTTTATACGTCCCATTTCCAGGTACAGGCCTCCTCTCATTTCTGAGAGGGTTTAGGGCAAGGAAATGTCCGCCGCGCTGCCCCAATGCGTGTCGGCGAACATAAGCTGTCTTCAAAATTTTTTTTCTTATATCTTAGACATGCAGGTTTCCTCACGATGTTTTCCTTCACCGCCGAGCACGTGGTAAATCAGCACTTAAAATTGCAATTAACAATTTCATTGGTGCCGGAGGGGATGGAACCCGGGTTGCTCACGTATTTTGAAATTTACAGAGAGCTTAGCCCCTGAGCTACCACGGCTGTAAACAGTACTAGCGTAAATGTAATTGTCGGCACACATAAAGCGGTGAATTGCCTGATTATTTTTCTACTATTAATTAGATAATCGTCAACGTTACCGTTACAATATATGAAAAGTTCACTGCTGAGCATAGGCCTTCTCCATCGAATGCCTCATAGGGGGGATATTTTACATAGTTACCATGCTTGGCAGGCTGGTTGGCAACCGCATTTTTTTATTTTTTAGTTGCTGTTAGGAAGGCACTGTTGGCTTTGTCTATCTTCCCTCTGTCGCCTCTCACGATACCCACGGGAAGATTTGGGGTAGCGGCTATTCTTACACCGGTTACTACACGGTGAATACAGTACCAGTAGAGTAGTTATCCGGCTTATTACAGCCCGTTACAAGTCCACTGCTGAATATAGTCCTCTCCCAAGGAATGTCAAAAAATATGGTCCTGAGCCACCCTGCATTAATTTATTTTCTGCATATTTTACCTGGTAAGACATGCAGGAAGTCGATGGATGCAGGTGGATCAGGACCGTGCTCCGTGGCATTCCTTAGGGGAGGTCTATTTTCAGCAGTGGCCTCGTGAAGGGCTGTAATGATGATGATGATGAATCTTTTGTAGGTAATGGTGGCGAGTTTTTGTCCGCGAAATATCTTTTTGATATTATTTTTATTTACTAAGAACTACTTGTCTGTTTGGAGTGCTTCAACAGTAGGTCACCACTACTTTTAAGCCTTTTTATGCCTCAATACATGCAGTGCATTGATTATTGGTTAGGTGGTTAAGAGAACGAGTATAATTATAGGCTTAGGTCATTCCATTTTAGTCCTAAATGACTGCGGGCGTCTATGGACTGCAGTCGCTTCTTAATATTAGTTGGAATGCAATCGCTTTTTTTACTTCAATCTCAAAAAAATATGATTATGCAAATAATAATTGTGTATATAAAATCTGTATAAAATTTCATTTCATTGGTTTCGCAGTTAAGAGCACGGTAAGCCGACAGTAATCCAGTTGTAATAGCGCAAAGATTTAAAGCAGTGTTAAATATACACGCGAGGATTTAAGCCAGAGATTCACACGCATTCGACGATGCATGCCGATTATTGTCCGTGCGTACAAAAAACGGCCTTCATATTGAACAAAACTAAGCCGCAAACCTGAGCAATTTGCTTTTGCAAACGTTATACCGTGCAATATTGCGCCTGTTTCATTTTTGTGCAAGCCGGCGCAAAATGTATATCGCACGTAGAAAATATTTGGATGCCAAATTGCTTTGTTTCGGAAGATATTAACTTTACGAATTGTTGATCAAAACGTAGCTTTAATTTTAATATTTTTTTATTTTATTTATTATTCTGAACAATACAAATTGTGTTGAATCATTTATGCAAAATACAATTAAAATGCTTAACAACCACATTTACAACTATATAAAATTACAATAAAATATAATTTACAATCAATATTAAATTAAAATTATTATAACAATTAATATAAAATTAGATTATGAAAAAATTACAATTAAGTATATAAAACTTACAATAAAAATTACAAGTCAAATCTCATCAGTATAAATAAAATAAAGTATAAAATATCACAAAATAATAATAACAATATTTGTCACAAAAAATTACGATTATTTTTAAAATGTCATCAAAATTTTAAAACATTGAAAGTTATATAATAGCATCAGCATGTAGAAATTCGTCAACACTATAATAACATTTTTCCAGTAGGAACTTTTTTAAGGTATTTTTGAAACTATTCTTGTATAACATATTTTTTAAGTCAGTAGGTAATCTATTAAATAGAAGTACTGATCGATATTTAGAAAAGTGTGTAGTCATTACCATACGAGGACGATTTTATTATGAAAGTCTTTTCTTCTAGTGTTTTCTCTTATGGTTTTGGTCTATCGTCTCATATTCGCCAATAACTTTTGCAAATTGCGTGAGTAAGACCAGTATATACAGACATGTAACAGTCAAGATCGCAAGTGTTTTGAAGTGTTCGCGACACGATTCTTGTTGTTGTATCCGGACCATGGTTCCGATTGCTCTTTTGCACAACAAAGGCTTTGTGTACATTATATTTAAAGCTCCCTCCCAAAATAAAATACTGTAACGTAATCTTGACTCCACCAATGCGTAATAAACCAATTTTAAATGTTCAAGATCAGCTTCATCCTTAAGTTTAGTACGTAACAAGCTGAGCTTATTTTACTCTCAATCTCGTCTAATTCATGTTTCCACTTTAGATTACTGTCTATCCTCACTCCTAAGATTTTGGCCACTTCTACAGACTGTACTGTTTTATCACCTAGTATATTCAGGGTTGCGTTTTTTCTGACGTTATTGCGGAATAACATAACATTTGTTTTGTTAGTGTTGATCAACAGGCCGTTGACAGTAAACCATATTCTAATGATTTCCAAAATTTGGTTTATTTTAATTTCTAGAGTCGCTGTTTCAGAGGCTGAGATAACAGCATTAGTGTCATCTGCAAAGAGGACTAGCTTTGTCGAGTCTGTCATTTTACGTACATAATGGTTTAAATCATTAATAAAAGTAATAAATAATACGGGGCCTAAAATGGAGCCTTGAGGTACACCCACTTTTACGTTAATCATTTTGGACTTCGTCACCATTTCAGACATGCTATCGTTCACTGTTTTTATTTCTACGAACATTTTTCTGTTTTGCAAGTAAGATTGAAAAGTTTCAGAGCCTGTCCGCGAACCCCATAATATTGTAATTTTTCCAAAGAAGATCGTGATGGATAGTATCGAATGCAGAGCTCAAATCGAGAAAGAGTGCAGCTACCTTCAATTTATTATTTAATTTGTAAATGACATCATTAATTTAAAACAGAACGATTATTAATAAACTTATCTTTATATATAAAAATTGACACGTAATTTTTATTGTTGTTTCGGAGTTCATCGCGGACATTGTTTGAGAGATAGGATAGTTTTATGTAAAAATATAATATGTAAAAATATTTTTAAATATAAACACAAAGAAACAACGTGTACAAGTCATGCGCCTGCCTTCGATTATTGAGAGGGTGTGCGAGTGATGCAGGACGTCACAAACATGATGTCTTAAAAAAATTCTAAGGCGTTCCGGCAGGTTTAATAATGCTGATCGTTTTGAGTCTTTAAAGAAGTCTAATAGCTACACTATCCACCTACCATTAGGTACACATAACATCGGGTGGTTCGCAGTATTAATTGTATAAAAAATAATTACAGTAAATAAATTAAAGTTATATTATGCCAAGAGTGAGGAATATAGAAAAAACTTAATTTGGAGGTGTCTCGTGTCCACTTCGTGTTAATATGCTTCAACGCGCTGATACTGATAGTGATGGTGATGACCATAAAGAGTTTTTAATTATACACTAAATACTGATTCAAGTTTATTATTTAACAAATAAATTTTAAAATTGCTCGCAATTTCTAAACAATAAAAACGTCTGCACCGTCAGAACTTTATTATTCACTCGACGTTCCTTTTTTAAAATATGAAAAAAAAAACAAATAAGTTCGTTGCGACATGCATACTCCACACCCGGCCTGAGTTTCTGGAATTTTCCGCAAGAGTGCGCTTTGGAACGCTCGTAGGTGCATCCTAGACGATGTCTGGAAATACATAATGCAAATGATGATAATTATTATGCAGACAGCAGTAATATGTGTTATTTTAACGAGTTGATTGCACTTCACCCTGGATGATAAAAATGCTTAAGATTGCAATTAGTGAAAATATACAATCAAATGAGTTTTTGAATTTATATGATGAAAACGTGCGTGGTAGAGCCATGCTGCAGCTATATTAGTAGTATAGTTGTAGCACGAATGGGTCGGCTCGACCGGGAAGGACCACGCTCTCACAGAATACCAGCGTAAAATGGCAGCTTGACACTGCTGTGTTTCGTATGGTGAGTGTAGAGAACCGGAGACCCATTTTACTGAAAAGAGGCATTCCATCTTAGTCCTCACGGGTGACGACGCATCTGCATTTTGATTCTTTATTGAGGATAAATGTAGATGTCTATGAGTCACAGCAACCACTTACCATCAGGTGGACTGTGTGCTCGTTTGTCACCCTATCCTATAAAAAAAATCCTGAAAGATTTTTATTGATTTGATTTGATTCAAAAATTAAAACTCGTGACGCTGATAAAATTACTAATACTCTCTTTAACCACTCCCAGTAAGTTGTAATTACTTGTGTGAGGAATAGTATTCGACCGGTGGCTTCAATCCCACGACTTTCCGAGTACACAGTCCGCACCTTTAACTGGCTATTGTCGCTGCTTTTCTTTAAATGAAAAATTTAAATATGGCTTCATTCTACGAGATAAAGCTCTACGTAACCGATTCTTTTCAAGGACTGCCAATTTCTTGAGATATTATTGTGACCAATAGTTGAAAACCTAAATTATAAAAGTGGTAGCATTCTCACAGATATTTTAGATAATGCAATTTTTTCCCGGTACTGATATACTTAGATTTTTGTTGTGGTGAATAATTGCAGTAGTCTTACTTCAGTAAAATGTTGTTCCCGTGTTGAAATAATTATAAATTCCTAATATTAATTATTGATAGACTTATTTGTCTTTCAGTATCCGTAGTCGATATCTTGCGACTAAAGCAGAAGGAATATTAAAGATACGAGAAGATCCATATACAAATACCATATTAATTGGTATTTGCACTTATAAATCTTTGACTCAGTAGACTAATACGCCGATAGTAATGTAGAGCTTTCTCTTCGTCAGCGGCTATGTAGTTCATCGCTTAGAAAATACATATTTATAAGCTGAACCCATTTTTCATAATCGCCTTGCTTCTTGAGTGTATTGGTCAGTGTGATACGTGATCCATTTGCATCTTAGACTTTGTTGTCAGCCGTCTGGATTTTTAGGTTTTGGTTTTTTAAATGTTTCTTCTACTTTATATTTTAAAGTAAGAAGACCATACGATTTTTATAATCGATTGTTACGAGTCCCAAGTGCGAGAGATTATAAATTTTGGGACTTTGTCGCCACAAGTTCACAAGGGAACTAGTTTACGTCATAAGATTAATGTGTAATTAAACTAGTTCCCTTTTGTCATGTCATGTCAACTACCGACTTATCTTTACTTGTCTTGTCACTTTATGCTACTCTTATGCAATGAGGTAAAGGAAAACAAATATATGAAATAAACGAAAACCATTAAAATGGGTTTTAAAAATACTTTAGCTATTCAGACCGCCAAACACTTAACTGCCTCATTGGTCTAGTGGTTGTAATAGGGTCTGTTCAAAAAAAATCAGTTATTGAGCTTTTCCATCAAGAAGTTCTAAGTAGCTGTCCGGAGTCAGGAAATTGGAGGTGTCTCATCCCCGTGCCTCGGAAAAGCACGTAAAACCGTTGGTCCTGCACCTGATCTCTCTCCGATTGTGTCGGTTTACCGTCCCATCGGACTATGAGAGTGAGGAAATAGAGAGTGCACCTGTGCTTGCACATACACTTGGGCACTATAATCCTGTCCTGCGCCGATGGCTAGTCTCCGTAGAGGCTGGCCATTGTGGCCGAAATTCGGTCTGGAGGACATTATTATTATTATTATATTCAGACCCCTAGACTATTAGGCTACACTGCCGTCAAAAAACCTCTAAAATATACATACGCCTTAGTGACTAATAGAATCACTCTATAGACTCTTCGGAAAAGTTGTTGAGTTGTGACTCACTTTTCTTATTTACCTGAATTTGCTGAAATTTTACGACACATTATTTACCATTACAGCCTATAAAAGACCACTGCTGAACATAGGCCTCCCCCATATATTGCTTGATCGCGGGATTTTGCCATAGTTGACACGCTTGGCGAGCAGGTTGTTATCAGGAAGATGCTGCTGCCCATCACCTGTTTCAATTTACCTCTGTCGCCTCTTAGGACACCCTCGGGGTGATATGGGGTAGTGGATATTCTTACACCGGCACTACACGGCCTAGACACATTATTTGTCACAGGGCAATATAATAGTATGTGCAAGAACATATGAACATACACTTGTACATTACAATACTGAAAGTGTTCTTAACTCTTAACTTATGAACGAGTAACGTTAACAAGAAAACCCCAGAAGGCATATTCATATTATGTTCGATGTTAAATTGGGACGATAGCGCCTCTCCTCCCTGATTACAACCAAAATTTGCCATATGATAAATGTTTTGAATGATAAAAGCGAGGCTTAATTCTATGTTTTATATATTACAGTAAAACTAATCTAATTTAAATTTTGGGTCTGTTTGTCTCTAGTCTACTTCGGATACTGTCCCTTGAACACTCAGTCATTTTAACTTACTCGTGTATACCGTACCGTACCGTAGGTTAAAACTATTAAGTGATTCCGTGTTATTTAGAGCACACAAGCGGCACTACAATATCTCCTATAAAGTTTATCGACTCGCCACTAAAAGGAGTAATGGACCATTCTCCTACACTGCCACCATATGGCATGTTTCGTGAGTTGAGAAATAACTCGTAAGAAATACATAACTTTTAGTACATTAAGTAAACTGATCCATCAATTCCACACATAAGTGACAGGTAATTACTAATAAACGAAACATGTTAATGTATTAATCTATTTATATATTATAATTCTTTGTACGTGTGTTTGTCACTAAACTGTGTGAGATTAAGTCGATTCGAGAATGATTTAGATTCACAATTGGACCCGGTAGGTAGCGCTGTTGTCTAGATCCAGAATCACTCGCGTGAAGCCGGGGTGGATTGCTAGTCTTTAGTTTTATACTATATAAAATTATTCTGTCCGTGTGTATGTCACTGAACTCCACCTAAACGATTGGAGCGATTTTGATGAAGATTTTTGTGTGATTAAGTTAATTCGAGAATGGTTTAGATTCAAGATTGGACACGGTAGGCGGCGCTGTTGTCAAGATCCAGAAATCACCCATTCAAAGCTGGGGCGGATTGCTAGTACATGTTATTTATAATATATATTAATTAATACTTATAATTTGTGCAAAATTTTCGTAAACGTTGATGCAGTTAAATTTTAGAAAAGTTATGTAGGTGTAGAAAAGTTATCTAATAAATTTATTACACATTTAGGAAGCAGTTCCAAACGTGATGTTTTCAAAAATCCTCCACATAATAGGAGAGACCCGTGTCCAGTACTACTGTCACGGTTTGGTGAAGGAAAAATTTCCATTTACGGAAGAAAAGCCCAACTCCTAAAATAAATGTTAATTTAAACTACTTAGTACAATATGTTTTAAAACTTTTCGCAAAGAATAAGCATAACTTGATCGATCGGTTTCAATTATTATAATATACTTTGTCTTTTCGAGCGCCTGCTGTATAGCAGCGACATTCCCTCAAGCTAAGTCTCATATTTATCATCATTAGTCCACTTCTGAGTATAGGCTTCCTAAGCAGTGTCACAAAACCGGTCCTGAGCCAGTCCAAAATATTTCTAGAGTAGATCTTATAATTTTTAATGGTTATAGTAAAATATTTTTCAACTTGTGTTGAAAAAGTGTCACTCAGTTTTATTTTTGGGAGTCACAGTATTGTGGGAAATATGAGGCAAGTGACCAGCCGCTATTCTCGAGAAAATTAATAATATATACAACAAACAGAATTTTTTTTATAATCTATTTTTATTTAAAAAGGCTTTTATCCTACAAGGATATGTCAGCCTTATCGTAACATCTCTTTTCTTGAAGGTCCCTAAGTCGTATCGGTCCGGAAAAATCGCTGGTGGTAAACAATTCCACAGAGAAGTTGTAGGAGGAAGAAAACTCCTATTAAAACGCTCAGTGGTGGACTGCCAAGCATCCAGATGGTGAGGATGGTATCGTGAATTTTGACGCGATGTGCGTTCGTGAAATTTGGCGGCTGGAATTAATCCGAACAATTCCTCAGAGCACTCCCCGTGGTAGATGCGATAGAAAATGCAAAGGGATGCAACATCCCTACACAGCGCCAGTGAATCGAGCCGATCAGAAAGAACTCGGTCGTCGACGATTCGAACCGCACGGGGCTGGATGCGGTCAAGTGGAATTAGCTGGCACTGGGTTGCCCCGACCCAGAGATGAGAACAGTATTCCATGTGAGGCCGAACTTGCGCTTTGTAAAGTTGCAAGCGATGTGCCGGCATGAAATACTGTCTCTCTCTGCTGAGCACGCCAAGCTTTTAAGGGGCCAATTTGGCCTTCCCTTCCAAGTGACTACAAAACTGCACACTATTCGATATGTCGACGCCAAGGATTCCGATGCTAGCTGAGTCAGCAAGGGGAGTGCCTTGAAACTGAGGAGATATGACGAAGGGGTTCTTTATAGCGGTAAACGCGAAAACTTGTGTTTTCTAGGGATTGAACTGGACTAGATTTAGTCGCCCCCAATCCGAGACTTCATTCAGCTAAGACTCCACTTCAGACACAAGTTTTTACCGGTACTCGGTGACGTTTTTCCGAGAAATATTGGCACGGCCGGTATATAAAGCATCACCAATGCTGTCATCTGCATAGCAATGAACGTTACCAGTTTGCAACATATCATTGATATGCAGAAGAAACAGCGTTGGTGATAGCACATAGCCTTGTGGAACACCAGCGTTGATAGGCTTGTAATCATAGCATGCACCATCTACTACGACCTTGATACTCCGATCAGCAAGGAAACTGGTGATCCAATTGCACAATTTCTCCGGAAGCATATAGGAAGGGAGCTTCGAAAGAAAATACACATAAAAAATACGGTCGAATTAAGAACCTCCCCCTTTTTTTGAAGTCGGTCAATATCTCTTAAACGGAGTCTCCTAATATCAAAAGTAATGGATTGTACAGAACTTCACATAATAAATGATTTTAAGCAAGCAGTAAGTGAAACTGCTCGGGTTTCTTTTTCTTAATCGCTATATCATCAAATTGTGTGATCATGAGCCGAATTTATTATCACTTTTTTATCAAATCAAAATAATAGACTACCAAGTGAACTAAAACCGTGTAGTGGCGTTGTAAGAATATCCACTACCCCATATCTTCCCGTGGGTGTCGTAAGAGGCGACATAGGTAAACAAATCAGGAGATGAGCCGCAGGGTCTTTCTAATAACGACTAAAAATAATAAACTGCTGTTGCCAACCCGCTTGTCAACTATGGCAAATATAGCCCATATGAGGAAATCTATGGGGTAGGCCTATGTTCAGCAGTGGACTATGGTAGGCTGTAACGGTAAGGGTTTTTATCGAATCAGATTATAAACTACCAAATGAACTACTTATACTCTAGCCTGTTTTGAAACCCGTAAACAGTATACAGCTGGACATTAATCTTTTAAATATATAAAGATTGTAGTACCAGATGACTCGTACCTTTGAAGTTGCTTGCCGGAGCCGTAATCTTATTAACCGACTTCGAGAAAAAGGAGGTTCTCAATTAGAGTGTATGTTTTGACAGTACATACCAAAACAGTATCGAGGTGCACTTGTCATACATATGTTTATATGTGGATGCTGGATAGGTATTTCTTTTTGTAGTTGACCGCAATTCCAATACTCACAATTTAATGAACTCGAAGAGTGGTATTTAGACATGATTTTAAACTAATGCAGTTTAAGTTTGATTTTTTATTTTGTTAAAATAAATTTAAAAAAAACAACGGTTAAAATGTTTTCCAAGAAAAAACCAACATATAAATCTGGGAGTGATTTTTTTGTATTTAATTAAAAAAAAAAAATTAGATTTGGTATTACAAGTTGTAGGAATATAATACCTACAATATATATCTACATATATATATACATATATACATAAACACACACACACACACACATATATATATAGTAAGGATTATAATTATAAGCCTAGGTAAAGAACAGGCAATGGGCCGGCCTCATAGCTCGAAGAACGGACAACCTGCTCCCATAAGTGGTAGGTATCGTTAAGCGAAGTGTAAGGCGTCCCCCCACTAGTCGAAGTGACGACCTGCTAAGACATGCTGGAAGTTGATAGATGCAAGTGGCAGGACAGTGTTTTATGACTTTTTGGGGAATGCTATTATCTATACTCAGCAGCTAACTTGAGAAAGGCTGTAATGATGATCATGACGATAATGATGTTATACCGAATGATAATTCAAAAACCAGGACTGCAATGATTTATTTATGTAACACATTTTACAGTCAACTGTCTTTATCCTTAATGTTATCTTTATATAAAAATCCTGAAATGTTCCGAACGGAAATAAAAATGTTGGTATTTTTATACCCTCTACGTACCTATCTCTATTACTCTTGATTCAAGCAATTTTCATCATTTCCTGATTTGCTTATTGCGTCGTAATACTAGCAAAACTAATTGTAAACCTTCGGTACTTCATAAAAGAGAATGTAATTCCATTAGCGGCCCGTGAACCGGTCTAATGCAAAACGGAAACGCCTCTCCCTTGAGACAAACTCAATTAATTCCTCTTACAACACAGGTCGCTCTCGATGAAAGCCTTTTAATTTTTAAGACATATTTGCTGGAAGAGCTTTTTCTTTTTCTTTCTTTAAATGAATAAGTTTTAATACGTCAGGGGTGATCTCATATAAATTTAACGAAAAATCTATTACTAAGGTTGGAAAAATAGGGGTGAAGTTCTTAATATAACTTTTAGACAACGTTATTACCATAAACTTGTGATATTCTTTATTCCACACAAAAAAAAATTAAACTTTTATAAAAAAGAAAAACCAACCGATTTTAAAAACCAAAAAGAATTAAAAATATGCGTAGTAGCTTCTGAAGAAGGAGCTTTGATACACAGTTTTAAATACGAGCATTTTATTCTTTTTAGGTTTTAAAGTCGATTCTTTTTTCTTTTTATTAAAAGTTAATGTGATTTGCAGCAACCATGGTCACAGGGACTGAGGTGTTAGTCATCCTTTTACATTACATTTTAATTATTAATTTTCAGAATGAGTATCTTGAAGTCATGCAGTGATAATCTTGGAATTAATTTTTTTTACTAATTACAGGATGCCACGTAGCAGGTACTAGCTAGCCATATTCTCTTTTGAGATTATGATGTTTACTTTTATTTAATGTGAAGAAATTAGTAAAGCTCTTTTCACTTTTATTATTATTTTTATTTAATTTTGGTCCGATCAACGCATAATAGGCTTACTGTATCTTGAAGTCTTGCAGTTGATACGCTTGGGTTTAGTTTTAATTTTATTAATTACGGGATCCCAAGCAGGTGGTAGTATCCAGCCTCCTTCTCTTCTTTGTTTGCCCTATATAAGAATAAACACATTTAGGATCAAGCGTGTACATGAAGTAGGCGCGGGACCCGAAGCTTGTTGTTGTGCAAAACTTGCTTGACGTGCTGAAACTCAACGGCTATCACATATCCCTTGTGCTCTCTGAAACAAAGATTTTCCCACGGTAGCTAACTGTGAAAGATGATGGTGAGATTCGCCGTGTAAATATCGGTTAGTATGAGCCTTTTTTTTTTGGGATGGAATTACAGCGGAGCTTCTGAAAGCGGGTGGAAAACCGGTACTTGAAGTCCTTCAGAAGCTCTTTAATTCCGTCCTCCATGGGGGCGCAACTCCGGAGGCGTAGAGCAGAAGTGCGGTGGTCTTGTTCTTCAAGAAAGGCGACAATGCTCTCTTGAAGAACTACATACCGATTTCCCTTCTGAGCTGCGTCTACGTGCTGTTTTCGAGAGTCATTACGAATCGTCTCCCAAGCAGACTCAACGACTTCCAGCCTCCCGAACAAGCCGGTTTCCGAAAACGTAGTACCATATATATATTATTATATATATGGTACTTGGTAATTTATATATAGCTTTAGTACCATAGACCACATACACACCTTTCGGCAAATTGTACAGAAGACAGAAGAGTACAACCTGTCACTTTGCCTTGCGTAATTGGACTATGAGAAAGCCTTTGATTCCGTTGAAATTTGGGAGGTGCTACAGTCCCTTCAGCGGTGACAAGTTGACTGTCGGTATATCGAAGTGCTGAAGTGTTTGTACAGTAGGGCTACGATGGCTATCCGAGTACATAACCAGAGTACGAAACCTATCCAACTGCAGAGAGGTGTAAGAAAGGGTGAAGTTATATACCCGAAACTCTTCACCGCTGCATTGGAAGACGTTTTCAAGCTACTGGACTGGAAAGGATACGGTATTAACATCAATGGCGAGCACATCACTCAGCTTCGATTTGCCGACGATATAGTCCTTATGGCAGAATCGCTGGAGGACCTAAGCACTATGGTTAATGACCTCAATAGTGTCTCTCAACGGATAGGTCTTAAGATGAACATGGACAAAACAAAGATCATGTTTAATGTCCATGTCACACCTATGCCGGTAGTTGTTGGGAGCACTAAGCTCGAAGTTGTTGACGAATATGTTTACCTGGGACAAATAGTCCGACTAGGTAAGTTCAACTTCGACCGAGAGGTCAATCGACGGATTCAACTCGTTTGGGCAGCGTTCGGGAAATTACGGCACATCTTCTCGTCAGGTATACCTCAAAATTTGAAAACGAGACTATACAACCAGTGCGTGTTGCCAGTAATGACCTATGGAATTGAAACGTGGTCCTTCACTGCTGGCTGGATGAGGAAGCTCAAGGTCACTCAGCGAGCTATGGAGAGGGCTATGATCTGGGTTTCTCTGCGTAAAATTAGAAATGAGGATATCCGCAGTAGAACCAGAGTATTATATTTATTATTTATTGAATTTAATTTTTTCTTATATATCTTTATTTGTATCACATAAAAATATACAATATTTATCAAAATAACAAAAAAAAACTAAAACTAAAGTTATCATACAGTCCTATTCTCCGAGGTATAGTGCCAAGAATTATGGCTGCGTTTCCTCGCTAAAACTTATTATATTACAAACTTAGACTAACAAAGAAAAAAAGACTAAGCACTACGTACATTTCAAGTGACGCAAAAACCAAACCAAAACCATGCTTAACTTATTGTAAGAACACAATGCTTTTAAATCGACCTTCAATTGTCGATTTTTTACCTACTACAGAATGCTGTATTCTACAGTCATTTATTTTATTAGGCTTTTCAAAATTACAACAATAAAAGCACTAGTGATCCACCCGGCTTCGCACGGTTGATTTCTGGATCTCGACAACAACGCCACCTACCGGGTCCAATTGTGAATCTAAGCCATTCTCTAACCAACTTAATTACACACACAAAATTTCATCAAAATCAGTCCAGTCGTTTAGGAGTTCAGTCACAGACACAAGGACAGAAGAATTATATAATATATAATATAATATACATTTATCATATATATAAACCTTCCCCTTCAATCATTATGTCTATTGATGAGAACGGAATCAAAATACGTTGCGTAGTTTAAAGATTTAAGCATACAGACGGCGGCAAGCCTGCCGGCATGAAATACTGTCTCGCTCTGCTGAGCACGCCAAGCTTTTTAAATGCCAATTTGGCCTCCTCTTCCAAGTGACCACGAAACTGCACCTCACTCGATATGTCGACACCGAGAATTCCGATACTGGCTGAGGTAACAAGGGACTGCCTTAAAACTGAGGAGATACGACAAAGGGATTCCTTTTAGCGGTAAACGTGCAAACTTGTGTCTTCTGTGAATTAATCTGGACTAGATTTAGTCGCCCTCAATCCGAGACTTTGTTCACCAAAGACTCGACTTCAGACTCAAGTTTGTTCCGGTACTCGACGACGTTTTTTTATATATGCTATGTATAGCAAATCTCTATACTATATATATGTTTCAAGCTACAACATATAAAAGCATGCGATATTGAAAGGTTTGCTATATACGTTGTACCTGTATTATGACCGTGGCACGAATAAATCAGCTTTAACAGGTAAGGAAAACTGTTATAAAATACAAATGTGAATTAGCAGCATGATGCTACTGTTTTGTATGGCGAGTAACAAAAACCGGTAACCCTTATTAACGAGGCATTCCATCTTATCGGTTAGGGGTGGCAACGCATTTGTAATTTGATACTTAATCGAGGATAGAATAGGTTCAAAGGTCACACTACCCACTTACCATCAGGGGAAGGCCCGTCACACACGAATACTTTTGCATCGAGTACACGGCGTGCACCGCAAAGACACGCGAGCCCAATATCGAACCAAGTTAGCCGTCAAAGTCGAGGTCCACCACCCCTGCTCGGATGGCGGTTAGATAATTAATTTGCCTACCGATTTGCATATAGACATCCTCATCATCATCATCAGTAACATCATCTCCATCATTATTATCTGTAACATCATCATCATCATCCACAGTCAGCTCAGGAAGCGAGCCCAGAGTCCGATGAAACTGTGAAACTCTCGTTGGTCCTTAATGGTATTTTCGGACTAATAAACTGCTATTTACTAGAACCTCGTTCAATAAAAATACAGCACGTTGTAGATATTAGGCATTTGAAGAAGAAGTTGTGAGTTAGGAAGCTCACTCCTTAGGTGGTAGAATCCTAATTTTTGCCTAGAAGTCTTGGTAGGTGCCACTATATTAATTATATGTTTTACCTATTATGTGCCAGTGCTTGACTGCTATACTACCTATTAGTATATGGTGATGTAGCCGAGATCATATAGCGTACTGGCTTAACTTTGCAAAAGGCTTTACTCTTACAAGTAACTTGAAAACGTATTGCGATCGGATGGAAAGTCAGACGATACTAAATAATTTCACTACCTTACTGTACGCATTACAAAGGACGAAGTAAGCCCGTTATATAGTATGTTAACAACAAAGGAGTGAAGAGTCGCCGACTGTCTAAGGCTAGTGATACACGGAGCGATATCTACCCGTAATCGGAGCGGTAGTGTTACTGCGATACGCTTAGGAAGTAATTGATATTGAGTTATATGCATGCTGCGAGGAACTTTGATGTCGCTTAGTAATTTTAAAATTCGTGGATTATTTGAAATTTTCGCCTACCAACCGACGAAAATTTTAGTCATTTAAAAAAATTACCTTTGGGACATTTTGTACTCTACTGTATTTCTAATTAGTAAATTTATTATGATTTTGGTGTAAATTATTTTGGCCTTAAGTTAGTTTTTCCCGAACTTACGAAAAAATAACAATTTATTTTGCTAACTCTGCCTGCCTAATTTTTTTTGCAGCTTCTTACCTTTTCCTCTGTCCTTAATATTAGTTAATTGTCATTTAGATATTTTTCGCAGGTCTGATTAACAAAAATATGTCGTTTAGTGACATTTTTCCTTCCTGTCATTTTGTCGTTTAGATAAATGTGAACCGTTTTCAAATATTTTTATAAGACAGAATTTACTTATAATAGGTAACGAAAGGTTAAAACAGGTTATGCTATTAGGATAAACAGTTATATATAATTTTTTTTCAAAATGCCACTTTGTAATTTTTTCCTTTCCATCGTCGATATGTAGGATTATTTACCGCTGCGGGAGTGGTTCAATGTAGCTTCGTGAGTTCTTAGCCTTGATGTCCAATAATTGTTGACCTATTTTTCTGCCAAATAGAAATGCATTAATTTCACTTTTACGTTCCGTTTTAAATAATATGTATAGCCTGTAAGCAATTAAAGGCTGTGGGCATTTCATTCTAATTTTAATTTCTTCCCCCAAATGTTTTTTTTTTTAAATCTTAGACAACTTAATTAAAACAAGTTACTTATATTTATATTATACCCAATAATATTACATTAGCATTAAGTCCGCTTTTTGACCCTATACAACTGTATGGTTTAATAATATATATAAATATTATATAATAATACAAAAATATTAATATTTAATGTAATTTACCGCAGTGATAGAGGAGAGTGCTATGTGGATACTGTGGGCTGTGGCTTATAGACACCTACTTCTATCCTTAATAAATAATCAAAATGTAGATCCATTGACACTCCTGAGGACTAACATGAAATGTCTCGTTCCCAGTAAAAGGGGTATCCGATTCTCCACACTCACTATACGAAACAAAGCAGCACGCTGTTATTTTGTGAGAACGTGGTCCTTCCCTGGTCATGCCTACCCATTCATGTTGCATCTATAAAATAGATGCAGTGTGGTTCTTCAAGTTAAATGATTACGTTAAATGCTTACGATTAGAAATAACGTTATTAAGAAAGTTTATAAATAATATTCTTGTCACATAAAAAGTTAGTATCATTAGGGTTAGGGCGGAGTGCGCATGTCGGCGATTAACTTGTTGGTTCGCGGAGCGTATCCGAACGGACGGCAGTGCGGCGCGGTGACGCGGACGCCCGACGTGTGTCCCATCATTTTCGAAACACTTCTGAATTCGAAATTCGCACTCCGATTTTCATTTTCAAAACAGGTTTACGATTAAAGTAGAAACGGTTGTGTCGATTTTTTATTTATTATTTCCCATTTTTTCTGATTTCATAATTAAGTTTATTTTGCATTATGTTATATTATTTGAGGATTGAAAAATATTATTTTATCGTTAAAGATAATATTTAATTTTGCTATATTAGTTCTAATAAAACTAAATATATCTTATCAGTGGAAAAATTTCAATTCTTACAATATAAAAAATATTTTATTCATATTGTTTTATTTATTTATTTGTTATTATTTATTCAACATATTGTTTTTATTTAAGTTTTATGAAAATCTAGGAAAATTATTAACACTATTTATTAAATAATGATGGATACTACATGACTTAAGAAATATGAACTGTGAAAATGCACACTAAAGTGAAATTGAAATGATCGGAAAGTGAAAATTTTACACCGCGATGGCGCCTAGACGACTTCTCATTGCATGGACTATCTGGCTTGCGTTGCCATTAGCAACTGGACATCTCAATGTGCTGATCAGTCAAGCCGAGGTGAAGAAGTTATTAGGTAAGAACGGAAATATTCAATGATAAAAACTATTTTTTTATTTATGAGTAGCTATAACATTTTTAATGATCGATAGTCTTATTTACTTCCTTTAAATATATATGTTAAGTTAATATACGAGAGAAATGTAGCTATGTTTAAATAATAGTGACACATTTATTTGGAATATATTTTATAAGAAATGAAGTTTCTGACTCGTTAACATATTATCGTCTTTTTATACCGCTAATGGTTCGTAATAACACGTGTTGTGTGTTTTGTCATTTACTGGCTTTGGTATCATTCTGTTCCGATATTTATAATCGATTACAAGTAAAATTGTGCATAGGGAATGTATGTTACTATTTTATATCTTTTGAAGGTTTTGATATAAAATTAAATAAATTATAGTAGGTAAATAAAGTATGCCAAACGTTGCTTTACATATCGAGCGACGTGACAAATTTGCGACAATCTTCCAGATACCGACACTTAAATTTTATTCCGTTGATTTTTTTCGATTTGCATAGATATTTAATTTTTTATTTAAATAGACATATATTTGTCGGTTTTTATTACAGTATACTATAACTATTACTTCTATTACCAATATGATGTTAAGTTCAGCGTTTATCTATATTGTAAATGGTGAGAGGGAAACAATAAATACTTAAAATTAATTAGAAATATTTTTCAAGGAAGTAAAGAGAACAATGGATTCACTAAAATTTTAGCTCAGCCCTTGAGCTATATAGTTAACGATAATATCAAATTCGATCCCTGGTACAGTGATGAAACTGTCAACAGTATTTTTCTATTTGTTAATTTAAAAAATTTTTTTGCAATATTTTCTTTGAAGCAGTAAATAATTGCTTTAACATAAAAAATAATATGTTGAGTATTTTTACTACCCTTTTATTTATTAACCTAACCCGTACTACAGAGTTTTCTTCGTGTCGGGAAAGAGTTTAACTGATATAAATTGCACCTGGACAATACACTCAACCCAGAATAATTATTTAGGGGTCATAAAAATATTTCTTCCGTGCGGAGATGAAACTTGCGACTCATTGTGCCGCAGTCATGCACTTTATTTCTATTTGCTCCTTTACCTATAAAATTCTCATTTTCTCATGCTGGCTAATTTGAAATTCGGTATGATTTAGTATTTACTCGAAATTCCAAATGAATATTAAAGCTAGGGAATTTCTCATAAAAATCTGATGTTGGTTTGTTTTTCTTTGATAAACACTTCAATGAAGAAAAATTCGTAAAAATAAATATATTTTAATAAAATGTTACATTATTGCGATGTAACGTCATAGTTGACGTCAGAAGCAAAGCTATGTCGTTAATTTGAGTGTTTTATTTATTTCTGGATCACATCGGCCTATTCGTGGTGAAGCTGTAATAATAAATAATTTGTTGAATCAGCACACTTAAGAGGAAATTATGAATCGTTTTGTCATTGTTATCAACAAATGAAACATGTATGATCATCTGAAGCTTTTGCCACTATGATTGGACTTAGGAAGGCAACCAAACCATGTCCAAAACGCAAATTGAATCAACAGAAGCTGCTTATAACTTTATGGCAAACCTGTGACGGTTGCCACAAAAATTTATTTGGAGGTATACAGCAAGTATTGCAAATGACACTTATTCATTGTCATTTGCAAATCTCGCTATCAAACAATAAATGAAAAATAATGATATTCTATAAAAACTTAATAAGAAATGTTAAGTAGTTTTGTATATCTATGAATATTCGGCTAGTGATTTAAATTATGCTGCTGGGTTTTTGAAATTAGATTTCTCTATAAAACGTATCGAAGTTTTGTGTTCCCGGGAGAGCTAATTTTAAATTTAGTTTAAACTTTCAGTCTGTGATACCAAATTCGATAGAATGCTCAAGTAATTTGAATTTTTTATGTTACAGAATATTTTTTCAAAGTTAAGTACGTACTTTAAGTTAAGTACTTTTTCAGTCATAAATCGAGATATAACTTGCCGAATTGTAAATGAACGCTTAAATGACTTAACAACTAACTAGTTTTCTTTTTATATTAATAGCTTAAAACTAAAGGTAAGGTCTTAGGGGAAAACATTTCAGCGGGGCGGGCGTTCGGCATGCATGACAAAAACAGTTTTGTATTACAGTGTATAAAAACTTATGAAGAGGAACAGAAGATGTCCAGCGGCATCTCTATGATAAGAAATAAAAATAATAAAAACTGCGGTTGCTAACCCGTCTGCCAAACGTGGCAACTGTGGCTAATATCCCCTCTAAAAGGCAATTTATGGGGGAAGCATACTAAAACATTGAACAATAAAAGATATGTACTGGGAGATCGCAGAATTGAAGCGTGGTGGAGTGCTCAAACTTGTCGAAATTTTGTACACTTATTTGTAAAAGTTGCGCTATGTCAACAACATAAGGCATACAGAAGACTCGAAATTTCCGACGGAATTTTTGAGTATTTACAGCCAGGTGCGACAATTTATTATTGAGAAAAGAGTTAAAATGACCTAATGTGATAATTAATTATTTACATTCATAATATTTGACTTTGTACAATAATATTACTGAAATATAAGAGATTAATATTTGTCTGAAAGCTTGCCCACATCAACGATCATTCTTACTATACTACGGCTTTTCTTTAATAGATGTACCACAAATAATTGCTTATTATTTGCTTGTGATATAACGTTCAAGGGTAATATGGATAATTATGTAACTTTATAAACAAAATACATAAGGAATCTAAGATATAAAAAAAGTTAAGTAACTCTAAAGAAATACAGATATTCAGAAATACAGCTTAGCTTAACTTAAGTCAGTGCGCTTTACCATCTTCGGCTGTATCACTACTTACGTAATTAAGCACTGGCTTAAAATGATTGAAAAAATAAACCTATATTTCTTAACATTACCATTTTTAGGATCCCGTACCCAAAGGGTAACCAACGGGACCCTATTACTAAGCCTACGCTGTCCGTCCGTCTGTATGTTTGTCAGCTGTATCTCATGATGCATAATAGGTTGACAGTTGAAATTTTCACAGAATGTGTATTTCTGTTGCCGCCATAACAGCAAATAATAAAAATTAAAAGGGACTCCCCTACTAGAAACGTGTGTTACGATGGTAAGGAACTCTTCATCGTTATTATAAAGTGATTTTTTTAACTTTATTGGGGTTACTATTTCTGTTCATCCGTAAGTCTTTAGCTTGTAGATGGAATATTCACAATAAAACTAAATACTGTAAGAAAAAGGAGCCCAAATTTTTTTCTTATTCTAGCATTTGGGGTCTCATTATCATAAATATGTTTTTATTATTTTTTATCTTAAAAGTAAAGAAATGCGGGCTGTCAAAGTTGCCAATGGTAGACCTTTAGGCCGTTTTTATTAAGGGTTTTTTTCAAAAACCAAACTAGTCACGAATTTTAAATCAATCATGAGTTGAAAATGTGCGGGACTGGTAGAAAATTCCTATAGGCATTGATTCCGCCCCTTGTAACCTTTCTTATATATATAATTAATTAATAAATGTAGTTTGTAAGCGGTGTTTTCATTTACGGGTGATAAAAATTGCGTTAGCTAATTAAATATCTAGTATTAAAAATATATAATATGTATGAAACCCTGTTGAGCAAGGCCCGACTTGCACTTAGCCGGTTTTTTTACCACGTGCGTTTTACCTCGCTCGTGGCGGAGAAACAATATGGTGGAGAACCTGCATATATAAGAATTATATTTCGAGGATATAATGATGTGTAGTCCGCCAGGACGCATCAGAATAACGCGGCGGATACCCTCATATAATATGGGGTTTTGACACCATGGGATTTTGACACTATGGGGTTTTGACGGGTAGGAGTCCGGCATAACTTTTCCGCTGCTTCAGCAACCGAAGTTATCCTAGAGGATTTCACCACAATACAAAAAGCGCGGCGGGTAACTGTACTCCTTAACTCTATACGATATGACAGTGATCAAAGCCTCCTGTAATTTCGTATATATTTTATTTCGCCCGAGCTGGCTGGGCGTAGCAATAACTACATATATGGATTATTGTTGCGTATATGTGCAACATTGCTTTGCAACTTGCTTTGCTTTGGGTCTGAGAGTGACATAAGTTACTTTTTATCCCTGAAAAATACACGGTTCCTTTTTGTTTTAGTTTTATTGCACGGAATCCAAATTTTTTTATAAAATAAAAGTAGCATAAGTTACTCCTTAGCTATCTGCCAGTGTAAGTCCCGTCAAAAATGGGCTAGCCGTTTTGGAGATTAGCCGGAACAAACATACAGACAGACAAATATTTTGAAAATGATTATTTTTTGTTAAAATTACCATGTATACTTTCATATGCATTAGTAAAAAGCTGTTATTTTGACATTACAAACAGACACTTCAATTTTATTTATTTGTATAGATATAGATTTCAAATGTCACGTTTGAGTATTAACTTGGTATATTTTCTATAGGTATGTATGTATAATTAATGACATCATACATGCCAAAAATTATTAATTAGCTCCGTATTGGTTCTCCAGCTGCGGGATAAATACGCATCATCATAAGATATCACTCATAGGCACGTGGATTAGGTAAGATTAATGGTTTAATCTATACATATAATAAATCTGTAGGAAAGTCGTGCCTGTAATTTTAATATATTCTTGAAAAATAAGTCCAGGGGACTAAATAAAGGGTTTTGAAGCCAAATTAGTGGTTTTTAGAATTTTTGACTGTCTGTCTGTCTGTGTATTCGGGATTCACACAAAAACTACTTGACCGATTTACATAAAATTTTGTATGTAGGTAGTTAGTAACTCGGGGCAACTTATAGGCTACTTTTTATCTGATTACGGAACTTCAAAAAAGAAGCTTAAGTATTTTCCTTCCTTTAGATGTTAATTTTCTATTATATCTTAGTTATAGCACAGAATAAATAACAGTATAAGAAGTGATAGAAGTATATATATATATAAATATAGTTTAAAATAAAGTTATCACCTTGGTAAAATAATTTGAAACTACACCGATTTAGTTATCGTAACAGCGCCATCTATCATCAAATGGAAAAGTTGTATATTTTGCCTTCTAATAATTAATAATTTCTGTACATCAGTTGGCCACGTCCCACAAGCAAACATACCATCTCATCAAATACAATCCTTTAAAAATACAAGTACACTAAATACTATGTTTTTATGTCCTGTTAAACCGGAAGAAATTAGTAACATTATCAATAAACTAAAAATTAAAAATAGTTATGGAATAGATGAATTACCACCGAAATTAATAAAAAATGTGTTGATTCATTAACTTCGCCATTTAGTTTTTTAGTCAACCAATCTTTTACGGAAGGAACGTTCCCAGATATATTAAAAACTGCTATAGTAAAACCTATACATAAAAAGATACAAAAACAGACACTACAAATTATAGACCAATTGCAATGTTACTTACATCTTCGAAAATCTTCAAAAAGGCAATGTCAAATAGAGTTTACGCATTCTGTGAAAAATTTAAACTATTTGATATTTCACAAAATGGTTTTAGGAAGAAACGGTCAACTAAACTTGCAGTATACTAATATATACAAAAAGTACTTGATATTCTAAATGAAAAGAAATACGCCGTAGGTATATTTTTAGATATGTCCAAAGTCTATGATAGAGTACAATACCCAATACTATTACAGAAGTTATATGACATCGGTATACGTGATACGGCATAAAAATGGTTTAAATCTTATCTAGAAAACCGAAAACAATATGTAGAGATAGTGCATTATAACCATGACACTGGCGAAATCTGCAACGTTACATCTGAAGCAATCCACACTACTTGCTCCATCCCTCAAGGCGGCGTTTTGGGATGTTTGCTATTTATAATTTACATAAACGAACTACCTAGGGCATTGAGTGAAACCTCTGTTATATTTGCAACTGACATCTCTATTCTTACTTCTCATACAAAAGACCAGAATTTAAATAATAAATTGAATCATGTATTGAACCAGGTCACAAATTGGCTGACACATCACAACCTAGAGATCAATTTTAATAAAACCAAAATTATGCAATTCCGACCAGTTCAAAAATCACCTCTAAGTATCGCTTTTAATTATAATAATGCACCTATAGGAACTGTTGACAACTTCAACTCGCTAGGCCTGGAAATTGGCTGCCATATAAACTGGAAAGCCCATATAAATAAAGTAAAAAGTAGGCTATCCAGGTTCACATACGCATTACGTGAAATAAAGAAAACCACAGATGTCCCCAGCGCCCTATCGGCATATTACGCATACACATCTTCGTGGCTATCATACGGTGTCATATTGTGGGGAAATAGTACTGGGGCGCAGCAATTATTTATAATCCAAAAGAAATTTATAAGAATTTTGGCAAATATAAAAATTCCAGAAAGTTGTAGGCCCCACTTTAAAAAGCTTAAAATTTTGACTTGGACATCTATTTATGTATATTTGGGAAACATGCAAATTTGTAAAAAAATACCCAGAACTAGTTACCAAATTAAGCGAAACTAATTACAAATACTTAATTAGACCTAATAAAAACAGGCTAATATTGCTGAAATCTACACTCGCATTACATAGCTCTAGTCCCTACTGTATGACAGTAAATTTTTTTAATAACCTTCCATATTACGTAAAAATTCTAACGCATACTACATTATTTCATCAAATTTAAAATTATATTTAAATGAAAAATGTTTCTATAATAATTTAAATGAATATTTTGATACAAATGTTATTTAATTTGTGTAGACAATTTCGGCCTGCCTATTTTATTTAATTATTCTTCAATAATTATTGTTTTATTTAATTTAATATATAATTTTATTCTATATAATTTTCTTTTTTAATTATTGTTATTATTATTGTTCTTTGTTTACTTGAAATTGTGATTATTAATTGAATTGAATTTATAGAATATTCAATAATTTATCTAATATTGTATACCTAATTTAAAAACGTAACTTAATAACGTAAATCTAATAATGTAATTTAATAATAATGTTCAACAATGTAATTTAATTTTTTATAATTGCTACGCCCAAACCGGGTTCAAATGCGAACTATTTTTAAAACATCACATCTATTGTTACCATTTGATTGCAATAAAGATTATGATTATGATTATCGCTGATATTACTAGATAGTATAGTTTTGGCTTTCATTATTTCATCTAATAATAGCGCCATCTACTTACTTCTAAGTAAACTAAAATTGTAAGTCACTGATAAAATTAAATAATAGAATGCTACTGAATATACGATGTAAATAATTGAAAATTCGTTCGTGGCATCGTTGGATGTGTAATTACTAGGTAGATGTGGTCAACAATCATGCAAAAGCTTAGTTTCAGTTTTTATGAATTGTATTTAAACAAATACGAGGCCCGTGTAGCTTGCCGTGAGATTTCATCATGGCATGGGAGCAAAATGTGTACGATTCCCTCGAGGATGAATCAATTATAGAAAATTTTATGTGCTGACTTAACATGTGTCCGTTAAATGGTGAAGAATAACTTCGTGGGGAATAATATATGAAATGAAGGTAATGAAGAGCCCTGTGCACAGTAGTGAGACGTATATTAGCTGCTACTTTACTTTTTTACCTTTAATGAGACTTATAAATCAGTTTGTAATTTAAGATAGCTTTCATATTTTCAGACATATTAAGATATTAGTATATGTAAATGAACAGGCTCCTGTGGAAAATACTTTAATTAAAGAGAGCAGATTTTACTTAAACAAAAGTTCATTTTATTTTACTTGTCAAAGGCGGTAATCAAACTGATTAAAGCTTAAATTTCATGGTACGTAAGCATTATTATATATTTTAGCATATATTTTAATTGCAAATTGAAGTGTCGATTTACCACGTTCTCAGCGGTGAAGGAAAACCTGCATATCTGAGAAGTTTCCCAGTTGAGGTTATCCCGCATTGGAATCAGCGCAGCGAACACTTTTTTAGCCAAAAACTCTCTGCGGTCTGTGCCCAGTAGTAACATGTATGTAAGCTGCTACTTTTTTGCTTTTCATGGGGCAATATATGCAGTTTTTATTTCATTTATATTTTCGGGTATGTTACTTTTTTGTTTTCACTCTACCGTAAATATTAAGGGTTGCAAAGATGAGTAGAACTCATTATCGTCAGCCTATCAAAAGTCCACTGAAATAAATATAGGCCTTCCCCATAAATTGTCAAGTGGCTGGATATTTGCTATAGTTCTTATTTCAAAACTAATTTTATGGATTTTATCGCGTTTAATTTTAACCTTTTTTTATTCCCGATGTTTTGGGCACTTTATAGCACCCATGGTCACGGGAGGACTGAGGTGTTTGACGACCTGATATCATAGTTTGAATAGAATAGAATAAGAATAGAATAGAATAGAATAAATGCAGTAGTATGCTTGGGTTTGAAATTAATTTTATTAAAAATGGGGTCCTTAGCAGATGGTAGCACTCAGCCATCTTCCCTATTAAAATTAGGATGTTTTTTAATTTCAATAGCCTCGCGAATCATCATTGGTAGGAATCAGTGTTCTATTGCAAGGGTTGCGACGATACTAAACATGTTGACATACTTTAGACTTCCCGGAGCGTCGGTGCTTTACATCAACGATATGTTCTTTTACGCGGGTTTTTATGGAACTTTCATCCAAAGATGCGTAACAAATCCCACGTAAAAAAAGTTAAATTTTGATTCCAAGACAATTTACCTTTCTTATGGATACATCGGAAGACACGCCCGATATAAAAAATAGTAGGTGTTTCTAGACATATATATTCAAGTGTTCCTGTAACATATTATATCTATCCCAAAGACAAACCATCTACGTCTAATAGTCTTTAAGAATTCAAAAAAAATCTTTGACAGACAGAGACACAGACACCGAGGTGACTCTCAAAGTGATCGAATTTTGCTAAATTTGGCACAGAACAACATTTAATGATGTTCCTAAATTCAAGCTCATGCCAGCGAAGCTGCGGGTAAAAAGCTAGTCATCAATAAAGCGTTAACGTTAATTAGAGATGGAATGATATCGACATCTGGAAAAAATTGGCCGAATTCGATTTGCCAACATAGAAGCAAATGGGATCTTGTGAGGGATTTTAAATATAACGCCGAGAATTAAGCGTAAATTAAATAGCGCCACAATTGCTTCTGCAGTGCATATAAATACTATTTTTTTCTCGCCATATGTTGTATGGGCAAAATATAGGTGCTGAAATTAAATAATTAACAGTTCTGCTGATAGTATTGGTGTACTAAGACAACGGCAATAGGCTGCGCATAACAGAACTGGGAAGAAAAACGTATGTATAAGGACATTATTTCGACTGGATTAGCTACGGACAGGAGTGTGGTTTGATTCCCCGCTTTCCAATTATTAAAAAAAAACTATTTGAAAGGCTGCAATTCCCGCTAGAGTTAGCAATTTCTATAACTATTAATAATAACGAGGGTCAGACTTTAGAAGTGACAGGCTGTTGGGCATTCTGAGCACACCATGATTTTCGCATGGTACCCTGTATGTTGGCTATTCGTAAGTATCGAGCGCCCAAAACTTTTTAAACACACACCTTTATTACCTGACAGACAGATAATATATAATAAAGGTGTGTGTAATATAGGTGATCATGGATACTGCGGACGAAGCCGCGAGAAAAAGCTCGTTGCAAGACGTTTCATCTATGAGTATATCTTTGTATTATCATATTCTTGCTTGTAGAGTTTATTTTTAGTTAAAAGCTCTGTATAAATAATCTGAGATATTTATTGAGAACCATCTAGAAATTTTTGGGAAAAAATCCTACTTGGTTCTTAATACATATTATCTTGCGTGGTTAAAAACTTTTGATAATAATTGAAATTTGTCACTTTGGGTACCAGTTGTTTTAAATATTAAGTCTCAGTTACAAACAAATAAATGTATGCATTCATTCATTCATTCATTCTTTGTTGTTTGATAAAAATTAGTTAGTTCTATGGCAATTTTACCTTTAAATTTATATATTAGACCCGTTACTAAAATACTGATGACTATAATAGATTTATATTGTTACCTTAGCTGCTCGTAAAAGTACGTAAATGTTTAACCGGAGCATCGATCCGCTTGATTTACGACTGTGTCCCCTTGGATTTTTTATTTACAAATAGTTTACCCGCAGTTTTTGTACGTGGATAAATTTAGTGGTTTTTTGTAATGCGGGTGTTTGTGTGATGGTGCATCCGAACGGTTCTTACATTAAATTTTACAGTATGTGCAACATATTTATTGTTATTGTTTGGTTTTCGGGTTTTCCGGTTTTGTTTTCTCCTTCCGTTATAATCCAATGTAGAAATCGCAGACTTTATCAAAATATACTAAAATATTTTATATTTTATTACCACTAACAGTCGGGTAATAATCCACTGCGGCCATCCATCACCTAAAGTCAGAATTATCACCAGAAACCTAGTACCTTGGCGATGCTTCCTGTACTGAGCCGAACTTGGCAATTTATTTGATTGTTTGAGATTTCTCTTTCCGATATCTATCTAAAACCACTTAAATCTCATAAACTTAAGAATTAATTTGTTTAGACACAAAAAAGTCAAAATCATCCATTGTTAATTCTTCATCAAGAACCTATTATTTTATTTTTCAATAAACGTTAATAATTATTAAAAACAAATAATCCGATTTTACGAATGTAGTGATGGCACAGACCTTCTCTTATTTCTGGCAGGGAAAAGTTCACCAAGCTGTCCAATTCTTGCTCATTGGCGGGCTTCCAATGACTTCCAAATATTTTTTTATGAAATAATTCTATCTTGACAGTATAAAGATGTTTTATTTACGAGATCCTCATTATCTTTGACACTATCAAAACATGTCCAATACAAAGAGACTTACGTCTCTGCAACATTGAAGTCATCCCCTGTTTCCGAAGATCAAAAAATGTAATTATCTACCCCCGATCTACCCTCAACCATTTATATTTGTTCTACAAATTCGACGTATTTCGTATACGCAATTGGACGCGTTTCCACTGTATCCTTTGATATGGCTTGGGCTTACAGATGCAATGACACTTTATAGATCAGGGTTTTATTTCATTCCTCTTTTAAGAGTAACATTGTATACACAAAAACCAGAAAGATTGTTTGATCTTTAAAAAAAACGAAATTACCATTTATTAATAGTCAATCAACCACCAGGTCAATAAAAGTGTGCGTGGCATTTTAAATGTTCATTTGTAAGGGAGCATCGCGGTCTAGGATAACTAAAAAAATAGTACCGCATTATCCTTATTACTCTAAAGCGTAAGCCGAAAGTTTGAACAGCCCGGTAACGCAGGAGAAAGGCGTTTTTGGCTTTGGCGTTTAGACGGTTATGTAGGTATCTTTTTCTATTTTCTGTGATGTTAATGCTGTTGTGTGGCTTTTACAGCATCATAGGACTCAGAGCTCATGCCTGAAAGACCTGAAAATCCTAAAAGGATTTACTAATGATGATAATGATGATGAGGACTGACCCGACTCGTGTCAGAACGTCAAATTTCCAGTACGATGTTCAACTAAGATACTGAAATAATTTTTTATTAATTATTTTATTTAAAATAGTCTATTAATTTTAATTATTAGTTATATAAGCCACCTGTTACTAATTTTTCACCACGCCATGGATTGGCTGGTAGAGCATGCTAACTGGTATTAAGTCCGCCCTTTGTAACCTTTATGGTGAAAACAATAAAGTTTTTAAATAAATAAATAATTAAAATATTTAACCAATCCAAGAAGGAGTGAACGGTTTTGTATTCCGCGCGGAACATCTATTTGTATGATATAAAAAAAAAATTGCCGGGAGTTTGTCCAACTGCAATTCATGTATGTATGTAAGATGCCTGCAAAATGTGCATGGATAGAATAATGTTTTTAAATTAAACTGAAATAAAAATAAGTAGGTGCAATTCTTAATATTTTTGAATTCATGTTATTTGCTTAAAAAATTTTTTTCGATTTATGGGGGCGGATGGCATAGGACTGCTTGACCGCGCAGTTTTATAGTAAATTGTCTAAGAACAAGCAAGAAATAGCCAATGTCCCTGGGCTGCAGTAGCCAGCACTTAACATCAGGTGAACTGTAAGTTTGTTTGTTGTTTTAATTTTCTAAAAATACTAGCAAAATTTTCTCGAAATATTAATATTGATTTCTTAGACATGCAGGTATCCCCACAAGGCTTTCCTTACTGAGAGCTTGGTGAGCAGAGCCTAAAATTCCAATTGCTAATGCTACCGACGTGACATCTATTTATCTGAGCACCGACCTTCTCTCATTTTCTTCGAAATATTTTTACTTCTCAGATGTGCAGATCCTCACGATGTTTTCCAATACCGCCGAGCATGTAAATCAGCACCTAAATTGCAATTAAATATTTCATTGATCGGCTCGAATCAAACTCGGGCTGCTCGCGTACTGTGAAATATATCGCGAGCGCATAGCCCCAGTGCTAGCTTAGCTTTTAAAATTAAAGAATCAATTTCAAAATTAAAATTTAAGATCCCCAAACTCTGAGCTACCAAAAATACTATAAAGTTAAACTTTAAGCGAAAACTATCTTACGGTTATTATTTAAATAGAAGTAGGCATATAAGAAATTGAAAAAGCGACACGTCGAGTAACTTTGTAACGTGAGACAATGGATACTATCTAAAGCGTAACTCAAGTAGTTTATTACTTTAGGGAGCATACGACGTATGACCAAATGCGAATTGGGATCTTATTTAAGATAAAGGAGCTTGCTATCGCAAATTGCATATGAATGTTGGTTTCATCATAAACCAACCAGCAGCAATTGTTATAAAATACAAAAAAATAGTAGCATAACGCTGCTGTGTTTCGTATGGTAAGTGTAGAGCCGACTTTCTTTAGTAGTAACGAGGCATTCCGTCTTAGTTCTTAGAATTGACAACGAATCTGCATTTTGGGTCCTTATTGAGGATATCGACAGGTGTTTATGGGCTAGCATACATTTTAAATTAGGGGATTGTGTGCTTGCTCGGTACTCTTACTTCAATTTAAAAAAAACTATTACTCTACTCTATAACTGTATAATTAAATACACAATACTGTATAATTAAATAGATGTATGTCACTATTATATTTCACGTCGTTTTGTATACGCTACAGAGATATTATTCCTTAAATGTATCATTATTTAAGTTGTTACGATTCTACGGTTTAACGTTTTGCAGCAAGAGAATTTACTATAAATTATATTTTTATCATTTATATAATGGAAATTAATTTAAATTAATAAAAAGTAAAAACAAATACTCTTATGTCCATTACAAAGAGTTGGTTGATATTTTGTGTATGTAATTATCGAGTATTCTTAGGTATTTTGTCATGGAAAAGCATGTGTATGTCAATACAAATATCACCCGGATTTATTTTAGTAACGAAATGAACTTAATTAATTCGTTATTTTCTTCAATTTAATACTACCACAAAATATAAAGAGCCGTGGTAGCTCAGATGGTTAGCCCTCGCTATAAGTTTCAAAGCGACCAAGCGACAAGTACGCGAGCAACCCGGGTTTGATCCCCGCCCGCACCAATGAAATTGTTAATTGCAATTTTAAGTGCTGAATTACCACGTACTCGGCGGTGAAGGAAAACATCGTGAGGAAACCTGCACGTCTGAGAAATCAAAAAAAAATATTTCGAAGACATGTGAAGTTCGCCAACATGCATTGGGGCAGCGCGGCGGACATTTCCTTGCCCTAAAACCCTCTCAGAAATGAGAGGAGGCCTGTGCCCAGCAGTGGAACGTATATAGGCTGTAACTTTACTTTTTTTTTTACAAAACATAAATCATTGTAACGACAAATGACAATAGCGTGTGTCAAAAATAATAGAGAAAGTGACATCTGTCGAAAGGGGAATTAATGACAGTTCAAACATCAATTTAGACGGTGTCTTATCGCCTCGCGCCACTCTAGCGAGGGGTGGCAACTACTTGCAACATAATGCCTGCATACGGCACACGAGATAATTGTAAGCTTTTATTTTAAAGTGACACATACTAAAATAAACAGCTATTTGATACATTCGTATAATATGAAGCTAATAGTACCTAGTATAAAGTTATAACGTGCCAAAAACTATAGCAAGTTCATCCGTCATTTTAATGATAAGAGGGCTCTTCATTTAAGACTTAAGAACAAAATATTTTGCGGTCGGGAAAAGAAAATAAACAACACAGAAATGACTCCCTCCTCCCTACAGCTAATTTATACGTTATTAAAGCTTTTCGGAACTATTTAAGATTTTTTGTACTAAAAGTAATTTTTGCGATTCAATAGTGGTGTTGGTGATGATCTCATAGCCGATTAAGATCAATTTCAAAATACTATACAGGGTTACTTTGCAAAACCGGCTAAATTTGCAGAGAAGGTTCAGAATAAGTAATATAGGCAAATTGTGAAGAAAAATTAATTAAAAAATCTCAAACATTCTGTCTTTTTATTTTTTAAATTCGAAATGCGTGGTAATGCATTATTTTAACTGATTTCACTGCGCATGCACACATTCGTAAGGGTCGATCGATAGGAAAAAACATTGTTGCCCATAAATCACATTCAATTTGGGATAATTTCAAATAAATGTAGAAGCCTTATAATTTACTCGTATTTTCAAAAACCTCAATAACGGTATATTATTATTTATATATTTGAACTTAAGTTTAAAATTTGGCTACTCTTTGAAAAAATAACCCTGTTGGAGACGTGCAAGCTTCTCCATCTTTGTGTTTAGTTCTTCACAGTACACATGTACAGTAATGCTCATCCCGTTTGGTAAGAAGCTGTGATGAATCACACCGGCGTTAGACCACCTAACAGTGACTATCACTGTTATAGGGGTAAGTATTCGTTTAGGGCATTATTTAGGTGTTGATTCAGGATTCAACCAACTTGCTGAGCGCTTGCGATTGTCAAACAGAATCTATTTTTCGTCGCAGGTAACATTGCGGTTCAAAATTCCTCCGTTTGTGTGCCTGATGAGCAGTGCAAGGCACGTCTCAACGCGTACTTCCCGCTGGCGATCTTTGAGTTCGTGGGGCATCCAAGCTTTTTTACCTTGCCAATTTGACGCAAATGGACCAATATTGTTGTGACACTAACGTCGAAAGCTGCTGCTAATTCAGTCATAGATTGAGAATCATCAGCTTCCACAATCGCCATTAATTCGTCATTGTCAACCAAACCCGGACGACCACGAGGTTTAATTTTCAGGTCGAAATTTCCAGAACTGTAGCAGGCAAACCAATAACAGGAGGTGCGTTCGTTTCTAGTATTCGTTCCGTAAACGTCGTTGATGTTGCGTGCCGCTTGTGCCGCGTTGCTGCCACGGCGGTACTCATATTCCATAATTACTCGAATTTTTAACGTATCCATGATGACGGAAAAGATTCAAATGCGATGAAAACATAAGGCTAATCAATAAACAAATTACTTATTTTGAAAAAAAAAAAACATGTTTTTTAAATAAAATTTATTACAAATTAAAATTCTTAGCCAAATAAAAATTTTTGTTTGGCTAAGAATTTTGTCCTGGGAAGAACCAGCAAGAAACAAAGCGGGACTTACTTCAAAAAAATAACAACTTACAATCATATATGTTAGACAATTACCAACACAAAACACATTAGAAACAGCTTGGTAGCGCTCACCTCATTCCCAGGAGTTATAATCATCCATAAATCCTTTAATATTATAATAACCCTTTTTAGACAAATTTTGTTCAATAAAATCTGGACATGGGTCTTTCTCATTTTAGTAAGGATTTGCATAGCAGACGGACTGGTTATCGCATCGTTAGAGATATCATCGATAGAGGCCGCGAGATCTTTCTCTTCTATACTATTCCATTGGTCATCTCTTCCTTCAGACCGAATTTTGATCACGTACTTTTTATTCCCTCACTGTCCTAGTATGGGACGGTAATCCGGACACAACCGGAAAAAGATGAGGTGCAGGACCAACGGCGTAACGTGAAAAACTGCCAATGGCCGAACTTCTATTTCTGATTGTATTAACTAATTTAGACTCGACCTGGGATTCAGACCCTGGAAAGCACGATCTGCAGTCGTGCTTAGGGCCACTAGACTAATGAGACAGTAATTCACCACTTACGCCACCTACACGACGAAACTTGGTGATTGATTCTCTTACGCCGGCCCCACACGGAAAACTCGCTTGTTAAATGATCGTTTTTACTCTAATCTTTATAAATAATGTTTCAAACATCATGTAGCCGAGAGTATAAATAATATAAACCTTCAAAATTTTAATGTTAAATGATTTAATACCTTGTTGCCATAAATATCGGCAGTAGAGCAACTTAATGTCTATCCATTTGGTTAGTATTGCGTTGCTTTTTAATTGGACAGATTGTCTCATGTCATTTTTCAAACCCTTGCGGCCTCACCGTCATTCATCACGACGGATGATATAGTAGGTGTGTAGTCAATACAAATTGGTCCAGCTTCGGAGTTAGTTGACGTCTCATGTGTTAATTACATGTCTCATGTTGTTATAGATGTCCTCGTCTACGAAATCTTCCAATAATTACGCTTGATCAGTTTACGGTATAATAGTATAGAGAGTTATCAATACAGACACAAAACAGTTTTACTATAAATTTATATCATAAAAAGGAATATTCTTAAAACATATGTAGATAATATATTATATAAAATTAACAATTTATTAATCTCTATATATAAAAATCAATTGCTGTCCATTAGTCTCGCAAAAATTCGAAAATGGCTGGACTTACTTTCATGAAATATTTGTGTGTGTTTGAGTGGGTCCCTGGATGATCTAAACGATTCACAATTGGACCTGGTAGGTGGCACTGTTATCGAATTCCAGAAATCACCCGTGAGAAGCCGGGGCGGCTAGCTAGTAGTAAATAATGTTGAACTTATAAAGCCTGTTATAATATAAATCAATATATAGTAGTAAGACCCTATAATGTTATTAAAACTACTTGGAGATTAAGGACGTATGGAAATATAATATTTTTACGTGGTAGAGCCAAGCTGCAGATGTATCATAGTTACAGCACGAATACCCATTCGGCTCGATCCAAGAAAGACCATGCTCTCACAGAGTACCAGCGTGAAATATTTACAGCCAATATATGCGTCCCACAGCTGGGCACAGGCCTCCTCTCATTTCTGAGAGAATTTTAGGGCAAGGAAACGTCCGCTGCGTTGCCTCAATGCATGTTAGCGAACTTTACATGTCGTCGAAATCATTTTATTTCTTATTTCTCAGACATGCAGCGTGAAATAATAGCATAACATTGGGGTGTTTTGTATGGTGCATGTAAAGAACCGGAGGTCTTTTTTATTATTACAAGCTTTAACTTCACATGTATGTTAGTTTAGTTCAAATCATGCAACGATGGTAGATCTAGGGTTCCCGCCTTGTCGTGGCGGGCGAGCTTAGTAGCCGTAGGGTGACCAACGTCACCCGCGGTGAACTAAGAGGAACCCACATGGCTGGCCCGAGGTGTAGGGCCGGCCTGAGGTGGCAACTCCGAGTGGGCTTGGCAAGCCCACTTCGGATGTGTGTTGATGGGCTGCGGTGAGAGGGGTGCCCTCTCCCTCTACCGCTGCAACCGAGGTGGAGTCGCGGAGGAAGAGGAGTGTTGGTATGACGATGCGCCACTCGCCCTATCCTCTGCGACTCTGACGGGGCCGCACCGTTGATGCGGTGGTGGTGGGGCTGCGGGGGGAGAAGAGTTTCAGTATTGCGAGGCGCCGCTCTCCCTACCATCTGCAGACGAATCTCGGTTGGCGGCGGAGCCATAGACCGAATCCGCCGCTGGGGTCAGGAAGGTTAGTGCTTCTGAGTGCTCGTTTTGCCTGGCCCCATGGCCTTCGCGCATCGGACACGGGAGCGTCTGTTGCGCAAGTGAAGTTGGAGGCCGCGGAGGAGGGTGCACCATGTGTTCTGGTGCGCCTTATCTGAGAAGGAGATGGGTGAGGAGTAGTCCTCTGCCGAGGAGGGGCCGCCATGGGGCGGCCAGCGCTGTTTGGGCTGTGGATGTATGCGAAAGCGTTCCCGTGGCCCTGCCAATACGCGGTGAAGGTGGAACACCATGGGGTTTTAGTTGGTGCGAGTCCGACATAACCCGTCCTGGCCTCCGCGAGGCGGGTATTGGTTGGCATTTCCCATGTAAAAAAAAGGTGTCTATGGGCCACAGCATCAACTTACTATCACATAAACTGTGTGCTTGTGTGTCAGCCATTCCAAACTTTAAATGTCAATACTTCATAATTTGCATTTCCTAGGTTGAATTACTATCTATACATATAATGAATATGTAGAAAAGTCGTGTCTGTAATTCTAATATTTTCTGCAAAAACAATTCCAGGGGACTAAATAAAGGGCACTGAAGCCACATTAGTGGTTTTAAGAATTTTTGTCTGTCTGTCCGTCTCTCTGTCTGTTTGTGTATTCCCGATTCACGCATAAACTACTGGACAAATTAGTAAGGGACCCGGGGCAACTTCTAAGCTACTTTTTATCCGATTGCAGAACTTCCAAAAAAGAGGGTTAAGTATTTTCCTTCCTCAAGATGTTAATTTCCATTTTATATTATTGATTATTGATGTGTTTTTTTTTAAAATAAATAACATATTTATAAATTGAGCCTAAAATTAGTTTTAACCGTTGCGTAATAATTTGAACTGCGCCGACAATCTATGTTTCACTTTATCAAAACAGTGCCATCTAAAGTGAAATTCAAAAAGTAGTAACATTTTACCTCCAGTTACTTATAAATAAAATAAAAATAAATAACTTAGATTTATATATTAAAATAATTTAATTCATTATTTGTAAATTATAACTTTTATTTTTCAGTTCTGTCGTTATTTCATTTTAGTTGGAATTAATAAAGTTTGTAGTAACTAATTACTACTTAAATTAAATATAATCATAAAATGTGAGATGTTTCTAAGCTTAATTTCTAATTTATAAAAAGTTTTGCTTATCGATAAATAAACTGATAAAAACTGTAATTATTGCAAAACTCTCACTATCCATATAGTTTAAATAAAGAGATTTTTATATATGTATTGGCCAGAGAATTAATAATATCATAAAGTAGTTGATTATGGCACTAAATAGTGGCATTTAATTAAATTTAACATTGTTTTTGACTATATCATGATATAGCTTGACCAAATCAATGAATAGAGATCGTTTGGCGATATTAACAACTAAACACAACATTGCTATTTCTTCATATTGTTATATCGTAAAATAATTTCATTACACACCGCTAGCAGCGCTGATAGCGTATTTTTGACAGAAGCAGAATTTTTAATAGAATCTACATCACTTTATGTGCCTAATTTATGTATTATATAAATGTTAGCGGCTTTGTTATGTAATTGGGCCACCCCAGTCGAACCTCAACTTATTGTCGCTGAGTACTAGAGGGTACAGTTTTTGTTTTAATCTCATAATAGCGCCATCTACTTACTGCTAAATAAATTAATAATAAGTAACTGATGAAATTAAAGAGAATTCTATTGAATACTTATTCTTCCAGCATCAAAAATTGTCAGACTTAAAATATCCAAACCGCTGTCGGGATGATTTATCGTTATTGTCACTTTTAGAAAAATGACTAACAGAACTGTGTACACAAAACTGTGATTAAGACAGAATGTCTTTAGTTAAATATGTTGGGTGTCTATCAGCATAGCAATATTTCACTAACTTTTTTGTATCAAGGCCGATGTAAGTAATTGAAAATTAAGTGGACTGTAAGATTTTCATCTCTAAATGATGGAATAGTTTGAATGACTAATTACAAGGTAGAGGGGGTCCACAATAGTGCAAAAGCTTCTTTTAAGTTTTTATGAGTTTTATTTAAGCAAATACGAGAGCCAGCACAGGAACAAAAGTGGTCGATTCCCGCGAGGACCATTGAAACTGGTAAGGAAATTTTATTTGCTTATTTTGCTCATCGGGCTTAGTAAAGTAGTAAAGAATAACTTGGCGGCGAAACCTTGATGTCTAAGTAGTTTTAAAAAAAATCGTGGACATATGAAACTACTATTTTGCACATGGGTAATTGGCAGTCCTGTGTACGTACAGTCCGAAAACGTATTTAAGCTGCTTCTCTACTTTTTCTAATTTAATGAGACTTATAAAACAGTTTGTCATATATTAAGATAGCTTTCATATTTTCAGACATACCTATCTATTGAGATTTTTATGACAGTCCCGGTTTCATAGCTGTCATTAGTAAATGAACAGGCTCTTGCGAAAAAGTACTATAAATATCAAAGACATCAAATTTTAAACACATGTTTATTTTTATTTTAACTATGAGTAAAACTGCATTGATAGAATCTTGAAAGTTATCCGGTAATCGAGCCGATCCAAACGTAAATTTCATAGAAAGTAAGTAACCAAAATTCGATCCGCACCGACACCACTCATATTTTAATTGCAATTTGAAGTTTCGATTTAGCACGTTCTCGGTGGTGAAGGAAAATATCGCGAGAAAACTTGCATATTTGAGAAGTTAAAAAAATATCTCGGAACTCATTTTTAGGTATACTTATTTGAAGTCGGTCAACCCGCGTTGGAATCAACTCAATCGACTCTTTTTTGTCCTAAAACTCGCTGCGGCCTGTCCTCGGTAGTGGGATGTATGTAGGCTGCCACTTTTTTACTTTTAATAGGCATATCCACTGCTGATCATAGGCTTCTCCCATTGTTTATCAAATAGGCCGGATATTTGCAGTAGTATCCACGCTAGGCAAGTGGGTTGGTAACCGCACCTTTTTGTTATTACGCATTGTTATCAGGAAGATGCTGCCACCCATCTCCTGTTTCAGTTTCCCTTCTGTTGCCTCTTACAACACCCACGAGACGAAATGAGGTATTGGTTTCTTGCTAATATATTTCTACTCACGTTCATCATTTCGATTCCCCCCATAGATTACGAGATAAGTTGGATATTAGCCGTTGTTGCCACGCTTGGCAAGCGGGTTGCCAACTGCATCTTTTTATTATTTTGTATCAGAAAGACGCTGCTGCCCATCTTCTCTATATTTCTACTCCTGTTTATGATTATAGTTCCTCTCACACGTTCATCGTGAATAGAACTTTATTTATGAAATTTAAACTTTAATTGGAGTAGTATTAATGATATTTCTAAATTGAAGCCAACGCGAGCGATGCCGCGGGTAAAAAGCTAGTTACATAATATATGCCATTAATTTAAATTTTATGCAAATTCTCAAAGGTCCATAGGTGATGTGGCTAGGAATGCAATTCCGCAAGATAATTTCAATCCAGGTATTTGCTGGATTGAACCATCTAGTCCCTGCTGATCCAGGTATTTGATGGATCCAGCAGGGTGAAACTAGACCTCTGAAATCTAAATTAAAGACTTGTTTCCATGGTTTTAATTTGAAGCCAAATAAAACAAGCCTTTTGGTATATTTTAAATGGTTTATTTATTACTTTAGACATACAGAAGATGACATAAATTGCAGTGATAATTAAACATTATTTTGGAAGTAGCTTCAAAAAATTAAAGTATTAATTGTGTCATCTGCTAAACAGCTTCTGATATTGCACACAAGGTAGCCAGCAGCTGAAAAAGCCCGCTCAGCTTCCACGCTGGTTGGTACAATAGTCATAAGTGCGTTATGGGCGAACTGAAGGTGCCTTTTAATCCACCCGACTCGAAATAGTCCTCTTTATCAAAACCTCAAGGTTACTCATACTTCCAGACCTAGGTTGCTGGGCTGTTGAGCCAGGACTTTTGATACTAGTCAAAGTCAGTTCGAGTTCGTTTTCAAGTGACTGGTGCTGGCTGCCGTTTGCGTCTCGAGATTAGAGAGAGGGATGTCGTCATAAGGATCATCAGGAGTAGTGGTTACTGCATTGCTCCTGTGTACTCTAACTCTAGCCTTTCTACTATATTTTTGATTCTTGCCTATTACACTCTTTGGAGGTAGATTGAATGTTTCTTCATAAATAAATTGACTTTTGTCTTCTGTACTTATGTAGATCATGAGTATAATAAAACCGCTGTCAAGTCAGTTCGCCGCTCTGAGATCCGTTTCCTCAACGAATCAACAAGTTTTCGCTAACGGCTTATTAATATTTATCAGTTTGCTAATAATAAATCTCAAAGTAGTTTCCGCAGTAATCAAATTAGACTCACGTCTACACAAAACTTGACTGCTAATTTTACCGGCTGTAATATTCGTTCTAGATCCATTAGCACATCATATTCCTGTTCAGTGAAAACGTAGTCATGATTTGCACCAAGACCTAAGTCAATCAGGGTTTTCGATACGCACGATCTTATTTTGTTGAATATTGTTATCATTTCGCACAGGCTTGACCACCTTGTTTGACAATCCAACAATAAAGCAATATTTTTCCTATGTCTTTTGTCATTTACTGCAGCAGATCGTTTTAGTAGGTGAATTTTAAATAGTTTTACTACTTTTCGTACCTTTTAACAACTTCTGCATATTCCACAGTCAGGTTTATTTCACTTGTAGGTGTAGGAAAAGACAAATCAAAAATGTCATTTTCGTCATTTTCCAAGTCATTGTTACAATTCTCATCAGCTCTTTCACTAACTGTCTCATTTCGCACTGACATTTCTTCATTTGACGCTTCGTGGCTACTACGTGAAGAAGTATTTTGTTTATAAATAACATCAAAACAGCCAATTGGATGCCATGTGCATAACAGAGTTGTTGATGGGGTTTGATGAGTTTCCAACTTTACCATGACTTTGGCACCATCTGTGATAATACAGATTACATCCTTATCCAAAGATAGCTCGTATTCTGATAATTTTTCTTTTAAAACAGTGATACATGTTTCTGCAGGTAGACTTCCGTAAATCCGCACCAGCCCTAAGTTCCAAAAAATAGATTTTTCATTAGCCAAGGCGTGAACATTAACGTTTAAATAGCGCCTATTTCTCGTTGAAGTCCATTCGTCGAATGTGAGGGTGAATCTGTGGTTGCTCTCTTTCAGCTTTAGAAGATCTCGAATAATGGTAATTTTTACAGTCGTGCCGAAATGCATAACCATTAATTTGATAGAATTAGGCGATTTTGGTAACTTATAGCCCCCGGCTTTAAAAAGGTCTCGTAAATCCGACGAGGTGCAGAAAACCCGGAATGGAAAACCATCTTTTGACACCATGCGTGATACCCTCGTTTCTATAGCACTGTTTGCACTTGGAAAATGGTCAGTGATTTTGTGCTTTGCCGAGGTTGATGGTTGAGCTTCACAATGAGTCGATGTCGAGGAACTGGACGTTGACGCAGTTGCAGAAGCTGCAGCACTTCAGCTCCCGTCTGATGCGCTTTCCTTGTCAATTTTGTGTTTTGACTTTAGATGCACATGTAAACCTTTTGTCGAACGTCCGGTCGTTTTAATTATTGATTTACACAACTTACATTTTGCGGTTTGTGAATCTTCGGCCTTCAAAAAGTACTTCCATACAGGAATAATACCACAAAAGTCTTTATACACTTTTTCCGACATTATTGTCACTCATTAAATAATACAAAACCTGGAAATTTCTCAGTTTATTCAGATTTATCTAAAGAAATCAATATTCTATGAAAAAATCACTGCGTAACGTCATAATCACCAGTTGTAACTGGCAAAATATTAAGTACACAAACAAAGGCGGGGGAATCCCCGCGCCCTCACACTGTTTCTCTGCACCACGCATCGCTTAGCTCAGTTTACGCGCCGCCGCGCGAACATTAACACGTATGGACCATGCTTCTCTGTAATCCCGCCAATCCAGCGGGATTCCGTAATATTTTCGTACGAGATTAGTCCCGCAAAATGCATGCGGGATCCAGGTATTTCGGGATCCAGGTATCCCGGTATTGCATACCCTAGGTGGCCAATAAAACTTCACGTTGAAACTATTACAAATCATTTGGTAAGAAACTACAAAATCAAAAACTACGTTGCTAACCTGACTGCCAAGCATGGCAACTACGGAGAATAGCCGTCTTGTGAGGCATTCTATTTGGAAGCCTATGTTCAGAAGTGAAATTAAATAGGCTATAGTTATGATAGTGATTAAGAAGGTGGTCAATAAACTTTCGTCTGAGCGTCTCCTGCCGACTTTGCTTCTCAATTCTGCAGAATAAAGTTGCTACAGGTATATACGCTAGTATAGAGACGCACTCGTAGTCTGTGCATTTTCGAAGTGAAGTAACGCTTATGTCATAAGATCAAAGGCACGAATCCGATTTCACATAAAGCACAGCAAAATTATTAATTCCGGCTGGCTACTTATTAATATGGACTTACTGAATACTTACTGAAGTAGGATATGACTGATGGTGTCTATAAATAGTACAGTCACGCGATGATGGTGGGAACTAAGTGATGTTCGAAGAATAAGACTGTTGTCAGCACTTCGCTACACTGTTATTAGCTGTCCACTATACGTCAAATTAAATAGCGTGTTTGTATCCAGCTACCATCCTATAATTACTGCATTTATGATTTTTCTAGGACTTAAACCATAATTAGCAAATGTTCACATTTATTTGTAAAATATCTACTTATAACAATGTGCTTTTGTAAAAAATTATATATAATAGTGTATATATATTACATTTAGATATAATAAATTAGCACTTAAAATAAGCACTTTACTATACATGTTACGTTGTAATACGCGTTACAGACTATATAAAGCATGTGCACACACAATTTTTAAACAAAAATATTTTTTGATTCCCATAATTGGTAAATAAAACCAATTTTACGGATTCTATCGCGTTTAATTAAACTTTTAATTCTCGACGTTTCGGTCGCTTTACAGAACCCATGGTCACGGGGCGAATGGGGTGTTTGACGTCCCGATGTCTTCCAGTGGTATGCTTGGGTTTGGATTTAATTTAATTAATTATTGGATATCAAGCAGATGGCCCATCCATCTTCTCTTTTGAAATTAGGATGTTTTTAATTTCAATAGCCTCGCGAATCTTTCTTAGTAGGAGTCGGTGTTCTTTTGCAAGGATTTGTGGTCTATCAAATGTAATGTAATGGCGGGTGGATCTCGAACATGTTCACAGACTGCAGACTTGTACAGACACCGGAACGTCGATGCTTCAAGTATGTTCTTTTACGCGGGCTTTTATAGACTTTTTTGTTTGTTCTATGTACGAGAGATCACATTCACAATCAAGCTTACACACTCCTGCATGAATAGATCCTAATTTTTTTTTAAAACTTAATAAACTATTTATTTTTTGTTTCTGCTTGCTTTAGAATCTTACTTTAAACCGGATTACTAGATGGCAACAACAAGTGGCGCTTAAAGTTACGTAACATTAATAATTCTCTTCCGCTAGAACCAATCGCTTGCCATGCCCTCACGTAACTCAACGATAACATTCAGAGAATCGATAAAGTTAGTGGAATGGACTAACTTTGCAGCATTTTTTAAACCTCTTTACATTTTTGTTGTTTTTATGTTAATCAACATCAATAATATAGAGCCGTGGTAGTTCAGGAGCTAAACGCTCGCTCTAAATTTCACACAACGCGAGTAACCCGGGTTCGATCCCCGCCGGTTCCAATGAATTTGTAATTGCAATTTTAAGTGCTAATTTATCAAGTACTAGACAATGAAGGAAAACACTGTAAGGAAACCTGCAGTTCCAAGAAAAAATTTCGAAATTAGGGGTAGCGCGGCGGACACTTTCGTTCATTAAGTGGTACCTACTAAAATTGTTTAAAAGATCTAATAATATTCTACCATTTTACGGATAACCATCAAGTACTACTTTTATCTTTGAATACCACTCAAATGTAAATGCATAAATATACTAGAATTACTTACATTGATATTTAGGTGACGCCGTGATTTCGCGCCTAAAACAGCAAACGGTTGCTCCTGCCGTGGCCGTGTGCGTCATTGGCGAGGCGCGGCGCGTGATCCTGTACCTGTGTGCCCCCGCGCCCCTTTCACTTGTATTTTGAATCGAACAGATTTATACTCGCTTAAATAGTACGAGTGTCCGGCGCTAGGTGCCGTCCGGCGTTACGGGACTTCCCCACACACAATTTTTAAACAAAAATATTTTTTGATTCCCATAATTGGTAAATAAAACCAATTTTACGGATTCTATCGCGTTTAATTAAACTTTTTAACTCGAAGTTTCGGTCGCTTTACAGAACCCATGGTCACGGGGCGAATGAGGTGTTTGACGTTCCGATGTCTTCCAGTAGTATGCTTGGGTTTGGATTTAATTTAATTAATTATAGGATCCCAAGCAGATGGTAGCACCCATCCATCTTCTCTTTTGAAATTAGGATGTTTTTAATTTCAATAGCCTCGCGAATCATTCTTAGCAGGAATCGGTGTTCTTTTGCAAGTATTTGTGGTCTATCAAATGTAATGTAATGGCGGGGTGGATCTTGAACATGTTCATGACACCGGAACGTCGGTGCTTCAAGTATGTTCTTTACGCAAGCTTTATAGACCTTTTGTTTGTTCTATGTACGAGAGATCACATTCACAATCAAGCTTACACACTCCTGCATGAATAGATCCTAATTTTTTTAACCTTAATAAACTATTTATTTTTGTTTCTGCTTGCTTTAGAATCTTACTTTAAACCGGATTACTAGTATTAGTACTAGTACTAGTAGATGGCAACAACAAGTGGCGCTTAAAGTTACGTAACATTAATAATTTCTTCCGCTAGAACCATTCGCTTGCCATGCCTCAAGTAACTCAACGATAACATTCAGAGAATCGATAAAGTTAGTGGAATGGACTAACTTTGCAGCATTTTTTAAACCTCTTTACATTTTTGTTGTTTTTATGTTAATCAACATCAATAATATAGAGCCGTGGTAGTTCAGGAGCTAAACGCTCGCTCTAAATTTCACACAACGCGAGTAACCCGGGTTCGATCCCCGCCGGTTCCAATGAATTTGTAATTGCAATTTTAAGTGCTAATTTATCAAGTACTAGACAATGAAGGAAAACACTGTAAGGAAACCTGCAGTTCCAAGAAAAAATATTTCGAAATTAGGGGTAGTGCGGCGGACACTTCCTTGCCCAGGAGTGGAACGTATACAGGCCGTAACTTTACTAACTTTTTTTACTTTACAACGTCAATAAAATATTACTCGAAAAATAATGTAACTACCCTTCACTTACCGACCTAATATTGTTAAATTATATTAAGCAAGGAAGTTTCATTCAAATTCATGAGTATAGGTGATTTTTTTAAAGACGTTTACATATATAAATTGCACAAGGACAAATAACCAGACCTGAAATAATTATTTTTAGGCCATACAAATACTTGTTCTGTGCGGGATTCAAATCCGCGGCCACTGCGCCATGGAGAATTTGATTAGATTTGAATTCTTCTTCTTCATCAGCCCGTGAAAGTCTGAACATGGGCCTCTCCCTTTATAACGAGGATTTTGCTTGTCACATTAGGCAGGCGGATTGACGTTAGCAGTGGCACCCTTTCGCACCTTTGACGCTGCTTCCCGTCACCGTTCTGAGTATTTAGGCTTGGCGTTAACGATATGCGTTAACGCCAAGTCTAAATACCGTTATACCGACATTTGTCCGAAGTCAGAAGATTTTTTTGTATACATCACAATTTGTATATCTCAAGAAATCCACGGGATGAAATCGGATGTATTCTCTTACGCCGATATGCTGATTACAAGTGTGTTTTTAAAGCTTCAGATTTTCAGTCTTATTGTGAGACCTTAGACAAATGTTGCATGGTCTGTTGAAAATAATAGATTTAAATAATTATTTTTATGCAGATCACAAGAATATTTCTTGAAAGTCATTTATGCAAAACCTCTGTCTTATCTTTCTTATCGTTCTTATCTTTTAAAGCATATGCTTCGGAACTAAGTTTGCTATCTATTTTAGATACACAGGGGGTCAATTGACGCGAAACTACAATGTTCCGAGAAAAATCTGTGGATTCCACAAGATTAGCTTCGCTTCATTTAAAAGCATTAAGTGATTACCTATTTCCTGCTTCATGTTGTGAATTTTATATTTTTGATAAATATCATACTGATTTATTATTGTCCTAAATAAAAAAATCATCTTCTCTGTCTCTACTTTTACAGAATTAAAAGGTGACCTTTGCCCACTTGTAGTTTTTCTCTGATTGCAACGTTACATACTATATTTTTATTAATCATAATATACGTCGCAGTACGAATAAATAACAACTCAAACTTCTCAAATTTGTTACATTTTAACTAACTTAAAACGTATTTTCACGTAACAAAAAACATAAATTACGTTAACTCATTTGATCGCAATTAAGTACTACTAAATTTTTTACTGTCTTGTTTACTACAAAGTAAAATAAGAATTTATGCAAAATAAAGCGTGAATATTTAAAAAGAATGAGCATCCCGAGCTCCCTATTCTAAACAAGCAATAACTCCATCAAGCATAAGCACTCCGGGACAACTAAAAGGAGCACTTTTCACGCGCCGTACACACGAGGTGCACGAAACGTAAACAGTTCGCGGTTCGTTTACTTTTATTCTTACGAGGTCAGCTGAGATTGTTTGGGTAATGCTCTCACTAATGTTTTCTAGTGGAGATAAAACTGTAGCCATTTCTCTAGGTTTTGTTTTCTCCACGCAATTATTACTTGTAACTAATGTAACTGAGGCAATATTAAGTTTAATTATTTTTGTTCTATTTAAAGCTGCGATAAAAGTTTTAAAATTGACATATATATATTTACGATTTACTTCTTTTCTAATGTAAATATCCCATCTTAGACCTTAATATATCTATAACTTTTTTGTTTGAGTTGGTTGCAGATGTCCATAAGTTATAGAAACCAGTTTTTATAGGATACGGGTGACAAGCGAGCACGCAGTCCACCTGATGGTTCTCTACACTCACCAAACGAAACACAGCAGCATTAAGCTGCTATTTTACGCTGGTATTCTGTGAGAGCGTAGTCCTTCCCCGGTCAAGCCGACCCATTCGTGCTACAACTGTACTATTGAGGTGTAGCATGGCTCTACCACGTATACTTGCCATCAGGTCGACTTTAAATTCATTTGTCACTTAAATTATCTACAAAGAAAATGTCTCTTATAAGGTACAATTTATACAAAATTTAAAATCACTGTTTTGTTATATTTTACTGTAATATTATAATTTTTTTATTGAAACAGTGAAAGAAAGCAGACCTTAGGAACAACGTTAACAACAGTAGCGTTGGTCGCATTAATAGATAATAGAATTAACTTATAACCAACCTGGGGAATCACTCTACTCAATCTTCAATTTGTCATGTATTGACGGCTTAAGAATATCGACCACCCCATAACATACCGTTGCTACTCGTGGTAGGTGAGTTGGCAATCGTAGTTTTATTTTTATCTGTTGTTAGGAAGAAGCTCTAACAACACCTACGGGAAGATGTGGGGTATTGGATATTCTTACACCGCCAAGCGTAGTAATTAAGGAAAATCCAATCCAAAGAGGCCAGTGTCTAACAGAGTCCTTTTATGAAGAAGAATTTCCAATTAACGTGGCATATATTACTTATTTAATCCTGTAATTCATTTAGCAGTTAATATATCTCAAATATTTAGCAAATTAACATATTTCTCAAACCGAGCAAATCTCGCTCGTCCAGGAACTACATAAAAATAGTTTGTGCAATATGTTCGGATTTAATTGCCACTATTTGTAGAAACTTATACAATAATCATTCGATTAAATTTTAGTATATATGAAGCAAAAATTTGCGAGAAACAAACATGAAGTCCCTCAATACTCAGCAAACGTGGTGAAGGGGTAAGGAATGAAGCAGCGAATGACTCTTGACTGCTCCGAAATCACCCTCTCAAAATTGAGAGCAAAGCCTTAATGACCTCAGAGCTTCACCTCAGGGCAGTATGACTTGAGAGCTTCCTCTCAGGGCAGTAAGGTTTCCTCCTCTTTTTTACATAGACAGCAATTTGTAGCCTGTATCTGTGCTTTCCATTATATGTATTAGCTTTATCTATTAGGCTGTGTGGTGGCGGCAAAAGAGAATTCGACTGTGGAAAATGACCGAAAATCTTATTGCTACTAAAAGATGATGTGAAATACCTAGATCGGCGACGAGCAGCAATGTCAAAAATGCGAGACGTCTGCAAAATAAAAAGAAGCAAAAATTAAGGTTCATCAAACATAATAAAAGAAGTCATAACGCTGCAATATATTATTCCGTAAAAATATTTTTCTATATTTCCTTCAGAGATATCATTTACAGCCACTTGTTGTGAAATGGTTATTAAGTGTGCGTGCGGAATTCAGTTAGCCCTGAAATCATGTCATTGGACTCCCCGGAGTTAGATTATTTTGCGACCTTTTGTGAAGAAATTAACCGGAAACCCGATAGAGTATTGACATTGAGCAATATTGAGGAGATAAATTTGATTTGACGTCACATAGGAAACAGAAGGGAATGATTATTTGTAGTTAATACAATGGTATTTGTGTACAATGATTAATGTTATTATTTTGCTAAGAAAATTACCTATGTTATAGTTTTATTTTTTATAAAAACCCCTGCAATTAACTTCAAGCGAAGAAAAACACAAATACATTGTTGTACTTAAAAGTTAGCTAAATCGGACCTACTTTAACTTGTATTTCGTATATTATAAATGAAATTATAGGCCATATAAAACATAAAGTCAAAACACATTGCATGCCTTAAGCGCGAAGCGCGTAGAATGTTCTACTAGGGCCTAAATATCAAGATTCCAACGTTTTGTCGCATGAAATCGTATCTAACAATCATATTGTACATATAAATGATATTTTTAATATTTAATGTAATAAGTACATAATAAATACATAAACCCTCACGCCTGTCACCCAAAGGGATAGCCTACATTATAATGAACTTCCATTTATCATGATCCTGACACATCCGCTTCTTTTACATCTATAAACATATATACGCATAAATCATCGCATATATTCCAACTTAATGTATTTTTGAACCTTATATCTCGTTTGAACTGACTGTTTTGGATACCTGATACAATAACCATAAAATTAAATATAAATAAATCGAATAAATCTAATCACGTGTTTTCGTTGTGCGTGCTCATTCAAGCTCCGCGACAGTTAAACCGTAATATAAACTAAAGACGTCATAAATAATTCAACGCCGCCTGAAACGTTTATGGTTGATTCAACATTTAATTTATTTACCCGCAAACAATTCCATACTTAAGGCGACGCTCTAATACTGTTTTTGCTCGGTCACAAGATTTGACTAATGGTACACTTGTCGGAAACACTCCCGGTTTCCCACGGGCTCTTTGTGCAGCAACCCTGGAAGCTATTTAATGTGGCTACGTTGAAGCTTGTATTACGCCTTTGAAGTACAGCGCGACTTTAATTTTACATTTGTACGTGTATGGCCGTTGATTAGTTTTCATGAACAGAGCTTTTTATTCGAGTTTCTTTAGTTTCATAACTACATACATAAACAAGCTTTGGCTCCGGTCTCTCTTAATTACTAAAACCTTTATATGTCCCACACCACAGGACTCCTCTCACTTCTGAGATGGTTTTTAGGGCAAAGACGTGTTGACGGACTTCACATGTCTTCAAAATATTTTTTTTAAATTTCTAATTCATGCCGGTTTCTATGTTTTCATTCACCGCCGAGCACGTGGTAAATCAGCACTTAAAATTGCAATTAACAATTTCATTCGTGTCGGCGGGAATCGAATCCGGGCTGCTCGCGTAATGTGAAATTTATAGCAAGCGCTATAAATTTCACAGTACGCGAGGGGCTTGCCCCTGAGCTACCACGCCATAGCCACTTTCTTTATTAGAAAATTGAAGTGACAAACGAACTTACAGTCCACATGATGAAAAAATGGTTACTTCATTCCATGGACAGTTGCAATCGATCTGAAACAGATGCGTTGAAAAAAAAAGGATCTCCAGTTCTCTGCACTCCCATATGAAACACAACAGCATTATGTTGCTATTTTACGCTGGTATTCTGTAATAGCGAGGTCCTCCCCGGTCAAGTCGACTCATTCATGCAACAATCATAATATAACTGCAGCTTGGTTCTACAACGTGTATGTAATATGTATGATTGTGATTGTTTCTTAACTTATAAACATATTCTAAAAACAATAAAGTGATATTGCTACTCGGTGACTGATGTTATGACATTAATACAATATTATTTCCATACTATGGGCAATACTTTTAATACTTGCAACGGTTTTTTAATAGGATAAGGGTGACAAGCGAGCACAGTCCACCTGATGGTATGTGGTTGCTGTGGCCCAGAGACATCTACATCTATTCTCGTTTGCGAATCAAAATGCAGTTGCGTTGTCAGCCGTGAGGACTAAAATGGAATGCCTCTTTTCCAGTAAAAAGGGTCTCCGGTTCTCTACACTCAACTAACTCTAAAAGCTGCTATTTTACGCTGGTATTCTGTGAGAGCGTGGTCCTTCCCCGGTCGAGCCGACCTATTCGTGCTACAACCATACAATTAATATAGCTGCAGCATGACTCTACCACGTATAAATTTCGGTTATACGCACCAGGACGTTAGAAGTAAATATTCTGCCAAAATTTTTATCCCAAGTAATAAACTGAAATTAGGTACTATGTTTAAAGTTTTTTAATTACATTCTGCAGAAACGTGGGGAGACATTGGTATAAATAGATTTTTCGTCGGCAATATACAAAAATAGCATTCACACCATTTCACATCATTTCACACAAACAACTTTCCTGAAAATAAGTAGCCGCTGCGGCTTACAGACACCGTTTTTCTCTTTTACATGGGAAAATGCCTACGTATACCTGCCTCGCGAGGGCAAGGACGGGTTATGTCGGCCTTGCTTCGACTAAAATGGTGTTCCACCTTTGCCTCATATTGGCAAGGCCACGGGAACGCTTTCGCACACATCCGCGGCCCCACTCCGAGGATTACTCCTCCCCTTTGGCTTCTCAGGTAAGGTGCTTCAGAAACACAAAGCACGCTTTCCTCCGCGGCCTCAACTCCACCTGCGCAATGGACTCCCCCAAGCCCGATACGCTGTGGCCATGGGGCCAGGAAAAAACGAGCACTCGAAAGCACCCCTTTACCGACCCCAGCGGCGGATCTGGTTTATGGATCCGCCTCCAACCTACTTATATACACCTACATCTATCCTCAATTAGAAATCAAAATGTAGATGTGTTGATGATAGAATGTCTCATCACAAGTAAAATGGTTTCTGTGTTTCGTCACTTACCTCACCAAACACAGCAGCATTATGTTGCTATTATTTCGTTGATATTCTGTGCAAGTCTGGTCCTTCCAAGGTCAAGGCGACTCCTTCCTGCTGCAGCGGAGTACATAACATATCTATACGCATAATAAAGCTGTAAGTTTTGTGAGTATACAGTATACTCACATTGATTATTTTTTCCAAAATAGGTACCACTTGGTGGGATAAATCATAAGTAGTAGATATATACATAAATATTTTACTCCCTCAAGATGATTATTTTTTCTTCAGTAAATTCCTCCTCCTTCCAGCCAGTAAGCAGTCTACTGCTAAAAACTTCCGTCTTCATAGAGAGGATTTGCCGTAATCACCACGCTTGGCAGACGGTTGTTAATCGCACTACAAGACTTGTGGCTCCTTTTACTCTCTTTTCTGTAACCGGTCTCTCTATTTTATCTGGCATATACGAGATGTTTATACCTCTATATCTATAATAAGTCACAAGGTCTTCTGGTCTTATCCCTAAGTCATCTTTAACGACACCCACGGAAGGGGATGGCTCATTTATTATTTCACACATGTCGATATTTAATAGGATTTAAAACCCAGGATCTAACTGTGTAAGTATGTACTACGACAATGAGGGCTAATAATCTTCCACTCACCAGATGTCGCTAGTTGTGACTGAGGTAACGTTTTTTGTTACACAATTTTAGTTAATTGAGAAATTAGTTTTAAATAATAGTTTATCATTATCTAGAGTATAATATTAATACACAACACAATTCGTCAGTGGTTTGATTTTTAATTTTTTCACTTTATAACTCTTTTTTATTGTTCTACTTTTTTATATTTATAATTTGGTTTATTCATTTCTAATCTAATTAATATAAAATATAACTAATAATACGGAAAGAAACATTAAAGTTTACATTTTCCTAAGAAATTATCGTCCCCACTATGAAATCTGTCAAATATTTTACCTCATTGTAAAGTGGCGCCGCCCTGGTGGCAGAAAAAGTCGTGGATGCCCTCATTAAACACGTCTCCTTACGTAAGACGTAGGACTCCATTTCTGTCTTGGAGACCATCTGGGAGGGTACCACCTTCTTACATTTTTCTACCGCTAAGAAGCAGTGCAGTACTGTGCTCCGGTCTGAAGGGTATGTAATTATAATGAGAGCCATTATAATTACAGGCCGTGCATTCCATCTAAGTTCGGACGGAGGTGAGAACGCATCTCTAGCCTTCTAAGTTTGAAGTTGGCCGCAGGTGTCCATAGGCTACAGTATCCACTTACCATCAGGTAGACTGTAAGTTCGTTTGTCTCTTCAGTTTTATAAAAAAACTTTTTGTGGAAAGACGTGTGACGACAAAGACAAGAGTTTTAGACGTAAGACGTAAACAGTCTAAAACTCAGGCGCACAATTGCCAATCTATCGGTGTTGTTCAGGTACCTTTCGCTAAGTATGAGTTCCTCTTTCTAACTCCTTCAAACCCATTCATCTTTAAGCGACTTGATGTACAATTGTATTTAACCTTATGTTATTGTGCGCGCGTCAATTTCACTTTACAACGAGGGATTAGACTTCTTTGTTTGCATGAATATAAACGTTTTTCTCTTGAAAGAAAATTGTTCTCGAGTGTCAGGCTCGTACCTGTAAGCGAGTGTAGGGCGGCTCCCACTAGATGGAGTGATGACCTAATAAGAGATGCAGCAAATCGATGGATGTAGGTAACCTAGGACTAGTATTTGTGTTATTCATTGAGGGAGGCCTATGTTCAACAGTGGACTTATGATGGGCCGTAATGATGATGAGACAACAAATTAACTGAATCAGATCAAGACGTTGCAATGGTTTTTGAGAAATATTTTACTGATATTCCGATCTTAACCACTAACCATTACTTAAACAAAATGCCGAATCATTACTTAAACAAAATGTAAATGCGAGAAACAAAGAATTTTACATTTCATAAAGTATGATCAAAAGATATTGTAAAATATTTTAAAACTATATTAAGAAAACTGCAGATCTGTGGGGGATTTCCGTTAAAGTGATTGCGTCTATAATAGATACAATCAGGCCTCATCTAGCTATTATTTATAATAATAGTATCGAATCTGGTGTGTTTCCTGATTTAATGAAGCATAGTAAAGTAATATCTTTATTTAAATCTGGTAGTACATTAGACCCCGCCTATTTTAGACCTATTTCTGTACTACCAACACTAAAGAGTGAAGTAAGAAGTGATGCTCTTAAATTAATTATTTCATATTTAAGTGACAGAACGCAAAAAGTTGTCATTAACATTATGAGCTCTTCCGGGTCGATGGTACAAATGGGCGTGTCTCAAGGCTCAATTTTCGGCCCCTTTCTGTTTCTTGTATACATTAATGACTTACCTTACATAGTAGGGGATAACCATGATATAGTATTATTTGCTGATGACACTTCTTTAATTTTCAAATTAAGACGACAATTACTAAAATACAACGAAGTAAATAATGCTATATCTAAATTAGTAAATTGGTTCAATGTGAATAATTTGCATTTAAATGGCACTAAAACGAAATGTATGAAATTCATGACTCCAAATGTCAAGCAATTAAATACTAATGTAATTTTAAATGAGGAGGAACTGAGTCTTGTAGATATCATCATTTTTCTTGGAATCATACAAGAAGCGAAGCTTCAATGGAGCCCCCATATATCAAAACTAGCAAGCAGACTTAGTTCTGCCGCATATGCTGTAAAAAAGATTAGAAATCTTACCAGTGTTGAAACAGCTAGACTAGTTTACTTTAGCTATTTCCATAGCATAATGTCGTATATGGGGACACGCGGCCGACACTGAAATTATATTTGTTTTACAGAAGAGGGCCATAAGAGCAATTTATGATTTAAAGCCTAAAGGGTCGCTGCAACAAAAATTTAAGGAAATTAATATATTAACTTTGGCTTCTCAATACGTTTATGAAAATGTAATGTACGTACACAAAAATAAAAGTAGTTTACAAAAATAAGTGATATTCATTCTGTAAATACTAGGAACAGACACAAGCTAGTAGCACCAGTTACCCGACTCCACCGAGTCAGTAATTTAATCTTGGGGCGATGTATACACTTTTACAACAAAATCCCAGAAAATATACAAAATTTGACCTGCTCAAAGTTCAAAAATTTTATAAAGTTAAACTAAGTTTGTAAAAAGGATTATTATAATATTAAGGAATCTATGCATGATAATAACCCCTGGGAATGAGGTGATCGCTACCAAGCTATTTCTAATTTGTTTAGTGTTGTTAATTGTGTAACATACATGATTGTAAGCCCCGCTGGGTTTCTTGCTGGTTCTTCCCAGGACAGAGGTTTTTTTTCGAACTAGTGGTAATTAAACAAAAGAGTGACTTTCAATAAGTATTATTTATAATCTATATTGAATAAAAAGTTTCTGTTTCTGTGTCAAATGTTAGTCTGTTAATGTTTAAAAAAGTTTCATGGCCCGTATCAGATGTAATACAAAACAATAAGAAAATAATATAGACATTTAACATAATATTTAAAATTCACGAAACTCCGTGGAAACAGACAGAACGAACGAAATTGCTTTTTCATGAGCATTAACTAATTACTTACGTACGCGAAATGTATCCTGTCGGCCGAAAAATGATGAGTCATTTTAAAAATGAAAAGAAAACATCAAATCCGCTGTGTAACGAGTTTCCATGTAATATTCAAAGGGATGTCGACGGTACACGTCGAACTTAACACCTTGACGGGTTTCTTGCAAAGAGTTAATGAAAAGCGGTGAATATTTTAAATTTAATAAATTAAAAAACGTGAAAGGCTATTAGTAATATTGAAAAGGGTTAATTTTTAATAACGTTTGGAGTTGCATGGATTGCTATACACATTAATAACATTCGTTAATTCATTACGGCCAATTAAAGTAGGGCGTCCCCACTAGATGGAGTGACGACCTGGTAAGACATGCAAGAAGTCAATGGATGCAGGTGGCTCGGGACTGTGCTTTGTGGCATTCCGAGGGTAGGCCTATGTTCAGCAGTGGACTTGTAAGGGCTGTAATGAATGAATGAAAAAATTAAAAGTCTGGTCAATAATGGTTTCCCTATATATTGCCATATAGGGAGATATTTGCCATAGTTGTCACGTTTGGCATTTGGTTTGTCAACCGCATTTTTTTATTATTTTAACTGCTATCAGGAAGAATCTGCTGCCCGTCTCCTGTTTTAGTTTACCTCTGTCGCCACTTGTGTTACAAATGTAACTATATTATGTAGTAGATTCTTTTACGCCGCCACTATACAGCAATATAGCATGTTCAAGCTTAATCATATTAGCGTGAAAATACTAATTTTATTTATTTTAGCTTGAAGTTGATTTCGCGCTTAATGATCGAAAATGTAATCGTAAAATTCTCCCAATCTGCCTTCCAACACAATTTCAGTGTATACAATGCTGTTTTTCATATCCTTATACATAAATTGGAGATGTAAATGACATACACAGTCTTTACAGCCCTTCACAAGTCCACTGTTGAACATAGTCCTCCCCGAAGGAATGCCACAAAGCACGGTCCTGAGCCACCTGCATCCATCGACTTCCTGCATGTCTTACCAGGTCGTCACTACATCTAGTGGGGGGACGGCCTGCACTTCGTCCGCCGGTACGAGGCCGCCACTCGAGAACCTTTTTTCCCCATCGTTTGTCGGTGCTTCGAGCTATATGGCCGGCCCATTGCCACTTCAGCTTACTAAGGCTTTGGGCTATGTCGGTAACTCTGGTTCTACTGCGGATATCCTCATTTCTAAGTTTATCACACAGAAAAACCCTGAGCATAGCCCTCTCCATAGCTCGCTGAGCGACCTTGAGCTTCCTCATATGGCCAGCAGTGAAGGACCACGTCTCAGTTCCGTAGGTCATCACTGGCAACATGCACTGGTTGTACAGTCTCGTTTTCAAGTTTTCAGGTATACCTGACGAGAAGATGTGCCGTAATTTCACGAACGCTGCCCAACCGAGTTGAATCCGTCGATTGACCTCTCGGTCGAAGTTGGACTTACCTAGTCGGACTATTTGTCCCTGGTCAACATACTCGTTAACAACTTCGGGCTTAGTGCTCCCAACAATACCGGCATAGGTGTGACATGGACATTAAACATGATCTTTGTTTTGTCCATGTTCATCTTAAGACCTATCCGTTGGGAGGCACTATTGAGGTCATTGAGCATAGTGCTTAGGTCCTCCAGCGATTCTGCCATAAGGACTATATCGTCGGCAAATCGACGGTGAGTGATGTACTCGCCATTGATGTTAATACCGTATCCTTTCCAGTCCAGTAGCTTGAAAACGTCTTCCAATGCAGCGGTGAAGAGGTTCGGGGATATAACGTCACCCTGTCTTACATCTCTCTGCAGTTGGAGAGGTTTCGTACTCTGATTCTGTAACAACTATTATCTACTGTACAAACACTTCAGCACTTCGATAAAACAGGCTTGTTCGGAAGGCTGGAAGTCGTCGAGTTTGCGTCCGAGACAATTCGTAATGACTCTCGATAACAGCACGTAGACGCGGCTCAGAAGGGAAATCGGTCTGTAGTTCTTCAAAAGAGCGTCATCGCCTTTCTTGAATAACAAGACCACCGCACTTCTGCTCCACGCCTCCGGAGTAGTGCCACCATGGAGGACGGAATTAAAGAGCTTCTGAAGGACTTCAAGTACCGGTTTTCCACCCGCTTTCAGAAGCTCCGCTGTAATTCCATCCTCGCCTGGGGCCTTGCCGTTTTTAAGGTGCTGGAGAGCCATTCTAATCTCGCTCAGACTGACGTCCGGGATATCTTCGGAATAGTGTCGGATAAGACTCGCTCTTGGATCGTTACTCACACTTGCGTGTGGCTCCAACGATGACGTGTACAGCTGCCCATAGAACCTATCAATCTCACTCAAAATCTCAGGTGTCCCGGAAACGATGCTGCCACCCTCGGTCTTCAGCTTTGACAGTTGGTGCTTTTTGGCAGATAGATCTCTGGTAAAGACTTTGGAGCCTTGGTTCCGCTCGATCACTTCTTCAATACAAGCTCTATTGAAGTTGCGTAAGTCCCGCCGCATGCATTTGGAGATCTGTCTGTTCAGTTGCCTGTATGCTGTCAAATCTGTTGAAGATTGCAGCTTCATTTACCGCCTAACAGCCATGAGATTAAGAGTGGGATCGGAGAGTTTTTGTGTTCTTCTGCGGCGGGTCTTGCAGAATTTAGCTCTGACCGCATGGACAGTTTCCACGAGCTTATCATTCATATCGTCCACTTCATTGCAGTCTTCTAGGCACTGAAAACGGTTTTGTAACTTGAGCTGAAAGGTTTCGGGACTTTGGACTAGAGCACGAGGGGGACGGAGCGTTGACTTCATTAGACGAGACCTCTCCAACTTAACGTTTAGGTTCAGTGTGCCTCTAACCATTCGGTGATCGCTACCAGTTTTCACCCTCGCGATCACTGAGACATCACTGAACAGTTGTCGTCTGGTCGTAATAATAAGTCAATCTTATTTTTTGTCGAACCGTCGGGGCTCGACCAGGTCCACTTCCTGTGGGGCCGCTTCTGAAAGAAAGAGTTCATCATAAAGAGTCCCTCTTCCTCCATGAAGTCGGCCAGCTGCTGGCCTCTTGGATTCCGTTGCCCTATTCCGAATTTCCCTACTTTCGGCTCACCGTTCTCTCTTGTGCCTAGTTTTGCGTTGAAGTCTCCCATTAACACCGTATAGTGGGTTTTGGAGGAATGCATGGCTCTAGAGATATCCTCATACATTTCCTCCACGTCCTCATCGGGGTGTGCCGAGGTTGGTGCGTAAACCTGTATGACCTTCAGCGAATACCGTTTGGTGATTCTGAGTATAAGGTACGCAACCCTCGTCGACACACTCCTTTACAACGTTGTTAACGAGAGACTTGTGGACGATAAATCCGACACCTCCTTGGGACAGATGGTCACCCTTCCGGTGATAGAACAAGTTGCCGGATTCGAGGATTACCGTGTCCTCCCCCTCTCTTCGGACCTCGGAGAATCCTATAATATTCCAGTGCAACTTGTCTATCTCTTCTTCCAGCTCCAGGATCTTCTCGACAGTCCTCAGAGTGCGTGCGTTATAAGTTGCCAGGTCGAGTCGTCGTAGGTGGCAACCGAACCTCCACCGGATATTCTTAGCACCCCCTGCCCCGCCGTTACCATGGTCGTACATACACAGTAATTTATAATAACTGTTTAATATGCCGATCGCTTTTTATATTTATCTTTTTTACCCATTTTCTTATTTTAATTTATTTATTTTACATTTTAATGTCCAAAGTTCAATATATCTTAATGGTTTGGTCATTCAGTCCAATCTATTGTTTTTAAAGTATGTCTGCTTCTATACGTGCAAACATGCGTGCTCGTATGTGTTTGTACGTTAGTGAAATAATTTATTCCGTATATCTGGAGAAGCCTCAATTCAACGCTTCAATATAAACTCAATAGCTAATAAAAGTTTCATTAAAATTGATTTTACAGTTTTTATTTAACGAAAAAAAATCGGATTTTCTGTTAGTTACAAAATGGGTAATTAGTACTAGCAGACCCAATCAATTCTATACATATTTTTACGATATATTTCATTACATAACGAACTTACTTGACCATTTTGTTACTGCTCATTGGTATCGTTCTATTTCTAGAATAACTTTATGTTCGAGAGACTAACTCAATTAAGGCGTTCATTACGCTGTTAAGGTCGTCAAAGAAATTTTTTCATAAGGAAAAACTGATAATTTTCAAAGAAACTTTAATGAGGCCGGAGAACTTAATTGTCTTCCCTTCATTATCCCGTTTAAGAAATTATCACAATAAAAAAATATAAATCTAAAAATACACGTGTATATACAACAGCTGGGATTTAAAATTACAATTTGTTTAAAAATATTTATAAGTTTTGGGTGAATAATATTTGTAATTTCTGAACTATTAATATTAATAATATTAAAAAACTTATATGAAGCTCAGGTAGTTAAACTAAAAGCAAGATCATTAAATATTTATAAACAAAATTGCTTATCGGCGTCTGTTCGTGTGTTCGTTTGAACTTTTCAATTTCTTTATAATATTTGATTTTTTTTCACCATTACTTAAAAAATTCTTAATAAAGTTGTTCTTATGCATACATACCCGTATGTATTTTGTGTAATATATGCTTATCATAATTAGGTATAGTAGTGCGTGTTTCCAGCGATGACTTACGGAAGCGTATGAGGAAAAGTTAGAGCTTATATACGGCCCACACCTGGGGCACAGGCTTCCTCTAATTCTTGATAAATAGAAAATCTAAAGCCGTGTAGTGGCGGTGTAAGAATATCCACTGCCCCATATCGTCCCGTGGGTGTCGTAAGAGGCGACACAGGGAAACAAATCAGGAGATGGGCAGCAATGTACTTTAGCTTTTCTATTTATATTTGTTATATATGAACGAAATAATTTCAGCTATGACAAACTCGTGACTTTGTAGCTTGAGTAACCTACCGTCAAGTTTAGAGTCCTAGATTCGAACGTCAGCCAGAACGAACTTGCGTAACACAATTTGTTGATTTTTGGGAAGGTTTTGGTGTGATTGTGCCTCTGTTTGTTTCACTCACTTACTGAACGCACCTGCAACGCAAATGAAGATAAGTTTAGAGTCCTAAGTTCGAACGTCAGCCAGAACGAACTTGCGTAACACAATTTGTTGATTTTTGGGAAGGTTTTGGCGTGATTGTGCCTCTGTTTGTTTCACTCACTTACTGAACGCACCTGCAACGCAAATGAAGATATGTGTGAGGAAAGCTAAAGTAACAAAGATACGTAAATAACAATTTTCATTTTATTTAATGAAGTTCATTGCAGTAAGTCAAATACTAATCAATTCCATTTGAAATAATTAATATTAGTAGTAAGCAATATTAGAGATGATACATGTGATGGATGCAGATCTATGTAAGATTTCCGTTACAGTTATAGTATCTATAGTACCTCAACTAGATCTTTTATTTTTAATACTGAAATTGTATCTGCAGTGTTTTCTGATTTAATGAAATAAAGTAAAGTCACTACTTTATTTTAATCTGGTAGTACATTAAATTCTGGTAACTTTAGACCTATTAAAGCTTAGTAATAGAGCCTATTTTATTACTACCAACACTAAGTAAAATAAAAAAAACAATTCTAGATGAAATGTTAAGCTTTAGTAAATCCAAATAAATTCCTGCACAAAAATCAATTGGGTTTAACAAGGGGTCGCTTGACAACTTACTACGATGTTGAATTGATTTTTTATGCATGGGAGAGCTCAGATAATGCTTTGGGTACATTTTGTTAAGTTTCCGGGGATTTTCACAATGGTACATGAATTAGGGGGCTACATCATTATGGTGTAAAGAGTTTTTTTTAACTTAGTATCTCATATTTAAGTAACAGAAGGCAAACCGTTGTCACCAATGGCAGTAGTTCTTCCAAGTCGGTACATGGATGTTCCTCAGAGCCCTTTCTGTTCTTAGTTCATATAAATGACTTATCTAGTAGCGAATAACACATGATAAATACGTGAATACGAGTGTGCTTTTAAATGTGGAGTAACTGAGTCTGATGAATCCAATAATTTTCTCGGAATTATTCGTCGTGAATTTTCAAAATGGGCTCCCCTTTATAGAAGCTAGTTAGTAAATTTAGTTCTGTAGCATATGCCGTAATAAACATAAGAAGACTTACTTATATTATATTAGCTAGATATGCTTACTTTAGTTACTTTCAAAGCATAATGTCTTAATGAATCTTGCTATGGTTTAACGTGACTGATATCAAAGCTATCTTTGTTTTTTTTTACTTATTATAAGTCAATGTTTGACAACAATCGTACCTGGTAAGTGGCAATAAATCCCTAGATGGCAATCGCATTGTCTTTGCGACACAAAGGCCTATTTACTTCTGCATTAAATACACCCAGATAGATTGTTTTTTGACGGAAAGACAGATGCCGGCAGATTATTTCACACCTTTGCTGTACGCATTACGAAAAACGAAGCAAACCAATTGGGTCGAATGCGTGAAATATCGACAACAAAGAAGTGAAAATCTGCTAACCACCTGGTTGTTCGATGGCGAAAGGAGTGGGAGTCATTAAGGTATGTAATTCCTTAGCACACTTTTCGAAATGCATCCTATAGGATATATAGACCCTGACTACTCTTCGCCCGTGCTCGAGGCTGACAAGATTGGAACAAACCCAATAAGGTTACCAATAAGCCTCTTAACACATCTCTCCATTGAGACTGCTCTCCATTGAGTCTTTGCCAATTGAGTCTTATGCCAAAGTTATCAATGGTAAAAGTTCTTTCGGGTCACCTGTACTAATGGGTGTCCCTCAGGGATCGATTCTCGGCCTATTCCTATCTCTAGTATATATTAATGACTTACCTTCCCTTGTAGGGAATAATCAAGATATAGTATTATTTGCTGATGATACTTCCATGATTTTTAAACTTAAACGTCAATCATTTAAATGTGACGAAGTGAATAATGCTATATCAAAATTAGTGCATTGGTTTAACGTTAATAATTTACATTTAAACGGAAATAAAACTAAATGTATTAAATTTACAACAACGAATGTTAAAATCTGGGTACCATTGTGTTTTAAATGGGAAGAACTGAGCCCTGTTGAATCCACTGTTTTCTTGGCATCACTCTCGACGCAAAGCTTCAGTGTGGCCCCATATATCAAACTAGCAGCTTCAATGGGGCCCCATATATCAAACTAGCAAGCAGACTAAGTTCTGCAGCCTATGCTGTAAAAAGATTCGAGGTCTAACTAGTGTCGAGACAGCTAGATTAGTTTATTTCAGTTATTTCCATAGCATAATGTCTCATGGGATTTTGCTATGGGGAAATGCAACTGATTCAGAAACTATTTTTGTTTTACAGAAGAGGCCATTAGAGCTATTTACAACCTAAAACCGAGAGAGTCTCTTAGAGATAAATTTAAAGAAATAAATATATTAACTTTGGCCTCTCAGTATATTTACGAAAATTTAATGTATGTTCACAAAACCAAAGGTAGTTTTAGTAAACAAAGTGATATACATTCTGTAAACACTAGAACAAACACAAGCTAGTGATACCAGTTTCTCGACTCCACAGAGTCAGTAATTCATTCTTGGGGCAATGTATACGCTATTACAACAAGGTCCCGGAAAGTGTACAGGATTTCTCTATTACCAAGTTTAAATGTTTTGTTAAGCTGAAACTGTATAAATAGGGTTATTATAGTATAAATGAATACATGGTTGAGAATAACCCTGGAATGAGGTGGTCGCTTCCAAGCAGTTTCTAAAATAAATTTTGTACTTAAATAGTTTGTACAACCATTAATGTAAAATTTACTTTTAAAAAAGTCCCGCTGGGTTTCTTGCTGGTTCTTCCCAGGACAGAGGTTTTCGAACCAATGGTAAAGTAAAAAATGACTTTCAATAAGTATTACACATGTAATCTATATTGAATAAAAAATTCAATATAGATTGCATAAAATATTCTATACTAGGTGGCATTTTCCAGCACCAACCCAAATATGACAACACTATTCCATGAACGACCTGACTTGCGCTTTATATAAGGTAAGAAGCCGCTGCGATGTGAAGTACCACCGCACCCTAGCAAGGACACCCCTAGTTTTCTTGCGGCTGCTTTGAGTAGTTGAGATTCAGAAATCTTAAATTCTAACAAGTGAAGAAGATCAGTTTTGCAAAAAAGTCATCAGAAGGAATCTCTGGAAAAATTTAAAGAAATAAATGTAATAACTTTGGTTTCTTATTATAAATGAAAGTTTTTTAAGTATACAATTTCAACTATATACATAGAAACAACAACTGTTATACATAATAGTGATGCAATCCGTAAATACTAGGAAAAAAAACTTACGTGTATTTACTAACTACTAATAATACCAGTTACTCAACTCCAAAGAGTCAGAAATTCCTTTTATGCGCTTTTTTATTAAACTTTTATCAAAAAGTTTGAAGTTTTTAATAATCAAAAGCTATACAAAAGGGTTATTATAATATTAAAAAAAATATTAAAGATAATATTCCCGGGGAATCAGGTAATCGCTACTATGGTCCTTATTACGTTCCTTACGACGATTATTTTAACTACTAAGCTCGATACTGATTCTATTTTTAAAAATAAAATACGAGTAATTGTTTTATTTACGATATTCTTATTCTCTCGTAATTGCAGCCCTGTATGTCGTCATTATCATAATTACAGCCTATCAAAGTCCACTGCTGAACATAAGTCTCCTCGGGGATATTTGCCAGATGTCCACGCCTGGCAGGTGGGTTGGCAACCGCATATTTTTTTAGTCGTTAGGAAGATGCTGCTGCTCATCTTCTGGTTTATTCCTTTCTGTTGCCTCTTATCCTATAATGGATATTGTTACACCGCCACTAAATAGCTCCTAAGGTACGTGAGGGTAATATGGTCACCTTAAGCTTTGCCGCCGTATAAAACCAAAACTAGGAGGAGTACAGAGACAAAAACACAAAGTCGTATACTATAACTAATATATTAAGAAAAAAATAGCAAACAAGCTTTGGAAATAATTAGGAACACTTCGAAAAATCTACTTAAAAAAACTAACTACACTACACCGTACTAAAATCGACTAAAATATTTACTATAATGTCAACTGTCAAAATGGCGTCGATAAAGTAGCGCCCTTTTGACCGTTTATTACATATTTGATTGGCTGATGAAGAGCTATCGTATCAGAGAGTAATCTATGTAAACAAGGTTGTAGTTTTTGAGTTATAAGAAAGTAACCATATTAACCGGATGACCATATTACCCTCACGTACTATACATGTATGTACGAGTTCTTATTTTCAGTGATTGTTAACATTAGACTTGCGCCATAATAGACATAAAAAATTAAAATACATAGCTATTAGTATATCTATTAGTTATTATAGAGTATAGAGCAAATTGCTGAAATATTCCCTTTATATGAACATATTATTGCGCGCGATGTTCCTATCTAGTAATCAGTTAAAAACAGAATTGTTCCAGCGATCGTCAGATATTTAACAGAGTTTCAAACGCATATACGGTAAAGTAACGGCCTTAAATTTGGTTCCAAGCCGTGCAATGGCATGTTACAACTTTTGAGAAGGTTTTTAGGACAGCGAAAAATCCGCTGTGCTGTTCCAATGTGTGTTGATGGATTTCAAACCAAGATCTCGAAAGATTTTAATTTACTAACTTACTAATACGTATGATTTTTCACTGTGTTTTCCTTCACCACCGGATAAGTTAAATCAGGCTATATCACTGTAATTAACAATTTTAGTAATCTTTAATGTCGAGCATCTAGCGCCTTAGTTACCATGGCTTTGCATCCTTTATGGTGTAAACGCAAAAATATTTCATTATAGTTTTTTAGTAGCCTCAATAAATATGTAATTTTTTATAAACGTACCAACTGGAATTAATAATTGAAGGCTGCGTTAGTCTGCTCTATGGCTCGAACTAATCAGTGAATATCTCTGAAATGCGTGTTGTCTTACACTAGATATCGTGTAAGAAAGAAATAGAAAAGACTCAGTAAAGAGCAGTAAGAAACTAGTGCGCGCAAACACGCACATCCTCTCATACATTATTTTAGTAAAATGTACGAAGGCTAGAAGCAAGAACGGTAAAAATTACGAACAGACATTTGGTAAAAATTACTTAAACATCTTTTTAAATTAACTTATTTCAAACAAATAAACAAATAATATAATTTTAAAAAAAATGTTTGCTTGTATGAAAATTGTTTTGTGGTTTACATACTTCTTGCGTTATTTATTCCCGCTTAAAGTTTCGATACAATGAGTGTTATTTCTTAAATTGAAAATATTTAAAACCCCCGAAACAGAAAGAGCTGATGATCTTCAAACGGCTGAAAAGATTTTCTCAAATCATAGCTAAATCTAAATCGGTTCATCCGTTTGGGAGCGACGATGATATAGACAAACACACAGATGTACAGATACACACACTCGTATAACATGCCTGTTCGCGTCGGGGTAAAAATACGGTTATTTTCAGGTCTTTAACTCTCAAATCAAAATTGTTTTTAGTGTTCTGTTACGTTCAATCAACGATATCATGCTTAGTATTATATATTATTATAGACAAGTCAATATCACGCTTAATTTTGGACGTGAAGGTTTGGACCAAACGAGGCATTCCATCGTAGTCACTCCTGAGGACTTGCAATCATTTTGATTCTTGGTCGACGATAAATGAAGATGTCTATGGGCTACAGCATCCACTTACCATAACGGGGACTGTGTGCTCATTTGATTCTAAAAAAAAACTCAAACTGTCGTAATCACGATCCTGCGTTGGTATTGAAAATGACCAACTACGCAGCCTTAAAGTCCGTATTCATCACTCTGAGCAGACAGGTTGCTGAACGGAGAGCCGATGAACCAAAATGCTGTTTTAAAGGAACGCGTGTACTTATAATATCGTTATTTATATTTTGCCACAACCACCTTCGTTAATTATAAATGGTACAACGCGAATAAGTTAATTAAAAAAAGTGAGGACGATAAACGAGCACACAGTCCATCTGATGGTAAGTGGATTATGATTATCCAAGGCGACATCTATCAGGCAATATGTATCTAAAGAATCTAAATGCAATCACTCCTGAGGAGTATGATGGAATGTCTTCTTACCAGTAAAAACATTCTTCGTTTCTCGTCACTTATCATATACGAAATTACTGGGTTTCCCAGTATCCGAGACGAAACATTCGTGCTAAAATCAATAAGTTGTTACATATTTTTTACACAAAATTACTTCAAAAAATCTTATTATACTTCCAAATACCTCAACTAATTCTAAGATTTGTTATTCAGTTACCAACATAAGAAATTGAGCCGAGAAAATGGATGTTCGTAGAAGCTCACAATTAAAGCCTAAACCATGAAGTTTTCAAAATAAGTATTTTCTCTTGCGTGGAAACGAGGCAGCAAACAAATTCAAATTTATTGCGGCGATAACAGAACTTCGAGTAGGCAGCATAAATTTCAGCGGTCGGGTATATACATTTTCTCTCCTTAGTATTTCTAAATACACTCAGTTCGAATTGTTCCTGCTTTTTGAGTAAATAAATGCGAATAATAAACATATTACTGTTTCATTTGATGTAGAACTTCATTTTCATAATTTTGAGTGTTATTTTCTATTAAATAGAAAATTGTATGCCTATAAGTCTCGTTATGTTGGGGCAGATAAATAAGATGTAATCAACAACTCATTTTCTATATTCTGTATGCTGACCCTATATGCTCCGTGGTCCAGCTAATTATCGAAGATCTGGTGACCGACAATTGGCAGTATATACAACATGTAACAAAAACCCTGTGGTTCCCGTTAAGTGCGTTACCAGAATCAGTATTCAAACTTATATAAATAATTTTTTTTCAAAAAACTCGACCATTAAAAAAATTATTTATAAAAAAATATTTTTTTGCAAATTGTATGTGGTTTTATTATCTCTAACTGACACGAGCACCGGTGAAGCGGAGTCTTTGGCAATCCTATTACTCCCCGGACAATGTAGAGGTAATAAAAGCACATACAATTATTTTTTAATTAGTTTTTTTTAAATATTTTTTTAATGGTCGTATTTTTTGAAAAAAAAAAAAATTCTATACGTTTGAATACTGATTCTGATAACGCACTTAACGGGAACCACAGGGTTTTTGTTACATGTTGTATCTTTCCTAAAATGTCGAACCCAATCTCCACAGACTGATGTCCATAGCCGCTAAATATTTAAGTAATACTTACCAGCTGATTCATTTCCGAAAAGGCCTAATTTCTTCTTTTTTCTTCTTTATCGACCGGTAAGTGTGCACTGCTGGGCCTCTACCGTTTTAAGGAGGATTTGCTTAATCTTCACGCTTGACAAGCGGGTTAACAATCACACTTTCAGAGATCAAGCGTAGCAGTCCGGATATAAAACCCACGAATTTTAGCGAGTCAATTCCTTATAAACAATTACATATACACTATTTTCATTTATGTAATGATAATTAACGAGTCATTGGTATCGTAAATCCATTAACCAGCAATAATCTATTTTAGAATAATTAAACTACATCTTTTTACTCGAGAATGGATTCCTGAATACTAATATAGTATGCCTCGTTACCAGAAAAAAACAGTCTCCGGTTCTCTACACTGACCATACGAAACACAGCAGCATTAAGCTGCTATTACACGCTGGTATTCTGTGAAAGCGTGGTCTTTCGCCGACCCATTTGAGCTGCAACCACAACAAAACTGCAGCAGGGCTCTACTACGTCGGGAAAGCTCATCTCTCTCTTCACCTTCGCAGATGAGGCACGACAACTCCACGTCAAAAGTCGAGTGTTGAACATAGGCCTCGCTCATAGATTGACTAATAGGGGGACTTCGCAATATTCGCCGCGCTTGGCAGCTGGGTTGGCAACCGCATTTTTTTATTATTTTCATTTGTTATTAGGAAAATACTGCTACCTATCTCTTGTTTAATTTTCCCTCTGTCGCCTCTTACAACACCCACGGGGTTATGTATGCACTTACGCCGCCACTACATGACGGTAGTGTAAATATAGAATTTGTTAATAACTTGACTACAGCGCCACCTATCGGAACCAAACAAAGCTATAAACCTTGAAAAAATATATTGTATGAATATTACCTCAATCGGTCAATTCGTATAGAAGTCATTTAAATGCAATCATTAACAGCCGCACAAGCCATTTTATTATTATAACATATTTGAATCGAATTTTTCACCATTTTATGGGTTTTAATTTTTTTGCGCGAAACCCTAATACTTTTTTTTAAATAAAAGAAGTTGCTCCTTATAACATCAGCTATCTGCCAGTGAAAGTCCTGTCAAAATTAGTCAAACCGTTTCGGTGATTAGCCGTAACAAACAGACAGACAGATAGGCAAACGGACAGACAGACGAAAGTCTTAAAAATTGGTCATTGTTATAGGTACCGTATATACTTTCATATCAATTTATTAAAAAGCTGTTATTTTGACATTAAAAGACACTTCAATTTTATTTGTTTGTATAGATATAAAGATTTAGACGTGTTTTATCAGCTCTATTGTAAACTTAATCGCGTGTATGTTAAGGTCCTTTACCTCTCAGCTACGTATATATACTCGTATATGTTTCATAAGCTACGTTTTCAATCTACATATTAAGTATTCAAAGCAAGCAGACACTGATACTGAAACATTTTTGATTAGCTCCATATGATACTGATCAGGTTTTCTCGTGGAATAACAAAGTTAAGTATTTCCTTCGAAAACTCTTGGCAGTAATTGTAAAACCGAGACATAACGTGAAATTATGTGAAATTTTTCTAAAGACTCATAAAATGGTTAACAATATTAACAATACAATATTAAAAACACTACTAATCAAGTTACAGAATTAATTTTATATCTCTCTGTAGTAACTTGATGGTATTTAATTTTTAATGATGACAATAATCCATTCGATCATTATATTTATAATATGTTTCGGAGAAATGCATGTCAGCTGGTGAATTCTCGGAAAGATATGTTCAACGTTGAACTTAAAATGTTGGTGATGTTATTTAATGTTTCAAATATTATACTAATTCAATGAGGGCTAATAATCTTCCACTCACCAGATGTCGCTAGTTGTGACTTATGTAAAGTTTTTGTTGCACAATGTCAGTTAATTGAGAAGTTAGTTTTTAATAAAAGTTTATCAGTTTCAAAAATATTATATTAATACACAAAACAATGCCTCAGTGGTTCGCTCTTTAATTTTTTGCATATTTTTAACTTTTTTTAAAAATTTCCACTTTAATGAATATCTGTGGTTTGGTTTATTTATTTTTAATCTTATTAATATAAAACATAGCTAATACCACAGAAAGAAACATTAACCTTTACATTTTCCGAACTAATTAACTTCCCCGCTATGATATCTGTCAAATAATATACCTCACTTTTAAGTGGCGCTGCCCTGGTGGCAGAAAAAGTCGTGGATGCCCTCATTAATCAAACACCGTGTTGTGGCCGTGTAGGAATATTCACTAGCCCTTACCGTCCCGTGGGTGTCGTAAGAGGCGACAAAGAGAAACTAATACAAGAAATGGTCAGCAGCGTCCATCTTATAATAATTAAAATTCATAATACTACTGCGGGTACCAACACGCTTGTCAAGCGTAGCAACTATGGCAAAACCCCCTATGAGGCCATTGTTCAGCATTGGACTCTTATGGGCAGTAAAGCACAGCTGAACGTGAGACTCTCATATATAATTTAATACTCACGGTAGGCGCAGACCCCAGTACTGGAAAGCTTGCAGCGTTAACGCTATTTTCAGTTGCCAGCAAAATACCTACAATTTTAGCATACAACGAGATTTTGATTCTGCTATCTGTCGTTAGCCACAAGAACATGACTTCCATCAGCGACTAGTCTTTTCATACGACATAAGCAGAACGAATCGCGATGCTGGATTCTTCAGCAAACTATTTTGTTCCCTATAACATACTACAATATTTCGTTCGTTATTTAACTATTATAAATAGAACTATAATTAGTGTCCATTAACTGTTGTATGCTGTCCAACACTAAAGCTTCTATCAAGTAAGCCGTAGTATTTGTAATAATTTTTAGAATACATATTTTGAGAAAAGTTTGACAAAATTTTTCATAAATTTAATATCAATTCATCATTTATGTATTTTAAAAATATAACAATTAATATAATATACAATTCCAACTAGTTACAGATCTATAAAATTATAATAATTAGAAGATTATCCTAAGATAATAATGTCCTCCAGACCGAATTTCGGTCATGGCAGCCGGTCCCAATTGAGGTTAGCCATTTGTGCAGGATGTGTGCAAACATGGGAGCTCTCCCTATTGCTTTACTCTCATAGTACAATGGGAAGGCAATCCGATACGACCGGAGAGAGTTTAGGTGCAGGACCAACGGCTCCACGTATTTTCGGAGGCATCGGGTTGAAACACTGCCTGACTCCGGGCTGCAACTGATAATTTCTTGACAGAGAAACCCAGTAACTGATTTATGAGCCATTTGTGCTAAAGCTCTACCACGTGGAAAAATTGTGATTTTAGATATACGAATATTATAGGCTCGTGTTGGCTTGGGAAGACCTGGATAAATTTCTGAAATTTACCTTTCTTTCAACACTTATATTTTGAGATGGAGTAATCGATTCTCTGATGCCTCCACCTCACTTATTTATAACAAATAATGTATACCTGTGTACAATACAGTGCATTGTCCAAACAAATTATTTGTCGCGTAGCGTATATTTTTAAATGTTCCAAATTGTTTGCGTGTGCGAGGTTAACTAACGAGACAATAAATACACCTTTATCGCCATTTTAATAAATGCTCATGGAACCGCCTCGGAATATAAACTAGTCGACGAGCAAGTTTTATCTTGAGAATTTCCCCTGCGACGAGCGGATAGGAAAGTCTTATGGCTTCTATGTGGGTGCCTAATTTAGCGTTTGTTGCATATTCATTCTTTGAACGCATTATTAAGGACGTAGGTTATTCAAGTTCTTTTTTAAAAACATATTGTTTTTTATTATTACTATGTTACACTATACTGTTTTACATTTATTCCTATTGTTAATCTGAAACAGGTCAAGTTTAAATTGCCATTTGATGCAAGCCGATCTAGATCCCCGCCGACGCCAATGAAATTGTTTATTGCAATTTCAATTGCTAATTTACAACGTTATCGGCAATGAAAGAAAGCATCTCGAGAAAAACAGCTTGTCTGAAAAATAAAAATATTTTGAAGGCATTTAAAGTCCACCAACACGCACTGAAGCAGCACGGTGGACTACAATATATATTTACTATCTACAAATACAAATTACACACTAGGGCTTTACTTCTCTCCCAAGGGATCGATGTCATACCGTCGGGTCTCCTGCCGTCGTCTCTAAATATTCCACAAGGCTTTAAAACTGAGGGAACATTTATAGAGACAAGAGCCCTTGGGATGATATCGTTCAAAGAACCGTGCCGTGAAAACCTACCAGCACTTTTCTTGAGTCCGTGGAGCCCCAACTCGTCGACGCTGCTACCACAGGGGCACTGATGGGTTGACAAATCACCGCTCCTAGTCGAATTCCTACAGCGATGTTCAAGCTTTCCCAATTAAGTAATGTACCGAGATTACTTGATGGTAAAGCGTGTAACCAGTGATTAGTCGAAACAGCTAGAAGGCGTGCCTGATCTTGGTCACTATGGAAATTATGAAACAAATCTTTCTGCACACTCTGTACCAACGGAATATCGCACTGTTTTTGTTGGTTAACTTCCAGTGGAACATTCTCGCTGGGATAGAGTGATTGCCATGTCTGCTTTGCCTCCGTAGCAAAGCACAGGTCTACTTTATTATTTAAAATTATATTACATAAGTCACTGACACGGAAGCAAGGAAAGCAGGCAATGCAACCTTAGAAAGATTTCTCACACCAATACCACTAAATTTTATAGGTAAAGTAGAGTGGCTGTTGTATTTAAAGTTAAATTTAGAATTTTTTCTATAGCTGTTTTAAGATTATTTTCAACTAGCTTTTGCCCGTGACTTCGTCCGCGTGGAGTTCGGTTATATTGCGCCCATGTGTGAAAAAGAGTCTGCTGGTACAAGTCACAATTATAACTGGATGTCGCGGGCAAAAGCTAGTAAACTACAATACTTCTTTATACACCACATTTTTTGCTAATTTATTACTGTGTGCCAAAATTATCAGACTACTGGGCGAATTTACGCGTGAGCAAGCCACATAGAATTGCCCGTGTAAAAAACAATTTTCTTTCGAGTCTATACCCGCAAATTTTAATGTTTGCCCTTGTGATTTGTTTATGGTCATTGCAAAGCAGACTTTGAGGGGAAACTGTATTCGTTTGAATTCAAAGGGAAGGTCATTCGGGATCAAGGGAATTCTTGGTACAAATACAGTTTCCCCTTGCGCACATCCAGTTATAATTGTGGCTTCCACTACATTGCGATGTGACGCTTTTACTTTCAGTCTGGTTCCGTTGCACAGTTGAGGAGGTTTTAAATTTCGCAACAATATAACAGGAGTGCCCACGCGCAGAATAAGCTTATGATGTGGAAGATCCGATGGTTTCAGTGAATTAAGAAATTCGACAGGGTAGTTAATTGCGTCATCTGTGTTGACCACAGAGTCTATTGACGTGTACACCATTTCTTCCACCTCAAAAGACGTTAACAGTATATCGTTAATTGCCGCTGCTTGGTCGTTTTTCGGGGTTAGTATGGTACGTTCACACAACCATTCCATTGGCTTATCGTGAATATGAGCAATATCTGAGTAAATTTTGGATATTAACTCCAGTAACGTAAATACAACTGTGCACAAATTATCAGGGATTGTTATCATTCCGTCTTTTATCGAATAATCACCGTTGCCGATTTCAAGGAAGAAAATTCGCAAATCCACCAGCAGACTCTTTTTCTCCTAAGTGTACCCTCATATTTTTCGAGAGCTTGAGGATTTTAATTAGAGGCCATAAAGTGGATCTCTTAAGACACGCCTTAACTTCATCTGCTCTAGTTCGTTTTGGCACTACTGGTAGAGTCTGTCTAAAATCTCCAGCCAGCAAAACCGTTTCACCACCCATTAACTTCTTATTTCCTTTCTCTTATATCTTGTAGAGTTCTGTTGAAAGCCTCTACGCCACCCTTATGAGGCATGGTTTCATCCCACACTATCATTTTCGTATGTTTTAATACTTCAGCAAAATTACTTTGCTTCGATATATTACAAATGGGAGTATCAGCTGTTGTTAAATTGAGTGGTAGCTTGAAGGTAGCATGAGCAGTTCGTCCAACCTCAAGCAGTGTAGTTGCGATCCCAGAAATCACAGCCAAAGCAATTCCGTGAGTACTTCTAACTTTTGCTAATAGCAAATTTATGAGGAATGTTTTGCCTGTTGCACTGGGAGCGTCTAAAAGGAATATTCCACCCACATTTGATTCAATTTTTGTGTTAATTTGATTGTAAACTGCTTTGTGTTCGTCATTCAGTGATCCTTCATTATTTTTAACTGTGTTTTCTAATGATGCTAAGTCGTAACTTGTCTCTTTAAGAAACTCTCTATTATCAAATTGTTGTTCTTTGCTTGGCTGAGGTAACCCATAACCTTTTAGTAGCCGACCACCCAACGCTAATACGGCATCTTCTATTACCGAAAGGCATTTGTTAAATACCACATCTGTTATGTGCTCTACATCCACATCTCCCTGTCTTACTAATTGCCTTTTAAAATCTTCAGATAGGTATTCTTTGAATTTCTCCCAAAGTCTTAAAGGGTCTGATACTTGGCAGAACACTAAAATAATCGTTAAAAGATCCCGAATCTTTTCGGTGATTGGTAAAGTGCTGCCTCTTCCATTGCTGCGAACAAATGCTGATCATCTTCAAGCAAGCCGAGAGCTTTGCACGCTGATTGGAACGTGGAATATACATGACCATCTACAGTTTTTAACGCTTCAAACGAAATTGGGCCCCGGATCTCACGAAGAAGCATGCGAAGATGATAGCATTCTGTATTGTTCGGATGCACAGTATAAACCCTGCCCAGAACGTGGTCTTTTTTGACCCCTGGCCAGCCTTCAACGTTTGATCCTCTCTTTCTGCTTTGGAACTTTCTTTTATCCCAAACGTAGTATGCAGGTACTTCTAGGTAGAGCAATGTTTTTACAAAGTTATCCACTATACACAAATCTAAAAAGGGTAGGAGTGTGGTTGTTGGAGGACTATTCACTCTTTCACTCAGATTTTGCTCATTAAAATAAACCCTTTGCCCATTTTCCAAATGAACAGCGAGGTGGACTACGGGAGGGAAACGCTCATGAATGGGAAATTCAAGGATTTGCCATACTGCCTCTGATGAACTTATATATCTTCCACTTGTGTAAGTTTTAACTTCATCCTTCTTCAGGTGTCTGAACCTTTATTTACGTATTTACAGACGTATTTTATTGATTTCACCGAATGACAATATTCCACATTTAAGTGAGCGTTAAATGTTTTTAATGATACTGGATTATAAGGGACTACCCAGCGATTATCTATGGTTGTGCCTTTGATATCAACAGAGAACCCACCGTCATTTTTTCCTTTAACATTTAAGAGTTTCTGTAGTCATTTTTTCAGTGAGAATAAATACTTCTATCAACAATACCTAATCACAAAGCAAATCGAATTCCAAGTTTGAACAGTGGATGTAAGAAAGACTAAATCAAGCAACTATTCCGAAACACGAAGCAAATCTTAAACCGTAAGCAAGCAAACAAAGTCGAGATCTAGTCAAATATCCGTTATCAATGAATAGGTACCGTATGTGGTACAGGTTGAAGCGCTCACTCACCATTGACCTTATATTAGTTCGAAAAAACATAATGTTACCGCGTTCTAAAACGATATCAACGCCATCTATTGGTAGGGATTGGAACTTGAAGATCAATACAAAATAGGTAGGTACCTAAGTATTTCTTTTGGTTTTGCCATTTTATTAATTTGTAAAAAAAATATTTGGTTTGGTTGTTTATTTTCATTGTTTTTTAATTTTTAAATTAGTATTTTTTTGTTTAGGTGTAATTTTGTGCAAATTTTTTGTACTTTGTTTTATGTTTTTGTGCAATAAATTTATATTCTATTCTATTCTAATAAATTAAGTTTAAAATATTTATCAATATCATTTACGTTATTTAAGACCCAAAAACCTTAAAAATGACACCCAAGTCACCCAACCCATGATAATTTGCAAGCCTGAAACACTTGTTTACTCATTTGTTGATAGGAGTACTCCTGTGAAGTTTCGAATAAAATAGTTTAACTAATCTTGTTTCCCCATACAAACTTTCAACCACTTTTTCACCCCCTTAGGGGTTGAATTTTCAAAAACCCAGGGACACATAAGTGTTTATTTCTAATCGTTAACCTAAAAAACAAAGTTTTAGGCTTCTAGCTCTATAAATGACGGACTTCCATACAAAATTTTAATCCCTTTTTCACCTCCTTAGGGGGCGAATTTTCAAAAATCCTTTCTTATTACGTGGTAGAGCCTAGCTGCAACTAAATATAGCTAACCATAATAATGGTTGCAGCACAAATGGGTCGGCTCGACCGGGGAAGGACCTCTATATATATACTGACCCGAGTCAAGGAAAAACAAGTGTGACTGCGAGGAGAAGGTATTCTAGTATATTAGCAATCATGACTCTACTAATATCATCGCAATCGACAGCGTTGGATTTAATTGCCAGAAGAGTCTTTCTAATTTCATCTTGATCTACAGGGTTAAAAAGAAAGACTGGTATGTGAGGATTGAAAGGTCCAATGCAGAAGCAGAAGCAAAATGAAGATTCAAAACGTCGTGAGAAAGAGATGAACCACAATCCAAAAAAGGTGTTTTACACACATCTAAAAGGAACTAAGAAATTTCCACACATCAGCTGGCGAAGAATTACTATGCTATGCTATGGATAAATCGGCGTTTTGCAGAACGTACCATCTGATTGCATCCATCACTAGCCATCTTAAATTACAACCAGTTTTCCTTAGACCGCCTCTTCTTGAACCGGGCAAAAGCTCGATTTCACCTGGTCATTGCCTTCCGTACTTCTTCAGTCATCCAGGGAGCTAGTGGACGTTTCAACTTGACTTTACGTACAGGAGCATGGTGATCAAACAAAACATAAATTGTGTTATTAAAAATGGTTACTTTCTCATCTACGGTGGATGCAGTTGCTAATGGCATAAAATCTATGAGAGGTGCGTCTTTCTTAAGCTTATCCATATTAATTCTTCTGAAATTATGTAGGAACAGTACAATAGGTCGATATTTGGATGGTTTAAGATTGTATGATACATAAGTAACGTCATAGCGGGAAAATCCGGGTGCTTCAAGTTGCCCAAATGATAGCACTCTGTTAGAGGAGTCAACTATAATGAGATCAATCAGAGAGTCATCAGTGTCGATATTATGATGAGTTGCCTTTAAAGAAAGAATGTTAAGATTGTTAGACTCAATGATTGTACGAAGCCTTTGAGACCGGAATGAATTTTTTAGTAAATCCGTGTTGAAATCCCCCATGGTTATGCAGTGAGCGTACTCCGAACCAATGTTATCAAGGGTCACATGTAAATTGGCAAAGTAATCAGTGGAAGGAGGACAATTCACTACTCAACGAATCACCCTTGAGCCCTTAACATCTAGTTCTAAAAACAGGAATTCAGTGGAAGCAGCGTAAGGAACATGAGATGCTGATATGATTTTGTGAGAAATTGAAGCGCGGAAATTTATTGCAACTCCACCTCCTCCTTTATCAATGCGATCATTCCTAATAAGCACATACTCAGGAAGAGGATATAACGCCGAATGCAAAGACGGTTTCAGCCAAGTTTCTGAAACTAAGATAGCGTGAATATTGTTATTGGAAAATAATGCTTTTAGCTCAGAAAAGTGTCTCAGAATGTTTTGTGCGTTAATATGGCAAACGTTTAACGTTTTATCACAAGAGTGAAAAATGCTATTCAATTCGATACTTAAAGAGGGTACACTATAACTTATCTGATCATCGAAAGATACAAAAAAACTCTCTGACTCAATAGAATAAAAAGAGTCAGACATGATATGTTAATTATAAAATATATCCAATATGAAAATATATAATATACCAATATTTATATCAAAATACGAATAAAATAAATATATTTATCGATAATATATTTAAAAAAAAAACACAGAAAACAATGACTTAAATATTAATAAATCATGAGACTTCATCCCACCAGTTGACTGATTACATGATAAAATCTGTACTAAATAACAAAAAAGCAACTAAATGATCAATTAAAGCAGGAAAAATATGTATAAAGAATACACTAAATAACTACATAGCATATCAATACAGTGTTTCTAATTATAACTAAAACTTATAAAAATATTAAAATAAACAGAAAACTAAATATCTAAATAGAAGGGCACAACAATCTGATTATGAGCTAAAAATAGCAATAAAAAAATCAACATTAAATAACTTAAGACGTTAAGAAATTAATGGCTGCGACCGCTGAGTGTGGCTCCGCAAGTATGGTTATAAACAAACCTATTTCACCCAAATTAATAATAAAAATTTTCACCAGATTCTCCCTTTCCTTTTGATATTTGATTCATTCTGCTAGCATATGTTGAATATCTTCTATAATTACGTTCATGAGAAAGAAAACATCGTTAAATATATTATTCACAACGTCAAAAAAAATCAAAGCTGTTAAAGCATTTGAAACTAAGCTAGGGAGCTTAGTTTCAAATGTTTTGTAGTTACAAGATAATTTCCCTAAATTATCTTGTAACTACAAAAGTTTCTCAAACCGTCTCTATGCCTTAACTACCACTTTATAAAATTTTAAGACACACCTGCATTACAAAGGGTTGCATATCGCTATTGTCGCCTAGTGCTTTAACGAGACACGTTCACATTAACTCTTTCTCGGCTTTGTGTGAAATCGCCCGAAGGCATCGAGCGTTTTGAGTAAAGTAATGTTAAGGAAATAGTAGCTCAATTTTGAGAATTTTAATGAGTTTAAAATATTAGGTCCCTACATATGAAATTGGCGTTTTGTACGGGAGGAATATAAAGTCATTTTTTTTGTAAAATATATTTAATTAATTACAGTATGCACCGTTGTTATCTATGCACTTTTGCCATCTCATAGGTAGTTCATTGATCCCTTTACTAAAAAAACCATGGGGGCGAGAATCAATAAACTCTTTGAAGGTGGTTTGGGCTGCCGCATCAGGTTGAATTTTTCCTTGTAAGAAGTTGTCCGAATTCCGGAAAAAATGGTAATCTGTTGGAGCAAGGTCCGGGGAGTACGGTGGATGTCGCAGACATTCCAATTGTAGCTCATCTAAGTTAGTGGTTGTTTGTTGTGCAGTGTGTGGTCTTGAGTTGTCGTGAAGCAGCAGTGGCCTAGAGCGATTGACCAATCTCGGTTGTTTAACAGCTAGTTCTTCCTTCATGGTTTGCAGTTGCTGACAATAAATATCTGCCGTAATCGTTTGGCTAGATTTTAGAAAGCTGTAGTGAACGACACCGGCGCTAGTCCACCAAACACTCACAAGTAACCTTTTCTGAGTCAATTTTCGTTTAGGGCAGGATTTGGCTGGGTCTCTAGGGTTCAGCCATTGCGACGAGCGCTTCCGATTATTGTACAGTATCCACTTTTCATCACAAGTAATGATTCGACTTAAAATCCCTTCATTATTGTGTCGGTTGAGCAAAGTAACACAACAGTCGACGCGTGCTTGCAACTTTTTACTTTCCCTATTTGCTTCATGTGGATTAATACAGTTTTATCACTTACCCCGAAGCCTGCAGCTATCTCTGAAGTGCTTTGTGATGGATCCGCTTCCACAATAGCCTTTAATTCTTAATTTTCCACTTTGGTCTCCGGCCGTCCACGGGGTTGGTTCTGAAGGTCGAAATTTCCAGAACGAAAACGTTAAAACCAAAAACGTACCGTGCTTTCTTTTGCGACACCAGCGCCGTACATATCATTAATCCTTCGAGCTGTTTCTGCAGCACTGGTGCCACGGTAGAACTCGTACTCGTAAATATACCGATATTTCATGTTTTCCATTGTGCGGTAATAAGCGACGCCAAAGAAAAAAATAATGAGGAAAAACAAATGAATGACTGTTTTCAAAACTCAAATGTACCAGCTAAATGAATTTATAAATTTGAATTTGGAATTCTTAACCAAAGAGGAGATATTTCAGATCAAAGTGGTCAGTACGACAAAACGCTAATTTCATTTGTAAGAACCTAATATAACAAAACATATTGGGTCTAACTGCGTAATTATTCTTTATAAAATTTAAGTAAGAAGCAATTTAAAAGTTCATCTGTTGGAAAGCGACTACTGCAACCCATAGACTAAGCAAAAGTGCTTTGTCACCTCTGTGAACTGAAATATAATATATACAGTAAATTAAACTGAAATTGAATATCTCAAAGATTGTAATTGAATTGTACTAGCTCCTTTTCTCTCCTATCTCGAAAAAAGAACAGTGGACTGTTTTGTGATAGAAACATATAAGGGAGACTTTCTCAGATGGACTCCTAATCATAAAAATATTCCGACCACCAGGTTAATTTTCAACTACGAAAGCTATACTGTAGGAGAATGAATTTAAAAAAAACTAAAAAACTGCAGTTACCAAAACCACCTGCCAAGCGTGGCAACAATGGGTAAATCCCCAATATTAGGGAATCTATGGGGTAGACCTATGTTAAGCAGTGTACTTTTAATAAACTACAACTGTACGCACATCCATAACACGACTAACTGTTCTTCATCTCTCTTTATCTTTTTATTCTCATGTTCGATCTATATGTATCGAAACTGAAGTAACAATACAATGCATTGTGACATACGGGGAATGTAAAAACATATTTTTTATATATTTTAAACCTAAAACAAAGATTTGTTTTGTCCAGCCTCAATCAGAAACGCTGTATAACCATGAACTTTTCTAAGGAATAATGCATCGCCAAGTGACCATTACTATGACTTTTAATTGAGAATAGATTAATAAACATGTAAAAAATAAAGAGGAAATATGAAAAATATAATGAACAAGCTTTTTTATTTAAAAAACGTTACCCCCACACTAGGATTTTCTGCTGTATCTTGGAGGCTGGTTACGAATATAAATTTCACAAGGACAAACAGCCAAACCCGGAACAATCATTTGTGGGTCATACCAATTCTTGTTCGGTGCGGGATTCGAACCAGCGGCTCACAGCGCCGCAACTCATTGTTAAGCCACTGCGCCACGGAGCCGTTAAATCAAAATTAATTGCGAAATATTCAAGATAATTAATTACTGAAAAAGTAATATTGTTACCTTTTAAAATAATACCGGACTTCGAGAGGTGTCGGGGATTGTTAGCAAGAATTAAACAGTACATCTTGCTAACAGTAAGTGTACATAAACTTGAGTAGATAAAATATCGCGAGGCATTACGTACAAAGTAGCTCCGGGGCGATTTCTATAGGGCGTCTGAAGTGTAGGGGCGCTGAGGTACCTACATGCAACTTGTATAAAGTAGGGGTAGTGATTCATCAATTGTGCAAAGTGCCACTTCATATTCAGTCCGTTTCACTGTCGCGTCCGCTTTGCCGCCTCCAAATGAACGGTGATTGGATGATCCGCCATTTTAATTTTTGCTTTTTTTTACAGTCCGATAGGCTTTTAGTAATTTCGAAACAAATCCCGAGTTAATATTTCGACAAGTGCTTGTGTATTAAAAGAGGATTTGTTTGATGAATTTTTATTCGTTTCATATTTTTGTGGGGGTTCAAACGTTAGGTATTGCATTCAATGATAACCGATTTTAAGGGAATTTTAATAGGGAAAATATATTTATTAGCATTTTGAAACATAAAACAATGATTATATATAATCAAGTAATTTTGAAGGTTTTAAGGTTTAGGTTTAAAACGGTGACAATATAGTGACTAAATCGAGGATATTATGCTACATTTATTAGCGATCTGTTTCTTAAGAAATTGCAAATATAAATAAATAAGTAATAATAACTATACAATACGCCCTTTGATCACTCATATAATAGTAGCCTGCCTAAAGCAAAGGGTACCTGCGAATCTTTGTAAGTCGTTGGTTTGGATTCGCCAGTCGACTAGTGTCGTACATTACTTACACACACATAAACTTTTAAGCTTAGTTTCAGTGTTTGAAAGGAATATAGTGATATAACAGAATTTTTTAAAGCATTAAGAACTATAAGTCATTTTATCTTAGTTTTCATAAATATTTATAATAGCATACTATTATATTGTATCTGTGGCCTTTTTTGTTAGAAGTTGATTAATTTTTTGTCTATGGGCTGCACTGGGCTCTTAACATCAGGTGGATGTTAGCTTGTTTTAATTGTTATATTATTAAAAAATACGCAAAATACCAACCATTTAAATAATGTTGCCAAGAAAATGTATTAATTTAAAAAATGCAAAGTATCAAAATTATCATGCCATGGTGCCCTCTAAAACACTTCTTTTTTGGCTAAGCAAATAGAGTTACTTGGATAATTTGACGTCGCCGCCCGCCCCTTGGGAATGAAACTAACATCTGGGGTGTACCCATCCATAAGGGCTTTGCGCAATGTTCCAAACTACAATTGGAATTAGAATAATAAGATTTTTTTTCAGAATGCATCCGAAATATTAATGAGTAAGAAGGAACCGTGGTAGCCCCGGGGCTAAGCGCTCGCTGTAATTATCACAGGACGAGGGCAACCTGCATTCGAACCCTGCCGGCACCAATGAAATTGTTAATTTAAAATTTAAGTGCTGATTTACCACGTGTTCTACGGTGAAGGAAAACATTGTGAGGAAACCTGCATGTCTGAGAAATCAAAAAAAATATTTCGAAGACATGTGAAGTCCATCAAGACGCATTGAGGCAACACGATGGACTTTTCCTAGCCATAAATACCTTCTCAGAAATGAGAGGAAGCCTGTGCCCAGTGGGACATGGTAAGCTGTAACTTTAAGAAGTTATTTTTATGTTACGGTAAAAATACTGAAATAAAATGTTAAATGGATTTTGTATTTCTTCCATCAAAAATTATTTTTGAAATCAAATGCGAAACACACAACTTTCTTATTTGCTTGAGAGTTGTATAACTTTTTGAAACCTCATTAATATGTATAAAGTGCCGAAATTGCGTATTATATGTTGACTCTTCGGCTGTAATAATTAGAAAACATGAAATTTACATATCCATATTTTGAAATATTACTTGCCAGTGACTAAGCATACGAAGGAGAGGTTTTTAAACATTATCAAACCAACAGCTTAATATAGTTGTAAACGTGCGTAGAATGTGTCATTGACAACAAATGAGTAAAGTATATCTTTTCACTCAATGAAGTAGTAACGAATCAATGAGTGCGAGGAATAAGTTTCGAATGACGCATTTGAGACTTGTGCGTAATACTCGTATCAGTTAGGTGTTAGGTAAATCTTGTTAAGAAGGTTTTCGTAACTCAGTTTCCCTTATTACTTTTCAGACTAGACAGGTTAGTTATGAAAACACTGTGTAAGTCAAAACTTATCTTTCCTGTGATTTTTAATCATATTTAACAAGTGTTAGGTAATCGTACATTCATAAATCCACAAGATGGCACTGATATCAGTGTATTTAATTGATTGGACGATTGGGCTATATTTTCCTATATAGATAAATAGTAGTACCTTTGGACTAAATAAAATGAAGAAGTGACATTTGAATGATTAGTAAATGATATATTTAGTTTATGAAATAATATAGTCTATTTCCTTCACTTGTTATCTAACTATGTCTACAAAGGTTTTTCTGCTGAGCATAAGCCTCCTTATCTTATTTTTTGGGTTATGGAACGGAAAGTATTTGTTACGCTCTTGTAAGTAAATCAGTCGATAAAATATTGCAATTAACTACCGGGTATGGAACCGTGAATCTTGAACTGAACTTAATGTAAATTACCATCCTTTAATGATCTAAGTAAAATGACCTAAGTAAACACAAATTATACTCGTAGTTAGGCTATTCGTAGCTTTTTGTATTAAAGGTTTAAAGCAAAGAACATATAATCATTACGTTCCAAGACATACACTATTGCTTGTAAAATCATTTTCTATAAGGCGTGATTCTATAAGTACACTATACAAATTAAAAAAAAACGACGAACAAATTCGAATTCCCTAAAATGAATAAAAAAAGAACTTAAAACTGAAACATATCATGATGATGTCATAAAAATGAAAGAATAGGAAGACGTCTCCATATATTCTTGGGCCCAGATGTTAACAATATGTAAGTAGGACCATTTGAAAGCTTATAATATCTATATATAAACAATTCATAGCTGAAAATTTGGCAAGATTTGTCAATCTAGGAGCTGAGTTATTGTAGAATAAGTAAAAGCATAGAGTAAAAGTGAGAAAGTATGGATTACCCATACTGTAACAGGCGACTTTTCACTGTAATTACACTGTAACAGGCTATTTTTCACTATAATTACTTAAAGATATAAAAGCAGGATCAGTATACAATCACCAAAGAAAAGCTGTGGTTATTAAGGAAACAAAATGGTCAAACGACTAACGAAAGTTAGAACAACAACAACTAATTGAAGTGAATATTTGGCATATCGATCGGAGATTGATAACTTTAATTGTTGTTGTTACTGTTATTTGTTGGCATGTTGGCAAATATCAACATGATGTTCTGTATTTTTTTTTTTAAATATGTTCACAATTTTTTTATATCTCCCTAGTTAATACAGAAAAATAATCGAAAATAGAAATTGAATTTAATCGAGATCCATTATATTGCGCTCGTTTCAAATCGAATCGAAAATAGGTTTTTTCTTTTAAGTTAATTTTGAAGTTTGAACTGTCAAGTTACAAAACACAAACTAATAAGAAGTACTAGTGGTAGGTAGCGTTCAAAAACAAGACTTTCACTAGTGTGTGTTAATGAAACCTTAGAAGCTTATTCATTTTATTTTTTGATCCGTATAAATATAAAATCGATTGTATTAATAGATACAATCGATTTTGTAACTTTTTTCTTATCTCATTATTTTTTCGAATTTTAGATTGTAAAAAGAGCTAGTTTTTTGTATTTTACTTTAAAAAAATTGCCAATTTTTAAAATATAAACCAATTAGTTAACTTCAGGCCCAAAATCCCATTCTCCTTTAAGAGAGTGAAGCTCCTCTTCTTATTCTGCGCGAATATAGTACCCTCTTCTTTTCATAAGCCCACCAAACCAAACGCCAATGCTGCAAATAGACCTCTTCATTGGTAGGAAATATTTGCCATTAGAAACAAGATAATACGATATTGCAGTAAATACAGAAACGGCTTTTATATTTTATTGTAGAATCACTATTTTTATTTGTTTGTATACATTGTTAAAACTATAATTTACATACTTACGTTGATAGTGTATTACTTTAAATGCTACAGACTAATATAGGTGATTACAACATACGATTAGTTGTCGTAGTAGTAGTAGTCTTAGACAGTTTTAATATAAAAATATCGCAATTTTATTAATTAATTTCAATTTTTTATTCAATAATTTAATGAAATTAATATTTTCCTCTACCATAAGTTCCCTGCTAGACATTGACCTGTCCCCTTCTATGAATGATTTACCACAATCGTCACGCATGACAGGTGGATTGATGATCACAGTACCACACTAGTCACGCCTTTGACGCTGCTCCCTGTCGCTGGGCTGGTTATTTTATGAGATAGATAGGTAGAAAGAGAGAGAGAGAGAGAGAGAGAGATAGATATATCTATCGAAAGCCACTAAATGTTTCTGGAATTTCCCATTGTCGCCCGACAGCCACGGAACGAAATGAGATGATGACTTCTTTACGGCTTACGAATAATTCTTATATGTGTTTGTTTCAGGATTAGACGCGGAACTATATTACGTACGCGAGGGCGCTGTGAACACTTACGCAACGGGATTCATCGTACCAGTGCCAGCGCATATGACGGACTTGGAGTTCATGTGGCAGGCACTGGGACGAAAACCGGTATGTTTTTAATTGAGTATTTATAACAGTGTCGTTGTAACATCAAAGATCATTGTGATCGTTGTGACATCTTTCGAAAAGTAGCAGTGAGCTGATATGTATGAATTTCTTGATAACAGTGTCCACACTGGGCACGTAGATTGGGCAGCATAGTGGCGGCATCCGCACACTGTTAATGCTGCTCGCCTTCACTAGTTTGTAGAATTAAGTTTCCGAGCTTTCAGATGGATTTTTTCCTATTAGTCGGTCGTAAGAGCTTCTTTCGCCAGTGAGAATGGTGCACCGTATAAGTAAGTGAGGTTGACATTTTTTTTATGAAACCAAAATGAATTATAAACTTACAGTCCTAAGTGGATACTTTAGCCCACTATCACTGCAACCAACTTCAAACAAAGAAGACTATGTTGATACGTTATCACCAATACGTTATCATTATAGTGGCACTCCATACCCTTCAGACCAGACCACACAAGTGCGCGCATTGTTGCTTAGCGGCTGTAATATGTAAAAGAGTGTTTATCTACTCAAGTTTATGTACCTACCCAGACGGACAACTAGGTAGAAAAGAAATGTTACCACCTAGTAAAGACCATTTGCAAAAAATAGTACATCAGTACTTTTACAACTCGCGCAAATTTAGAATAAGCCAAAACCAATTACAAAATCCTTAAAATATGATTTATATTTAGCGATAAAATAATAGTACTATAATGTGCAACAGGGCATGACTTAGCGTTTTTTCATGGAACTTGGAACTCACAACACCCATGTAACATCTCAGGGAGGATGGAGTGCCTGAAAGCTTAGATATTAGTCTCATGTAAGCAAAAGCTAATTCCTCCAATTGCCTAAGTTTAATTAAGTACTTAGTTTATATGTAATTTTTTTTTCAAATGTGGCAATAAAGTGATATTTATTTAACTTTTTTCATGGAAGATACAAGTAAAATGATGATTTTACTCACACTGAAACTCTTTACGCAATTCAGAGTTATGAACTTAATTTTCCTGAAAAGAGTTATCAAATTCATCACGTTTACATTCATTTTTAAATCATCACAAACACAGCCAAACTAACATAGATTTTTTTGTCGTCGAATTTGTTTTTATTCGGCAAACATCAGTTCAATTACAGAGGCGGTAATTGTATCTGTTGTTGTTCGTGCACTTTCCAATTTAGCTTCGAAGCGATTTCATTTTGGCAAACAAAGGACCAGGATTAAGACTTCGTTTTTCGAGGACTGAAAGCGCTCTATTTTATACATTCAGTTTGTTGAATGACGAACGTTTACAACATCTACATACATGAATAGGAATTTCAGGTGCCTCATTCAGAAACTTAATTAAGTATTGTGAGCGTGAGTTTTACAAACTGGTATATTATAAAGTGTCAAAAGCGAAAATGTTCTGAGGGTTGTTGCAGTTTTTAAGTCTATTTGTCATGCCACTAATGAAGTCGGTCGCTTTTTTAAGTTGATTGTCAAATATTTTGTAGTATATTTATCAATGCCGTTGCGGTGGCTCCTTATCGATCTTTTTACTTATTACTGTAGATTATTTATCAGCATTAAGCTGTTATTTTATGTTAGTTTTCTGCGAAAGCGTGGTCTTTGCCTTGATCGAGTCAACCATATAGCATCAGAATGGGGCTTCAAATTCTATAATGATTATTTGATTATTAATTGATTATGATTAATACTACACATTGGTGCTGTAAAGTGCCCGAAAAGTCGGGAATTAAAAAAAGTTTAAATTAAACGCGATATATAATAACAATAAAATAAAAAACATATATATATATATATATATATATATATATATAACAACTTTGTCATTACGTTGATCCGTAAAGTTTGTTTTATTCCACGTCGAAATTTATCGCAATATAATGATAATACGAATAATAATGATCTCCAGACCGATCGGTCACGGTGGCCAGTCTCAACGGAGATTAGCCATCATCGAAGGACAGGATTATAAAGCACGAGTGTGCGCGAAAACACAGGTGCACTCCCTATCACCTTACTCTCACAGTCCGATGTGACGGCAATCCGGCACGACTGAAGAGAGATTAGGCGCAGGATCAACGGCTTTACGTGCATACGATATTATAAGTAACGATATATAACGATAGTATAAGTCACTGCCTTAAAAGAGGTTCATTTACTTCGTTTCACAAAATTATTTTTCACGCAAAAATTTATATTTTATTCGGAGACAATTTTAGGCAGGGGCCCAAAAAGTATTTAAAAGTAATGTGGTAAGTCAAGCTTTTGAGTACAAATTATGCAAAGCCTATAAAATTTTGTTGGTCGCGCAAAAAAACAACTTTAGCCGCGTTGGGTTCAAAATTAGCGTTTTTATGTAAGTCAATCGACCTTTTTACGCAAATGCAGCCAGTTTTACAACTTTACAAGTAGTTTAATTCAAATATAAATTCAAACAACTTACAAATGAACCACTTAATTGTAAATAAAAAAGTAATTAGTTTGTTCTTAGAGTAGTGTATATAGCAGCCAGACTTTTTATCAGACATTGGTTTGGACTACTGGCCCTTTAGTTATACACATAAACATATTATGTGTCAATAGACTATTTAAGTCATACGGACATGGAGATAGGGCGTTCCGTGTCGTCTAGCAGCATTATTTGAACGCTTTGCCTACACTCACCACAAAAACAGTTTGAGCGTAGAGTTTATACGTGGTAGTATATTATAGTTGTAGCACGAATGGGGCGGCTCGACGGGGAAGGACCACGCTCTCACAGAATACCAGCGTAAAATAGCAGCTTAACACTGCTGTGTTTCATATGGTGAGTGTAGAGAACCGGCGACTCTTTTCAATGGAAACGGGGCATTCCATCTTAGCATTCATCTGCATTTTGATTCGTAATCGAGGATAGGTGTAGATGTCTATGGGCCACAACAACCACTTACCATCAGGTGAGCTGTGTGCTCGTTTGTCGCCCTTATCCTATAAGAAAAAGAGTCGACACCCTCACACTAGTAATTCTGCTGCCTGTAACCAGTCTGTGATTATATATATATAATCCCAGACTGGATAGATTTTTCGCTAGTAGACGTTTTCCTGGTCCGTCAGTCAGGTCATCGCGTCTAGTTGAGGCTAGCATTTAAAGGGAGGAATACAACAACTGTGTCATTACGTTAAACGCCACCATTGGTAGGACTTCTTTTCTGCCTAGGAATCTGTAAGAAGGTGGTACCCAGAGGGGCTGGGTAACACCTTTTTACCTATTTCTGACGCCAAATAGCAACGCTACACTCTGTGTTTCGGTCTGAAGGGTATAGAGAACCAGTATAATTACAGACTGCGACGCATTCCATCTCAGTCCTCAGAGGTGACAAAGCATCTGTAGCCAACTTCGTTTAATGTTGTTCGCCAGTAGTTCATGGGTCCCAGTAGCCATTTACTATCAGGTGGACTGTAAGTTCGTTCTTCACTTAAGTTTTATACAAAAATATATCTACCACTGCTACTAACTACTAACTACCTACCACTAAAGGGATTAAGTGACATTACAAAAACGCGTACCATATAATGTAATGTATTTTCTATTCCTCATCAGTCTATAAAAATTAATTTAACATGTGTACGCCTATTTCTGGCATATAAATGCATTTTCTTTCTTTCTTTCAAAAATCAACTTCTGGACATGGCCCTCTCCCGTTGTAAAGAGGATTTGCCTTATTCACCACGCTTGGCAGGCGGATTGAATCGCAGTACCAGACATCTCGCACCTGTGACGCTGCTCCCTATCTCCGATCTGAGTACATCTACTTCTGGCTTAAACCTAATGGTTATATCGCAGTCTATCGGTGGTCATGAAATCTTTTAAGCTTATTCCATAACTAGTCGCGTCTTACGACAGCCAAGGGACGAAAGGGATAGATTTTCTTCGCTGCCACCACATGTCATAAAAATGTATGGGTTGGAACAATTTATACGTGGTAGAGCCACGCTGCAGCTATATTATGGTTGAAGCGCGAATGGGTCGGCTCGACCAGGGAAGGACCACGCTTTCACAGAATACCATCGTGAAATAGCAGCTTATTGCTGCTGTGTTACGTATGGTGAGTGTAGAAAGCCGGAGACCTTTACTGGAAACGAGGCATTCCTTCTTAGTCTTGAAGTGTAACAACGCATCTGTATTTTGATTCTTAATCGAGGAGTCTATGGGCCACAGCATCCTCTTACCATCACATGGACTGTGTGCTCATTTATCACCCTTATTCTATAAAAAAATCAATCAAACTGAAAAATAGCAAGCTGAAGCCATTAGGCTACGATATACATATATATCAATTCGCCTATGCTTTCCGTTGAAGGACTACGTTGTTAAAAGTAAAACGTAGTAATTATTTACTTTTACATGTAATATTATAAATTAACACCAAATGTGTAACACTTAAGTTACAATAAAGAAACATTTTCAATTTGAATTTGATTAAAAGATTAATAGTCAGTTTTTATTACGCAGATGTGTCATTATGTCCTAGATTATAATAATATGTCCTTGGCTGTCCTCAATCTTATTGCTAAAAGTGAAAGTTTTAATAAAATTTCTAACGTGAACATCAAATAACGACGATATTTCATGAGAAAATGTAAAAATTAAATAAAAAACAGAATATATTTTCTGTTACTTCGAAATAAAAAAAGTACAGATAGAATATTCTTTCCCTGTTATCTCGCACAGCCACTACAAAATTATGTGTAGATTATTCACACACTGGAGCACCGCGTAACCGTTGTTTATTATTACACACAGTTGCCGTACGTGATGGGTATAGACTACGAGAGCCGGGGCGCCATGCTGCCGCCGCAGGTCAATATATCCGAACGAGGCTATGTTCCTACCACATTGCAGACGTTTAGGTAAGCATGTAATTTCTACATTATTTTTACAGTACTCAACTGTCTTATTCAGGTGTGATTATGTAAAACATATTATGTTGTGACATACAATAAGATTAAATAAAAGCAAAATTTCCACGTGCACGGAGGTGAAGAAAAACATCGTGAGAAAACCTGCATGTTTAAGAAATAAAATATTTTAACACTGTGAATACGGCAACACGCCCTGGAGCAGCTCGGCGGACTAATAGCTCCGTGCATTTTTATATTTTGGACGTTTTCAGTGCTTTGCATCACTTGGCTTTTAGCCGTAACAACTATATTCCCTACAATTTGAATGTATTATTCACGTTAACATAAACTACGGCACAAATAAGAAAAAAAGGAAATTAATATAAAGTAAAGTAAAGTAAGTAAAGTTACAGCCTATATACGTCCCGCTGCTGTGCACAGGCCTCCTCTCATTTCTGAGAGGGTTTTAGGGCAAGGAAATGTCTGCCGCGCTGTCCTAATGCGTGTTGGCAGAAATTCACATGTCTACGAAATATTTCACATGTCTTCGAAATATTAAAATTAATATATTTTGTTATAATTAATATATATTGGAAAAACTACAAAACAATATTTACATTTGTATCGTATATTTTACATTTGTGTCGCCGTGTAGTGGCGGTGTAATTGCATCCAGTGTCCCATATGACACTCCGTGAGAGACGTAGAAGGCGACACAGCGAAATAGAAGGAAATTGGCAGCAGCATCAATAAAAAAACGACGGTTGCCAAACCGCCTGCCAAGAGTGGCAACTATGGCAAATATCCTCTCTTTTAGCAAATCAGTGGAGTTTTGATAGGCTGTAACGAATAAATAAAAAATTGTATCATACAGTACATAAAACTTTAATATAATTTTGTCGTTTAAAAGGCAAATTTAATTGCTGTTTACAATATTTTTAGGGTACGGTTGCCATGTACAGGAACAAGAAGTGCAGAAATTTTGGTTACTATGCAATTAAACATTTCCGCACCAGATCGAGCTCATAAAGACGTCAAGCTTGTGTTCAAAAGGAATAAAATTTGCTTAAAAGGTTAGTAACTCTTTCTTGTTCTTTCTTATTTCTTAAATAAAATTAAAAAAAAGAAATGCCTTTTAAAATCTTTATATTTTTTATAGTAAAGGTGTCATCGTTTGTCACTATGTCACTATAACGCTTACAGTCCACCTGATAGTAAGTGCTATACCTCCATCTTCGAAAAAGGAGTAAACCTAAGCGTTGTTATCCCTGAGGACTAAGAGGGAATTCCTTGCTACAAGTAAAAGTGGGTCCTCGTCGATCTACTGTCGTAAGCGTGACTGCTTATCACTTAGTACCATGTTCGAATCCCAGGTTGTTGGCTCGGCAGTTCCAAAAATCCAATACTACCCCACTAGCAGTATTCAGATTTTCTTTAAAAAAAATCTAGTAGTAGTAGTAACTTGAAGTCAGGAATTTGGTGGTGTTCCACCCCCATGCCTCAGAAAGCATGTAAAGCGGTTTATCTTGCGTCTAACCTTTCTCCGTTCGTGTCAAATTGCCGTCCTACCGGACTATGAGAGGGTGCAAATAGAGAGTACACCTGTGCTTGCGCACACATTCGTTTTTACCTTGGTTATAATAACCACAAAGCTACTGCCTCCTTTAATGTACATGAGATTATACTAAAAACATAGAAACAGTAGTTTGAATATTAAGGTAGATGCATAACGCCATTCTCATGCATAACCCTCCAAGAAACTAAAAGCGGCTTCTAGCCAGGAGTATGACAATTGGAGGATGCCATTTTTCCTTGTAAGTGTGTTTGTGTTTTGACTTCGCCACAATGCAGTAGTATTATAGTTGCAGTACGTAAGAGTCGGCTCCATTAAAGGAGAACCATGTTCATAAAGAACCCCAGCGACAAATAGTAGCATAATGCTACGGTGTTTCGTATATTGAGCAAAGCGAGCCGGAGAATATTTTTACTGGTAACGAGGCATTCTATCTTAGTCCCAAGGGTGAAAACGCACCTACGCTTGATCCTAAATTAAAAGTAGATGGAGGTGTCTATAGACAACAGCATCCAAATACATTCCCCAAATGATTCTGTTCTCGTATGCCACCTTTCTAAACAAAAGGTTTTACTTAAGAAATTTAAAAATGATCAATGAGAGAAGAGAAGAATATAACAGAATTAATGAAATGAAAAGAAAATCTGCTATTAAAAAATTTTGTTCGTAGATAATACACATTCTTATAGAAATCAAGTGACAAACGAACCTACAGTCTACCTGATTGTAATTAGCTACTGCGATCCACAGCAAACTTTAAATAGAGAAGATTACAGATGCGTTGTCACCTCTGAGGACTAAGATGAAATCCCTTACAGCCGTATACTGGCTCTCTATTAATAGACTGTTCACTCCGTGAATTTTTTTCGGTGTAAATATAAAATCTATTTTAACTCAACTACAGCGCCACCTATCGGGTCCAATGTTTGTGATTTTCCTTTTTATCACTAAACCAACATATTATATTGTGATATTAGTCATGTTGTGAATCATTGTGTGAATATTGTGTGAATATGACCTTTATCGATCAAGTAGTTCAGAAGTTACACGATTACTAACAGATGTGCCAAGAAATAATATGGATAGTGTTAAATTGAATCCAGTACATAATATAGAGAAAACTTTTATTTTACGAGTATTGATTTTGTATAAAGGTGATTAAACTCAACGACAAAAATATGGAAACTTAGTAAATGTAGGAAAACAGCCATTTATTTTTGTGATTTATTCATTCCATTCATTTCTTTAATATATGTAGTAGAACATTTCAATTTGAAATGAGCTGCTGAAAACTGGCCAAGTTCCATTCAATCCCCCCGATAAATCACTTTCCAACAACCAATAGGTATACTAAAACGGCATAAAGCAATAAAAAGACGAACTTCTCCCAAACACTTTGTCTGGCAATAATAATAACAATAAATTTCCGACTCTGCCGAGTAGCATTGCCTGAATGAGGGTGTTCCTATCACTGAAACGCTTATTCAGAATAGCTTACGACGTTCAAATCGTGTCATATCTGGATGAAATTATCCGATTCCGCAACCGACTTGATTCATGTTATTCATGTTATTTGAATAAGAGCTGTTGTTGCGGGGACTTTTATACGTTATGAAAAAAAATCCAGTATAAGAAACCATGATAAAAAAAATTGTTAGCTACACACTAGAATTTTTTCCTGTATTTTGTGTATTTTTTTGATTAAATTGAAGTGGCAAATGAACTTACAGTCCATCTGACGGTAAGCGGCGATTGTAGCCCATTGGCACTTGCAATCAACTTTATACAAAGAAGGCTTGCGATGAATTAACTTCTGAGGACTAAGCTCGCAACCTATTATATTAGCTCAATACCCATCAAACCGAAACATAGCAGTACAGGTATTGCTACTGTGAGTAACAACTGAGAAAAAAATTGTAGGCCGTTCGTGCGAAATTAAACAAAACCCTTTTTAATTATTAACATTACGATTGATTGCAGTAACAGGCCCCAAGTACGTTCTTAAACCCCTACACCGGTCCTGATATTTGGATCAAACAATTATATATGATTATTTAATAATTATTTACACCACTTGGTCTTCTTCCTATTCGCAATGCCTATATTCGATCGGGTTCTATAATTACATTTATATTTATATATATGTATATATTTATTTATTTATAAGTCGATGGATGTAGGTGGCTCAGGACCGTGCTTTGTGGCATTCCTTGGGGAGGCCTATGTTCAGCAGTGGACTTGTGATGGGCTGTAATGATGATGAAGATGATGATATGTATAAAAACAAAGTAGGCGATAGAAACACCGTAAAAACTCCGAGTCAAATACAATCCTACTCTAACGGTAACGACCCAGAGTGACAGACTCTAGTGAATTATGGTCTACAAAACAAGATAACGCCATCAAAAATAAAATATCATTGTAATCACAACACATGTTAAGCATAATCTTTTAGATTTAAAAATAAACAAAATAATATCTAGAGCCCTGGATAATTTTATGTCATCAAAGGTGTTCGCTATTTTATTTTTATAGGAGATTCAAAATTCAAAATAATTAATAATTATATTATGTCAATATACAATATAGTGTAATACATAATATCCATGATATTTTGTTTGATGTTAGGACGTTTTACCTTTTTGTATTCTTGTTTTTATTATCATTTTATATTACTTAAATACTCTATTCCTGAATTTTACAAAACTGAAAGGATACTCTCAATTTTAGTCACTCTACAAATCACTCCCTTGCATTCTTTATTAGCATGTAGACGATTCTGTAGACGCAACAGGATATTTTGCGAGGGATGAAGACGCATTATGAGGGGCGCCCGCGGAGGCGTATTCAGACCCCTGTTTAATGTGTTTACAAGGAAGTATCGATTGTTCTATTGTACTTTTATTTGACTTGGAAATTTTGTGTTCTCTTTACGATCGTCAAGTTTATTGTGAGTTCTATCAAATTTTTACATTCATTGTGACATTATCGCCGAACGTAGGACAGATGAGACATGTATTGAGGTTTGCTCTGCTATTTATATACGGGACTGCAGCTTTACCATTTTTTTTATTGAATAAGGGTAACAAGCAAGCACACTGTCCACCTGATGGTAAGTGAAATCTGCGGCCCGTAGTCATCTACATTTCTCCTCGATTAAGAATCAAAATGTAGATGCGTTGTCACCTGGAATGCCTCGTTTCCAGCAAAAAGGGTCTCCGGTTCTCTACACTCATCATACGAAACACAGCAGCATTAAGCTGCTATTTTACGCTGGTATTCTGTGAGAGCATAGTCCCACCCCGGTCGAGCCGACCCATTCGTGCCATAACATAACTGCCAGCGTGGCTCTACTACGTACAAAAAGAAACCATGATAAAAAAAATTAGACTGGTATTATGCAGTAGTGTAGATGGTTAATGTGTTCAAAGTAGTGAATCCTGAATTAGAAGTGAAAAAATGAGAAAAGAAGAAAAATTAGAAAAAGTCAAATTGACGTGCTAGACAAAAAATATTGAATTGGAGATCCTAATTATACTGTTCGCAATACTTCCGTAAATCTTAAGGTTTGAACTTTATATCGAACATGCCCTTGAGACGATAGAGCAGCAGGTTGTTTTTCGCACGAGAAAGGTATTTATATGGTTTCCGATTTATTGCTCCGGGTCTGAATTTTTGCAATTTACTCTAAAATGTATCCCAAATACAACTGAAATTCGTATAGTGTTGCTAAGTTTTTTTAAATTAAAAAAATACGTATTTCGTGTACCTATTTAAAAAGTTCATTAACTTCTAAGATGATTAAATTATTATAACTAATTTTATATGTTTTATGTGATATGCTATAATGACCGAGATGAGAAGCATGTTGACTTGGAACTTGCTTTTAGTAACGACCTGGTTGTCAGTTAAATGAGGACAGTCTTGATTGTACGTCCTGATTCATTCGATTTGTTACTACGGCCAGCCGTTATACTTAAAGTAGACACTTCGCTTTTTTCTCTTCTTTCTCATTAGCCATTGAACCGGTGCTGGACATAGGTCTTTTATATTTGCTATTCCTTCCTTATTATTTCACACGCAAGCATGACATTTATGTAATTGATTAGATGCTTAAAACTTTAAACACAAGATACATATGAAGACAATTTGCTTATCCCTTTAATAATAAGATGCCACTGGCATATAAATATGACTTATTGAATGCTCCGTAATGCAGTTGTTAAGCACTTTGTAGCGGCGCTACGGACCGCTCAGTCAAATTCCGTGCGGAACGGGTGTTTGTACCTTCCACCTTCGACCTTAGGGACCTAACACCAAACAAGTAAATTCTAGTGTAGTAAAAAAAATAGACTAAAATTTAAAAAAAGGAATATAAATAAATACTGTTAATATATAGTTGGTAGAACTTATTGGTTTATGTCATTCAAGTTTTTACTTCTTATAGCTTAATATTTTATAAATATTAAGTTACATATTAAGCGTTCAGTATAATAATTTAACTTAAAATCTGAAAATAGCTCTTACTGATTACCATAAATTAAAATTATAGTATATATAACAGAAGCATTTAAACTATAGAAAAAAAAATTTAAATAAGTTACATCTTACGTATTATGTGCTTATAACGATAGTTCCGTCATCGTACCATTTTTTGCGGACCTTACGTATATCCCAACAAGTCCTTGGCCAATTGTTATATATTAAAGAAAAGGAGTAGCGAATTATTATCTCAAGGATAGCGATATAATAAACAGACGAATTACTGTTGGAAATTTCTGTTTGCCCAATCTGTCGTCTCGACTTTAATCGTAACAACTCGTAATGTTTTCCGCTTCATGATCATTTAAAGCAGACAATAAGGGGGTGGTATTTAATAAAACGTTGAATCCTGAGTGCGTACCTGCGTTTATTGCTATTACACCATCATTCTCTCGTTCCCTCCGCATTTGGAGAAAGTTTTTCTATTATACCTTATATTTCATTTAGTGGGTTTCATCTAATATCATTACGTGTAGGGAGGCTTTCAACAAATTCTTTAAAAGCTGCATTGTTATTACGCTTGGTAGGAGACGTGATGAATTTTTCAAATGGGATCGTTTTGTGCTCATTCATTCTTATTACGCCTGTCGTAATATTATATCATAGGAAATGATGCGGCTTCAACTAAAGATTGAGGTAATGATTTGATTATAAACAATTGTTTATATGTAAAAAATTACGTAAGAACGTCGTTAGTGGCGGTTTAAGAATAACCACTACCCCAAATCATCCCGTGGGCAGCAGCGTCTTCTTAATAACGCCTAAAAATAAAAAAACTGCGGTTGCCAACCCGCATGCCAAGCGTGGCAACTATGGAACCCCCCCCCCTCAATGAGGCAATCTATGGGGGAGGCCTATTTACAGCAGTGGGCTTTAATAGGCTGTAACGGAACGGAACGAACGGAACTTGTGATTGTTGTCACTTGGTAAAAAATCAGCTACATTTTAGTGATTTGGATAAACACTTGTACTTGTTTTATTGTATACATTTTAAATTATATATATATATATATATATATACTAACTATTAAAACATCATCATCATCAGGGTATATCATTATATAAGTGTAAGGGGGTGGTATTAATATTATCCTTACATACAGGATTGTCAACAGTGGTGACGCATAATGAAACAGCACGGTTGGCTGGTGACGCTTCGCGAGGTTCAGACGGGGTGTTGTTAGTGGCTGGGGGGTGTGCGGCCGCAGCGTTGGCGTTACTTGCTGGAGCAGCTGCAGCTGGAACTCTGTACAAACGTGGAAATAAAGCAAGACACCATGACTCGATACAGTAAGATTTTTTTAATACATAAACTGACTGTACTAACTGAAATGATTGCAATGTAAGAACACCATCTAAATTAAACTTATAAATAAATAAACCAACGCTCGTCGACCGGAAGGGTAGGTAGATACTAAATATTTCCATTTGGCACGATCCTGACACACCTCTATCGTTAAAATTATCTCTACATACGGATTGTCAACAGTAGTGATACACAATGAAACAGATCGGTTGGCTGGTGCCGCTTCGAGGTTCAAACAAGGTTTTGTTTGCGGCTGGGGGGCGTACGACATAATTGAAACTTAATTATTAAATAGTTATCCCCTGTTACTTTACGATATGAAATGTTTTCAGTATACATATATAAATAATTAAAAATGACTTTATTGAGTTGACTTAGCGATAAATTAATGTATGTTTGCTAATAATTGTTTTTATAGAATAAGGGTGACAAAGGAGCACACAGTCCACCTTATGGTAAGTGGATGCTGTGGCTAATAGACATCTACATCTATCCTCAATTAAGACTGAAAATGCAAATGCGCTGCCACCCCTGAGGACTAAGATGGAATGCCTCGTTTCTAGTAAAAAGTGTCTCCGGTTCTCTACACTCACCATAAGAAACACAGCAGCATTGAGCTGCTATTTTACGCTGGTATTCTGTGAGGGCGTGGCCCTTCCCCGGTTGACCCAACCTATTCGTATAATTGAGTTGCAGCATGGCTCACGAAAATAAAATTGAATAGTGAACATAATATATTTTCATAAACTTACTAATGTATCTTAAATTGTAACTTCCAATACACTGAAAAAAAAAAGGTTATTTAGAGATATTAAACTCTTCCCTAGCTATTAAATAGTACAATAAAAACTGTTAAAGCTTTCGTGAAAAATAACCCACGAAGTGTGTCACATGCAGGTTATAAAGTATAATATATTGAAAGCTACCCTTGTCTCTGGTGTGGTTGATGGATGATCGCTGGGGAGGCTTTATCGATAGATAATAAATAACCCGGCGAGGTTTAATTGCAGACTTCCTTTCATGTTTTCACTACAAAATAGTGACGCAGTGACATATTTAAACAACCTGAATAATTAATGTTCGCTCTTAATGTAGCCAAAGGAAAAAATTATAAAGATTTGCAAGTCTAATTTACAAAATGGAACTGAAATTAATGAAACGTTGAAGTTATATTTTTAATTTAGAAATTTTTTCTTAGCTTCATTAATGAGTTTTAATAATTGTATTGTTTAGTAATTAAATGATAATAAATATTAATTGCGTCTATTGTCTGCAGTAGCCGCTTACCATCAGGAGTACTGTAGTTCATTTCGAAAATTTTATAAAAAAAAAACACAATATTTTTTTAATTAGCAAACAGTACAACATTTTATTTAAAAACACGGAGGACAGATAAGAAGAAAAATTAATTCAAATAATAAACCAAGAAAGAACACTCGCTTCTTTCTTCATTTGTTATTTGAATTATTTGAGACACGATTGCTTTAGTGACTACTTTTCGGCTATCAGTTAAATTAAGAATTACTAAAATAATATGAGACTTAAAGCCACTTTAACAAATTTTGATTGAAACGTATTTAATTAAGAAGATAAGGCATATTATGATAGGCAGAGGATAAGTCATAGGAATATTATGTGGATATAGTCAAACCTAGTAAAGTTTAACTCTTGTCTTGAAGAAACCTATGTTCATGAAACAAAAGAAATCCAGCAATTATTCTAGAATTCTTTTCTTAATTCAATTCTTTAATTTTCTACATGTTCGATGCATAGGGCGGCCCCGCACAAGATAGAACGATGACCTGGTAAGAATTACAGGATGTCGATCTGTGCAAGTGGCGTATTAAGTTTTAAAATGCCCTCCGCACCGCTATTCTCTACGTGGTTATATGTGTATTATAGTGGCTATAACCACACTATGGAGCTCCACGCTGCAGCTATACCGTGAGCTTTATTAAAGATAGCACGAATGGGTCGGCTCGACAGGGGTAGGACCACGCTTTCACAGAATACCAGCGTAAAATAGCAGCTAAATACTGCTGTGTTTCGTATCGTGAGTGTAGAGAACCAGAGAACCTTTCTACTGGAAACGAGGCATTTCATATTAGTCCTCAGGGGTGACAAAGCATCAGCATTTTGATCCTTAATCGAAGATAAATGTAGATGTCTATGGGCCACAACATTCACTTACCATCAGGTGGACAGTGTGCTCGTTTATCACCCTTATTCTATAAAAAAAAGCTAAGCTACTGCGCCACGGTGTCGTCATATACATATTTGTACTTACGTATTTAGTTTAAAATTATTATTAACAGTTGTCTATAAAAATTGATAAACATTTTGCGTTACGTAGCTACATTTAATTTTTGAAATTAAGGATATTTAAAATAAATTACAAGAGTAGTCACGGTACAACACCATTAAGCTGCAAAACGTTTATGTATTGAGTAAAAATAACTATCAAGCAAATTTGTGGAGCTGTACGATGTATGTGATGTATATGATTCTCCTAATTATATTATGGCATTTATAAAATCGAACATACAATGACCTGTTAAAATTATCTTATAATTTAGTAAAAGTATGTATACTCATTTGTCGAGGTTTTATCATAGTATATATCTTGTTTTAGTACCTCCTACACAACCGCTGCTTATGGAAGCCATCAAAACGTCTTGTTAAGACTCGATACACTAGGTCGACCACCCAGTTCAACTGGATCCTATGCCACTATTGCTAGCTTGCATAAGTTTCCTTTCGGTAAGTAATTAATAACTTTGCTTGAATCGCTTAATTAAAGAATATAACTGGTGTTTGCGAATTTAAGTATAAAAACAAATCTGCTCCAATGGATTACATCTTCGCAAATATCAGAAATGTTGGAAAAATTTCGGTTAACAGCAGCTAGTTTAAATTTGTCAAAGAATAAAACGAAACGAATATTGTCTTAATATGTATTTCGTCCAGCCGTAAAAAATCCCCTTTCAGACGTAAGTAGTTAAAAATATTTAACTTGATGGCCGCACTTGAGTGTAATACCAGGCGTAATCGTACCTTTGACACTGCTCCCTATCGGCGGTCTGAATATTTTGCATCTGACATAAACGAAAATATTATTCAGCAATTCTCTGACAGACTACTGTAAGGTCATTTAGGGTCACCTCACACCTAGACGCGACGCAACGCGACGCGGTGCGCACTTTTTAAGATAGTGAAACAAAATATAACTTTATTTACTCCACGAAAAGATACACATTTTATTGAGATAATTCTAAAATGCACCGCGGCGTTGCTTCCTTGGTAGACGCAGTGTGCAAGTGCGATGCAGCACTGTCAGCAACTTCACGATGCGCCTCGCGACGACGCGATGTGTCTCGCGGCGGCGCTGGCGTCTTCAAGCATCGTCGCGTTGCGTCGCGTCTCGGTGTGAACTGACCCAAAGAGATGTAGCACAGTGTATAAGAAAAGGGTTACGTTTAAACTGCTCGTAAAGCGTAGTAAACATGTAGATAAAATTTTACGAAGTCATAAGGCTCCTTCACGAAGCTGGCAGAAAGTGGACGTTTGTAACCTGAGATGATATTTAAGTTGAAAAAAAATTGTTGTTGATCTAACCTTAGTTAACTTTTTTAATATTACAATATCTGCTTATTCTAAGTGTTTAATGAACAAAAATATCTCAGACTTATATTTTTTTGTGGATATTTGTTTTCCCTATACCTTAAAGCCTATAAAAGTTCACTGCTGAACATAGGTTTCTCCATAGATCGCCTCATAGGGGGGAGATTTGCCATAATTACTATGCTGGTAGGTGGATTGGCAACCGCAGTTTTTTTATGTTTTGGTTATTATTAGGAACGTTGCTGCCCATCTCATGGCATGTTTCCCAAGACACCCACTGTGTAGTAGGTTAGGTAAGAGGTTTATAAGAGGTTACGTTGCGTAAGAGGTGACAGAGCAAACCAGGAGATTGGAGCAATACGGTATTATATAAAACCAGTATTGTAAGTAAAATCAAATCAAGTGTTCCCAGTCTCCTCAATTTTTTTCCTCCTTGTTTTATTCAAATAAGTGTATATTATATGCTATTGAAATTACAACCAAAATATCATATTAATCGCAAAAATATTTTTAAGTGGCAAACATTATAACGAATTGAATATTTACAGGCAGCCGACGTTCGCCATCTCCGTACGCTACGACTCACATTGGAGAGCATGTGTATGCGAAGCCTGAATCTAGAGTATCGTACTACGCTGCCTCAAATCTCACGCACGTTTCACAGGTAATGTTGGTCTATGGACTCTTTAAACAATTTTTAAAGAAATGTCATTTTTTTTAAAACAGATAAGGACAAACGAGCACACAGCTGGTTAGTCGATGTCGTGGTCTATTAAGTAGAACTACAGGCTGGGAGGCATTCCAACTTAGTCCTTAGAGGTGACAACGTATCTACATATGGAGCCTACTTTGTTGGAAGTTGGTAGCAGGTGTCCATGAGTAGCATTTAGTCACTTACCATCATGTGAGCTGTAACTTCGTTTATCATATATGTTTTAAAAAACTGTTCTCGAATGGGAATCAAAATTTAGAAGAATTTTCACCTTTTAGGACTAACATGAAATAATACAACTCCACCACTAAACAGGGACTCCGTTTCTCTACGCTGACAAATCTTAAACCAGCAGCAATATGCTATTTTTTGGCGCCGATTTTCTGTAAGAGTGAGGTCCTCTGGTTGGATACACCCATGCGTGGTGCAGTAATTATACAATCGGAGAGTGGCTCTAGCATGTTAAGATTCTTACCTTTTTCATAATTTTCCGTACAAATCCTTATGCCGAAATATTTAGACGGTGCATTTAATAAACACTGATTGATGACACACTTTAAATAAAATTTATGCTATATATTTCCTAAATTATAAGTATTTATTCATGCAAAAAATTAAATTAAAAAAAAAACTGTTAGAAAAATATGTAATTAAAAGAGGTTTCAATACTTCGTCGTTACTAAAGCTCGTTAAAATGTGTACCTAATTTGTTTTTCCGAGAAAAACTTATTTTAATTATTGAATTCATAACTCTACCAATTTATGTAATCTTTGAAATATCCAATAATTAAACTTAAATGATGTAATTTTTAAATGGGCTATTCTATTGGGAATCTCTCCTTATCGCTTCAGACATCTAAATCTTGAGTTTATAGCCCATAATAGATAAATTAGCTGCCATTATGTGGTTGCCGCTGATCCCGAACACCATTACACATGTTAAACTTGATCGGTCTTATTACAAAACCTGGGTAATTGATAGTATCGGGTTTAAGCTATGGTCTGAGAAAATTTAATAAGGATTACTAATAGTTTAAACTTGAGATTGTAAATACCACATATTTAGTAAGGCGGGATATATAGAATATATCGTAATAACATGTTCAGACTATATCTGGGTTTGAGAAGAATTTTTGTCGCTTGTAACTGTTTTTATTTTACAATATTTTCCACTCAATGTTGTTCTGAAATTGTGACAATATACGACTACTCTTTGTCATAAACAATGCGTAAATATATATATTTTATGAATAAGCGTATATTACGTTTAACCATTGCTGTCATTATAATTTTGTTAATAATCATGCATAAAACATATAAAATAATATAAACTTAAATATGGACAGCGAATGAAATAATTTAAATTTGAATTAAGCGTAAAGTGGCAGTGTAAGAATGTCCACTACACAATCGTCCCGTGGGTGTCGAAGAGGCGACAGAGGGAAACGAACCAGGCGATGGGCAGCAGCGTCTTTCTAATAACGACTGAAAATGTTTCTATTAAATCTATATAATAATATGGAAAACGTGTACGTAAAATCAATCTGCCAAGTCGAGCAAAAAAGCGGCACGGCCGTACCATCCTTTTCTCGAAGCAGTTCAGGCCATTTTCGACCCCCCTATAACTTCGTTGTGGATAAAACTAGAAGCCTGAATTTTCAGTACTCAAGCAGAAATTAAATAAACACGGTACATTTCAAATTTCACTCAATTTGAACCAGTAGTTTAAGAATTATAACGTTTCATAATTTTGTCACTCACTCACCGACTGACTGGTCGATCATCAAAACTCTAAGGCAATTCTAGCAGACATAGAAGCTTCAAATTTTGAACACAATTAGTGTTTAGTGTATAAATTAAGGAAAAACTAAAATATTTTGCAATTACGGTTCAGTTTCTAGATACACCAACTGCATTAATAACTTTGTAATCCCATATAAATATATAGGGTTACAAAGTTACATTTGCAGTGAATGAATTAGTGTAACTGTATATGTATAATATAATGGAATAATAGGTATAGACAGGTACCTAGACATAATTATGTTCAAAGGTAACTTGTACAATGGTCAACGGAATAAAAAAGCAAGAATGGGACATGCTTATGAAGTTGTACCAAAATCCCGCATAGTATTAAGTCATTGAGTTATATGTACTACGTACTAGAGAAGCTATTCCAACCAAAAAACAAACATGCGCGGTAGATAGTAAAATATTACGATATTATTACCTATTTATTCACTTGAACAACAAAAAATTTTACCAACTTGACTACTGAATTGTTATTTACGTAAGGTTTAAACTTTAATTTGAAATCTCGTATTATTATCGCCGCCCCACACTGCATGAATATTGAAGCCACAGTAAATGACACTAAAGTAAGGTGTACGGATTGCAGTACAGTTCAGTTGAACAGAGTGAATGTTTGGAATGCGAAATCTAGTGCGTGGTACATAATATATATCAATGGTATTAAGTAGATTAAATTGCCTGAAATTGCCATGAAAGAAAGAACAATAATAATAATAACCGCAGCCGGCGGAGATGGCTTGCCCGCGCCGTGGCTTCCACGCTTCCCGTCCGTCACAGAAAGGCGGCCACTTTCTTCCAGGCAACCTTTGGGTTTTACTGCGATATCGCAGATATACACATAAACCACGTTTTATTTAACTTACGCAAATTGTATGAAAAAAGTAGGACTATCTACAAAAAGGAATAAGATGCCATCAAAAACATGACTTGTAAAAAAAAAAACAAGTCTCGCAACTCAGTTCTTCTACCGTAAAAAGTTGTGAGATCCACGTAATACTACATTCTGTGTACTAAATATCGGGAATTTGTCAATAAAACAAAAATACAAATTATTCATCTAAATTTATTTTATCGCCTTCAAAGTAGGCCCCATCGCTTGCAATACAACATCTCCAACGCTTCACCCAGTCTTCCATACATTTCATAGGCTATTTGCGGTATGGCCTTTAGCTCATTCAGCGAATTTTTGTTATGGCTTCTATCGACTCAAAACGTTTTCCTCGAAGTGGTAATTTTAACTTGGGAAATAAAAAGTCAGACGGAGCCATATCAGGTGAATACGGTGCTTGGTCGAGAACTTTTGTTGAATGTTTCGCTAAAAACTCTTTCACTATAATGGCTGTGTGTGATGGTGCATTATCATGGTGCAGCATCCATGAGTTGTGTTGCCACAAATCTGGACGTTTTCGGCGGATACTCTCACGCAAACGCTTCATGACGCCTAAATAATATTCTTTATTCACTGTTTCTCCTTTGGAAGGAATTCGGAGTGAACCACACCACGGTAGTCAAAAAACTGTCAGCATCACCTTGATTTTGGAGCGACTTTGCCGCGGTTTTTGGTTTCGGCTCGTTTTCGAGACGCCATTCTGAACTGTTGGCTTGTTTGCATGTCGTACTCATAAACCCATGTCTCGTCGCCAGTTATTATACGTTTCATAAAGGTCGGATCCGTAGAAGCTCGAAACCATGTCTTCAGCGACATGCTTTCGCTGCGCTCTTTGAACAAAATTGAGCTCTTTTGGAACTAGTCGAGCGGCGACGCGTTTCATACCTAAAATGTCAATGAGAATGTTGTGGACGGACTTAAAAGATATGTTCACCTCACTAGCCAACTCTCTCAGACTCATACGTCGATTTTCGAGCACTAGCTTCTTGATTTTGTCGATGTTTTCTTTGGTCGTAGCGGTTGAAGGTCTACCAGAACGAGGCAAGTCTACTACTACTTCTCGCCTTCTTTAAAAGCCTTATACCATTCATAAGCCCTTGTTTTCGATATACACGATTCGCCGTAGGTATTTCGCAACATTTTTAGTGATTCACCACATGAAATATCATTCGAAACACAAAATTTAAGGCACACTCTTTGTTCAACAATATTTTCCATTGTAAAATCGCCGATAACTCAAAACTATGACCAACAAAAGTGTAGTTTAAAACAAATTAAATGACAGATCCCGCTCAAACTTTGCGCGCTAAATCAGTACAGTGCTACCAACATGCAGTAAAAAATTAGAACGACCTCTTTACGCGGGTCTTTTTATTGACATATTCCCGATACTTTTACACAGGTTGTAAGTCGGTTAATTTATTCAGTCCTACTTAAGGGTCCTTCTGTCTTAAGTTATTACGTAATTAGCTAACCTAACAACATCTTAGAGTGACCATATCAATATTAAAAATCTTTTATATTTTAAATAAATAGATTGACTTGGCCATCGCATGAAAACACAATGTATATCACAAGTAATACATATTATATTATATTAGATTGTTGAGTGCGATTGCCAAGTCAATCTATTTATTTAAAACATAAAAGATTTTTAAAATTGATATGGTCATGTCATATGGTATGGTCGTAATAACTTAAGACAGAAGGACCCTTAAGTAGGGACTGAATAAATTAACCGACTTGGTATTACATGGATCTCACAATTTCTTACGGTAGAAGATCTGAGTTGCAAGACTTGGTTTTTTTACAAGTATAATTTTTTTGACGGCATACGATTTTTTGTGACAGTTACAACAAAATTTTTGCGTTTTCCTAATAATAACTAACAAAATGCGGTTGCCAACCCGCATGTCACTACAGTACCAAAACCATTCCATTTGTGAAAGTATGTTTACGTCATGTATTAATATTATAATAACACCTTTGTTACTATTGCTTATAAACCTATAGCCCAAATACATTTGTGCAACATATTATATAATGTATATGTATTCTGTGTATCTGATCAACGAAAATGAGAGGTACTCTGTGATAGATTGACATGACTACTAAAACTGACCAGTCTCACAAACACCATCTAAGCATACTACAAACCACTTACTGTTATAAAGATAGGCTTTTAGCGTTCATTAGGAGTTTTAATATCTGATAGTAGTATGTAATGTTACATAACTACAGAGACTGTATAATATTATAATCAAAAATATTTTAGTACGATAATTGATATCCTAGTAGTGTTGTGAAATTATGTTTTATAATAACCTATAATTTAACATTTGGTTAACGACTTTATAAAGTATTTTTTAAAAACAATATAAGGAAAATATTAAAGCTGTAGCTCTACAAACAGGTTCTTTATTTCTTTAAGTTCCTCGTCCGAGGTTGAGTGCGCATGAAATGAGCCCTTTACCTCGTTAGAGATCCAATTTGAGCCGCCTGCAACACCACCCCTCCAGGTGATACAAACGTAATGCAATTAGCGATTTTCTTCAACACAAAGATTCAAGAGGCTGGATGAGCCTTTTCGATGGTGTAATTGCTTTTTAATAAAATATTCTTAAATATAAAATCGCTTTTGTAAAAACATAAGCGCGTGTTTTGATAATTTGTGCAAAATTATATTTTTAAGGCTGCTTAATCTTTAAAAATAATTAATGTTATGTAAATTTAGAGTTTATAAAAACTTAAACTACTCGCATTGATATATATATATATATATATATATATATATATATATATATATATATATATATATATATATATATATATATGTAGTCATGAAATTATTGTAGACATCTACAATTATCCTCGATTAAGAATCAAAATGCAGATGCGTTGACACTTCTAAGAATTAAGATGGAATGGCTCGTTTCTAGTAAAAAAGGTCTCCGGTTCCTATACTCACCACACGAAACACAGCAGCATTAAGCTGCTATTTTACGCTGGTATTCTATGAGGGCGTGGTCTTACCCTGGACGAGCCGACCCATTCGTAGTACAACCATAATATAGCTGCAGCGTGGCTCTACCACGTGTCCTGTATCGTGTACAGGAGAAAATCCTAAAATTTAAAATAATCATACTAAATCTATGTGCAAAAACATAATATAGCTTAGTCATTACCAAAATTAATTATACGTATAAGAAAAACTTAATTAAAGGATTAAAATTTTCATTTTAACGCGGTAGTGGCCCTACCGCGTTAAAATGCTGAGTCGGCTCGACCGGATTAGGAACACAGAACACTAATTCTGTGTTCCTAATCGGGTTGATTCTCAAACGAGAATAAACGTAGATTTCTATGGGCTACAGCAACTGCTTACCGTCAGGTGGACTGTGTGCTCGTTTGTCACCCTTATTCTATAAAAAAGGACATAAATTGCACATGTACGTAAAGTATCCAGACCTGTAGGATTCGAACCCACGACCATATAACTAGCTATTTATATCGTATTCTTTAAATCATCCAGGCTGTTTTATATCTTTCCTGTATTAGACTTGGCACGGCGCGGCCTTTTAATTTGTATCCCCTTTTGTGCATAAATTCACAGCGCCGTTGTGTCTTCCAAAGGAAATATGAATTAGTCTTATTTAGGGAGAGATTGTAGCGGAAACTGGTGTGGTGGTGTGAAAATTGCTACAAAATGGAAGGGGGGATAGTATATTAAAGATACTTATTTACCATAAGTTTGACTTTTTTGACATTGACTATAAAGTAATGACTATGTTTTTATATAAACTGCGGTAACAAACGAACTTATAGGTCACCGGGTGGTTAGCTACTCGTTACTCGCTTCCATACCTTTACAGATTAAATTACAACAATTTTCGACTCGTTTTTCGCCTAGGTGTCCGTCTAGGTAAGTACGGCTGTGCTGCCTATATCAGCTGCCAAATAGCAGTGCATGCTCAGCTGCGTTCCAAGCTGAAAGGTGTAGAGAGCCAGTATAATTACAGGCTGTGAGGCATTCCACCTTAGTCCTCAGAGGTGGCTACGCATCTGTAGCATTCTTTGTCTGAAGTTGGCTGCAGATGTCCATCGACTGTACTTTTTTGTCTATATTTATGTTATTATCATATACGAGTAGTTTAAATTATAAAAAAAAAAAACATTTTAAATTATATATATATTATTGTTATTAATCCATATTAATATATATATGTATGTGATTTTTGGATCTTGACAAAAGCGCCACCTACCGGATCCGATTGTGAATCTAAACCATCCAGGGACTCCACTCAAAAACACAAAAAAATATACCTATAAGAGCTATAGTTTAAAAATGTGATTTTATTTTTAATTAACGCCTTCGCAACCCCCCTTGCGGATGGAATTTCGTAAAATCCGTTCTTACCTGACCTCTACTCGACGAAAGGAATATTCTTACCAAATTTCAAGTCTCTAGGTCTTATGGTTCCAGAGATATCGGGATGAGTCAGTACATAGGTGGAAATCTCTTATATATATAGGTGCAGTCAAACAGAACTTACAATACATAATAAGCAAAATATCTAAATATAGAATAATGTTTAATAATGCAAATAAATATAAATAATATAAAATATTGTGTAATATTTATTCATTGTATTATTAAACATATGCCATAATTTAGCAATTTACTAACGCAGAGCAAATTTTTCGTTCAAGTTACCCATACAACGTTTATGCTATTATAAATATATATTATAAATATATATCGCATTCACCTTTCATCTAAACCCAAGTATTTTCGAATTGTATTTTGCACAAAACTTTACTTTAGCTAGCCAGTAACGTGAACTCGGGTCTCAGATACTTTGGCAACTAAGCTCGTGTTTTTCTGTTTGAAATTGCAGAACAGCAATGCACAGACATTGCAGCAAAATACCGCAAGCAGTGGATGTAATCGCTTGTGGCCTAAAAAAAATCTCGTGTAGTTAATCGTATTACAGAGTTACAATTATCGTTGCAATAGATTTTTATACTCAATCAAAGATTAAATAATGTTACTAACTAAATTGGTAGCTCAGATGGTTAGCGCTCGCTGTAAGTTTCACAGTACGCGAGCAACCTGGTTCGATCCCGCCGGCACCAATGAAATTGTTAATTGCAATTTTAAGTGCTGATTTACCACGTGCTCGGCGGTGAAGGAAAACATCGTGAGAAACCTGCATGACTGAGAAATCAAAATAAAAAATAAATATTTCGAAGACATGTGAAGTTCGCCAACACGCATTGGGGCAGCGCGGCGGACATTTCCTTGCCTAAAAACCCTCTCAGAAATGAGAGGAGACCTGTGCCAGCAGGGACGTATATAGGAATCTACTTTACTAACTAAATTTAGTTACCGCTTCGAAAATCATTTTTATTTTAGTACTCGCTGAACGACTAGGTACATACATCAGATACATACTTTTTATTGATTATCATAAATATTATATTTACATATTGTCTCATAGAAGAGATTTAGTTAGCCATAGTTACCACGTTTGGCAGGCGGGTTGGCAACCGCAGTCTTCTATTATTTTGAGTTATTATCAGGAAGGTGCTGCTACCCATCTCATGTTTCAGTTTTCCACTGTCACCTCTTACAGACAGCTACGGAATGATATGGGTTACTGGATTCTCTTACGCCGCCACCACATGGAATTTAGCATATGGCCCGTTTTATAGCTTTACTTAAATCGGTTGAAAAAGGTCTTCAGTTCGATTCCCAACTGAATCCAACATTTGTACAAAATTACTGTTTTTAGTTGATAATATGTTGTAATTGTCTCCATGTTACTGACACTGCATCCGAGCCCGATTTTAATTCCTGGTATCTACATAACGCTTATGGTCAAGCGTAGAGTATCCATAATATAGTCATTTTTACGACGTATTTATTAAATATGGCATTTAACAAATACCTCGTGAAAAACGTCTTTTTTAATGATTTATTGACACGAATACTGCAAAACTAATTTTACTGATTTTATCTCATTTAAATCTTACTAATTTTTAATTACTGTTCCCGTAACGCTACTTCTTAATTACTTCAGCTTCTTTATTGTAAACGAGTCCTAATATAGAGACTATTTAATGAAGAAACTTTGTATTGTCCTCTCAGTTTAAACTTTGTCAGCGACTCAACTTTGTATCAGTATTTGACAGAAGTGTTGTTATCTGTGACCATAGATATGTGATGAATTCTATAACTTATTCAAGGATACGTCTTTCTGGTTATTGTAGACTATTGATTATGAGACAAATATCTGAGGGATATTAATCGCTGACGAAAATATTCCGTCAGTCTTTTTAGGATTCCGTACCCGAAGGGGACCCTATTACTAAGCCTCCGCTGTCCGTCCGTCTGTCAGTCAGCGGGCTGTATATTATGATCCGTAATAGGTAGACAGTTTAAATTTTCACATAATGTGTATTTCTGTTGCCGCTTTAACAACAAATAATAAAACTTAAAATAAATTAAAAATTAAAGGGGGCTCCCCTACTAGAAACGTGTTTTACGACGGTACGGAAACCTTCATGCGCGAGTTCTTTGTTTCCCGGCAACACGTAAAGTACGAGTATATGAATTAAACTTATACTAATAGTGACTTAGATCAGTCATTATAAGCATGATCGGTCTGAATATTTTAAAGGTACCGTCATCTATCGGAAGCCATAAGACTTTTTTGTCGTCTCGTATGAAACCGTAGAGACAAAATGGGAATATATATGAAAATCAATTGCTGTCCGTTACTTTCGCAAAAACTCGAAAATAGCTAATGAAAACCAAGTTAGTTTTCGCGTTTCAGCTCCCTCAAACGCCATTGCTTAATCAATGCAGCACTGGATATAACTTTCACCAGGTCCCCATCTTTCGTCGTTACCATGCAAGAACATCCGCGATTCAAAGAAGAATAAACCATAGCTTAGAGCTCCAATCAACTTGCTTAACAAATATGAATCGCAATTTTTAACGAGCTGTTGTCAATTTTTGCCTCGTATATTTTTAAAGTCAGGTTGGCTGCCGCAAGTATTTGGATTGTTCAAGGACTGAGCTATCAGTCGCTTATAAATCTTAGTACAATTTATATAATATGACTTCTAAAATGTGAATGTGAAAAAAACAATCATCATCATTATCATTACAGCCCATCACAAGTTCACTGCTGAACATATGTTACCCCAACGAATGCCACAAAGCACGGGGCTGAGCCACCTGCATTCAATAAAAAAAAAACATTAAAAGCTAGCAAATTTCAAGTAGAGTGTTCCTTTCGGCAACCAGATTTCAAAAACTTTTCAAGATAAGTTATTATAGAAAATTGTGCCTTTAATTTCTCCTCTTCTGTAGCAACAAGCTTTGATAACTTTACTGGTTATGCCGTAAGCAAAGTTTGTATTACTTACTCAACATCCAATACAAGTTTAAAACAAAATTTAGCTTCAAAACTCGATTAACGATATCGTTCTGCATCTCTAGAACGAGCGAATTCAATTAGGTGCTTGCGCACCTGACTGTTATACAAAAGCAAAATGAACACGAGAGATGCGCTGCGAACTGAAAATAAAATCGGAAGCGATCTACGTCGTACTTTTTTACTTATGCGATTGCGAATTATTCTTTGGATATTAATTATATCCAATATACACGGGTCGCTTAAAGTTTTATGTTTGAAAAATATTTTATGTACTTTTATTTTGATTGAAGAGGTTTTGATTTGGAAGGTAAAATAAAACTCTACTGTTATTACATGTAATCGTATTTTAAGAAATATAGAAAATAAAAACAATGATGATGCATAGGATACAGTACACAAGCATGACTGTCCCATTAGATTAGTGGTCGTAAACACGACTGCTGATTATGAGGGTTCGAATCCCGGGCGTAACATTTTGATATTGATATTGAGCCTAAAAAATTAAACAAAAAATGTTTAGAAATTCTCAGTAGCAACCCGGAGTCAGAAACTGGCCGGTGTTGGTCCTGGATGCAGGACCAACACCGCCAACTCCGGTTGTGTCGGATTGACTTCCCATCGGACTATGAGAGTGAGGGAATAAAGAGTGCACCTAAGTTGTAAATCGTGGGTTATCGTCAGTCCTTGTTAATGCCCATAGCGGGACAGAAGCTTTTTCTAAGAGTTCGCCATCAGGCAGGTATTCCTTTAGTTGCCCATAACCACGATGATGGGCAGGGGGTCTAGTGAGCGCAGTGGCGATACGATCACAGTCACTTGATTGATTTTATTAGCCAATTGTCAGAACCCCGTTTGTAAAAAAGTAAGGTTGTCATTTTGAGTAGAAGTTAGTTACCCCGTACACTCACGTAAATTTATGTTATTTTCATATTTATAAAAAAAATGTCTTCCAGACCGAATCACGGTCACGGCGACCAGTCTCAAAGGAGATAAGCCATCTGCTCGGAACAGGGTTGTATGAAGAGAATGAGAATGTTTTGGCTGGATTGTGACTGAGTGTATATTCGCTCAAGACCCTTAGTCCATTTTAATAATTGCTTTTGATCGAATTTCGTCGAACAACTTTAAAGCAAAAATAATAAAGCATTAAAGTAATAACTAGGTATATTTATTTGCACTCACTCGAATTTCCGATCTCAAATTATAACAAATCCATTTTAATTTCATTTCTTACACTAACTTATAACTTTCTCATGATAGCAAACAGCAAAAGATCGTATAACTGACCCAGCTGAACAGCTCCGCTACCTCACTGCACCACGTTCTAACATACGATTGGAAATTCTCATACACGAAGGCACATTTGGTAGAGTTTACAAAGGAGTATTTAAACGCGGGGACACATACGAGGAAGTAATTGTCAAGACTGTGTCAGGTGAGTTAAAATGATTGGATGCGTTATAATATTACTTATATTGAACTATATATTCTAGAGACTTATTTTAACTTCGGCGACGACTATCTGTTGACGACTACATTTTGCAAACGCATAAGTCCACTGCTCGACGTGGGTCTCCATTTGATATTTGATAACAGCCTTGAAAGTTTAAATTTGATGTGAACTGAAAATGAAAATGAAAGTAATTTATTTGACAGTTTGTACCATAACAAAAATGCAGTGGTTATCACTAGGCGCGCAGACCTGCATCGTGAGAGCCAAATACATTAAGTAACAAAAATAAAGTTAGTGCTCGGCTGACTTTACAAAGTTGAATTTTCCCTTTCTTTAAATCTCTTCCATATTTTCTTAGAATTACAGGATTAACTTTATTACACACATTTTATTTTAAACATTATAGGCTCTGGTCTAGTTCGACCTTTAAATTATGTGTCAATTCTTTTCTTTCTTTCTTTAAAAAAAATTGCAAATTCGGATTAATGACATACTTAGTACTCTTTATTTTATTACTTAAATAAATACTAACTTATCACAATATAATATCGCATTAATGCTATTATCGTTTAATTTTCTATTTTTAGAAGCCGCATCAGCGATGCAAGCTGCATTACTAGTTGCGGAAGGTTTAAGACTTTGCGGCCTAGTCCATACCAATGTCCTTGCCCCTATGGCTGCTTGTGCAGAAGAAGCACGGAAACCACTTTTAGTTTACTGTTGCGTTTCACATTCTTGTAACCTAAAAAGGTAAGATTATTAGAATTAATAATAAATATTAAATATTTTATTTCAATATACTGATATATATTATTTATTTACCGTGTTTCAAAAGACTAACTTCATATGGGAGGGTTGCAGAAGATTTTGTATTGTATTGCTAGTTAACTTAAGTGAATAACTTTTCTTACCAAATACTCTGGCTGTAGGGGTTATTGTTCAATTTGATATGCTTTAAAGTATAGTTAGGTAAATTCTTGTGAGACGCTTGAGCTCACAAAAAACTCAGCGCTGCTGTAGTTTCTACAGCAACGTTAGGCTTTGTGATTTGTTATGCACCGTACAAGGAGTCAAGAGGCATGTCAAAAGAAAATAGATAGATTCTTTACTCATTTGTTTTAATAGGCAAGTAATATATCATCGTAAAGGCTGGATGTTTACGGATAAATTTAAAAATGAAAAATCTAAGTACTTAGGTATAATTTTTCGAAATGCTTTTTGTGACTATAAAGAAGATTTAAAACCCACGAATGTTTAGAACAGTTGATACTACTTTTGTTGAGTCTGATTATTCACGAGAAATAGTTTTAATTGACTTGTTCATTCAAGTTTGGTGTGGAAAACGACCAAAGTATGGAATCAAACACCTTATCTGACCACTATATCACAGCGTATACATAGACTATATATTATATATTTCGAGATTTATGATGTGTCTTATTCTTCTGAGTGGTAGGACTCCATTTCTGCCTAGGAGTTCGTCTGGGTAGGTATAACCCTCTTATTGATTCCTGCCACCAAAAGCAGTGCCTGCCAGATGTATTCCGATCTGAAGAGTATAGAGAGCCGGTATAGTTGCGGGTAAGTATTCCATCTTGGTCTTCAAAGGTGACAACGCATCTGTAGCCTTCTTTATATGAGGTTGGCTGCAGGTGTCCATGGACTGCAGTAACCGCTAACCATTTGGTGGAATCTCAAAGCTCGTTTGTTATTTCCAGCTTATAAAAAGAAAGATATGGTCAGAGGTATTTTCCAAGTGGTTTTAACCTATGGAAAATCGTATACTTGCTCAAGGGGAAACTTTGAAGAGTTCGATACTAGTAATAAAAGATAACAATAATTTTGAACTGTAACTTGATAGTGTAAATTACATATTGATGATTCTTTGCTATGATGATCTGTTGCAATTTCCTTAGTTGTTTGTTTTTGTTGACATTTTAATATTTTTATAATTAGCTGTCTGATACTTCGAGATACCACGTTATCAATAAACTATTGTCAGAACCGCGCCGCAACTCTTCGTGGGCAGTACGTTTTACGTTTCCAGTTATTTCAAACTTTTACTGCCACCCCATCAAAATTATGTTCTTAGATTTTTAATATCGTGTCGACTGGGCCAACAAACGACACCGGCTACAAGGGAGCTGGTCGACTTGGGCGCTCAAGCAGCTTGCGGCTTAGCTTACCTTCACGTACAGCGAGTTGTGCATGCCGATGTCGCTGCCAGAAATTGCATGTAAGAGATTAGTTTTATTTTTAGTAGAATTTATTTGTTATTTATTAAATAAATAAAAAAATAATAAATGTTTTTTTTTTTAAATCAGTTTTAATTTAATGACTTTGTTACTATAATAAACGGTAGTATCATCACACAATACATTAATAATTATACAGAACATGTACAGCTTCATTACTCGATCTACATTTTAAAACCCAGCTTAGACGTCGTGTAAAGTTTTTGGACGATGGTTGAGATAAAATATCTTACAACATTCCACATTATGTCTGTAAATATTCAGGAATCGAAAATTCCTTTTTTTTCGGCCTCTTCGCGAACACGTTTCACCAATAATAATGATTTGAAAAAGTGTCATATATATTTTTTTTTAATTATTAGTTTAATGTAACGGTTTTTTGTGTACATATCTTTATTTGTGGGAGGTATAAAATCTGTTATCTTATTATATTTATGTGAATTTAATTTGATATATAGAGTGGACGAGAAATTGAGACTGAAAGTGACAGACAATGGTCTGTCGAGGGATCTTTTCCCTGATGACTACCACTGCCTCGGTGACAATGAGAATCGACCAGTAAAGTGGATGGCACCGGAGACGCTGCTACAAAACCAATATACCACGGCTTCGGATGTGGTAAGAATAATTTTATTCCATTATATGTAACGAAAGTTAAAGTTGAAAGTTCGAGTATTAAGACGGATGATATATCGTTGCATAAATGAGCCAGCGTGTGACTGCTTTACTACTAATAGTGATACCGAAGCGTGATTTTGAGAAGATCTAGTAGTAGAACCTTAGTAACCGACATAACCCAATGGTTCAGTAAGCTGAATCAGCAATGGACAGGCCATATAGTTCGACTAACTGACAAACGATGTGTAAGAAAGTTTCTAGAGTGACAGCCTCATACCGGTTAGCGGAGTATAAGACGACTCCCCACTAGGTGGATTGACTATGATTTTGGGCGAGTCATGGTCTTAGAACAAGATCACACATAAGGGTAATGATGCACGCTATTTTGGGTACAATTTGGGTATGGAAACATCTGTAATGTAATACTAGAAGAACCTTTGTAAAATAGTGAAATTAAAAAAGCATTTGTTAAAGTGGAATTTGATATTATTTTTATAATATGAATCCGTAAAGACCTATTTTTACCGCCGGGCAAAGATAAAATATGCATTATTGTGTATCGGTTTAAGGGTGTTAAGAGCTAGTATTATTACAGGTTATTGCATACCACAGGCATTCCATTTTAATTCATAGATGTGCAATACACCTGCATTTTTCTTCGTTTTACGTTCGTTGCAGTTGTCTGTAGTCAGATGTAACCATTAACCATCAGGTGAACTTTAATCAACAAAAACATACTTTATTGTTTTTTTTTCCTCAGTTATGATATAACCAGTATCAATGCGATTGGCTAGGCATGTATGCAATCAAACAGATTAAAGAAAAATGTTTTTGTTTTCTTTGCTCCAGTGGTCTTTAGGCATAACATTATGGGAGCTAGCAACGTTAGCCGCCTCGCCATTAGCTGAATTGGACCCAGCAGATGTCGGTGCTTTTCTAAGTGGAGGTTACAGACCTTCGCAACCGCATAACTGTCCTGATGAGTTGTGAGTATTGGATTCGTTCTTGTTGTAATGAAACATTGACAGTAGTCTAAAGAGGTTTCAAAGGGATCAAGCAGCTTTACGGCAAGTAATTAGTAGAAAGTACTTCTTTTTCATAAGTATTTCTTGCTCAAGCAGCTTGATGCACACGTTTACCTTGAGTAAGCACAATTCATTTTCGGAACATGCCTGGAGATGTGCTTGATTAAACCGGTCACAAACTCAGCCAAAAAGTCGCGTCTGGTAAAAAATATCAAATCGAGTCAAGCACGGAGCAAGTACATATGTAGTTGATTGAAAGATACAAACATCAATATAAAATCGAAGTGCTTGCTACAAGTCGAATCTTAAAAGTTGCGAGTTCACATCCGTTGTTTGACTGCACTTCTAACATAGCAAGAAGTTTAGCATACCTGGATTAATTAACGAGAAAATTGGTAATCTTGACAGCATTGCAAATATATTTTTTAAAGAATATAATGATATTATATTAACTAAGGTTAGCTTATGGTAGGTACAACAAGTTTTACATTCCTTATCACGAGGACTTGGAAATAGTACAGTAACTTATAAATAAAATGAGAAACAAAAGATTGTTTTGAGTTTAGTTGATGATTTTAAGACAAAACTCGTGATATCATCAACCCATTTGGATGATTAGTGGTACACCACTGTGCGATTTACAAGAAGTTTTCTTCCTCGCACTACTTCCTTGTGGAATCGACTACCTCCAGCAATTTTTCCGAACCGATAAGAATTAGGGCCCTTCAAGAAAAGAGCCTACTCTTTTTAAAAGGCCGGCAACGCATCTCCAATTTCCCTGGTGTTGCAGTTGTTCATGGGCGGCGGTAGTCACTTACCATCAGGTGAGCCGCATGCTCGTTTGCCCCTCTTATATAAAAAAGCAGTTGTTATTAAACCGTATTTCTACATCAGCCTGAAAAGGGCCACAGCTGGACATGTTATTCTCAAATTGTACTATACAATTGATTGTAATGTGTTGTTATTTAAATTAATTATTATTTAAATTAAATATTATGTGTTGTAATTAGTAATATTATTATCTTTTACCATTTGAATTGTTACTTTATGATTTATGATGACTTCCAATGACATATTTTGATTGTATTATTATTATTAAGATTATTTTGAATTGAGATGCTACATTTATCGATTTAGGTTTTTCCCTGTAATGGTATATGTTAGTAGGAAATATAAATAAATAAAATGTTATATTGAGGCACTTATTAAGCATACAGTTTTTGTTCATTAGGTTGTAGGCTACGCTGTCATGTTTTATAAAAATAATTTATATACAGGTATGGGCTTATGTCTTGGTGTTGGACCACATTAGCAACTGCGCGACCGACAGCTCCTCAACTTTTAGCTGCCCTTCACGACTTCAGACAAGCACTTAGTACTTATATTTAATAGAACTTTTTAATTTTCTAAAAAGATCTATATTTGTTGTACTGAAAAATCTCATTAATGAAAAGTATTTAAAATCTTACGTAAAATAAGTGGAATTCCGGTTAAATTTCGATAATAAACTGTATCTACCGCTTGATACGTAGGACACTCAATAAGTTTAAAGATATACAAAAAGTATTCTAGATACTGTTAATTTTTATTTTATATCTTTTCAAAATATTCTCCATCATGCTCTATACAAAGTTTTTTTTTATAGGATAGGGTGACAAACGAGCACACAGTCCACCTGATGGTAAGTGGTTGCTGTGGCCCATAGACATCTACATCTATCCTCGTTTGCGAATCAAAACGCAGATGCGTTGTCACCCGTGAGGACTAGGATGGAATGCCTCCTTTCCAGTAAAAAGGGTCTCCGGTTCTCTACACTCACCATACGAAACACAGCAGTTCCATTCGCCTAAACCAACTCTGAAAACACTTTTGCCAGTCTTGATCTGACAGGTCGGAAATCGCTTCTTCGTAGGCAGCCACGGCTTCTTCGGCGCTTGAAAGAAACTTGCCTTTTATTTTTTCTTTGACTCTTGGGAACAAAAAGAAATCACAAGAAGCTAAGTCAGGGCTGTAGGGTGGGTGACTTAGAGTTTCAACACCAGATTCCCCGAAGCCCGGTCTTTGGTCTTCTCTCCCGCACAGCTTGAAAAGCTTTGGGTAATGCAACTGTAGTATACCATTCAGAGTTGACTGACTTACAATTTTCCAGCATTGACGTCGATAAATATCCGCTCCGCGAAAAAAAACTAGCCACCATTTTTTTGCCGACGTTGCGAGGTCTCTGCAGTTTTGTCGGTAACTGTCCTTCTGAGTAGACCCATACCGATGATTGCCTTTTATTTTTCGGATCATATTGATAGATCCATGTCTCGTCACCAGTAACGATTTCTGAAACACGCCTAAATGCCCCGTTTTCAAAACGTAGACGCATTTCATGGCACCAATCCAAACGAGTCTGTTTTTCGCTTTCGGAGAGCAAACGAGGGATCCATCGACAACAAAGCATCCTCACTCTAAGATGTTGATGTAGGATGGTATGAATGCTCCCTGAACTAATGCCTACAATCTTTTCGATGTCCGTATATGTGATTCGTGGGTCTTCTCGCACCAACATTTCAGTAGTCCATACATTTTCTGCCGTTACTGCTGTTTGCGGGGCCGGTTCTTTGGTCATCTTTAGGATTAATCTTACCCCTTTTAAATTCAGCAAACCACCTAAAAATTGTAGCGAGTGATGGAGCTGAGTGTAACCGTTGTAAACTTCATAATATATCATAGCGCGCAAATGTTCACGGTTAAGATCCATCGTTTTAAATGAAAAGCGCGGGAAGCGTTGCAGAAAAATTAATAGAACTTTGTTTTTTTTTTTAAATATTGAGCAATTGGCTTATGGAGTTCTATTTTTAAATAAATTTTCTTTTTAGGTGCGTTCCACTTTTAAATTTCGAGCATCTCAAACTTATTTAGTGACCTACGTATTTCAAACGAATGTACACTAAACGTTTCCATTTCATTTTCTTCTGATATAAAAGTGCCTGCGAGATCAATAAAATAAAAAAAAAATTTTATTTGTATATGGACAGGAGAATTAAATTTTGTATCGGGTTCAACGTATTGCATAAAATTATTAAAGGTATTTTTTTCAAAAACAGTGCACAAATTTAAATATTCAATGAAATAAGTTATTGTTGAGGTTTTGGGATTGTGTTTGAAATTTCGAATAAAAGAAAAAAAAGGGAATGCATTGATGTATTTTCATCAATAATAACCAGTTAAGGTGACATCAGTACTTTGTGTCATAAAACTTAGACTGTATATATTTAACTTGTTTATTCATGTGTGATATTTTAATTGATAAGTGTACTAATTTTATAGGAATACTGCGGTAAGCAAAATTTACGTTAATTAAATGCTAGATAGAAGGGAACATAGAGTTTTGCACCAAGAGAAGGGAATTCATAGAATTCGTGTATTTACATAGACTTAATGATAATATATTTAGATGTAAAAGTTTAATTTATCTAAAAATGGAAGGCTTACTCTTGTTTAAGTTTGGATTTTGATTAAGCAGTATTTGTTTAAAGACAGTAATTAGTATTTTTTTTCAACTTTGATTATTATAACACAACAAAAAATTAATTAAATTAAGCTCATGTTAATATAAAGCGATCATCTATATTAATGAGGTTGTTATAACTTAATTTGCTTAATTCCGCGTAAAGAAAGAAAATGATGTTTCCTGCCCAGTTTTAAGGGGACCTCCCACCCTCCCTCAATTGCGTGCACTATACCCGTCACCGCCAATCCCAGCACTACCACCACCAGCACCACCACACTAGAACGACACACCACTCTCGAAAATACGATACGTGTTTCGTCTCTACACGAGGAATCTTCAGGTGAAGTAGACTCTGCGGAGGCTGGCCGCTCCTTACTTAATGACTTAGCGGCCACCCTCCGCAGAGTCTACTTCAAATAACTTCGCGGAATTAAGCAAATTAAGTTATAACAACCTCTTTATAATGGATTTCCGCAAAGTAACGCCTGATTTTATTATTATCATCTATATTATTATCCCATTTTTAATAAATGTAAATAAAAAAATACTAGTTAATCAAAATAGTGGATGTAATTGTACATACGAGTTCAACGTCGATGCAAATGGAATTTAATTTTAGTTTAATAAATGCTAGAGGCTTATTGGAACAATTTTAAAGTGTTTGATGTTGTAATAATACGAGTATGTTATATGTCTAGAATAGAGTTCCTGAGGACATAAAAGTCCGTCCAGGCCCGCAAAAGGATCAACACCAAAACAGTAGTTAGTCGTGGAATAAGAACTGAAGTGGCTTTGTCAATCTTTGACATTATTAATCTTTCATATAACTTAATTTGAATCTTTTGAAATATTCGAAAGTAACGCAAAGATTTGTTTAAACCACACTTCAGCAATTCCACGAAGCAAAATTATGTCTATTATACCACAAATTATATATAGAAAACGTATTATAACAATAATTAATACATATGTAATTAAATTAATGGCGATCGTAGTAAAATACTTTGTATAAAATATTATTAATAGATAATTATTAAATAATCAAACTTCACTCATCTTTTTCAATAAAATGTTTAATATCGAGGATTAAAATATTCGCACCTAAGCTGGTAATAAAGTTACTACCCTTAACTTTACATTTTTTAAATTAAGTTATGAAGTAAAAAAAATCTTACACAAACTCTAGTTTAAAGATATTGCGAAGCATTTTTATAAAATTATTTTGAACTGTTACTTAATATTTTTTGTATTTTTTTTTATTAAATCTTTGTTTATATTATAAATATTGCTGCTTTAGTTTAGTACTGGTTTAAATTATTTACATTGTACTGCAAAAACTCAATTTAAAAATATTATAATTAAGTTTTACATTCATTTCCTGTTAATTACTCCTTCGCTTTTTAATGCTTGTAAATGTAAGACCGACTTTAAAGATAAAGCGTTTAAAATATGAACAATTTGGCCCCATTTCTAGGTGTTTCGCTTTTAAAGTTAGTAAAATTACTTAATGTATATGCTATATAATATATATTATTGTATTTAAAACGCGTTATGGATAAAACAGGGTGGTTAACTCTTAGGCATTTTGATGCACCCCTTAGTATTCTCAACTAGAAATTACCGGTTAAGTTGCGATTCATTTGGCGCTAGCTTGTAAGTTTTCTATTAATTAATGTTAAACAATCGATGTACCTCCTGTAATTATACAAATTAACTATAACAAGTATAATTCACCGTTCCAAATACTTGATATATTGTGCAATACATAGGTCGCTAGGTTGCTTGCGAATGATTTTTTAAACTACACACACGCGTCGTGGTGTGTTTTTTGTCTTAGAACTTGTTACCAATAGAATTAAGAAACACTATTTTCTTATCAACGTTAACACGTAATGTTTTAATTAAAAAGTAACCAAATAACACACCAAATGAGTCTATTATGTCTAAAGATTTTACAATTTTATTTATGTTATTTCATTAATATTTTATTCCTTTACATTTAAATACATTTATATTGTTTTATAATTTATCATTTTAATGAAATATGTATTTGATTTTCTATCTTACCTGGAAGCTGTTATATTTAATGTCTGTTCGGCGAGGGTTGATAAAAAAACAGGGTTTCTAAACCTGACCAAATTGTGGCTCGCTAATTATATTTGCTGATAGATTATAATATGGCTTGAGAATAGCGAGCCTTGTACCACATAATTCAGTGCTTGTGGTGATAAGCGGAGCCCGTCACACAGATTGCGATACCTAAGCAATAGTCGCTATTAGAGACATTTTCAAAATATTTATCAACTCTCGCCGAACAGAATTTATATACCTATAAATAACATTTTGTATATTATTTATTTTTTAATACAATAATTGTCCAAAATTTGTATTGTAAGTTAAGTGGAATGACGTACGTGTATGTATGTTGATTTTAACAAAAAATGTGTCATATTATATGACTGAGTGCCAGATGAATGTGATTATATGTTATATGTTATCGATGTCTTTAAATATTAATAAATACGTATTTGTTTAAATAGCCTAAGTGAATGTATGTATTATGTATCCGATATGGCTTCAATGAAATATGGAGAACGAAATAAAATGTTATTTTACAGTACACAAAATTGTTTCTCTATTCAAAGCCCTCGTCTTGAACTGCATTTTAAGTGACATTACGATGCTTTTGGTATATGTCGATAAAGCATTATTTCAATTAATTGTTGTATTAAGTGTCGACAATAAGGAATTAAAACTGAGATAATTATGTCAACACTAATTAAGCGAGGCGACAGAGGAGAACGGAAACAGTAGATGGACAGCCACTACTATAAAAGTTAACCGTTATCAAAAGTCTAGTACTAAAAAGTACGTAAAAGTAAGTACCTAAAAAGTCTGTCGGTTGTAACGATGATGATAATATGCTATTGTAAAACAGTAAGACCGACGATGAGAAAATCGAAGACGAAGAGACATCTCAATGATGTGAGATATCAGGTATTGCAATATCCAATCCAGCTGCCGATCGTGACGGTTAGCGTGAAATGGTATTTATCATCAAATCGCATATTGCAGAAAGGGCCTTAGTTCATTTAAGTTAACTTTAGGGAATTAAGTAAAAACTTTTTAATTTTATAATTTACTGATGTTGATGGACTTATATTTACATATTATATATTATTTACTTTTCTACTTAAAATGGTTTTAAAAGTGTATTAAAATAATTTATAGTTTCTTAGTTATTTAAAATTTCTATTTTTGGACTAATGCCTTTTCGGCAGTCAATATGGACTTATTCCCTTTCTGAAATATAATTAATTTAAAATAAGGGACTAATGACTTTTCTGCAATAAAAGAACAAAATCTATAGAATCAAAATAATGTTTATTCTTAAACTTAAATTAAACTATGCTTAAAAATTACTCAGTATCAAGGTCCTCTTCTGTGATGGATGGTCCAGCAATAATTTTTGATAAAAAGAATTTTAACGTGGTAGAGCCATGCTGCAGCTATATTAGTAGTATAGTTGTAGCACGAATGGGTCGGCTCGACCGGGGTAGGACCACGCTCTCACAGAATACCAGCGTAAAATAGCACTGCTTAACACTGCTGTGTTTCGTATGGTGAGTGTAGAGAACCGGAGACCCTTTTTACTGGAAAAGAGGCATTCCATCTTAGTCCTCACGGGTGACAACGCATCTGCATTTTGATTCTTTATTGAGGATAGATGTAGATATCTATGGGTCGCAGCAACCACTTACCATCAGGTGGACTGTGTGCTCGTTTGTCACCCTATCCTATAGAAAAAACGAATATGTTGCTCGGGTATATACTTCAGTTACTTTTTTATATCATCAATTTTTTCTTTATTTCTTGGTACTATCACCGGAATACACTTTTTGATTTGGAATCGTTGGAGGCGTTCCAGATTTTGCCAAACGGAACGTCTGAGTTTCCAAACCATCTATAAAAGGCTTCGCAGTAAGAACTCCTTTTTGATTTATATCAAAACTAATTTGCATATAACTGGATATTCCTGAATGCTGTTTGTTTTTGGCAGCAACTCCTTTACCTAGGGTTTCAATTGAAACGGATTATTTTTTATAGTTGTTGGCCACCAGTTTTTAAAATCAATAACTTCTTCAGTCTTGATCATTTCTACGAAGAATTTTTCTGATGCTCCTGCCACAATACTTGCATATTCTCCTGGGCTGTATATGCGATTATGTTTCTTTAAAGCAAGTTTTGCTGTACCAAAATCACGGTCATTGGCAGAAATGAATGGCCTCGTTGAAGAAAGTACAATTTTCTTAAACCACCCAGTTTGGACTAAAGCCATTGAGAACCTTAAGACAGTGTGATTTTTATTTTGTCCACCACACCCATGTGCAAATAGGTGGAGCTCTGTCATCATGTAACAAAGTTTGTTTTTATATTTTGTTTGACTTATGCCCTTTCTGAAATATGAGATTCTTCTGCCTTCAAGAAAAAAGAATGAACTAATTTGTAAAACATCGGTAACGCACCTACAATGCATCTGGTGCTAAGAATAGTGGTGGTGTTAACATCATCTGGAAGGCCGTATGCTTTCTTTAATAAAATCTACTATGGGAAAGGTAGAAGTTGCATCGGACGTTAGTACCAATAATATTCGGAAACTATGATCATGTTTCATATGGATAGGATCATAATATTTATACGGATTATGATACCCTGATAATCATTACAATTTATTTACCAAGGCTGCATAACCAACCTAAATATAAAATGCGTGCGCTACTGTATTCCGGTCAGAAAGGTACAGAGACATCTAGTATAATTATAGCCTGTGCGGCATCCATCATAGTCCTCAGAGGTGGAGTCTGTAGCCTTCCTTGTTTATGTCGACGTCCATGAACTGAAGTAACACCATCAGGTTGACTGTAAGTTTGTTCGTCACTTCAAGTTTAGAAAAAGTCGTAGTAATTTATTAAATTGAGATTTACAATCTAAAATTTATTAGTAAAATGATTTTAATTTAATGAAATTTACTATAGACTCGTATATTTACTGTTAATAACACAACGGGGTGTTAAATAAAATACTACTTAACTTATTTACAGCCCCATGCTGCTCGTTGGACTGTCGCCGACTTAATAGCTTTGGCGCCTTCGTTTTTTTAAGTGTATCAAGACATTACACTACGTAGTGTAGTTGTATGATAGCGTAAACTCTTGGCATGTCCTTCTTTAAATACTACTTTGTAAAAGAATGAAAAGTAATTTTATAAATTTGAATTTGAAATGACGTACATCTTTTCGCGCGTGCTAAAAAATGTTTAAAATAATCCATTATCTCTCAAAGTAAATTAAAAATAAAACTACTTGAATTTTTATGCATAGGTCAGTAATAAAGGTGGAGCAATGGTGAAAAATAAAATGTCAAAAATATAATTTTGTGTGAGCAGTATCCACGGTAGCCTCGTAACATGTGATACTAAATAAAAATATTTTTGAATCAATATTTTGCAACTAAAGACTGTTTTAATGTTATTTTTTATTTCGTAAAAACGGTATTAAAATTATTGGCGAATGAATTTCCTACTTAATAGTTAACTGACTGTTTCAATTCTCTTCAGACCCTTCTAAAAAATCAAGATATTGTATGTGTATGTCGCTCTTTGATGTATGACTTATGATGTATGTCAGTCGTATAATTTTATTAAAATTTATGACCGAATATACGAATGATTTTTTATATTTTACCTTATTTGGTACATGTTTTTTTATTAATCCAGCAATTCAGCTAATCAATTCTATCGCTGGATATCTTTTCTATCTCGTTATGTAAGGAGATATAAACTTCTTTTATTTGTTTAAAGAAACCTTGTCTTCCCCTTTTTCTTTTGTAATTTACTTTATTGACCTACCTAACTTAAACTCTGTCGTGATAAAAGTCGTAACTACTTATGGGGAATATTTTTAATTCTTTCAATTTAAGAATTCTTAAATTTTTCTAGTGGTGGTGGCACCTTCTGTGCCTAAAAATCTTCTGAGCTGGCATAAACCTCTTGCTCATTACTGCCGTTAAACAACAGTATATCTTTCCGGTCATGTCGGATTATCATCACATGGGACTACGAGCGTGAAGGAATAGGTAGAGCACCTGTGCTTGAACACAGACTCGAACACTATGATCCTTTTGAGACCGGCCGCCGCCGCGACCGAAATTTGGTCTGGAGGGCATTATTATTATTCTTATTATAAGGTTATAACACAAATTACTTTTACGAAGTGATCATGACATAATAAATAATAACAATAATAGTTGATTTGATTTTAAAACAACTACGAGAAAAGCAGTTTATAGAGAAATTTGTGTTTTCCGATTTGCTTAAATCGCGGCAACAACAAATCGTTTGTTTGTTGTACAAATATTTGCCTTAAAGCAAAGCGTTGCGCCACGTGATCGTCAAATATAAATAATATTTTTATTCATTCATTACAGTCCATCACAAGTCCACTGCTTAATATAGGCCCTGCCCATTGATTGCCGCAAAACACGGTCCTGAACTACCTGCATCAATCGAATCCCTGTATGATTCAATTGGACGCCAGTCCATCTAGTGCACCGAAACCAGTAGACCTTTCTTTGGAATTTTTTTAAAATTATTAATACATTTTCAGTAAGTTAAATGTATGCATGAAAATATGTAAATTATTTACACCGTCTTATTCAGTTATTTAACTGCCTTATAGCCAAAAGAAAATACGCACAAAATACAGCTTTATGTCGGATTTCAAAAGATTATGATATTGTGAACACTACTCTTGCTTGCACCCCTTTATATCGTCAAAATCAACAAAATAAAATCAAAATAAAATAAATTAATATTTTACCTGTACTTAACGATTGATATAAAATGAAATACATAATACATAGAAGCACGCACGCATTCAGGCACGTACACAGGCAAGCTCACACGCACACACGTACGCACGTGAAGTATCTAAAGATCTTTTGGCAACGTGAAGTATATTTAAATATATGTTTTTAATTAAAATAAATAAAATGTGTATATTTTCCTTTTAATACACAAAAACAAGAACTCAGCACATAAATTATTAGCCGAAAACGACGGCTCGGGTTAGAAGAGATAAATCAGTGCCGTTAACTATCCCGTAGCACTCCTCTGTGCCCATTTATTTATCATTGTAGTTTCCGTTTATTCTTTCAAACCGATTAAAATGCAAAAACAAAATGAAAACGATATTGGATAGTAGACGTCATAAGAGGAGACAGAAATTTCAGAAATTTTTTTTACAGGCAAATCAGAATAACCATTCCGTTTACGCCAGACATTAAAACCAGAGCTGTGACAAACGTTGCCAGACATCTGATACAGCCGCCGGAAATATGGCAAATGCTCCCTACAACAATGGAATTTAACAGGCTGATAAATAATGAAGAACAAGTGGCCAAAGAACAAGTCATTTCTCCTTATTCTTTCGTGCTACAACCATAATAAAGGTGTAGCATGTATAAACAGTATAAGCAGTATTCTCATCTAGCTGGGCTAAATAAATATATAAAAGGAAATGATAAATATACATAAATACACACATCAACAGAATCTAGGGATAACTTAATCCTAAATTATGTACGAGTTTGTAGTTTAAAATCTTTTTAGTTTCCATAAAAAGTTTACACACAGATTGAAACCTCTTTTATTCTATTTTCAAAATTTTAAAATGTAAATAAAAAAAAAACAAAAGATAAACAAAATACGGCGCCAAAATTGTCAGTAATTCGTTACGTTAAGGAAAATTAAAATTAATGTTCTACCGATATTAATTAATGAAAAGGGATTAGATTCTTTTTGTTTTTTAATTTAACGTGCCGTGTGAGCTTTAAGAGTCATGTCACATCGTCATTTGAGTCGAGATGAAATGTTACGAGCCGTAGGCATGTTAGAAAATGGTGCTATTTAACGCGTTGTTGCTCAGGCCCTACACACCAGCCAAAACCTGATATCAAGGTTGTGGTCACGTTATCGCAGTACTGGCGATATGGCTGAACGGCACACGGGTAGATGTCGTATTACTACGCAGAGATAGGATCGATTTCTACAAATGACCGCCAGAAGACAACCCAATATCACAGCGATGCAACTACTACAAAGGCTCCAAGAGGACCACCAGCTGCTGGTAAGCGACCAAACCGTGCGAAGGAGGTTGCATAAAGTTGGTCTTCATGCTCGAAGACCGCTACATGTAAGATTGCGACGTGGCAATCACGGTCGGCGGCTTTCGTGGGCTCGGGAGCATTTACCATGGAGTGACGAACAATGGTCTTTGGTGCTGTTCACCGATAAGTCCCGGTTTGAGTTTCATCCGGATTCACGAAAAACACGCGTTTGGAGAACTCCAGGGAGAGTTAAAATAACCTATCATTCTTCCATTTACTATATCAGAAAATTCTTCATAGATTTTAAGATATTTGATGAAATATAAAATATCCCTAGATTCTGTGAAATAAATAAATAATACATAAATAAACAAAAGCCCCATCAGATGGAAACCGGCGGACGATGCGGGCGGTATCGAATAGCACCGCTTTCTGCAATTGAGCCGGCAGCGGTCCGTCATGGCGTCCCAGTCGTTTCACTCAGATCACCGAGAGGCTGACCGGGATTAGCCCGTTCGGAGAAACGACTACAGGAATAATTTCGGTCGGCAGACCACCTCACATGTCGGTCACCTCATGAGCCAATAATATGTCTTAATATCCTACTACGTAATACGTCTTAGATTAGATCCTGTATCGTACTAACAAAACCCTCGGTTTCCCCAAAGAGGTCACCAAAACGTAGCCAGTGGAGGGAGGCAACTTTATCTACAAAAGGCTCATTATTATTTGGGATATTTATAAAGTATTCTTTTGGTTGGGCTGAATAAATATATAAAAGAAATATAGTAAATAAATATACATAAATATATATTAAATATACTAACATATAATACATAAATAAATAAAACCCAACCAATGGAAGCCCTCGGCAGGGGAGACCAAACGGCCGAGGATTAGGGAAAGGAAAGAAACCGGCGGACGATGCGGGCGGTGTCGAGGAGCACCGCCTTCTGCATTTGAGCACGGAGCGGTCCATCACGGAGTCCCAGTCGTCTCAGATGATCTGAGAGGCTGACCGATTAGCCTGTTCGCAGAAACGACCACAGGAATAATTTCGGTCGGCAGAACACACCACATGTCGGTCACCTCGTGAGCCAGGTCCAGATATTTTGTCAGCTTATCTGTTTCGGCTTTCACGAGGTTCTGGCCATAACGAATGGTAATATCGACCAAAATATCCTTGACTGTGCCCGGTCCTGTCTGTGATGATGGCCCGGTCCCAGTAGAGCCTGGCGGTCATTTTCGAGCACGGCTTCCGGCTTTATTGTTGTTATTATTGTAATAATGAAATTTAAACCCAAAACCCGAAATTCGGTAGTCAAGCACTTACCACTAATTTTAGTTAACATAATGTTGCGGTCTTTGCGGTCTCTGCTTATTCATTATATTTATAAAATAAACATTTTCCTTCTTTATAAGCTCTCAAGCTGTGAATTATTTTATTATACGTAATATAAGTACTTCCTATTTGACTTTATACCTTACACACTTCTTTTCTTTAATTCAATTGATGGAATGATATTATTATAACTGATAATTTCAAAGATACTCCCTAAAATTTAAGTTACACCGATCAAATAAACTTCTAACTTGCCACCAGAAGCCTACAGTCTACAAAATATGTCAAATTATATACTAGTATACTCGTATATTAGTGCCCAATTGGAAGAATATTTTTATTACTAGGGCATATTTATTTAAATATTTGACGATATTTTAGTCCTCTCTTTCGTTCATTATCTGAAAAAGGCAGCTTCTATTGATAACCGTTTTGTACAAATTACGTTATAAAAGTAAGCAAATTTTATTTATAAGCCACATTTATGTGATATGATTTTACAAAAAATATCAATTTATTTTATTATTAATAAACGTAAAGAGGAAAGAATAATAAAAAATTAAGAGAAAAATAAAACAAAATAGAAATTAACTGGAAGGGCTGTATTTTTTTCATTATAAAAAGTTCGATACCGACGAGCTTGTAATTATGGTCGCTATGAAAATTTTTCATTAAAACCTGAACAAACGAAGTTCGTTAACCCGCAGCAATTCACTAAGCTAGAAAACCATTTTCTTTACTTTGTGAAACTTTCAAAAATTTCCAATAGGTATTTCCGACGCTAGAAAAATTGCAATTTCTCTCTGTATATAAATAGCCCGCGGGAGGCGGCGCGACAAAGTGGCAATATTCTATCTCGACGGGGCTCCTCAAACAAGGGGACACGAAAGAGACATCAATATGTTGTTCATCTGTTGTAAAAAGAGGAAAGTATCAAGTTATTAATTGGAGCGAATTGACGGAAGTTCACGCGGAGCCGTGTTTTTGACAAATTTCGCTTTGATACAGCGATTACTTTCACCTCAACGCTTCGAGCGTCGCCTCTTAAGTGAGTCGACATAAATAATGTCTCAGATGCTTTGCTCTAAAAATTTTGATGCTTTTTCTTAATGAAAGATTTAGTATAAAATCTCAATAATGTCGGGAAATATTGAGATTATAAGCCATGAGGCATTCCATCTTTGTTTTTTGTGGTACCACCACACTTCTGCAGTCACACTAATCTTAAGCATTCTGCAAAGAATTAGCGATAAATTAGAAATTTTCCAAATTGTTAAAATCGATTGATTGATGAATTGATTGTCAAAGAATTAGAGTAATTGCCGATAGGTAGCATGTGTTACTCTCAGGTGGAATGCAACCATCTTTATTCATTATTACAAGGGCTAGGCTAGCTGAAAGCGACTAAGATGCCCGTTCCTTACAAGTGACGTTTGAGAAGATTTTTTATTTATCAAAAGAGTTATTAAGCTACTACTAGATAGTTAGACCTCAGTCAGTGGACATCATTTTGTGACCAACCTAAAAAAGAAGACCACAGATTCGTCGTTACCACTGATGACTATAATGAAATGCCTCATAATCTGTAAATATACTGACTCTTTTACCCTTCAAACCGGAACCCAGTAGTGGGTGTACTGCCGGCTGTTACCATAAAATAGGAAAAGGGATGTACAAAGTCAATGGACTTTGACATTACTCATAAAAAATAGTATTTTTATCGAAATTCATTAGTTTTAGGTGAAGACAGCGTAAGAAAAAAATCTAGCGACCTCTGACAATAACCTATGATGATTGTTGTGTCTTGGTAGGGCGAAGGATCGTCGAGTCGTCTTTAAATTTAATAGTAAATGAGCAAGTCTAACTTGATCTCCTCCGGCAACCATGAACTTGTTAATAGCAATATTAAATATTAATTCGTCCGACAAATTTAAATTTTAAATTCTAATTAAGCCAACTTAAATGAACTAAAAGGAATAAAATAATTTCACATTCTGAAGTCGGTGTTAAGGCATAGTATAGAAGAATTAAAACCACGACCACATGCCCAGCTGCTCAGGTGTACAACTATACAGGTAGCTTCATGAGGAAAATAAAAATTAAAAGGAATTTTACTAGCTTGAGAAAATAAGTCATGTGAAGTCCGCCAACGACAGTACAACGATACGGCGGACTACCTTCCGCCTTAAAATTCTCTCTGTAATAAGAGGAGGCCATGTCCACTGTGTGAAAGTTTATAGGCTGTATTTTATTAAATGGATGTGACAAACGAACTTATAGTCTACCTGATGGTAGAGTAGCGATTGCAGCTCATGGAAACCCGCAACCAATTTCAATCAAAGAACACTTAGTCCTTAGAAGTCACACAGCAGATGCGTTGTCATTGTCACCTCTAAGATATATTGCCTCACAACTTGTAATAATTACATATTACCTTTCCACCATTCAGAACAGAACATAGCAGTATATGTACTATTGCTCAATGGCAAAAATAGGTGTGGAATGTGAGTGAAACCTTCCCAGACGGACTCCGAGGAAAAAGGAGGACTACCAAATCGTATATCAATTTGTTTTTGCTCCTTTTTATTAGGTCAGATACTAAATATTCAGATCGATCGATGATGAAATGACCACATTACGTTTAACCTTCCGAAACTCTTGATAAAAAACTGCACTGGCACCAAAGCTAAAATAAGGGCCTTTAATCAAAGCTTGACTCTGAGCTGATTTGAAAAATAAAGCGAAAAAAGTCTTTAATTTCCTACGAGTGAAAATAGAAAATTTCATCGCAAAACTTCTGAATAAGAACTGCTTAATATTTCTGCATTTCACACAATGTAAATTTCTTGCTGGTTTCATCGGCTTGCACATATGCTTTAACTTTTTAAAAGCCTTAAGTGAAACAGATTATAAAGACGCAAATTATTTATTGGCTTGGATAATTTGTACCGATTAAGCTAAACACACGTTGCGTGTCGCGGGCTTAATGCACTAGCCACGGAACAAGTATTGGTATGCTGCAAATAATTGTTCTACATCAGGATGATTCAGTAATTTTAAAATTTTACGTAGGTATAAAAACATCTCCATTTCACAGACCAAACTCCTACTAGCTTTCTCACAGATCATGTTACCGGCCCGGGATAGTGATTTTATAGCGTGTAGTTATTTATTTATAAAGTACTAAAATCTAAAGGAACTAGAAACCACTTCGTGCTTTTGGAATGAAATTTCAAGAAATGGCTAATGTTACCAACAAAGTGAGTGTTGTCATAAATCGTGATGAAAAATGAACTATCTGATCGCCGACTCAGCAATGTTACCCTGGTGAGGCTTGTAAACGAGTGTCTAGTCGAACTAGCAAAAATTTGTATGTGAAAGTACGATGATTGAACGCGCGTTAATTAAACACTTCAAACTACCACGTGGTAGAGCCAAGCTGCAGCTATATTATGATTGTAGCACGAATAGGTCGGCTCGACCGGGGTAGGTCCACGCTCTCACAGGATACCAGCATAAAATAGCAGCTTAATGCTGCTGCATTTTGATTCTTAATTTAGGATAAATGTAGATGTCAAAGGGCCACAGCATCCACTTACCATCAGGTGGACTGTGTGCTCGTCACCCTTATACTATAAAAAAAAACCTTATCGAGCATCTAGCTGACGGCACGTTTGCTCTTTACCACGACCCATCCTTCAGCCACAGTTATCTGTGCGCTTATGACGCATGATTAACAGTTTGCCTTCCCAGCTCGCAATGTCGCCGTCCAACTGTAGCACCATTTGTACACACATTACGCGTCGTCCGCTTTACATGGTTGACTAGTGGAACGCCAAGGTTATTGGCCCCGAACCGAAAATTGATTTTAGATGGTTTTGTTGAGTAGATGTAATTTGCGATGACTTAAATGATGCTTTCTAAGAGACATCTGATAATGCCTCAAATGTATGGAATACTTACACTCGTATTGCGATAAGATTTGAAATAAAATCAGGAAATATTTTAGAATGTAGAAAAATCAATTCACCTTTATTCATTCACTCATTACAGTCTATTAAAAGTTCACTGCTGAAGATAAGCCGTACCTCATATATTATCTTGTAGGCCTCAAATAGCCCGACCCTATTAGTCATAGTTGCTACGATTGGCAGGCGGGTTGGTAACCACAGTTGTATTATTATTGAGTTGCTATCAGTCAGGTGCTGCTGCCCATCCCCTGATTCCATTTCTCTTTGCTGCTTCTTACGTCACCCACAGGATAACATGGGGTGATGGGTATTCGAACGCCGCCACTACACGGCTTCTCATTTTTTTTACTTATTATAAGCCAACGCTTGACCACAATCCCACCTGGTGGTAAGTGGTGATGCAGCCTTAGATGGTAAATCGCACTGTCTTAGCGTAACAAAAGCCTATTCACTCTTGCCTTGAAGACGCCCAGATTGTATTCGGACGGAAAGATAGACGCCGGCAAATTATTCCACTCCTTTGCTGTACGCATTACAAAAGTCGAAGTAAACTGTTTGGTTCTAATGCGTGGAATATCGACAACAAAGGGGTGAAGACTCGCCGACCGGCTAGTTGTCCGATGGTGGAAAGGAATTAAAGCGTTCAATTCTTGAGCACACTCACCGAAATGCATCCTATAGAACACCGAGAGACTGGCTACTCTGCGCCTGTGCTCGAGGCTGACAAGATTGGTTTCAACCAAATCAAGGTCACCAATGAGCCTCTTAGCACGTCTCTCCACTGAGTCCAACGCTGCCAGGTGGCATTTTGCAGCACCAGCCCATACGTGACAGCAGTACTTCATGCACGACCGGACTTGCGCTTTATATAAGGTAAGAAGCTGCCCCGGCGTGAAGTAACGCCGCACCCTTGCAAGGACCTTGCAGCTGCTTTGGCTCTGGACTCAATGAACCGCCCATAGTTGAGGTTCGGAGAAAATTCAACCCCTAACAACTGAAAGCGGTCAGTGTACTCCAAGGATACATTCCGGAAAGTAGGAGCCAAGGTGAGCGGGCTCCTTTTAGCAATGAAAAGACTCGCTTGCATTTTGGAGGTGTTAAATCTCACGAGATTGGCATCGCCCCATTCGGAGACTGCCTGTAGTGTGAGACTCACACGCTCAACCATAGCCTCTCTTTCTGACTGGATTTGATCCCGACTGGCCCGGGCACCTGGTTGGTATCTCTCCACAACTGTGCTGTCGTCTGCATACCCATAGATACCGGGAATGAGCAGATCATTTATATGCAGCAGGAAGAGAGTTGCGGAGAGAACGGACCCCTGAGGAACACCGGCGTTAGTCGCCACAGTATCGGATGAGCAGCCATCGACGACGACCCGGAGAGACCGTTCACTCAGAAAGTCCTTCACCCAGACAAAAATGCCAACATCTTGAATAAACGTTGCTTTCAGCTAAGACTCGCATGGTATATCGCAGAGCACGCGTTGCCGTAGGCATTAGGCCTCCTAAACGAAGCGATAACTTTTAAATTTACTCCAAGATATGGTCTTCTTTAGAGATTCTTAAATAATTCGTTAAAAAAATAGTTGTATACTTTTAAAAGTACTAAAACAATTACAATATTGAATTTTCATATAAATAAATCGACGGAAAATGTACAATTACATTATTGATAAGCCTTTGAAAAATACTATCATTTTAATGTGAAAAACAATTCACAACCTTTATAATTAAACACTCGATCTCCAAAACGGTCGGTGCTTTATTAATTAAAAACTCGTCACCCGTGAAAACGGATTAAATTCGTGCAACCCGATGAACTGACGGAAAATTTTAAATCAACTAAATAAAATCCATTCGTCACCCTTCCTCGATTAATTCCAATTGATATTATTAAATCCATTTCAAAACAAAGGTTTTTTATTCCATGGGGCTTCTAGCAGTAATAATTAAAATCAAACTTGGTTTTGTAAAAATAGTAATATTTTGAAAAAATGTAAAGTCCGCTAAAACGCACTGGAGCAACTTGCGCACCCAGCAGTGGGATGTATGTTTGTAGGTGAAGCTGTTACTTTACTTACAGAGGATTAACTGTATTTGCCACGCTTGGCAGGCAGATTAGTGATGGCCTTGACATGGTTTCAACGCCGCGTGTTTTTGATTCGCATCCACAAATTAATAGAATTTGTTGTTGTTTTTTAGGATCTGTCTTAAACGCCACGCATTGCAACGCAGTACCGGAAGTTCTTTGCCTCTCGCACCTTTGAAGCTCCCTGTCGCCGGCCTGATTATTTGATAGTGTTATAGTTTGCAATAAAACTCAAAAGCGAGGTATTTTGTTCCGTATTAAATTATTATTTCATGACAAACTTTGATTTCATTATAATTTAAAAAGAAACATATTGCAGTTAATTTAAATATCCATGTAATTATGGTAACATTGTGTGCAGCTATTACAGTTATACTACAGCGTTACAAAACTATAGAGTCGGAATGCGCGGTGTGTAGTTTTTCGATAAACCAAGGAAACCATAAAGCTGTACAAACGAAGTAATTTCCAGCATTTCTCGCGACAACACCGCTCGTATTTAGGCTATTAAGTGATGTTTATGAGTCCAGCAACAGTGGACTTTATGACTATAGTTGACTGCTGGAAATTATTTGATAAGTTTCAGGATTAAATATTACATTGCTTAAAGAAATTAAAAATTTATTTTATTAAATAATACTGTTTAATAAATAAAGTCTTTAATATAAAATAAGGTATGTGCAAAATTTTCCGTGTAGCACAAGACCCGTGGGTGTCTTAAGAGGCAATAGAGCGAAACTGAATCAGATGATGGACAACGGTCTTCCTGAAAACAACAAAATAATAATAAAAAAATTGCTGCTACCAACCTGCCTGTCAAACGTAGCAACTATGGAACATCCCTTATGAGGCAATCTATGGGACAGGCTTATTATGTTCAGAAGTGAACTTGTGTTTGCCCTTTTTTTTATAGGATAAGGGTGACAAACGAGCACACAGTCCACCTGATGGTAAGTGGTTGCTGCGGCCCATAGACATCTACATCTATCCTCAATTACAAATCAAATTGCAGATGTGTCGTAAAAAATATATATAAGCCTGTAATAAAAGGAATGACTAAAGGAATATACTTGGTAGAGACATGCTGCAGCCTTATTTGTGTATAGTTGTAGCACGAATGGGTCGGCTCGACCAGGGAAGCACCACGTTCTCACAGAATACCAGCGTAAAATAGCAGCTTAACGCTGCTGTGTTTCGTATGGTGAGTGTAGAGAACCGGAGACCTTTTTTACTGGAAAAGAGGCATTCCATCTTAGTCCTCAAGGATGATAACGCATCTGCATTTTGATTCTTTATTGAGGATAGATGTAGATATCTATGGGTCACAGCAACCACTTACCATAAGATGGACTGTGTGCTCGTTTGTCACCCTATCCTATAAAAAAAATTAAAATAGTAGTAACTGTAATCTTGACATAAGACAATGTATATTTTAACGAACCATTTCGACCTTTCGACACTTTAAACCCCATAACAATGAATCCTAAAATTCATTCATAAACCTATTTTAATTCTTGAGTTATTAAGATCTGAAAAGTGTAATTTTTATCATTCGCTGACTAATTTTCCCACTCATTAAAAACCTATGCCAATTCTAGGTGACATAAAAAAAAATGCCGTCAATATAAGCCATGCTGCAGCTATATTATTGTTGTAGCAGGGATGGGTCGGCTCGACCGGCGTAGGACCACGCTCTCACAGAATACCAGCATAAAATTACTTTTTATAACGTGCACATTTAATGCTAAAAAGATATGATGACTGTAAGACTCACTGTTTTTAATTTGTTTCTTTTTATCTCCACACTAATTTTCAGTTCACTTACTGTTTCGTTTCTTTTCGTTGATGGTGTGGTTAAATCTCTTGTAGTCTTCAATTAAATTCAAATGTTTAGTTCATCTTATTAAGATTAGACGATATACTTCTTGTTGTTGAGCTGTTGAGCACTTTATCATGTATATATACATGTAAATGTGTATGGATGTATAGATATATATGGGTATATGTAAGTGTATGCTTATGATTGCTTAAACAATGTATTATTATTTCCAAATAATAACTCTTATTATGCTGATTCTCTCCCCACCCACTTCTCTGAATGTTTCTCTTAAGTTTTAGCTTTATGTAATGTATGACCGTCCGTGATGCCAATATTAGGCTCTATTTGAAAATCAGCGCTGCTGTCATTTAGTTCAGCAGCTGTTAGCTGAAATAATTGCCCTAATTTGACTTTACACAAATCCTGTTTTTTTATATCTCGTGTTATTTATTTTTCTTTGTGATGTCAAATAAAGTTTTTTTTCTTTCTTTCTAAAATAGTACCTCAATGCTGCTGTTTCGTATGGTGAGTGGTAGGGAACCGGAGACCCTTTTTACTGGAAACGAGGCATTCCATCTTAGTCTCTGGGGTGAAAACGCCACTTAACATCAGCTGCTGTGCTCGCATGTCACCCTTATTCTAAAAAAATACAGATTAGATGTTGCAAAAATTAATCTTTTAGACAGAGTTAATATCACATACACTATTTGTAATATGACATAGCATAAATGTATATTTGTAATTTACTACTCGTATAATATGTGCCTTATTAAACTTTTAATATCTGTGTTTATTCATTCAACTCTAATTTAGTCAATAACCCTTCTGTTGCTTCTTGCTTCTTACTACGGTTATAAGTAAAATTTAAGTTAACAATTGCTGTACTCAATTGTAACAAATAAACCATTTTATAACATTTGTTTTGTTTCACTTAGTCGTAGATTTATCAAAGTGATTGGAAATATTTAGCTACGAGCTATGTAGATTTAATGGTCCATTAAACTCTTAACAGCTGCCTAAGAAGCACCCTATCGATCAGTCTGAGCGAGCATATTGTGGAATTTTTATCGTGAAATTAATTAAAGTCTATCAATAAATTCTTATTTTACACTTCCTTAAGCTTTTGTTTTGTTATTTTACGTCGCTTACACCGATAAGTTACTTGTTAAAATATTTTTAACATTATACGTGATTAAAATCTCTATATATAAAAATCAATTGCTGTCCGTTAGTCGACAATGGCTGAACCGAATTTTTGTGTGTATTTGTTTTGGTCCCTGAATGATCTAAACGATTCACAATTTGACCCGGTAGGTGGCGCTGTTGTCCAGATCCAGAAATTACCCGTGCGAATCCGGGGCGGATCGCTAGTGTAAAATATAAATGATCATTTGCCTGGCTCGACCAAAATGAATTGGCGGTTGAGGTGTGCATTAATCTAATGAACCGCTTTTTTTTCAAAGTTTATGTTATTTTTGGAGATAAATGAAACCAAAGGTATTCGAGCTATAATGTTTTCAGTACGGCCCTATCAGTCTGAAAATTCCGTCAAGAGACTGCTGTTTACGAATGTTTAGTGAACGGGCGCCGGAATTGCACCTCGACGACATCTGGTAGAGGTATATTGTCAAAGTATCTCTTTGCTGCAACCTCAGACCAAGAAAAAAGATAGACGGAGCGCTGCATACCTTTGAAGTGATGCCGAAACCATGCTCAACTCCTTGAAACGCACTCACGTACACATCTTTTTCCTTGTGTCTTTATTAGCTTGTAAAAGTCCTATGTCCAGCATTGGGTCTGTTAAAGTCTTATACAAGCTTTATAGCACACTTGCACCTAAAACCATGTTGTTGGTTGCAAATGGTTTTAGACGCATATGTGATGTGAGTTGGTGTTCTCACAATAACTTGAGAATGGTTAAGGCTTGATTTTTGCGTCACTTGAAATGTACACAGCGCTCAGTTTTTCTTTCTTCATTGGTCTGAGGTTACAACACACTAATTATTCGTGGGATTCCTATGTAAGATATTTATTTTTACTAGATTTTTTCGATTTAATTTTAAATACGTCATAAAATGCCACAATGGTAAACACTAAACAGTCGCATTCATTACTGTGATCGAGTTGCAGTATTTTAAGACTAAAATATTGCAATATAATTTTGAGAAGTGTTAACAATTAAGGTTGTAAAACAAAATTTGTTAATACCTTTATCACAATGAAGCAAACATTGCACACTACCATTTATGAATTCGCCAAGAGTGGGCATTGAAGATAACAGCTTCGAAATCGAGTTGTAACAAAGCGCCCAGCGTTGTTTCAGTTTCCAAACAATATTTCATTATAGCCTGGAAGTATAATTGTAACAGAACAAACACGGCTCGTGCCGAAGTTGACAATTAAAATGTTGGAGTTGGGGAATTTGTTAGTCAACTTCTTTGTTTTGCTTGTTTCCTTTTATTTTGTTGATGTTCATTAAAATTGGAGATCTTAATAAATCAACGCCATAAAAATTTAAAACCTTTATTAATTACGTAAAGTTTCATAAAACTGTTTACTTTGAAAATGGTATTCGATAAAAAATAAGAGTATGAAATAAAATAATAACTATTGATTTGTCTTTTTTGTATTTTTTATAGAATAAAGGTGACAAACGAGCACACAGTCCACCTAATGGTATATGTAATGGTAATGGTAATACTAACATATATGGACCTGACCTAAAATCAATTTGTTTTTAGAAAATTTAAATCTGCAGAAGAAGCAGTAAGATTGTTTGTGGATTTCGTTGCAATAAGCCTAGATTATAGATAGTTAAGACGTTTGAATGATCAAACGTCTTAACTATATTTTTGGATCTTGCAAATGCGTTTGATACAGTCTCTTTCCCCGAACTTTTAGCAACTGTAGAGAAATTAGGCATCAGAGGTACCCAACTACAATTGCTAAGCGACTACCTACGCAATCGTACTCATTGCACCGAAGTTGATGATATTTTGAGTGATGATTGCTGTATTACACGCGGAATTCCCCAAGGCAGTGTTCTGGGCCCTACCCTCTTTTTATGCACACAAACACACACACACACACGCACGCAGGCACACGCAAATGAACACACACACACACACACACACAGGCATTCGCACACGCACATGAACACGCTCACGCACACACGCACACACATGCACACGCACACGCACACGCACACGGACATGCACACCCACACGCACACGCACACGCACACGCACACGCACACGCACACGCACACGCACACGCACACCTAATAAAATATTTTTTTAAAATAATTTCACACAGTTTCTCCAAACTGAAAAAGTATTTTATTTTATTTTATTACACGTAGCTGTACTGTTTATTAAGTATTTTACAGCAATATTATTTCTGCTGAGGGTGATCCCATAGCACAGGGCAACCTACTTTGGGAACCAGTCTCCCACCTACATCTTAATTAGTTACTATTTATAGCTGTTATTTAGTTGTATAGTTCATTGTTACTTAGTTTATTGTGATCAGTACGATCATAATATGTGGGAGATAATTTAAAATTGAAAATTTTGTTCAACCGTAACTTCAATATAAATTATTAAGAATAACTCAAAAACTATTGGTTAGTCCTTAATCAAGTTTATATGGGACCACATGAGAAACACCAGCTTTCAGATAAAAAAAAAGAATTATTGAAATCGGTTCACCCAGAAAAAGTTATGAGGTAACACACATAACAAAAAACAAAAAATAACATACAGTCGAATTGAGACCTCCTCCTTTTTGAAGTCGGTAGAAAATAAATACCAATTTATTATGTTTTTCTTTTCTCTTTTTTTCTCCATGTAGGGCGTTATGATGATACGGGCTTTAAGCCAAGTAGTCATCATTTGCTGGTTTTTGTATCGATTGATGTATTAGCCAGAGCATTTTCTGTGATTTGTGAAAATGTTCGCACTAAGCGACATGTATTTAAAATAGCTGCTTTTTGCATTTTAATATATTTTGGGGGTAAATCTAATGCAAATATTTTTGTATTAATCCTGTTGCTGAAAGTACAATTGGAACGATGAAAATTTTATTTAATTTCCATATTTCTTTAATTTCTTCGCTTAGTTCATTATATTTACTAACCTTTTCGGCTATTGTTTTTTGAATATTATGCATATTTGGTACAGCTATGTCGATTCATCATCATCATCATTACAGCCCTTCACAAGTCCACTGCTGAACAAGAAATGCCACAAAGCGTCCTGAGCCACCTGCATCGATCGACTTTCTGCATGTCTTACCAGGTCGTCACTCCATCTAGTGGGGGGACGCCCTACACTTCGTCCGCCGGTACGTCGCTTGAGAACCTTTTTTCCCCATCGGTTGTCGGTTCTTCGAGCTATATGGCCGGCCCATTGCCACTTCAGCTTACTAATCCTTTGGGCTATGTCGGTCACTCTGGTTCTACTGCGAATATCCTCATTTCTAAGTTTATCACACAGAGAATCCTCGAGCATAGTCCTCTCCACAGCTCGCTGAGCGACCTTGAGCTTCCTCATACGGCCAGCAGTAAAGGACCACGTCTCAGATCCATAGGTCATCACTAGCAACACGCACTGGTTGAACAATTTTGTTTTGAGGTTTTCAGGTATGTCTGACGAGAAGATGTGTTGTAATCTCCCGAACGCTGCCCAGCCGAGTTAAATTGAACGATTGACCTCTCGGTCAAAGTTGGACTTACCTAGTTCGACTATTTGTCCCAGGTAAACATATTCGTCAACAAATTCGAGCTTAGTGCTCCCAACAAATACCGGCATAGGTGTGACATGGACGTCACACATAAGTTTTGTTTTGTTCATGTTCATCTTAAGACCTATCCGTTGGGAGGTACTATTGAGTTTTTTGCTTAGTGCTTAGGTCCCCCAACGATTCTGTCATAAGGACTATATCGTCGGCAAATTGAAGGTGAGTGATGTACTTGCTGTTGATGTTAATACCGTATCATTTCTAGTCCAGTAGCTTGAAAACGTGTTCCAATGCAGCGGTGAAGAGTATCGGGGATATAACGTCACCCTGTCTTACACCTCTTTGCAGTTGGATAGGTTTCATACTCTGGTTCTGAACTCGGATAGCCATTGTAGCCCTACTGTACAAACACTTCAGCACTTCAATATACCGACAGTCAACTTGGCACCGCTGAAGGGACTGCAGCACCGCCCAAATTTCTACGGAATCAAAGGCTTTCTTATAGTCCACATACGCCAGACATAGTGGCAAATTGTACTCCTCGGACTTCTGTACTATTTGCTGAAGGGTATGTGGTCTATGGTGCTAAAGCCTTTTCGGAAACCGGCTTGTTCGGGAAGCTGGAAGTCGTCGAGTCTGCATGCGAGACGATTCGTAATGACTCTCGAAAACAGCACGTAGACGCGGCTCAGAAGGGAAATCGGTGTGTAGTTCTCCAAGAGAGCGTTTTCGCCTTTCCTGAAGAACAAGACCACCGCACTTCTGCTCCACGCCTCCGGTGTAGTGCCACCACGGAGGACGGAATTAAAGAGCTTATGAAGGACTTCAAGTACCGGTTTTTCACCCGCTTTCAGAAGCTCCGCTGTAATTCCATCCTCTCCTGGCGCTTTGCCATTTTTATGGTGCTGGAGAGCCATTCTTCATACTCTCAGACTGACGTCCGGAATATCATCGGTATAGTCGATTAGAAAGGATATATTGTTAATTTTGTCTTGCAAAACTATATCGGGACGATTGTAATGGATGGTATTATCAGTAAGTATGGCTCTGTCGAAATATAGTTTATGTGAGGTGTTTTCTAACACAGGGTTGGGTTTATATTTGTAGTACGGTTGTAAAGTGTTATCGATGAGTTTATGTTTCTGGGCTATCTTTTAGTGTATTATGTTTGCAATTTGATTGTCTGTGGGTGTTATCTGTTGATGCTAAGTTTTGACATGCTCCTGTGATATGCTATATAGTTTCGGTACTAAATTACATTTTCTGCATTTGTCATTTATAAGTTTTGTTTCTATAATTATAAATTTTCTATAGTTATTAGTACTGATGACTTGATCTTGGATAGCATTTATAAATCCTTCTGTTTCGGCAAATAAGTAGTATTGTGCGAGTTTTTCGTTCCAAATTAATTGTGTTTTGGACCACCTAATTATTCAAAAAGAATATGTTAAAATGGGTATGGCAAAGGTGTTAATTGCCTTAATCAGGCCTTTTCACGTATTCTTTTGTAATGTTGTTTTATACTTTTATGATCTATGTATTTGGTTGGTTATAGTAGGTTGAGAGCGAGACAAAACCATATGGGACTTAATGAATCCCCTGAAAAATACTCTTTTTATGTAAATGTCATCAGTAACTATTTTAGTTTGAATATTTTGGAATTGTAAAGAAGTTTTCCATAGAGACATTATTGAACTTAAGAAATTAATCAAAATTGGGATAATTCTGTACAGTTTTAATACTTGAATAAGCCAGAATGTGGAACACTGTCAAATGCCTTTTATAATCAATGTAAGTACAGTAAAGGTTTCGTTTTTTTAGTTCGAGCATGTTTAATTATTATTGAATCATTAATTAATTGCTCCTTACAGCCATTTGATACTGCCTACAGCTTTTGTTCTTCCGCTAAAGTGTTATTTGTTTCAATGTGTCTAGTAATTTAGAGTAGACAGGCAGGTATATATTTTCAGGATTTCCTGTGTCATAGCCCTTAGGTAGTAAGTATGTGATACCGCGGGTCAAAAAGACTGGGACTTCTTGTCGTCTATATACTATTTTAGTAAAAAATTTGCTATAATTTTGTGTACAATAAAGAATTTTTGTACCAAAGTTGTGAACCCTGGAGACTTCCAGCTCTCTTGTTTTGCTGTAATTATTGTAATATCTTCTTCAATAATTTCATCGAAGCTCATTTCAGCTATGTGATCCCACTTTAGCTCTTCTTTTGTAATCCATACAGCTTCAGTATTGTGTTCCATGTCTGATTCTCAAATACTACTCCAGTAAGATTTAAGTTCTTCTGCCGTTGGAAAGTTAGAGTTGTGTGTATCTATTTGAGGGTTATTCATATTCTGTTTTAAATTTCTGTAGAATAATTTTCATTTACTTCAAACATTTTGTTGTCTTCTTTACGTCGTAGAGATTTAAGGTATCTGTCAAGCATATGAACTTTAAGGCCTAGTTTTGTTGTAATTTGTCTTAAACTTATTCTGCGTTTGCATTTAATCTTTCGTGTTTAGAGTGTTTACGATTTTTTTAAAATAATTTTTGCTTTGTAACTAGTTTTGTTGACCTATTTCCTCTAATATATTGTGTGGCTCTACCTATTTCTGCACTAAGTTTTCTATATCTCTTTGTAGTCGTGTTTGCCTTTTGTTATTTGCTATCATTTGTTGTATTATCATAGCTTTTGTAACCTATTTCTTTACTAATAACTAAGGAAGGCTAAATAGTATATCAAATTGTATGTCTATTATATTGGAATCTTCATTGAAAATTTTATTTAATATTTTTGATTTAAAAGTGTTATTATATCTATAAGCCGTTTTCTTTCATGTAGTTTAGGCAATTTTGGTCTAAATACTGAGTCTAGTCCTGAGTATTTTAAAAGAGATTCTTTCAACGAGTCTGTTAGATCATATATTATTTTACTACTATCGTATTTTTGAAAGTCGTTTATTGTATCTGCAGGCAGGTCTGTGTTCAGGTGTTGTTAATATTAGTGTGAAGGATGAAGGCGCAGTGTTTTGTGAGAATTGGAGTGTTTGTTTGCTCAAATTAGATGATCAACAATGTTTGCATTTTGTAGGATTCGTCTGATTCGAGCATTGTAGCTATTTCGATCTGAATTGTTTTTAGAATATCATTTGTAAGCAGTTTATGTGTCACTATGGTTCTTTTTGATCTGCAATTGTTTGCTCGGAAACATTTAAGTTCCGATATTTTAATATAAAACTATTGTACATTTTTCTTCTGTACATAGTTAAGTCTGTCTCTACTTTCGTTACTAAGTAGTAAGTACGCATGATAAAAGAGTTAGTATCATCATTCCATTTCATGCGCACTCTTTCTTTATCGGCTTTGGTGGACACAGTAAATAAGACGTCAGTCGCCTGCGCAACATCCATAGCTGGTTTATCTACAAAGAAGGTGGTGCTATACTGGGTGTTACAAAACCCAAAGCCAAAAGGAGGTTAAATGGGCCTTATAACGAGTCCATTCACAATATTTAAGAACCGTAGTAACGTTGTATTACATACCCCAAAAGAATTTAAAAAATTATTATTTTCACTGATGTGCAAACCCTATTTCAGTAAAATTAAAGAGTAAACTAGGCAGAATGTACCTACTTTTCTACCTAATTTGCGGAACGACAAAAATTTTAAAAGACCTAACCTAACGAAACAACCTAAACGAACACCTACTTTTCATAATAAACGTCAAATTTACAGAAACGGCTCAGTGTGCTCCGCCTTGCTCAATATACAACCTCGCTCGTCGGGATATGGCTTTGTGTGGCATTTCGCACCATCGTCGGTGCTGTTGATGCGAAAACCGATCTAACACGCTGTTCCATCTTGGCAACCATTGAGCAATCGGAGAAATACACTCTGTCCTTCACATAACCCCACAAAAGAAGTCCAAGGGTGTGAGGTCCGGAGAACGAGCAGGCCATAGCACCGGTCCCCGCGGCCTATCCATCCTCGTGGAAAGCGAACGTTAAGATGTTCTCGTACGTTGCGAGCAAAATGTGCCGGAGCTCCATCATGCTGAAACACCATGTTTTTTGGTTCTCAAAGTAATCCCAGTCAGCCACAGGAAAGTCGTCAATCGCCTCTTCGAATTCTGTTTGTAAAACGTTAAATAGTTGCTACCGTTCAGACGTGATGGCATAATGACGGGACCGATGACATGCCCGTTATAAAGGCCAGCCCACATTCAGCCGCCACTGGTGTTGAATCTGCCCTGTCGAAGCATGTGGATTCACGCGAGCCCAAACGTGATCACTATGCATATTTGAAAGTTCTGTCCTCGTGAATGTTGCCTCGTCCGTCAAAAGAACATAGTTTACGTAATTAGGGTTTTCCTCTAACTGCCTCTCAGAAGTTCCTCCTGGTGCAAAATCGGAGGGTATCAGCTCCTGTGTGCAGCGATAGTGATAAGGGTGACGATTGTCGTCACGAAGAATTTGCCAAACTGTAACATGGTTTATACCGAATCTTGTTCCGGCTCGCCTCGTACTTGTGGTCGGCTCTTCTTCAAAATGTTCTAACACTTATACAGCCTGCCTGGCGTAGACTGTGCTTGACGTCCACTCCAGTAGACCGATGAAAGAGCCGGTGGAATGTAGTCGTCTTGACATGTTCAGAAAACACTGGTACGAAGGCAGCCGTCGCTGTTCAGTGGGGTCTACCATCGATAAATCGTTGCCGATACAGTTCGTGAGCACGATTTAAATTGCTATCTTCATGACCTACGCATAACATCATATCGTAATATTCCGATTTAGAAAGCATCGTTATTTTGAAAAAATGTTGGAAAAAAAACTCGAAACAGTTGTAGGATATCGATTAGAAGATTTGAAATTGACAACATATTTTTTTCCAACGTGACATTTTTAAAGCCAATACTTGAATATAATGACATCCTTGTATTGAGGTAGCAAACATTTATGAATGATAAATAGAAAAACTATTAAAGTAGACAATTATTAGGTAAAATAGTTACGTAGGCCTTTCTGTTAAATAACGTTCCCTGACATGACAGCTTACTAGGTTGACAAAATTTTTGGCTTTGATAATTAATTATATTTTACGGGAGCGGTACTGACGTTGTACCTACAACGTGGCGACTTGCTATTTAGCTTTGATATCTTAGAATCGGTTGTAATATTTTTATCGGTGGGAGCCCGCCTGCTCAACTCCTCACCGCTGATGGTTCGCATGCTGGAGCACCCAGCATCGGCTCCAGGTGCGCCCCGGCGATCGCTCCCGGGAAGCGGCCCAATTATACGATTTCTTAATCTTCTCTCCATAACAAATCCATACGGGTCGGAACCTTTAGTTCGACATCATTGTAATTGCAAGATGTAATTTGAATTTTAAAAGTCACTGCGGAATGTCTTAAGCCCCCCAACTACGGCAAGGTGGTCCCACGGTGGGGGGGGGGGGTGATTATTATTATTATTATAGGGAAAATATTTAGTTTAGTTATTGGGGTATTTATATAATTAAGTATTCTCATCTGGTTGAGCTGAATAGATATATAAGAGTAAATGATAAATATACATATATAAATATTAAATATACTAACATAAGCAAATAATATATAAATAAATAAAAGCCCAACCAGATGGAAGCCCTCGGCAGGGGAGACCAAACGGCTGAGGGCTAGGGGGAAAGGGAAAGAAACCGGCGGACGATGCGGGCGGTATCGAGGAGCACCGCCTTCTGCAGCCTGGAGCGGTCCGTCACGGAGTCCCAGTCGCCTCAGATGACCCGAGAGGCTGACCGGGATTAGCCCCTTCCCAGAGACGACTACAGGAATAATTTCGGTCGGCAGACCACCCCACATGTCGGTCACCTCGTGAGCCAGGTCCAGATATTTTGTTTTATTATTATTATTTGGGTATTTATACAGTATTCTCATCTGGTTGGGCTGAATAAATATACTAACATAAATAAATAATACATAATAATAAGACAGCGTAACGCACTATACATTCAGTACATAACAATTACAGTTCGACCCCACGGTAACACGTCCCCGCCACAATCACACACCAGTGTAACGTGATCCCTCACGTTACACTGGTGTGTGCAAACTTTAAACTTTTACTCTACACTTTAATGTTACTTTAATATCGTAAATAGGAGAGCATATTTCATTTCGACATTTAATAAAAACAAAGTCATCAACGCGAAGTCTTTCCCAAACGTAATAACCATCATACTATTCGAAGATTATGTGGGTGATAACAGGGACTTTATCCCACTTCTGATCTTGTAAATTCAGCAGAAGAGCCGACTTCTGATCTCGGAAATAATAATAGTAAAAGTGTGAGAACGGATGTTCAACTTGCTCTCTTGCTTACGCAATTAATCATTATCAATAATAAGACAGCGTAACGCGCTATACATTCAGTACAGAGCAATTATAGTTCGACCACACCGTAATCACACATCAGTGTAACGTGAGGGATGTAATTACACGATAACACCAAATTATGCAAACCAACAGCAATATCACACATCTCAGTGTAACGCAGAGCAGCCTCTCATCAACACCAACCTCCTTGCCTGCACCAGAAGAATTACTACAACGAACAGAACCACGATACTCTCTTGGCACTCGTAGAATGACTTCACTCGTAGAATAACTTAACTCGTAGAATGACTTAAGTGAAATCTCTGGCGCACGGCGCCTACAGTGAACTTTATACTGCAAAAACAAGTGAGAGGTTTCTCGATATACCCTCAATTCCACCTCGCTACCATCGATATGACGCTCCGCTAGAGTTACGCAACTTATCGCTCACTCTCAATTCAACCGGTATTTTATAGACGCTCCGACATATTTATCAATCAATCGTAAGAACAAAAACGTTAATTATATTTGTTTATCGAAAAACGAAAACATTGAACCGATATATGTGATCGTGATGATGATATATGTGATCGTGTCACAGATAAAAAATAATGACTTTGTGATTTGGATTGGACATAAATTTTGAAGTATTTTGTAATTTTCTTTTAATGGCAATAATTGCGGGGATAAGTCTATCTCCCATTTTATCTACTGTGGATATTATTTCAACTAGTGTGTCCATGCTCAAAGGATGGATAAAACTCAGCGAGGGGTAAAACATTTTGTCCTTTCGCCGTGGATGAAATGTCTCCTGCTTATGCTAGCCCTGCAGATGAGTTGTCACACCTGAGAACTAAGATGGAATGCATTTGCTCGAAAAAAAGTTTTAATTTGAAAGCACCGCGATGATTTTTTTTAATTTCCCTTTTTGTATAATATTCGCACTATGTGGCTCAGTTTGCGGCTGCCGGCCATTGAGTGAGATTGTGTGCACCCGGTATGTTTATGAAGGATACCGAAAAATTTATCATCGAAATCCAAAGTCTGCCAGCAATTTGGATCACCGAATTGCCAGAATATTCCGATTAAATTTTCTACGAAAATTATTTCAAAATGCTTGCTTTCATCTCGTGTTTGCAATTAAGGATACACCCAGTACTTGTATCTTTGTTTTTTCTTTTTTACGTAAGGTGTGTAAATGTAGTAAATAGCTGCAAGTTCTTCTACGTCCATCTTTGAAATGAATCGAAATGACCGCAAATCTCAAAGGTCCTTCAACCGCATTCTGCGGTCAGCCGGACCGCTAGATGCATTGCGGTTACCCGCGTAGTGCGTATGAGCCCTAAGAGCAAGAACGCATTAACGGCCGGCCGTGAGGCGGCATGCCCTTGTGGCAGGCCTAGTTGTTCTAGTATATATTTTGTTTTTAATATTGTATATAATAAAATATTGTATATTATGTTATGTAAATAAATATCAAAATAAATCCGTGCTACCGATCCGATTTGTGCAGTACGGGGTGTCTTAGATACGGCATCACAACGACCTATCACATGATCGCATATAATTTTACGTTTAAAGTATTTATCACGATACACGTCGGTATCATATGAGAAAGACATAAGCCTAAAGGATTTAATGTAGAACTGGCTTTGCGCACTCAAAGAGAGTGGGTGCCCAGTTTCTAAACGAAACAAATAGTATTTGTTTTTGGCATGGGACATGAAAAATGTTTGTAAATGGACTTGCTATTTTTACTAGTTTACTAAAATAGAAGTGAAGTTAATATTATGTTTAATCCTGCTTATCCTTAAAATACGAGAATACTGACATCACAGTTTTCATCAAACTTTATTTATTATCAAAGTTTGGTGAGAATAGTTTGCGGCTTAATCAGGGCGGGACTTAAATGCTCTGTGACACAACTCTACAAGTCCATTAAACTAAAGTTTAAAGTTTGCTGTTGATAGCGAATCACGTCCTGACACATTACACAAGCGCTACTAACGTGAATAGCTTGCGGTACAATGTATTTCTATTTAATAAATTAGATCACAGTATCTAAATACTCTGTGCGCATAATAATAATAGGATTGTCTGAGTAAAATTTTGCTTCGTATTGCGCACTAACTTCAAATCAGTCGAGTAGGGTGTGCACAAATTAAATTTCAATAAAACTTAAACTATTCATTTTTACACATATGCAGGGTTATATTCATTATATTCATTTTTACATTATGCAGGGTTATCTTAAATTAACCGACCAAATTTGCAGAGAAGGTTCAAAATAAGTAATATAGCCAAATGGTGAAGTAAAATTAATTTAAAAAAAAAACTCAAACATTCTGTCCTTTTTATCTTTTAAATTCAAAATGCGTGGTAATGCATTATTTTAACTGATTGTCTACTATTTTACACGTTTCGGTACGTAATTCTAGCGCTGAACGAAACGTGGAGGGGATAGCTGCGCATGGGTACTGTGGCGCACGAATCGAATTGCACGAATGCGACTGGAGAGCCAATCAGCGCATGCGAACGATACACACGAGCCAATCAGCGCATGCGAACGACGCACGCTTACTACCCCATGATAACTTATTTTCGACTTATGCGCAATAACTGTCACCGCTAGACTTTCGTGCCGCTACTTATACTACGCACGCACACATTCGTAAGAGTAGGACGTTTGTTTATTTACTTTCCAATATTACATCAAACATTGTATAAATTATCGCCTCGCAATTTAAATATGACTTGCATGGGAACATTTTAGTAGCGCTTGATTGGTCATACATGATTTTTTTCACTATAGCCTATCTAAAGTCACTTCTGAACATGGGTCTCCCCATAGATTGCCTGATAAGGGGGGGTTATTTTTTCCATTTTTCATGACAACCGCAATTTTTATTATTTTGGGTTGTAATTAGGAAGATGCTGCTGCCCATCTATTGCTTTATTTCTCTCTGCCCTCTGGCCAGAGCAAGCTTTAAAGGTGGAGAAATTTAAATATATGCTTATTAAACACAGTTTTAAATACGCTTGTATATAAATAATATCTATTTTGTATTAGATATGTCAAAACCTTTTTCATGAAATTAATATAACTGATTACGGAAATGTTTATTTCTTGTCTGAAGAATTATAATAAGTATAAAGAAAACGGTTAAATAACGTTACAGAACGCAATTACAGCGATCACATTTTGTAGGGTATCAAATAAAAATGGACAAAGTACGAAAACGCTATTCGTCATCGTGATTTTTGCTCACCTCGTAGTAACACGTGCCCCTTATATTCGTTTTGTCATGGACGGTAAATCTTACCATTTATTTGATTCAATACATTAAGAGCCTTGTTCTCAGATTGTAAGGTCGATTCTTCAATGTCGTACGTTTATGCCGATCATCATTTTGGAAATAGTATCGCTGATCGTTTGCAATATAAACCCAAAATCATTTTAGGTAGCTAACTGTTTTGTAATATTCGACAAATAATAAAATTTTCGCCATTGTTCGTTAAACGCCAAAAGTATTTATTTGTTTCATCCATAAAAGATCATAAAGTAACATCACATTCATTCATATTAGCCATCTTATAATTGAGTAGCGCTAGATTATTTGGACATAAGGACATTAAAAGTTTAAAAATGTATATATAATAAAACATATCATAATAATAACACAACCTTAAAATAAAAATCGTAACATATAAGAAAGTACTTACATGAACCCTATAGCATTGTTTCATGTACTGACAGTTGAACCGCTTAGAAAATAGCTTTAAAATGTTGTTCTGGCTAGACCGAACCCAACACATCAGGTGTGCCATGGTTGTATAATAACAATCTACTCGATATTTGGCAAATATGCCCGATGCACTGTTATGATCGAGGCAGTCCCAGCAGCACCCTAAAAGCAGTATTGAACAACGTCACAACTGATGGTAAAATTATAGATTTTTTTTTTTAATTGTACAAAATACATAGTGTGGACTGTTACATAATATTGTATGAGTACTACTTTCCAATTTAATGCACATATAAAATATAACTGGAAGTAAGGTTGTTTAAAATAAAGACGTTTATTTTAAATCTAATTTTATTTCATAAAGTCGTAACTTTACTTACAATAAAGACGTTTGTAACTTATACTATAAACCAAAATAAAAAGTTGGTTCATATATTTAATTTTGCTTCCTTTTTTATTCAATGCTATGTTTAAATTTGAAGTGGCAACACCAGTTCTACTGTGTACAAATTGCAGATAGCAAAATTTATGAGTGTAGCTCCGGTCACCGCCCCATCAATCCCGTTTAGTATCTAATAGAGGCGTTTGTCACTGACGCTGTTATTAGTGTTGCCAGTGAAAAATACGACGGAGGTGGAAAAAAGAATGCCGTGATTTGTCGCTTCTTTCCTTTCAAGTCTTACATCTTAGCTCTTTCGTTTACATTAATCTTCCTAGCTTTCATTTCAGCTAGTCAGGGTCAATTTTGTTGCACACGTGTAATAAATAAAAATATTTTTAAATACTGCACTTAATTAAACTTTACATCTATTACAAAAATGAACGTAACGTGAAATTCATAAAAATTTAGTTCTAATCCTAATTTGGAAATTTAGTTAAATTTTATAATACTCAAATTGTAGAAACATTTCAAGTTATTAAAAATTGTATAGTTATTCTAATTAAAGTAAATAACTACTTCCCTAAATAAGAAATAATAACCAAAAATATCATCTAATATAGTTCTTTTTTAATTCATGTCATCTTGTTTCTTTGAAATACACAAATTTATAATTTAAAATTAACAATTTAAGATTGTAACCTAACCATATTATTTTTGCAAAAATAATTATTGTTATTGTTTAACTGCATCGCTCTCATCTTATCTGCTCTCATGTACTTTGCTAAGTTGTGGATAATTATAATTGCCAGTGATACTTTTTTCATGTGAATGGTTTGTATACATTATTTATTTTGTTATGGTGTTGTTGTACCTAATATTAAATAAATTAATAAATTAATCTAAAATACACCGTCCTTCATCATTACGACTAATAGGGAAAAAAGGAAAAAATGTCACAAATAGTCGTAAAAATAAATAAAACTGATGCTTATTTTTCACATATTTTGCTAATATGGATGAATCATAATGGATTGCAATAAGGGTTATTTTATTTTGGTGCCTGTTTGATTTGTTGTACAAAAATTTCGATGAAACCACAGTCCGCGCCTCGACCGCCGTCGTAAGTGGATACTGTATTGCCTGCCTGATTGCAGCAGCTGAAAAGATCGCTGTACATACACAAAATATCTCGAATTTGATACATAGGTATTTGACAAGGCAAAATAATATTATTATTTTTATAATCACACATTTTATTATAATATTTTGTTTCGCTGAAAGTAAGTGGATTTATATATAAATGCCTATTCGTCTTGGACTTTATGGAGTGATCTGAAAGTGTACATCGGTGACTGCTACTGAACTCCTAGACGAGTAGAACTAGATGTGCCGAGTTTGAGCTCGTTTTGTTAGTTATTATGAGACCTTACCTCCGGACTTGATGGAGACCTGATGGTGTAGTTCTACTCGTCCAGGAATTCCAGCAGTAGTCACCGAAGCACACCACCAAGTCTCTCCATCAAGCCTGGAGGTTAGGTCTCATAATAACTAACAAAACGAGTCCAAACTCGGCACACCTGGTTCTACTCTGTCCAGGCATTCCAGCAGTAGTCACCAAAGTACACCATCAGGTCTCTCCATCAAGCCCGGAGGTTAGTTCTCATCGTAACTAACAAAACGAGCCCAAACTCGGCACACCTAGTACTACTCGTCGAGGAGTTCCAGTAGCTGTCACCGAAGTATACCTTCAAGTCACTTCACCAAATCCGAAGCTAAAGTCTTATCATAACTAACAAAACCAGCCCAAAGTCCACAGCTGGGCTTCTAGTGCCTAGCAGTCTCTGAAGCAGCTATTCGTATTTCGTATGTAATATTATATTTTTGTAGGTATAAGAAATGAGAAATGATCAAAATGAAAATGAAAATTATCAAAACGTTTTTACTTGATTACGATTCCCACACCCGCAGCTAACCGTGCGTGCGTACACTTGTGTGTGTGACCCGTGTCAATGTAATAGTTCGATTCTATACCTATCAATTTTGCAAACGCGTCCTTAAGAGCTAATCTTTAAATTTCCATGCAAATATTTCAACGAATTTATTTAATTATGGAATTATATATATTTTATTAATATTCATTCATCACCGAGCACGTGGCACTTAAAATTACAATTAGCACTTTACGTGTACCAACTAGTTATTGCCTGACACAGTCAAAGTAAATAGCGTTACTGTTGTAGAATTCGTAAACCACACAGTTGACAAATACTATAATAGAAGTAAGTCGTAATTTATCGTTATATTGTTAAAATCAAATCATTACATTTATTTTATAGCACTACGTACATAATAATATAAAGGAGTTGTGAATGGTGCGCAAATATTGAGAACAATCGACGTGTTACCAATTCGATATTGACAATGTCTTAAACAATAGGCTAACACAGCTTTGAGAGAGAACTATTAAATCAGCGTTTTGGGTGCAAATGAAATTAATACGTCAGCGTTATCGAATATCAATGGTGAATATAATATGGCTATTATTATTATAATAATAATATGGTCTTTGTATATTTTGAATTATTGTTAATGACTGTAAATCTTATTGTATGTGTGTGTATTTACTAGAATAGTGGGCTTCTAATTACATAAATGTTTTAAACGTGTGTTTCAAACGAATAGTTTAAAAAATAAAGACATAAACCACTTATTATTGCACTTAACTCCACATATACGAAACATAGACATAAAATTTAAACCGCTTATTTAAAGAGTGAGTGAGTGCGAGAGAGAGAGAGAGAGAAAGAAAGTAAAAGAAATAGAGAAAAAGAGATCAAGGGTATATTTAATATTTATTTATTAAATTATATTTAATATTTACTTATTTATTTTATATATATTTAAATTATAAAAAATTGCGGTTGCTAACACGCATTCCAAGCTTGGCAACTATGGCAAATATCCCCTCCTATGAGGCACTCTATGGGGAGGCTTATGTTCAGCACCGGATTTTTGATAGGCTTAAATGAATGAATGAACGGATTAGCCTCTAATAGATCCCTGGTGCTAGTATTTTAAATTACATTTTAAATTACTGATTTATCACGTGCTCAGTGGTGAAAGTAACAATGAAGAAGCCTGCACGTTCGAAAAATAAAATATATTTCGATGACTTCAGAAGTCCTTCAATAAGCACTGATTCCCACAAAAACAATACCGTCACAGTTATTACAGCCTATGACAAACCCACTGCTGAATATTTGCTATATTCTCCACAACTGGCAGGCGGGTTGGCAACCGCAGTATTTTTTGTTGTTATTAAGAATACGCTGCTGGCCTGTTTGTTTTCGACTGTCACCTGTATGACACCCATGGGACGATATCGGGTAGTGTATTTTCTTACATCGCTACGACACGTTTTGAAAAAAAACAATAATTAGACAAGATCTGTGCCCAGCTGTGGGTTATTAATATTGCAATTACACTAACTTTAAATATTTTTTAATTTATACAACAACTTCTGCGAATTAAATCTTGGTAACAAAATTTATTTAAAACTTCCAGTACACCGATACACCGATTTTTCTCCTTGTTTTACTTTATGTTTTCGTGGCCCTACTGTTATAAGCTCCCTATAACGTAAGATCAAACGTTGCTAGGTCACCAGCCGTTTTGGGACAGACACTCAACCTTCTCAAATTACATTATCGGGCCCGACAACAATAAAATATATTATTTACAGATTGACAAATAAATGTGAGTTCCTTTATAAGACAATAAGTGAAAGCTACATTTTATTTAACGTTTATATTACTTTTTTTGATATCTTCAAATAAAATTACCATGTGTAAGTATATAGCGCTGTGTGTTTATGAAAATATACAAATTTATTTGGAACCACATGAAAAGCACCAGCTTTCAAATTAAAAATAATGATCAAAATCGGTTCACGTAGAAAAAAGTTCTGAGGTAACACACATAAAAATACAGTCGAATTGAGATTCTCCTCCTTTTTTTGAAGTCAGTTGATAATCATCCATATTGTAATATGCTTTATACAGGTGCGTTGAATTTATGCAAAGGCAAATAAGTCAATCTACCCAAAAAAAGAGCCACTTTTATAGAGCCAGTACTTTGCAACAGCAAGTTTAGATTTATTGCGAGTGTTAATTATGAACCTCACTCATTGTGTCAAAGTTATTAAAATAGTTTCTACCTGTATTATTACTCAAAATTGATTGTGATGCAACAATTCAGATATTAATTTCTTTATAAAGGTCGCTGAATGAGCTCCTTGGTCTAATATTGTTAAATAACAAGTTGCCTTTTCCGTAGTAGTAATATATTTTCAATATCACTTGCTGATGCCCACAATAATAATCCATAGGACATAGCGCTGGTCAACGAGTTGGTGAGTGCAGAGCTGATACTATAGTTACACGAGTGTTTCTTTATTACTTACATTTACCTGAGAATACAGCACCCCTTATCCTCCGCGTGTATCGTAAGAGGCGATTGTGGGCAAGTGAATTAGGAGATGGGCAGCAGCATATACTTTCGCTACCGTAACAGCCTATTATAGTCCAGGCAAATTAGCGATCAACCTCGGAATGAGAGATAATAAGCTGTATTTTCGTATATATCTTCATTTTGGCGTTCTAGAAGTTGTCTCGAAAGTCTCATAAAATCTCGTGTCTGCGTCGTAAATTATTCAAGGTCAAAGGTAAACAAAAAACAGTTTTTCACGATTATCTCGATTTCTGTTGCTCCAATGATGTTAACATTTATTATAAAAATATTTTATTTGAAACATTTTTTCATGCACTCAACCGTTTTTGCGGTTGAGGGCTGTGACCCCGCAGCGCTCAGCAATACGTAGTGTAATGCAAGGTCAACCGTGAATATGCACTTTAGCATGTGGCCAGTGTAATAGGAAAGCTTGCCTCAATGCTGTTTCATTGCAGTGACTGTGAGGAAGTGAGTGCATTTGACCCTGAAATTCTGGAAGGTCAGGAAACAACAATTCAGGGCAACGAAGATGATGACGAATAAACTGAAATTCCCGAACATCCAGAAGATGACGATGAACAAGAAGAAATTATAGATTTTCACTGCAATTCATTTTAAATCGTAAGAAATATACAGCTGCTGAATAAAGATAAAATTAAAATATATATTATTAACTCGTTTTACTTCCACTTAAAATTTACTTTGAATAAATTAATATAATTAAGATATACAATAATACAATAAGTATAATATATTATCTAAAACTTACACATTTTAAAGATAACAAACTTAATTATTTTTCTACTTAAAATCTACTTTCAAAAAATTAAGATATACAATAAGTATTTCATTTAATGAGTTTTTAATTACATAAAGTAGGTAAGTATTATTAAATGAATATATAAAATTTGTAAAATGTTATTAAATACAATGTGTGTGATTACCTGATAAATAATACAAATTATTCAAAATTCAAAGTAGTATCACGGTTGACCTTGCATTATGGCTGAGCGCTGCGCGCTCACCGCCTTCTATCGCAAAAACGGTTAAGCGCATGAAAAAATTTTTCAAATAAAATATTAATGCTCTACAATTTTATCAATGTTAACATCATTGGAGCAATATAAACCGAGATATTCGCGAAAAATGTTTTTTTTAACCATGGTCAACCATGAATAACATACGACGCAGACACAAGATTTTGTGAGACTCATGAGACAACCTTAAGAACGCTAAAATGAAGATAGATACGAAAATTCTGCTTATTACCTCTCATTCCGAGGTTGACCCCTTTTTTATACTAAAGTGACTGGACTAATTAAAGTCCACTGCTGAACATAGGCCTCCCCGTGGATTGACTCAAAGGGGGGATTTTGCTGTAGTTCGATTTGCTATAGTTGCCATGCTTGACAAGCGGGTATGCAACCGCAGTTGTTTAGTTTTAGTCGTTATTAGGAAGGCGCGTTGAAAATGTTTTTTTTATTTTCAACGTGGTAGAGGCATGCTGAAGCTATATTAGTAGTATAGTTGTATCACGAATGGGTCGGCTTGACCGGGGAAGAACCACGCTCTCACAGAATACCAGCGTAAAATAGCAGCATAACGCTGTTGTGTTTCGTATGGTGAGTGTAGAGAACCGGAGACCCTTTTTTTACTGGAAACGAGGCATTCCATCTTAGTCCTCACGGGTGACAACGCATCTGCATTTTGATTCGTAATTGAAGATAGATGTAGATATATATGGGCCACAGGAACCACTTACCATCAGGTGGACTGTGCGCTCGTTTGTCACCTTTATTCTATAAAAAAAGGCGCCCATCTCCTGATTTGTTTCCCTCAGTCAATTATTAAATTGTTATGAAGAATATCTTCATAACAATTTGCTACTTTTACATCTAACTGATGGTCCGGTTTTTCAGAAAGTAAAAATATAAAAACACGCGAGAATTCTAATGCAACGTTATGTCAAAATTTAATAACAATTAATGAAGATGCTTTCGGAGATTAAAGATTTTAGACCAAGGAGTATTTAAATTTTTATTTACATATTAAATATACATTTCATAAATATTGTTTTGAAATCTAATTATTTTGTATTATATAATCAAAATATTTGTCGCTGCAAAATTAAGCACTAAAATGCTCTGAATTCCCTGGAGGCAATGTCAATCTAGTTGTTTACCTAAATTCAGCAATACAAAAGATTACTCGATAATTGATGCGACGGCGCTACTCAAGCCATGATATCCTTTGCGTTGATGACTATAGAGCCGAAATTGAGTTGACGATGTGATAATAGTGTTGTTTACGAGGAGTTGGTTAAAGTTTAATTGAATCTAGGGTACTGCGACCCGAGAAGTGAAACAGGACTTGATGAAGATTTAACGACTGTGTTATAAGGCTACTTGTTGTTTGTAAGTTTGGGAGATTTCATTATCGCTTTACCACTTGTACAAAATGTAATACTAAAGATACTTACAATATTATAAAATTAGGCTTGCTTTATTTTGCTGCTTCCCTGTTTAGTTTTCTTTTTATTTATGTGCGGACTGCCTTGTTGGTCTAGTGGTTGTAGTAGTGCGACTGCTGATCATGATATCGCGAGTTCGAATCCCGGGTCGGGCCAACAAAAATCAGTTATTGAGTTTTTCCATCAAGAAATTCTCAGTAGCTGCCCGGAGTCAGGAAGTTGGCGGTGTCTCACCCCCATGCCTCGAAAAGCACGTAAAGCCGTTGGTTTTGCGCCTGACCTCTCTCCGGTCGTGTCGGTTTACCGTCCCACCAGACTATGGGAGTGAGAGAATAGAGAGTGCCCTGTGCTTGCGCATACACTTGGGCACTATAGTCCTATCCGAGCCGATGGCTATTCTCCGTTGAGGCAGACCGCCGTGACCGAAATTCGATCTGGAGGACATTATTATTATTTATGTGTTATCGTTCGTTCACTCCCATATATCCTTGATTCCTTTTAATTTATTTTATATTAATAAACCTTAATATTAAGATCTCCATATCTTAACATTAAGATATCCATGCTGCAGGTATATTATACTTATAGCATGAATGGGTCAGCTCGACTGGAGATGGACCACGCTCTCACAGAACACCAGCGTAAAATAGCAGCTTAATGCTGCTATGTTTCGTATGGTGAGTGTAGAGAACCGGAGACTCCCTTTACTGGAAACGAGTCATTCCATCTTAATTCTCAGGGGTTGCAACGCATCTACAATATGATTATTTTTTGAGGATGGGTAGATATAGTATATGGGCCGCAGCATCCACTTACAATGAGACTGTGTGCTCGTTTGTCACCCTTATTCTATAAAAAAGATAAGTATTTTTTTTACTAGATATTTGTTTTCAAAATTATAAAATTTTACTTATTTACTAGTTCTGCACATCAATATTTGTGCCATGTGCATTTTATATACCAGCGCAATACTTGAGATACAGCATCATTTACATCGTCAAATAAGTTTTTACCTCTATCAGGTTTGAACAATAGGGTTCAAACCTGATAGAGGAATATATTTTGAGTTTTCCAATTCCACTTTAGCCAAACAAATTCACTTTGTTATTTCTAAACGTTATATAACTTAACGTTACCGTTACTGCCTATTAAAGTCCACTGCTGAACATAGATTGCCTCATCGGGGGGAAATTTGCCATAGTTGCCACGCTTGGCAAGCGGGTTGGCAACCGCAGTTTTTTATTTTTAGTCGTAATTAGGAAGACACTGCTGACCATCTCCCGATTTGTTTCCTTCTGTCGCGTATTGGCGGTGTAAGAATATCCGCTACCCCGTATCATTCCGTGGGTGTCGTAAGAGGCGACTTGTAACTTATTAAATTTTTAATTTATTGTTAATGCATTTGTATCGAAATAATTTTGTTTTATAATACGACAATCGAACATTTTTCTTGCGAGAAAAGAGTTTTTATTACGAACATAAATTTTTTTTATCCTCATTGGGTTCATTTCTAGCCTTCTTTTAATAAATTCTTTTATTTCAGTCATCTTACTTTATCAGTTGCTGTAAAAATGAACACCAGAGGAAAAGTGTAGGTAGTTAATATGACATCGCTAAATTATTTTGAAGAGAAAATATTATTTTTTGACTGTAGTTACTAAAGTAGAACGTATTGTGTTTATTAAAACTTATAATTGAAACTTGTTCCATATTTAGACTAAGTAATTATATTTTACAGTCCAATTCAAAACTTGTGGAGAAATAATTATAAAACTTGTAAAGAAATAATTACAAAAAGTAAAAATAACGAAAGTTTTCTTTGAAATTTCGGCGACGAGGTTCGCCACCCGTCACGTTCTGTCTCCCGGAGGGGCGAAAAGTGTATTGCGGAGGCCCGTCTGGCTACGCTGAATGTATGTGGAGCAATGAATGATAAGATGGATGAAGTATGCGAAATGATGAATGATAGAGGAATAGGTGTGTTATGTGTAAATAAGACGAAACGAAAGGGAAAGGATGCCACTGCACATGGCATGTATACCGCTTACTGGTCTGGTGTAGACGAGACCGAGCGGGCATGCCAGGGAGTCGGTGTCATCCTTTCAGAAAGAATGGGTCAATGTGTGAAAGAGTATGAATGTAAGCCCAAGGCTGCTATGGATACGAATGAAAGTGGGCTTAAAGAAGTTGTTTGTGCTAGGGGTGTACGCCCCAGACATGTCTAAGCCCACTTATATCCGAGAGCAGTTTTAGGACATGGTAAGGATGGTGTTGATGAAATGTAAGGGAAATGAAAATATTATTATGTTAGGAGATTTTAATGGAAGGGTTGGGGTGAAGAGGTCTGGTTATGAAAGGATATTAGGAACGTTTGGCGATGAAAGTGTAAATGAGAATGGCGAAGACCTCTTCGCCATATGTGTGGAAAATAATATTTTTGTGACAAACACTTTCTTTCGCCATTAGAGGATTCACATGTATACATGGGAAAGAGGTGATGATAGAAGCATGATAGATTTCATAATTGTGGATGAAAGAATGAGGATATGTGTAGATATCTAAGGGTTACAGCAACCACTTACCATCAGGTGGACTGTGCTTGTTTGTCACCATAACCTATAAAAAAGGAAGAAAACTCCTGGTAAAACGCAGAGTGGTGGACCGTCAGCATCCAGATGGAAAGGATGGTATTGTGAATTTTGACGCGATGTGCGTTCGTGAAATATGGCGACTGAATTATCCAAACCTCAGAAGTACTCCTGTGGTAGATGTGATAGAAAATGCGAAGATGCAACATCCCTACGCAGGTGCCAGTGCATCGAGCCGATCAGAAAGAACTCGGACGTCAACGATTCGAACCGCTCTGCGCTGGATGCGGTCAAATGGAAGGAGCTGACACTGGGGTGCCCAAGCCTAGAGATGAGAACAGTATTCCATGTGAAGCCGAATTTGAACTTTGTAAAGTTGCAAGCGATGTGCTGACATGAAATACTGCCCCACTTGCTGAGCGTCAAGCTTTTAGAGGCCAATTTGCTTCCCTTCCAAGTGACACGACACTGCACACTATTCAATATGTCGCCGACGATTCCGATGCTAGCTAAAAGGCAGCAAAGGGTGCTTTGAAACTGTGAAGGTACGACAAAGGGCTCTTTTAGCGATAAACGCGCAGACTCGACTTCAGACATAAGTTTGTTCTGGTACTCGGCAACGTTTTCCCGAGAAATATTGGCACGGCTTGTATATAAAGCATCACCAGTGCTGTCGTCCACATAGCAATGAGAAGTTACCAGTTTGCAACATATCATTTATATGCAGAAGAAATAGCGTTGATGATAGCACGCAGCCTTGTGGAACATCAACCTTAATAGGCTTATAATCAGAGCATGCACCGTCTACTACAACCTTGATGCTCCGATCAGCAAGGAAACTGTTGATCAATTGCACAATTTCTCAGGAAGCCCATAGGAATAGAGCTTCGAAAGAAGCGCTTTGTGCCAGAACCGATCGAAGGCCTTCGCTATGTCAAACAACGGCCAATGCCTTCCCTTTAGACTCTACTATCTACGCCCATCTATGAGTTAGGTGACCAGAAGATCACCAGCTGATCGACCCCGACAAAACCGCTTACAATAGATTCCATTATTTTTGAGAAGGAGCGGACTTTTTAGGGATTGGGTGGACCAAGCTGTCTTCCATGAATTCGGAACTACACCTTAGGAGTAGGAGTACCGGAAAAGACGCGTTAAATCCGGTGCCAACTTCGGAGCACGTGTTCAGTACAATGGGTGGGACATAAGTCCCATTCGTCTTGTTGACGTCCAGGAGAGGATTGCTTTGCGAACCGTGCGCTGTGTAAACCGCACATCCGGCATGGAGCAATCACACAGCGGGATGGTCAGTGTGTTCCCCTTCATCGAGAGGTCGAGTTGGACGCAAAGAGGAAGATTAAATCGGCTTTCTCCTTTGCGGCATGGGCCAGTGAGTCCCTCTGTGCTGAGATGGAAGAGATGGCTGACAGAAGTTCCGTTAGACAGCCTTAGCAAGAGACCAGAATGCGGGTTCCCGAAGGAAGGCGAACTAGCTTCTCGCCAATTCTGCCGATGTGCTCTGACCTTGGCCAAATGACTTTTTGGAAGGACCTGGGCGGGAATTATACTTCTTTTAAGAGCGCTGGTGTTTACATCCCGAGATGTTGATGCGTCAGTCTATGCCCGTTAGCACTCCTGCTATATTGTGATGCTATTTTACTGAGATCTGCCTCCGATGGGCACCACAGAAGTTGGAATAAAAGTTCCATATCCTGAAGTACCACATCAGCAACAGAATCAGCAACAACCTGGGAGTGTCAGCGAGCAGCAAACTCGCACCCAACGGTAGGATGCAAAGAAAGACCGCATTCCGTCCCAATCCGCCGAACTGTAATGCCAAAAATGGCAGTCTGCAGAACGCAACTGCAAGGCGAGCGTGGTGGCACCACCTCTGGACAAGACAATGGTCCTAGGAGTCAAGAGGGCGTCTTCAGAAACCTGATATCCATCCGGGTGAGAGGTCAGCAGAAGGTCCAACAGGAAGGTGCAATCCTCACATCTGGAATCCGAGTAGTAAAGTGTGTGTAAAACCATATGCCAAGGCCAAGTCATAAACAGATCTCCCCGCATGATCGGTTAAATGTGAACCATTTACATTCGACGTGGGCGTTAAAATTGCCAAGGATAACGATTTCTGTAGCAAAGAATCTGTAGCCATTTGACGTGTTCAATGAGTCGGTGTTTCGACATTACCGCTATGGGACCTAGAGGCACCCGTAGACTCGGGATGGTCGTCGCTGTCAACGCGCAGCCATAGGATGGACAGGTCCGTACCTTCAAGACTGCCGAGGAGTTGAAAACAGATGTCTTCTCTGACGCATACGCTAACTCTCCAGCCCGGGACCCAAAGGTGTTCTAATTTGTACCCCGGTAGATCTATGAAAATATGAAGTATCAGCCTTTAGCGACACCAGGACACCTGAGTCTCGGTTAAAAGAGAAAAGTCGGCTTCGTCCCCTCCTTGTCCCCGTATGCGCAGCAGCCTAAGCACACGCTCAGGAAGAGTAGGGCAGCATGTGCGTGGATGCTCAGCGAGGATTCTCCGTCACCAGGGGTGTTGGTACCCTCCTAGGGTAGTTTTGTTTGATTCCGCTACCATTCATGGTATTCTGCGAGGTCCTGGTTCAGGCCGGCCATCCGTGCGACATCAAAAGCTGCCGCGTGGCTCTACCACTGTTAAAACGTAAACATGGAATTAATTCTATTTACTTTTTCTCCCCATCATAAATAAACAACCGATACACAAAATAAATTATTTTCTTCGTATGAGACAAGTCCAGTCTTAACGAATAAACCAAATAATAACTGCCTTTCCACCGGGCTTTTTTGCGCGAATACTTCTCTAATACTTTCACGTTTTCGTTAATGCCAAACTCCCACTAGACACTCTGATCGCGAGTGAAAGAACGTGTCGCTTAAAGGCAGATAATTGACCATAAGTATGCCCGCATGCGGTGACACGGCATAAGTACCTCACAACAAGGTCGGAAACCGGTAAAATTTTCAAACCGGTTTGGCTTGCAAGTACATGTGAACGAAATATTAAGGTTTCGTTCCAACGTAACCTTAATTTAACCGGTATTTTCAAATAAAGTTACCATTGTGGTTAGTGTTCATTAACCGTTATTGAACACTATTTTTCGTTCTTTAGATTTAAGGCAAGGCGGGGATAGGGGAATCCACCGACCCGCGCGCCGCCGCGCCACACACGCCAGTGGCAGCGGCAGATAGCTACAAAAATCACGTCGCACAGACAATTATATTACTTTTCTTAGTGTATAGGTATCGTGATTCAAAAAACCGGTTTATTTTGTTTACAGAACAAAATGAATTCCGGTTTTGTTCTGAACATAACGTTAACACAAAACCGTTATTAACCTTTATTAACCGTTATTTTTCAAACCGGTTCCGGGCCTTGCCTCACAACATGAATCTACCTATCCAATTCATGATTACTTTTACGTTTTACGGAATTAACCGGTTAATTTGGGTGTCAAAACCGGTAAGTAACCGGTAACCTTTACCGTTTAGGTTAGTTAAAACCGGTTACTTGTTTAACCGGTAATTGAAGGAGCGATATATTTACTGGTAATTAATCGAAATTAACCGCTCTTTTAAACCGGTTCCGAGCCCTGGTCGTAAGAGGCGACTTGTAACTTATTAAATTTTAATTTATTGTTAATGCATTTGTATCGAAATAATTTTGTTTTATAATACAACAATCGAAAGTTTTCTTGCGAGAAAAGAGTTTTATTACGAATATAAAATTTGTTTATCCTCATTGGGTTTATTTCTAGCCTTCTTTAACAAATTCTTTTATTTCAGTCATCTTACTTTATCAGTTGCTGTAAAATGAACACCAGAGGAAAAGTGTAGGTAGTTAATACGACATCGCTAAATTATTTTGAAGAAAAATATTATTTTTGACTGTAGTTACTAAAGTAGAACGTATTGTGTTTATTAAAACTTATAATTGAAACTTGTTCCATATTTAGACTTTACTAAAGTAGAAGTAATTATATTTTACAGTCCAATTCAAAACTTGTGGAGAAATAATTACAAAACTTGTAAAATAATTACAAAAGTAAAAATAACGAAAGTTTTCTTTGAAATTTCGGCGACGAGGTTCGCCACCCGTCAAGTTCTGTCTCCCGGAGGGGAAAAGAGGATTGCGGAGGCCCGTCTGGCTACGCTGAATGTATGTGGTGCAATCAATGATAAGATGGATGAAGTATGCGAAATGATGAATGATAGAGGAATAGGTGTGTTATCTGTAAATGAGACGAAACGAAAGGAAAGGATGCCACTGCACATGGCATGTATACCGCTTACTGGTCTGGTGTAGACGAGACCGAGCGGGCATGCCAGAGTCGGTGTCATCCTTTCAGAAAGAATGGGTCAATGTGAAAGGGTATGAATGTGCAAGCCCAAGGCTGCTATGAATACGAATGAAAGTGGGCTTAAAGAAGTTGTTTGTGCTAGGTGTACGCCCCAGACATGTCTAAGCCAACTTATATCCGAGAGCAGTTTTGGGACATGGTAAGGATGGTGTTGATGAAATGTAAGGAAATGAAAATATTATTATGTTAGGAGATTTTAATGGAAGGGTTGGGGTGAAGAGGTCTGGTTATGAAAGGATATGGAACGTTTGGCATGAAAGTGTAAATGAGAATGGTGAAGACCTCGCCGCATGTGTGGAAAAGAATATTTTTGTGACGAACACTTTCTTTCGCCATAAGAGGATTCACATGTATACATGGGAAAGAGGTGATGATAGAAGCATGATAGATTTCATAATTGTGGATGAAAGAATGAGGAGCGCAGTGGTAGATACAAGAGTTTACCGGGGTCCAACGTAGGGACGGATCATTACTTGGTCTTATGCCGAATTAATGGTCTATTCAGCGGTTGGCGGCATCGGACATATATTATGTATGTAGGGCTTCAGACCATATTGCTATATATTATATATATAGGGCTTCCAGACCAAATTCAGATCTCTGGATCAGAAAAAGCTGTAAAATACTCTTGGCTTCTAAAAAAAGTTCACCAAATCAAACCACCAACTTTACAAATAATACATATAGTAACTGTTTATTTAAAAACGCTACCAGTATTATGATATTGCCTAAAATAACGTAAACTAAAACATTATAGGTAATGTACTTAATTTAAAAAAAAAACTTTTAGTTTTTTTAAGCGGCTTCAGGAAGGATAAAGCAAAATTTACAACACACACATTCAGATCCGGAATAATTATTCGTACGCCTTACACACACTTGTTTGGGCGGAATTCGTACCAGCGACCCTGCAGCATCGCGGCCAAACACTTTCCACTGCGCTACGGAGCTGTCGGATTATTGTAGCTTCAGCAATTTAAGTCTTGATACAAAATTACATGCAAATTGTGTCCCGATCAAGAATCAAGTCGCTCTCAATGATAGATAAAACCGATTTAAGCCGGTTTAAACCGGATTACACAGCACCGAGGCGGAGGCGTTCATTTATTATGTAAATACGCGACAAATTAAATCCAATGGGGTATTTCATTTGACAAACGGTCGGGTTGTTAGATATATTACCGTGTTTGTTAGTTTCCTTTACGGTATTCGTTTTTGCTACGTATTCATTCATTGCCTTCTCCGATATAAATAGATATCTATATGAATGTAAATCAACTCCAATTATTATCATCGGATCTGGTTGCGATTTATATAGACCACTATGAAAATATACTTCACCTAACAGCTGGATTTTTTTTATTAAAAAAATCGTTTATTTTTCTTTCTTGTCCATATCCATACTAATATTATAAATGCGAAAGTGTGTTTGTTTGTTTGTTTGTTTGTTTGTCCTTCTTTCACGTCGCAACAGAGCGTCGGCATGGCATGATTTTTGTATGGGGATAGTTCGGTGGCTGTAGAGTGACATAGGCTACTTTTCCGCGGAAAAACATATCATTCCTGTAGGAAAATCGAATATGTTGCAAAATTAAATTCAGCTAGGTGGCGCCACCTTGATTCTACAAGACGGACGGCGGTACGATGGACGAACACAGAAGGTCAGAATATCTGGATTATTATGTCTTTTACCAAAATTAAGATAAAAATGTATGGATCTGTATTTTCCACACAGGACCGGAAGAGAGCGATAAAAACATAAAATTCACCAGCTGATTTTCTTCAAACGTTTTGGTGCATCGTAATTCACAGAATAGCGATATTAAGTAATCCGTTGATGCTCTGCCTATCCTGCAAGTGTTACAGGCGTGATTATAAGTATGGATCAGAAATACTATCACCACCTGTCACGCTTTCACCCTTAATTACTATTACTTAACAATGGTAGAAATAGTTCTTAGTAAGCCTTATTAATAAGCCTTAGTAATATTTATTGAACGGAAATGAATACAGTTCTTATATGTGGTTATGAATGAATCGGTATTACAATAAGAAAAATTGTGCAAAATTATAAGAAAAATATTTTTGAGAGTTCTTATTTACTAACGTATACATAGTTTAAATTGATTCCGCTAGATGTCGTTACTACTGTTTCCTGACATGTACTTAACTCCCGCCGTTGAGCCGCGCGTCAACTTATAGTGCATACGGTTACCGCCTATACGCTTAAATTGTTTCTATTTCGTAGGTTATTCGACTACCTGCTTTCGATTTCGGTTGTTTGTTATTTGCTTTGTGATTTGGTTAAGGTTGAATGGATTTATATTGGCTTTCATTTTCGGATTTGTGTATTTTCTTGGATCGGTTTTGTTGATTTGGTTGGTATTCCTTTATACATATTTAGACTCTGACTTTGATTTTGGATTTTGTTTATTTAGAATCGTGAATTGGTTTTCGTTGTTTTAGGTTGTTTAACAATATTCCAAAGGAATATTAATAGTATAGATAGTGTATACGGTACCTATACACTTACTTCTTTTTTCGTTGGTTATATTTATATTGACTACTGCTTTCGATTTCGGTTTTCTGCGATTTGTTTTGTGATTTGGTTTAAGTTGATTCGATTTTTTTGGCTATCGTTTTCGGATTCGTGTTGTGTCTTGAATTGGTTCTGTTGTTTTGATTCTAAAAATATTTAAAAGGAAATTTAATTCCTTTTAGGTATTTTAACGTTTTTTTTATAAATAGGTTTTCTTACTCATAACGCCTCGCAAACGTAAGTCCAGCCTTTCAAGAGCATCTTCTCAAAGACAAGCAAAAGATTAGCTCGATCGCTAGAATCTTTAGAAGATGCTGAACTGAGAAGGCAAGAACAAGCAGAGCGTCAGGCTGCTTTTAGAGCATCTGAGACACCATCTCAACGTCAGCAAAGGCGTCTTGAACAGACAGAGCGTCAGGCTGCTTTAAGAGCTTCCGAACACCTTCTCAAAGTCAGGAAAGGCGTCTTGAACAGGCAGAGCGTCAAGCTACTTTAAGAGCTTCTGAAACACCTTCTCAAAGTCAGCGAAGGCGTCTTGAACAGGCAGAGCGTCAAGCTACTTTAAGAGGTACTGAAACACCTGCTCAAAGTCAGCAAGGCGTCTTGAACAGGCAGAGCGTCAAGCTACTTTAAGAGCTACTGAAACACCTGATCAAAGTCAGCAAAGGCGTCTTGAACAGGCAGAGCGTCAATCTACTTTAAGAGCTACTGAAACACCTGCTCAAAGTCAGCAAAGGCTATTACGGAACGTCAGGCCGCCTTAAGAGCCGCGGAAACACCTGATGAAACTCAACACAGACTCATTGAGCAAGCTGAACGTCAATCTACTTATAAGGGCATCTGAAACACTAGAACAGACACAGGCGCGAAGAGATGCAAACCACAGCTCCAAGCTGAACGTCGACAAAATTTTCAAAGAAACAATTGGTCGGTTTTTAATGACGCAGCATTCAATTATGTTCCGTTGATTGATTATAAAAATCACAGGTTAGTTGTTATCGGACTGATGGACAAGGCGTGTCGATTTTGCAGCGCTTTAAAATGGAAAGATGAGACCGCAGGCATGTGCTGTTCCAATGGCAAAGTGTCTCTTCCGTTACTTGGGGAACCAGAAGAACCTTTGAAAACTCTCTTTTATATGATGCTAATGAGTCACGGCGCTTTTAAACAGGATCCGGAAATATAACTCATGCTTTCAAATGACGTCCTTCGGAGTTGACGGGAAATAATAATGCCGGGATTTTCGCCTACATTTACGGTGCAGGGCAAATTTATCATAGAATAGGTTCACTTTTTCCAGTTGAAAACGAACAGCATAAATTTTACAAGTATATTTTATGGGTGACGAAGAAATTGAGGTAGACCGTCGCTGCCAATTTATCCAGGAGTTGAGAGAGACACAGTGTTCAAAATTCAAAGATTCTTGCATGAACGTAACATTTTTGTCAAAACATTTAAAACTGCTTTAGAAAACCTACCTGAAGAGGATTATGAAGTCGTCATTCACGCAGATCGGACCCCTCGAGGAGAGCATGAAATGCGCTACAATGCACCTTTGATAAACGAAATAGCAGCCGTAATTAGTGGTGATAAATTTTCTTCACGAGACATTGTCTTGCGAGCCCGTGATGATACGTTGCAACGGGTAGCCGATACACACAAGTTTTATGACGCTCTGCAATACCCATTGATTTATTGCAAAGGACAAGAGGGTTATCATTTTCAAATTCCACTCATTAACGGTCACATAGGGCCTACTCCGAACAAAAAAGTATCATGTATGGATTTTTATGCGTATCATATGATGTTGCGAGAAAATGATTTTAACCTCTTAGCCCGGTGTAGACAATTATTTCATCAATTTTTGGTAGATGTGAAGGTAGAAAGTGAAGTGAAGTTATATATCTTTAAATCAAAAAAAGCTGCGCGTTGAGAATTATATACACTTACAAGATGCAGTTTCTAGCGACGCCAATGTAAACCCAAGAGATTTAGGTAAAATGGTAATTCTGCCCTCATCATTCGTTAACAGTCCCCGCTACCTACATGAGTACACACAAGACGCATTCGCCTATGTACGAACTTACGGAAGACCTGATCTTTTTGTTACTTTTACTTGCAATCCCACATGGAAAGAAATAACCGAGGAGCTAATGCCGGGCCAAAAAAGTACTGACAGACACGATTTAGTTGCTAGAGTATTTAGATTAAAAGTACAAAAATTAATGTATGTAATTAACAAAGGAAAATTTTCGGAGAGGTGCAGTGCTTCATGTATTCAATTGAATGGCAAAAAGAGGATTACCGCATTCTAATATGGCTTAAAGAGAAGTTGGCCCAGCCAAATAGACGACATAATAAGCGCCGAGATTCCGGATCCTGAGCAAGATAAAGAATTGTATGATAACATCGTCCGAAATATGATTCACGGTCCATGTGGAGCACGAAATTAAATATCGCCATGTATGAAAGAAGGAAAATGTACAAAGAAATTCCTAAACAGCTATTAAAAGAAACAGTGCACAATGACAATGGCTACCCTTTATACAGACGCAGAGCTCCCGAAGATGGTGGCAGGAAAGTTACAATCAAATCTCGCTGTGGAGCGTTCGAAACCTTAGATAACAGCTGGATTGTCCCGTATTCGCCCATTCTATGTAAAATGTTTAATGCCCACATTAATGTAGAAGCATGTAGCTCTGTCCGCGCAATCAAGTATATCTGTTAGTACATAAATAAAGGAAGCGACCAAGCAATATTTAATCTCAGGAGTGAAGGTGAGGCAAATCCCGTTAATGAAGTACAGACCTTTCAAGCAGGGCGTTATGTCAGCAGTAACGAGGCAGCGTGGCGTCTCCTTGCTTCCCTTTACACGAAAGGCACCCAACAGTTACTCACCTTGCTGTGCACTTAGAAAATGGAGGCGTGTATATTTCACCGAAAGAAATTTTGTAATTTAGTACAGAGTCATTCCGAATTAATTGCGAGCGTTTATTCAGATTTAACGAACAACATGCATGAAGACAAATGGTTATGTGAAAGGCGATTCTTGCACCAAAAATGAGAGCGTTAACAAAATAAATTCAGATATATTAAGCGAAGTAGCAGGAGAAATAACAGAGTATTTGTCAGTAGACACAGTTATGGACACAGAACAGAGCACTTCATATCCCGTAGAGTTTTTAAATTCTCTAGAGTTGTCAGGTGTGCCTCACATAAGCTTCAATTAAAATTAGGCTTCCCAGTCATGCTAATGCGAAATTTAGATGCTCCTCAGTTATGTAACGGAACAAGGCTGCGTGTGACACATCTTGGACGGAACATAATCAGTGCTACAATTTTGACAGGCGTAGGAAAACGTGAAAATGTTATTATACCACGGATCCTATAATTCCCACAGATCTTCCTTTTCAATTCAAAAGGTTGCAGTTCCTATTAAGCTCAGTTTTGCAATGACAATTAATAAAGCGCAAGGGCAAACGTTACAGGTAGCGGGGTCAACTTAGAAAACCGTGCTTCTCTCATGGTCAGCTGTATGTAGCATGTTCGCGTGTGTCAAATGCCCAGAATCTCCACATTCTTTCCCGAATGGAAAAACATATAACATTGTGTACAGTAGCGTCTTAAAATAGTGTTCAGTTAGTTTTTCCAAAATTCCCACAATCAATTAATCAGAATTCCCACAGATCTTCTCTTTCAATTCAAAATTTCCTATTTAGCTCAGTTTCTTTTCAATTCCAAATGCTGCACCTCTGACGGACCTATTAGCTCAGTTTCCTTTCAACTCAAAAGGCTGCATCTCTGACGAATCTTTTATTTAGCTCAGTTTCTTTTCAATTCAGAAAACTGCATCTCTGACGAATCAATTTAGCTCAGTTTCTTTTCAAAATCTGCATCCCTGACGGATAATTATGCTCAGTTTCCTTTAATTAAAAATATCCCATTTCCATTTGGAATAAACAGGCTATTTTCATGCTTTCCTATACGCTGCGTTTCAAAACATTTAAATAGGCTGACGAATCAATTTTGCTCAGTTTCCTTTTAATGGCTGCATCTCTGACAAATCTTTAAAACTCAGTTTCTTTTCAATTCAAAAAGCAATGGATAGTTCATTTCCAGTGACTATGCAGGCGAAGCCGCGGGTAACAACTAGTTTCTATAAATTTTGTAAAATATTCATCTTCATCTTCATCAGCACGTAAATGTCCATAGTTGGACATGTGCCTCCTCCATTGCAGGAAGGATTTGCCTTGATCAGCACTCTTGGCAGTCGGATTAACGATTACAGTACCAGACGTCTCGCACCTTGGACGCTGCTCCCAGTCATTGGTCGTGGTATTTTACACCTGGCGTACAGAGATAGTTTTATCGCCATCAATCGGAATCCATCTATTTGAAATTTCCCGTAGTCGCCTTTTACTACAACCACGTAATGAATTGGGGTGGAAGATTCTCATGTACCGCCACTACAAGGTACAAAAACATTATATATTTTCATTTATTCATTTATTCATTACAGCCTGTCCAAAGTCCACTGCTAAACATAATATTTATCATACCCTCTCAGAAATGAGAGGAGGCCTCTGCCCAGCAAGAGGACGTATATAGAATGTAACTTTACTTTATTTTACCTTGCTTTAAATAGCAATAATAAAGTAAGTCCCAGAATCTGCGGAACAGCGCAGCGCCGCAATATTAATTATTGTAATTCCGCATTTTAATAATTAACAACATAATCCTGGAAAAGGTCTTTCTAACGCGTTCCGCAAGTCTCGAATTCCTTGGGAATTGTCTTGTTCCATGCAACGTTCCTTTAAGTTAATGAACACCACGGGGACATTGGAAAAATCGTTATTTAATCCAGTGTCTGTCACAAGTTGTAATATTCAAAGGCAGGCAGGCAGGTACATTTTATCGAGCTTTGAGTGTTATGTGTATGTCATTAAGTCAAGAATAACCATTTGTAATTTTTTATCTGTCTGTCTATCTGTTTATCTGGGCTAATCTTCGAAATGGCTGAATTGATTATGATGAAACTTTACGAACAGATAGAGAAAAATGCCTGTAGTAAACAAGTACCTATATTTTATCCGAAAAACTTGGAGATTTATTTTTATGAAATGAAAAAAAAAATTAATAAATGGTCATTGATAATTTTTGAGAAGACTCATATTACATTCTAAATTAAAATCCGAATTAATTAATATGCCACTAATCTGTGACATATTCGCATTGGCATTGTAACATAAATTTGGCCACCTTAAGCGTTATTGGCAAGGTACTTACTACCTACGTAATTTAGTTTTTTTTTTTAATGAATAAGAGCATTATATTAGAGCCGTGGTAGCTCAGGGGCAAAGCGCATGCTGTAAATTTCACAGTACGCCAGCAACCCGGGTTCGATCCCTGCCGGCACCAATGAAATTGTTAATTGCAATTTTGGTGCTGATTTACCACGTGCTCGGCGGTGAAGGAAAACATCGTGAACTCAAGGAAATGTCCGCCGCGCGATGAAGGAAAACATGGTGAGCTCAAGGAAATGTGCCCCGATGCGTGTTGGGGAACTTCACATGTCTTCGAAATATTTTTTCCTTATTTCTCAGACATGCAGGTTTCCTCACGATGTTTTCCTTCACCGCCGAGCACGTGGTAAATCAGTACTTGAAATTGCAATTAACAATTTCATTGGTGCCGGCGGGGATCGAACCCGGATTGCTCGCGTACTGTGAAACTTACAGCGAGCGCTAACCATGTGAGCTACCACGGCTCTTAACTTTAACTTTAATACAACATAAATATCCAAATACTGGTGGTCACAGTACCAGACGTTTTAACTTTGACGCTGCTTCCCACCACTGCACTGTGTATTTTACGTCTGTTGTAAATCATTATCTATTGAAAGTATACCATCATCTATTAGAAGCCGGTTCTTATGGTCTTTTACGAAGCTCACAGGGCGAAACGGAATTATGGATCCTCTTACGACGCCACCAATATATGTATAATAATTTATTAAATAGGAGTTAATATCTTTCAGTTTAGTTTAGTTAGCAAAGGGCTATTTGCCCCAACTCCACCTCGAGTCCAGGATGATAGAAAAGTTTATTTTGTGGAAGGTACCCTACCCTCTATGTCTATGATGGAATCTAGACATATTGCCTTATTTTGAATGGCATTTTCAATTCTTGTCTACTACCTAGTGCAGTTCCGATTCTGTCGATTTGCCTAAACTGTTTTTTACGTGGTAGAGCCATGCTGCAGCTATATTACTTCTATAGTTGTAGCACGAATTGGTCGGCTCGACCGGGGAAGGACCACGCTCTCACAGAATACCACCTTAATATAGCAGCTTAACGCTGCTGTGTTTCGTATGATGAGTGTAGTTTTTACTGGAAACGAGGCATTCCATCTTAGTCCTCACGGGTGACAACGCATCTGCATTTTGATTCGTCATCGAGAATAGATGTAGATGTCTATGGGCGACAGCAACCACTTGCTATCAGGTGGACTGTGTGCTCGTTTGTCACCCTTATCCTATAAAAAAAAACTGTAAGCGTGATGTTTATCATGTAGCGATATGATCATTAACGTCAATCCCCTTAGTTGTCTTTCACACAGTCTTTCCGTCGCATTTAGGAGGAAAGATTTAAGGCTAATAAGTCTACCTCTTAGTTAATAAGTCCTAAATCAGGATCAGATCACAATTATTTATGTAATTGGCAGAAAACACCATCTATCGTCTACCGTTTGTCCCAGTAAGTAAAAAGCGTGCTTTGTGTTAGCGGAATAAGAGAAGAAGAATTCATCACCCTATTTCTAAGATTAACCTCAGTAAAGCAGTAGTCCAGGAACGTAAGCATGATATCCCCCTAAGTACGTGTCGTATCCCCACTAAAACACGCTACCCAATGTCTGTGTTTCAATTACGCGTACTACCGTACGCCTCCCGGGTCCATTCTATCCAATTAGGATTAAACATAAGGTTGCACTGCTAGCGGAAAAGCAATTTATTTCAATGAGAATTATTTTATTTTCAATAAACAATAAAAATTATTTTTTTTAGATTTTTTTATTATGAAAATCAAGTTTTAGGTTCGGATATCTGATCAGACACGATGATTTACTGACGTTCATTTTAGAAGTTACATGGTAATGAATGTTAATTTGTAATATTCATAATTTAACGAACGTAAACAGAAACATTCCTCTCTTTTAACGCTTTGAAAGAGAGATATACTTAATAAATTAAATATATAATCATATTATATTTCTTTTAATAGTAAATTATAAGCCTACATAACACGCTAGAGCGTGTTATGTAGGCTTCTATCCTATCTATCCTGTCCTGTGATATCGGGAAGAGCGCGCTCCATTCTTCCCTTTCCCTTTTCTCAGAAATTCGGGTTATCCCACTATGCTTTTCTTAACTGCAGAGCATTATATGGTAAAACAGCAATTAAAAACGTCATTAACAATTTCAAAACGAGAGAACTAAACTAACTCCTGGAGCTTCACTGATCTGTATGATACATTGCATTTTAATAGAAGACTCACAGAATTAATCTACTAATATTATCTCAAAGTGTATAAAATATTATTTTTTTGGTATATATGTTTAGTCGTTAATACTCGAATTTTATTTTGTACAAGAAGAATATCGATGAGACATTTATGTATCACCTCGTTATAACCTATCACCAGTCCATTGTTGAATATAGGTCTTCTCCATAGATTGCCACAAAGTACGATCATGAGCCTCATATTTATTTATATGATACGAATATATTGAGTACATAGTAGTTAAAGGAAACTAATTTTTACGGATTCTATCGCGTTTAATTTAACTTTTTAATTCCCGACTTTTGGGTGCTTAACAGCACCCATGGTCACGGGGGGGACTGAGGTGTTTGACGTCCCGATGTCATAGTTAGCCCATCGGGCCGTCAAACACCTCAGTTAGTTACTTTCAGTCATCTCAGGAATTAAAAAGTTAAATTTGAAATACAATTTTTATGATTTAAAATGAGTCACCTATAAATATTCGCTTACACTATAACCCCAATTTTAATACGATCTGATCAAGGGAATAATGCCTCGTATTAGTGGGCAGCTTTTTGAAAGGTGTCCGTGATGGGTTTTTAATTATTTATCGACGGAAGTTGCGTGAGGTGATTTAAGGAAAATACTTTATACTTATTCTTAGAAAATAAAAGGTAAACACAATGAAGCACATAATTACATATTATTTTAATAGATTACATTGCTTATTCATCCGGGAATAATTTAATAGGTTAATTTCAACGCAGAGTAATGAGTAATTTTAGAAACAAATTACTCAGTGTTGAAAGTAATCTAACTTTAATTACCTATTCGCGGAGTCAGAAAATTTATATTTATATCTCTCGAGGGTATTTTCAGCTCTAAAACGGGAAATCTCTATAAAATATTCCTTAATAAAACCAAATAACCTTCGATGGATTTTGTTAGAATTTAAATACCTTCTCTTCTTTTCTTTACAAACTATCAAAATCCAAGTCTAACTTCGCATTGTTTGTAATCGTAACGCTTAGTAGACTTATTGACAGTCGCAGTAGGTTGAAGAAGAGCAGAGTACTAAGATGGAATGCATCACAGACAGATGTAATGTGATCAAAATAATTATTCTGGCTCTCTATACCCTTCAGACCAGAACAAAGTGAACATGCACTGCAATTCGACAACAGAAATGGATAAGAGTGTATTCTCTACCCAGACGGAGTCCCATGCAGAAAAGGAGTCACACTACCTAGTACGTATACATGATATACAGACACCTATCGAAGACTTTTTCCAAGATTTTAGGACGCCTAAAACTTTGTGGGCGTACAAAGGCTGCAAATTTAATTTATTTTATGTATATACTTGCAACATATTGATGTTATAAGTACGATGATAATATAATTAATTATTTTGATCATAAGCATAATTACGAGCATTGCAGACAAGCGCAATTCAGAATCATATTAAACATATCATAAGTATATCTTGAGAGAGAATATTTCGCCTCGTAATAAAGTGATATTTATAATAGTAAGACGTTATTACGATAGCTATAAATTATTTGTGACTTAGACAAGAGACACTTATAGAATCAATCATCATCTGAAACGATTCGTCTGAGAACAGATATAAAAATTGAACTATTCAAGTGTGCTATTCTCAGATAGTTTTATTCATTTCAGTAGATTTCATGGGTGATCGGATAGCAAATTGCGCCGCTCGCTCCCAACACGGGCCGTAATCGATTGTGCTGCCATCTGTTGGCAAAATAATGACTCCGTCTGGTATGCTTCTCCTTTATTTGTTAAAACAGGATAGCAAAAATTCTCACATGAATCGTAATTTTTTCTGCAAAACTTTTTAACGTTAATATTGAAGTTGAAGTGAAAGTAATTGTATAGTAAAAGAGTAAAAACTTTTTAACCTTATTAAATATTTTAAATTGGAACAAAACAAAAGAAAATATAATATACCAATCGACGAACGTAATTTTAAAAAAAACTTAAGGGCATACACTCGTAGGTATCAGCACTACCCTATTACTACCATACTAATATTTAAGCACTACTAAAAAACAAAAGGAAGAAAATAAATATACGTTATTATAGTACATATATAGTATTCAAGGATCTCAGAAAGATTAGGTAATACGTTTTTTCTTATAATTTATTCTTGCGATTGTTGTCACTTGGTGAATCATTTTTGTGATTTAGTTAAACACCTTTTTGTATTACTTACTAGTTTCATCAACTTATTAGATTCACAATATTTATTTTTAATTAATTATTTATTAACTATAAAAAGGAATGTAAGGTAAAATAAGATATATGGTACGAGTTTCATCAGAATCACTTCAGTTTAATATTTAAAGAAATGGATTTGTAACGCATGGCAAATGGACTGACGATTGCAGTACCAGATGTCTCACACTTAAGACTCTGCTTCCCGTCGCTGCTCTGGGTGTTTTACACCTTGCGTAAACAAGATGGTTTTACTGCTATCTATCGGAAGCCATAATATCATTGTCGCCTTACTCACTACACCCACGGGGTGATATAGGGTGGTAGACTTTTACGCCGTCACTACACAGCCAAACTAATGAATTGGAAGTACACCTTTCAAGCATTGATTTAAAGAATTGCTTTACCCATCACGATGCTTAGACGGTGGTTGAGTGCAGAGCCGATTTCCTTGCGCTATTAACGCTGCTTCCTATCACCAGCCTGTAAAGCTTGGAGGAGGAAGAGAATTTCCGTCTTCAATCGTTCGCCAAATCCTCGCCATCAATCATCAGGATATATGCTTAGGCACAACTTGGCACATCATAGCAGCTTAAATTTTCAGATCTATAAAATCAATTGATGTCTGTTAGTCTCGCTAAAACTCGAAAACGGCCCGAACGAATTTGATGAAAATTTTTGTGTGCGTTTGAGTGCGTCCCTGAATGGTTTAGATTCACAATTGGACCCAGTAGGTGGCGCTGTAGTCAAGATCTAGAAATCACCCGTGCGAAGCCAGGGTGGATAGCTAGTCTAAAATAAAATTGAAATAATAATAAGTAGGCCTGTGACTGGCACTGTTTAATTACACTAATCTCACTGAACTAATCATTCATTTATCTATCCATTTTAATATTTTTTATTATATAGTAGAGGAAAAACCACCATAGTATGTGATTTTTTACATATACTATGAGAAAAACCTCGTAGAAGACCAAAAGCCGGCCATAATGAAACTATTTATCTCCGAAAGCACTGATCGGGGCGCTGCAATGGGGTGAGCGAAGTGGGCCTTACTCGATACAAAATACACAAACGGCCTGCCATTATATTGACACCTAGCGGAAATTTCACCCTATCACTCAAGAATTTGGGAATTAATAGAAAATTCCTTTCTTATTGTTTCCTCTCTAAGAGGTTGTAATTATTGCCTTACATTCCACTTACTTTGATCGTTTAGACTTATTACACCCATTTTAAAGTAAATACGGTGCTGATTGCGAAATATATATAACGACATTAATTTGAATATTATGTCGTAATTTTGAAGTAAAGACAACATTAAATTAATAAATATTCCATAGTATTTGAAATTAATACAAAGTTATACAAAGTCAAAATTTATTTATAAAATGCGCTTTTTAACATTAACTGTTTTTTAAAATAAACTTATGACGTTCAATAACTAAAATGCTATTTAAGTTAATTTAACGATTCAAATTATTTTTTAATAAACTGGAATTACACAAAGATTAGCGATAATTTAACTGCCGATAATTTATTCATTATCATTATTATCCGTGCCTTTATAATACTGAGACACTTCATTGTGATATCAATTGTCAATAAAAGGTTAATTTTTGTTCTAATGAGTATGATATTATTATCGCCTGGTGATAGTATTATTTAATATTTTTTCTGTGTTACATTAAAATACCATTTTAATGTCAATTATTTTATACCTTAGTATAATATAGTAGACATAAAAATGGGCATAAAATTTATTTTGGTCATTTATGTACTATAATTTTGTAAAGTTCATCATTTTATTTTCAGAATAACTAAAATTGAATTTCTCGAATTACTGACTTCTGAGAGCAATAAATTTTGCAAATGAGTTACTTTATGTTTTGAAATGTAAATGAATATTTTGATGAAGGAAGCAAAATGTTAAAAATTGTTATTTTTATTTATTATAAAGCTGAAGTGCAGCAATATATATTGCTGATAAATTAATATTAGTTATTTAGAACTTTACATCCATTCTATAAAGTTGTCGTACCGTTTTCAAGCATGAATAGCTCGCATAGGATCAAAAGTTGCATCACATCAGAATAAAGAATGTAGACAATTGCTATGCAGGCAACTGCTTAAAAATCTGCAAATATTCTTTACTAAGCACTTGCTTTATAGGTTGTCAAGCATTCTATCCTCAGAGATGACAACTCATCTGTAGCCTTCTATAATTGAAGTTGGCTGCAGTTGTTCATGAGCTGTAGCCATTTACCATCAGGTGAACTGTAAGTTCGATTAACCTTAAACACCTGGTAAATTAGCTCTTAAAACTGCAATTAATAATTTCATCGATGCTGGCGTGGATCGAACCCGGGTTGCTCGCGTACTTTGAAATTGTCAGCGAGCACTTAGCCCCTAAGTATCAACGACTCTTGTTAGTTTATGATATTGTTTAACTTATTTATTTAAAAAAACAGTGTTTATTTAAATGGCCTTCGCTCCAATAACTCCAAACCCCGAAATGAGTAGCAACGGTACATAAAGTAATCATTACCGTTTGCCGTTTGCCAAACCGTTAAACAGGAGACGCTCCCTCGACGCCGGGACGTGAAAAGCCCTGACCCCGAAAACATCACTTTGATCTCACAGCGACAGGAATCAAGCAATGAGTTAATTAAACATCAATTTGACAACCTTTCCCTGCTACAAACGTATTTGATTTGAACGTAAATTTATAATTTGTCTAGGGAGTGTTAAACGTAGGCTTACTTGTGGTGAAATGGGGTTTTGTAGACCTTTTATAGCAGTAACAGTTAGTAGGTATAAAGGTACTTTACTGCTAGTATTGAAAACTAGCTTAATAAATGTATGTACTTCTTTAACGTGAATGTCGGAGAAATTAATTATTGTAGGGATATGTAAACTACAATAATTTTATAATTACTTTTTAACAGTAATAAAAATGATAATTTTCACGAAAAAAAAATTATTATAGAGTTTATTAATATTGTTGAAAAAATTTAAACGTTTGACTCTATGAATTTCAATTCCGGTAGCGATCTCAAGTCAGGCTCTAATTAAATTATTCGACCACCCTAGGCTATAGTAAATGATAATTTATTGCCATGTTTGAATTATTTATATAGAAAAGTTTCTTGCAATTGTTGAATAAACACCTAATAAATGTAATGGACGTTTTTACTAATAAATAATTACTTTAATTGCGAACATCGTAAACAACTAAAAATATGAATTGATTTGTTTACTATGACATTAAATACTAACAATTTATTTAAATGGTTTTAAATATTAAATTTTATCAGCTTTACAGATAGCAATAAAAATAAAAATAGACAAGTTTTGATTCTAACACGCTTCAATCTCTATATGAGTCATGTTAGCTCAGGGGCCAGGCGGTTTTCTTAAATTTAATAGTAAGCGAGCTATTTGATCTCGAACCCCGCTGCTGAAATCAACAAAATTGTTAATTATAAGTTTCGGTGAGCTCTGCGTTAAAGGAAAATATTCCGACAAAACCAGCATGAATGAGAAAAAATGTAGAGGTAAAAATATTCTTTAAATCCATTAAGACTCTCCGTGAGAGCCATGGTAGCTCAGATGGTTAGCGCTCACTGTAAATTTCACAGTACGCGAGCAACCCCGGTTCGATTCCCGCCAGCACAAATGAAATTGTTAATTGCAATTTTAAGTACTGATTTACCACGTGCTCGGCGGTGAAGGAAAACATCGTGAGGAAACCTGCATATCTGAGAAATAAGAAAAAAATATTTCGAAGACATGTGAAGTTCGCCAACACGACGTGGGATCAGCGCGGCGAATACTTTCTTGCCCTAAAACCCTCTCAGAAATGAGACGAAGCTTGTGCCCAGCAGTGGAACATATATAGGCTGTAACTTTTATTAAGATTCTCAGAAATAACACGAGAATACTATGCTGTATTGACACGTTTATAAGTTATCCTTTTTCCAATTTCTTAGTCTCTGTAATTATTGTGTTAGCTTTTTATTAACCTAGTTACGATTGCTATATATTACCTTTTTCGACAAATTCCTCAACTGTATTGCATAACTTTAAAGATTGAACATGCTGGGCAGGAAGGTTAGTGAGGGTAGAGTCGATACTCCTGCAATGGTGATGGTACGATTGGTTCGACGGTTAGTCAAAGGGTCTACTCTACCCTGTGTTTGTTCGGAAAAATCTTTAATATTTGGCATTATAATTTCTAAATGAATTGTTAATGTGTTTGCCAACACAATAAACTGTGGTAGCACAGAGGGTAAGCGTTCCCGTTAAATATTTTATAGTAGGTTAGTAGTAGAGTGTTTCCAGTGATGACTTACGAAACCGAAACGTGGGCCGTCACTGCTGGCCGTATAAGAAAGCTCAAACTCACTCACTCAGCGCGTAATGGAAAGGGCTATGCTTGGTGTTTCCCTAGGCATAAAACGCAACGAGGATATCAGCAGATGAACAAGAATAATTGACATAACCCGGCGGATCAGTAAGCTGAAGTTGCAATAATTGGCCCGAAAACTGATATAGAAGAAAGGATCTCGAATAGCAGCCACGTACTGTACCAGGTAGCGCAGGTAGTTGAATACATTCATGTGGCTATTACTTATGGCTCAGGACCGCACTTTGGAGCAACGTTTGAGGGAGGTGGGGGGGACTATGTTGAGATATGGAGTCGACTTTACTTGACTTGAGACTGAGTTTTGTTTTGATAACCTACATATCTGAGAAATCATTAACATTTTTAAGGATATGAGAAGTCCGCCATCACGTATTGAGTGGACTATTTCCTGCTTCAGAAATTCTTAGAAATAAGATAAGGTATATGCCCAACAGTAGGACATATGCAAATATGCTCTTATTTTACTATTACTATGACGGAAATATGATTTTTGATTTTATGTGTAAATAACTTACAATATAACATGGTTATGTAATGATATTTAAAAAGAAACATCTAAAACTCGATAACTTTGCAAAATTATCGAGTTTTGACTAAAAATTTCTTCTGCTGATTATCACTAATTACAACGGGGCGTCGTTCCTTTGTTAAAATTTCAGGGGGTTGCGATACGGTTCAATAAACTTAAATAGACCGACGTGACGAGGGAAATGACTGTGATACTTTTTATGAAAATGACGAGGGTGTATTTTTATGTTCATATTTAGCGTATTTTTCATGGAAAGTGGTGGACTAGATTACACACTGTTGATGGTCTTGATGTTAATGATCCAAATCTAAAAAAAATATTTTAATATATATTATTAGGTACCCACTCAAATTTTTAAGTTTCGAAAACTTTCGATGTTTTGAAATTCCATTACCCTAAAACGTTCCATTGAACCGTCCACCCCCCGCGAGTGATTCTCCCCTCACCTGTCCGCGCATTAAATATGACTATTTTTTTACGACCGCCCAAGACTGTCTCAACAAAAACGATTACCACTGAAAAACTACGTTAGCTACATTCAAATAAAAAAATATCCTCAAAAGACTCAAAGAATTCAAAATTTAATTATGTTAAAAGAAAATAGGTCAAATTAAAAAAAGGCTGAAATAAAGCTTAAAATGGAAATATAAAAAAAATCGTAGTTATTTTTATTTCGAGTTTTACAAGAAAAGTATAATATTTACTGAGATATATATTTTATATTATAAAAGAACATGATATTCCCTTTAAATGACACCAATATTAATAATATCTTACAACTCTGTGTAAAAGTATCGAATATGTCAATAAAAAGACCGCGTAAAAGAGGTCGTTCTAATTTTTACTGCATGTTGGTAGCACTGTACTGATTTAGCGCAAAGTTTGAGCGGGATCTCATTTAATTTGTTTTAAACTACACTTTTGTTGGTCATAGTTTTGAGTTATCGGCGATTTTACAATGGAAAATATTGTTGAACAAAGAGTGCCTTAAATTTTGTGTTTGAATGATATTTCATGTGGTGAATCACTAAAAATGTTGCGAAATACCTACGGCGAATCGTGTATATCGAAAACAAGGGCTTATAATGGTATAAGGCTTTTAAAGAAGGCCGAGAAGTAGTAGTAGACTTGCCTCGTTCTGGTAGACCTTCAACCGCTACGACCAAAGAAAACATCGACAAAATCAAGAAGCTAGTGCTCGAAAATCGACGTATGAGTCTGAGAGAGTTGGCTAGTGAGGTGAACATATCTTTAAGTCCGTCCACAACATTCTCATTGACATTTTAGGCATGAAACGCGTCGCCGCTCGACTAGTTCCAAAAGAGCTCAATTTGTTCAAAGAGCGCAGCGAAAGCATGTCGCTGAAGACATGGTTTGAGCTTCTACGGATCCGACCTTATGAAACGTATAATAACTGGCGACGAGACATGGGTTTATGAGTACGACATGCAAACAAGCCAACAGTCTTCAGAATGGCGTCTCGAAAACGAGCCGAAACCCAAAAACCGCGGCAAAGTCGCTCCAAAATGGTGATGCTGACAGTTTTTGACTACCGTGGTGTGGTTCACCGAATTCTTCCAAAGGGAGAAACAGTGAATAAAGAATATTATTTAGGCGTCATGCGTTTGCGGAGAGTATCCGCCGAAAACGTCCAGATGTGGCAACACAACTCATGGATGCTGCACCATGATAATGCACCATCACACACAGCCATTATAGTGAAAGAGTTTTTAGCGAAACATTCAACAAAAGTTCTCGACCAAGCACCGTATTCCTGATATGGCTCCGTCTGACTTTTTATTTCCCAAGTTAAAATTACCACTTCGAGGAAAACGTTTTGAGTCGATAGAAGCCATAAAAAAATTCGCTGAATGAGCTAAAGGCCATACCGCAAATAGCCTATGAAAATGTATGGAAGACTGGGTGAAGCGTTGAGATGTTTATTGAAGGATGGGGCACTTTGAAGGCGATAAAATAAATTTAGATGAATAATTTGTATTTTTTGTTTTATTGACAAATTCCGATATTTAGTACACAGAATGTATATACTCAATATACATAAGTATACAATGTTTACTCAATATAATTTTAATAAATAAGTAAATAAATAAATAAAATAAGCTTTAATAATTTCTAGCACATCTCAACAGATATTTCGTTTATAAACGGCTATCAACGTGTTAATAGTGAAGCATTCTTTTATATTTAGCATTAATTTAACACAAAAAACTGATTAGAATACCTTTTAAACAACATATAATCAATAAACGATGATCGCATATAGTGATTAAAATGTCGAGCTAAATTATTATATGTTAAACGTTTTGGAATTGTCGTAAAGATACATATTTCCTAAAGAAAATATCTTCACAGTCAGTTTGATGTACAATAACATTAGAAATAAAGTATAAAACAGATAGTTATCACATTTTTGGTCGAATTTCTCACACTTTAACAGTCCACAAACAAAAATGGCGTAATTTCATTTCTAAATATTTTGTTACTATTATACAGATAAAATTCACTCTCACAGATGCCAAATTTAAAATAGCACCATCTATAATATTTTACTGTATTAATAACAGCTATCTTTTGCGTTGTACACGTTTAACCCGAAATATGTCGTTTGGTGACTATAGTCACCATGGACAGGTGAGGCAATAACTTTTTGGGGACTGTAGTCACCGTGGACGGTTGAGTAGTTAAGATTACAGCAGGAAACTGAATAAGGAAATGGGCAGGAGCATCTTTCTGATAATAACTGAAAATTTAAAGAAAAACTGCGGTTGCCAACCCGCCTGCCAAGCATACAACTATTGTGAAATCAGAGGGATTAAGCAACTATGACAAAAATAAGGCAATTTGAGGCGAAGGCCTATTTAGGCAGTAGACTTTTGATAGGCTGTAATAATAATGAGGATTCAAAACCTTGACGTCGGGGTTGCTATTCAAACGTAAAATTTTTCCAATAATTTTATAAAACTCACAGCTTAGAAAATAATAATGATGTTACAACCATTGTTATTCTTATGTTAAATATTAAAGATTTTTCACTTTTACAAGCAATAATAATGATACTTTCTTCAGAAACAGAAACAGTACAGAAACTTTTTTATTCAATATAGTATATAAATAATACTTATTGAAAGTCAATCTTTTGTTTACTTTACCACTGGTTCGGAAAAAACCAGCAAGTAACCCAGCAGAATTTCTTTTTAAAAGAAATGGCAGCTTACAATCATATAATATGTTACACAATAAACAACATAAAACAAATTAGAAATAGCTTGGTAGCGATCCCCTCATTACTTCATGTTTTATACAATATATTTAGGATTTTTTCAGGTTACTATGTAACCTGTGAAAATGCAGAGCCAGTTAATGCGTTTCTATTTACTATTACAAGCAACATCCAAAAGTAAACTAGAAAAAGTAGGCTCCAAACAATTATTATTTTTATTTTTATTAAGACCTTATTTACTCGTAATTTCAAAAACTGCAATAACGACATATCATTATTAATATATTAGAAAACTAAATTTGGCTAATCTTTGAAAAATAACCCTGCATAATATCTCTGAGAATCAAGATGGAGAACCTGAAGGAAATATTTTAAAAATTACATCAAAATATAGAAATTATAATAAGAGATACCAAAATTACATAAAGGTACATAAGAGATAATTAATTTCGCTATATTAAGTTATATTAATTTAGTGCTTGTTACTAACATTAAAATTTGAGCTAGTTATTTTAGGTAAAATAAAAACATTAAGCGGTACAGAAGGTGGCACAACTTGAGCGTTTTAGGTAAGAGCTCGACTAAATTTTCCTTAAAGTTTTGCGTGAGAACATTGTATTTGCACTTTGAGATCGTGTCGTTATGTAGACAATATTATGATTATATTCTGGCCCAATATAGACCAGTGTCAATTTTCGATTTTTATTGGATAAAGGATTTTCCAAAATGCGCGAATTGACTTAAATAATTTGGAAGATGTATCCACACTCACTATCCTCTCCGAGTGGTTTGTTGAACGAAGCCCCGATACCCCAGCTGATGATACTGCTATTAACACCAGCCTGTGAAATTGTATTCTATGCTTTTAGATGGATTTTCCGCATCAGTCAGTCACCAGAGCTTCTTCCTTCAATATGTTGGGTGTACGACGAGCAGGTGAGGTTGAATTTTATAGAAAAAGTTTCCGCCTCACCTTACGCTCAAAAATTTACTACACATACATTCCATTAAAAATATGTAATTCATTTTCAGAAAATCTATTATTAATTAAATATAGTAATGAGCAATAATTTAGTGGCGATTTGTGCAAGTATACGTAAATATGATAGATACTTCCGCACACATTAATATGACATAGTGCAGATGACAAATCACTTTTAACCCCCTAAGCTCCATGGAATGTATTTGCGTTGACACAATATACATTGGGCGACTAATGAAGCAGCTACGAGCATATTCTAAACTCTTATAATATTATCTGTTACAGTTACGTTTTATTAAAATAAATTATTTTGATTTGGAATCTTTTCTAATGATAAATAATATCATTTAATGGTTGACAGTTTAGACCTGCAATGTTTTAAGTTGAAAATTCAGATCTTAGTATTCTATTGGCTGACACTACCAATATTTTCTTTTACAAATAACTTATATATTTTTATACCTTAAATCTTTCACAATATACGCAAAATACGCCACCTACTAAATAAGACTATAATAATAGTCTTAGGTCATTCTTTTGTGTAGCTAAATGGAGAGTTGAGTTTATACAATGTTAGTTGGCTTAGCAATAAAAACATTTTTTGGTTTGCCTTATAGTTTTGATAAATATGATTCTCTAATTCATTTTATTTTAAAATTTTAAATAATAATCGTTTTGTCATTTAGTCATACTATGTATCTATACAATGTGTACAAATTTTAATATATATACAACAGACTTTTATTTTGTGTCTATCTTTTTTTAGTGCGCTGTTATATAGATATTTAAAGTGCTTTTGTGGATCTAACGTAATATTATTTTATAAATGACTTGCTTTTTTTGGTTACCAAAATCCAAAACACGATAACAACAATGAAAAAAATAATTACTTGATTATTGAAAAAATATAGCGTTTTCCCGGCTGCATTGTGCTGTCCTGTTTTAGATTTCTGAACAAAATAATTAAAAAAATTACTTATATAATAATTCTATAAAACTGATGTGGCACACAAACTTATCTTCGATTGATGGTAAGTAACTACTACAGCCCGTGAACAATTCCAACTAACTTCAAACCAAGAACGAAAATTATGGGTTGTTACTTCTGCGAACTATGTTAGAATTCCTCATAGCTTATAATTATTTTGGTCTCTATACCCTTAGACTGTACACACAGCAGTGCATGCACTGCTGCTTGCCGGCAAAAATAGTTAAGTACGTGATACCTACCCAAACGAACTCCTAGAGAGTGAGACAGACTAGAAAGTGACATTATCTTTTATATACAAAAACCACCCTGTCCGACCCAAGGTACCGCAATGACATTACCAAAGAATTAAAACATCATATTACATTTCTTACTACAATCAACTTAAAATTCAGCAAATTTTTAAAATTTGACTACACCGTCATCGACGATGGTATCTTTGAACGTGTGGCGAATGGCGGTATGGTTACCCGACGGCGCCGTATGTTGAGTTGCCAAGTAAGTTTCATCATTTAACTAAATTTTATTTTGTTTTTGCATGGTAATTTTTATTTTATTTTCTGAAAAGTATTATATGAAGAGAATCATAATAAATACTTACTTAAAGCACCCTAATTGATCAGACAGGTTTTTGTATATACAGGGTTATTTTGCAAAAACCGGCCAAAATTGCAGAGAAGGTTCAGAATAAGTAATATAGGCAAACGATGAAGAAAATTTTATTAAAAAAATGCGTGGTAATGCATTATTTTAACTAATTTTAATGCGTACGCACAAATTGGTAAGGGTCGATCGGTAGGCAAAAACGATGTTGACCATAAATCACATACAATTCGGGATAATTTCAAATAAAAGTAGAAGCCTTATTTACTCGTATTTTCAAAAACTGCAGTAACGGTATATCATTATTTATATATTTGAACTTAAGTTTAAAATTTGGCTACTCTTTGAAAAATAACCCTGGATAATTCGAGTCTCATTATTTTATGAATCATCTTTATCATCACTAGTATAATATCATATCGTTGCTGGCAACAGTCCGAATTAACTGATATACGAAAGGTTCTCGAGTCAGCCTCACACCAAGCGTAGTGTGGCCACTGGCCAACTCCTCACCTAATGGAGTGAGAATCTAATCAAACATGCACCACCAGCTCGCCGCACGACGTACATACGCGCGGGTCCCCGCATGTCGCGAACAGCACTTGCCGCAAACACAGTTGTACAGTTGCTACAAAATTTCTGCTTCTCGTACGGGCACAGGCAATAAAATTTCAATATACATTTCGCTACTGTCCATACATAAAATATGCATGTATGTATAACACGTAAATTGTCTCATAAAATTTTTCAAGGATACAGGTGGCTCGGGTCCGTGCTTTATGGTAAAAGGTGTTTAACTTATGTAAATATTATAAAATGTATTTTTTAATTTCATTTGTAAGTCGATTTATACTTCTTAAGTCTCGAAGTACATTCGTTATTTATTAAAACTTAGGGTTGCGACGACGTCAACATATCAGGGCCTTTAGATTGCAATTTCAGTGATAGCCTCAGGCCAATACATTTTCTTTTGAAGATTGATGTGGAAAATATGATGATATTGATACTTGCGGGTTCTACTAACATTTAATCTTACCATCAATATATAAAACCTTTCATAGTAAGATTGTTTGTATTATCTTAACTGTATTGTTAGTGACACTTCAGTAAAAAAAATCAACGGAAACCAACGATATTATCCAAATAAATATTGTTAACAATTCATAATACTTTTAATTTAAATAAAACATGGTCAATTTGAAACCAAAAGTAGAAATACTAATACTATTGGTCACATTTATTATACGAGTATGAATTCCGTAGTCGTAAAAAAGATGACCAACCTTTTTTGTAAATGCGAACGTGTGTCTGAATGCAGTTATATTCCTGCCGATAATTCATTTAATCGAGACTTGCTTCCTCTAGATGGACATTGGCTTAGTTATTATTGTCTTCATAATTATATTTCAATTTCAATCGCACGGAGTCTCAGGTATTTTTTATCTTTAGCTTATAGCCTAACGGAATAATAAACTAAAGTGACCATGGGCCGACCGTATAGCTTGAAGAACCAACAACTGATGGAGAAGAAAATTGTTCGATTGACTGCCTCATAGCGGTAAGCAAAGTGACGGCCCCTCACTAGATGGGAGTGACGACATGGCAAGAGGTATGAATGCAGGTGGCTCAGGATCGTACTTTGTGGCGTTCCTTTGGGGAGTCCTATGTATAGCAGTAGATTTGTGTTGGGTTGGGTTGGAATGATGATGATGATCATGAAGCTTATTTAACTAATTTCAACATTAAATTGGTTAATAATTTAGTAACAATATATTTTTGATAATTAAATATATAAAATTAAATTAACACAAATATGCATATTCTTTGGTACTATAAACATAATAACAATAGCATTATGTTGTACTACTATTATGTTGTCACCTGTCGTAAGGCTTCAACGTGACCCGACTAATATTTTCCGGTCGTTTGTACCCGTTTTATTATAACGAGTATTTTATAACCATTTTATTACATACAGATTGTTAATGTTAAACAGTGTAGTTTTACCTTCTTTTTCACAATTTTAAATAACTGTAGAAATTTCATTTTAAATTTGGAAGAGTTATATTGTTTAATTAGGAATGATAATACATTTATTGAAATTGAAAATATATGACTTTCAAATAAATTTGTCGGTACGATACGCGCGCCATCTACTGTAAGTTAATTGTACTATGCCTATAACCTTCGCGGAAGTGCATGCAATATGTTGACAAAGTTTTAACGCAATCTGATGAACGGAATGGCAGCGCATAAAATACGAACAAACAAACATTAATTTTTGTATATTAGATATATTAATATGCAAAATTACTATGCAGCTAAAAATCTGGTGAAATCTGAAAATAATATTGAGAAATAGATGTAGTATAAACTGTAATTTTCTGCACGAAAAATTCTACTAGTGATCCATTGTTGTGATCAATTTAATAATAATATATCGGTAAGTATTATAACACGAAATTCTAATTGTAAAAGTGTATCTTGCACTTGCTTCTAAACACTAATTAATCAAACCTTTCATCTTCATATCAATCAATTTGTCTTTTCAATTTATAAAATAAATATATACTAGGATAATGAAACTAAAACTAAAAACCTTAAAAAAATATTGTAATAACTAAAATATATTATTAAAAATAGTCCCTTTAGGCAAGGTTCCGAAGATACTGGCAGCGTTCCCCCTTTGAATAGCTATACTAATTCTTTGTCCGAGGTAGCTGCCAGCTCTTCGGTCTCCTGTGACGTTGACTAACCTTTTTTCTATTTCCCTAAAAAGCCTTATAGCGCTAGGACCCCACGGACCAAGGGTCTCGACACCGAATGGGACAAAAACATATTCGGAGCCTAGACACCTGTATTTGCATGCTTTAGCTTTTTCAGCCGCTTCACAAGCCGCACCAGCTCTGTTGTTGGTTCCATGTAGATGGGAAGGGGCAAGTGTGTCTGAACAGGTTGCATCCCATACCAGCACCCGACCCATCTTCCATGGAATCAAACTCGTACCGTCCGGTCTCTTGCCATCGTCTCTTGCAATACCAGACGGCTCAAGTAGACTTGGCACGTTGACGGTGGCAAGAGACCGGCGTATGATATCGTTAAGTGCTGCATGTCTCGAGACACAGTCCAGAGATCAGAGACAGTCCATGATGTCCTAGCTTGTCGACGTCACTGCCACACGGACATTTATGAGGAAAGCAGACCGGAACCCCAAGCCGTAGACAGGTTGCGATTCGGAGCGTGTCAGGCTCAAGAAATGTTCCTGTATTTGACGAAGGGTACGCGTGAAGCCAGTAGCCGGCCTCATGCGTACCCACGGCCAAAAGCCTAGCACGCGCCGAACCTGTACTACAGCTCAAAAGATTGTCATAAGTCAATTTGCAGTTTATGTCGTCCCAGCTCCTTAGTGAATTTGGAGAAACAGGAAAATTTTGACCTGGGCATGCAATTAAGAAAGCGTTTCTAGCTTCTTCCAGGCCAGCAATCTCAAAGTTTGAAGGGGATGCCCTTAAAATTTTACTTATGAGATTTGCTGAACTATGGACAGAAGATAGGAAGGCTGGTAAAGAGACACTGGAAATTTTGCGAATCCCTAAACCACCATAACGGATGGGTAGGGATGCTTGGGTCCAAGATTGCTCGTTCAGGTGCATATTAAGAATCGATTCTAAACTAATTTTGATTAAGTTGTCTACTTGTGTCAAGAGATCTGGGTGATTCCAAAAGGAGCAGCAACGGAGCACATACGTAAATTTTGGGACGAAAAGACAGAATTTTAAGATGCAAAGTGCATAATGTGGACTAATTTCAAGGAGACGGTCAGCGGAATTTTGAATTTAAGTAATTGATTTATTAATATATTCAGAAATAGATTCATTAAAATTGGAGAACCTAAAGGTAAAGGAATTACTGTTAACTATTTTAATATTTGGAGCCAAAATATTAAATTTTGTTTTACATCATTTAAATTTAAGTTGCAGTTATTTATAAAAGTTCGCATTTGCTAAAATTAAGTTCCAAACCAATGGCTTCAAATTTATTTTGATTAAAAAGGTCCGAAAACACAGTATCCATATCACCTCCTAGAGTTCCGTCGTCCAAATACCAAACGTTGAATTTAGAATTTAAATTTTTGATTATCGGATTTATAGCCAAACTAAAATTGTAGGCCCAAGGGATCACCTTGTTGACAACCTACTTCCGAGGACAGTTCATTAGAACGATATAACAATTTTGTTGGGTCAGCGTAACTGAGAAAAAGATAATTGTATATTTCCGGTATATGTTGTTTTATTTCCGTCAGCAGGGTATCCCTATTTACTGAATTGAAAGCATTTTTGACATCAATTTTGAGCAACACGTCAGGATGTCCGTAAGTTAGGAAGAGCGTAGGGCATGGACGGCTGCCTCACCCTCCTTTTACACCGAAGCCTAACTGTACGGGTTCAAATTCCGAATTTAATTTTGGTAAAATATGTCGAACAGCAATTTTGGAGGCTAGGCGTCGTAGTGTTGATCCAACAGCAATTGGTCTCACCCCTCCGTCCTTTTTGGTGAGGGCAATGAGGTTCGCGCCGAAAAGAATGGGAACAATTTCTGGATTGACATTACCGGAATACATAAAGTTGATTAATTTAGTGATCGAATTTACAAGTTGCTCGCCTGCATCACCCACAGAGTGCGATGTTAAGTCTTTCAGATGTTGGGGTGAGATTCCATCCAAACCTGCAGCCGAACCTGGTTTAAAAGATAAAATGGCACCTGTAACATCTTTTTTATGAATTTGAAGGCATGCTTGCCCTGCTGTTGGTCGGTCGAGAAAATATGGGTTTACTGGAGCTGGAGGATGTTTTATCCGTAAGACCTGAAGGGTGTCAGGGGTATCTGGTGAAATTTCAAATTTCAATTTTCAATTCTGTATGCTTACATAATATATCAATGCTTATTCTGTGACGAATTGTGGCGGCTCAGTTACCACGCAATTATGGATACGGCCGTTCAGTCATACCACTGAACTCTAATTCTCTTTCTCTTTTATCTTCCTTTTTTATTTAAAAAAACGTTACCTCCCCACTAGGACTTTTTCCTGTATCACGGGGCCAGTTTACATACATAGATTTCACAAGGACAAACATCCAGAACCAGAACAATTATTTGTAGGTCATACAAATACTTGTTCCGTACGGGATTCGAACCCGCGGCCCTTATCGCTGCAACTCATTGCTAAACTACTGCGCCACGGAGTCGTACACGCTGTTGAAATTTCCGAACAAACTTTGAATATATCCAAAAATCTGCACTACCCACAGAGTATTAGTCATTCCCCGGGCACAACCTTGCCTTACTGCAGATAAAAAGAAGATTTTCAGTACCTATTGGTAGTCTAAAACTCGAAGCATGCTTGGCCATGTTATGCCCCTGATTTAGAAATTGCATCAAAGTAAAAAAATAATAATAATAAATACACCACAGAAAACATGATTGAGTAAGATTTTGTCGTATTTCTCCTTAGCAAGTGGCGATAAGACAAGTTTATACAAGAAGGAACTGCAATGGGAACTTAGCGACTTAAAGAAAAGTTAGGCTATTTTGCCCAGCTAGTACTTCCTTCCACAAAGTTTTCAAGTTGTCTATCGCACACCCCGCATAACTTAACGAGTATTGCGGTCGCTACTAGATAAATCAGGACAGTTTTATTAGAAAAATGAAAAAGGGAAACTTTAAAATTAGGCAATAATATTATGTTGCTCGTTTGTTTGTTGTTCAAAAATGTATTAATTGAATACTCTGTCTTGCCAATCATTGAGTGGGATATCTTACATGATAGATACGATATACACAACGTAAACATATTTCACCTTCATTTTACCAAACAAAACTGTATCACCACTTACTAGGTGAGTTTGCAGCTATTGCTTATAGTTTAAAATTGAAAATACGATATATATCGAATCGAGATTGAATCATCATCATCATTACAGCCCTTCACAAGTCCACTGCTGAACAGGCCTTCCCCAAGGAATGCCACAAAGCACGGTCCTGAGTCACCTGCATCCATCGACTTCTTGCATGTCTTACCAGGTCGTCACTCCATCTAGTGGGGGGTCGCCCTAAACTTCGCCCACCGGTACGAGGCTGCCACTCGAGAACCTTTTTTCCCCGTCGTTTGTCGGTTCTTCGAGCTATATGGCCGGCCCAATGCTACTTCAGCTTACTAATCCGTTGGGCTATGTCAGTCACTCTGGTTCTACTGCGGATATCCTCATTTCTAAGTTTATATAGCATAGCCCTCTCCATAGCTCGCTGAGCGACCTTGAGCTTCCTAATACGGTCAGCAGTGAAGGACCACGTCTCAGTTCCATAAGTCATCACTGGCAACACGTACCGGTTGTACAAACTTGGTTGCAAGTTTTGAGGTATACCTGACGAGAAGATGTGTCGTAATATCCCGAACGCTGCCCAGCCGAGTTGAATCCGTCGATTTACCTCTCGGTCGAAGTTAGACTTACGTAGTCGGACTTTTTGTGCCAGGTAAACATACTCGTTAACAACTTCGAGCTTAGTGCTCCCAACAACTACCGGCATAGGTGTGACATGGACGTTGTACATGACCTTTGTTTTGTCCATGTTCATCTTAAGACCTAACCGTTAGGAGGCACTATTGAGGTCATTGAGCATAGTGCTTAGGTCCTCCAGCGATTCTCCCATAAGGACTATATCGTCGGCAAATCGAAGGTGAGTGATGTACTCGCCATTAATGTTAATACCGTATCCTTTCCAGTCCAGTAGCTTGAAAACGTCTTCCAATGCAGCGGTGAAGAGTTTCGGGGATATAACGTCACCCTGTCTTACACCTCTCGTACTCTGGTTCTGTACTCGGATAGCCATCATAGCCTTACTGTAAAAACACTTCAGCACTTCGATATACCAACAGTCAACTTGGCACCGCTGAAGGGACTGCAGCACCGCCCAAATTTCGACGGAATCAAAGGCTTTCTCATAGTCCATATACGCAAGACATAGTGGCAAATTGTACTCCTCGGTCTTCTGTACAATTTGCCGAAGGGTATGTATGTGGTCTATGGTGCTAAAGCCTTTTCGGAAACCGGCTTGTTCGGGAGGCTGGAAGTCGTCGAGTTGGCATGCGAGACGATTCGTAATGACTCTCGAAAAGAGCACGTAGACGCGGCTCAGAAGGGAACTCGGTCTGTAGTTCTTCAAGACGTAGAAAACGCACGTAGAAAAGGCGTTGTCGCCTTTCTTGAAGAACGAGACCACCGCACTTCTGCTCCACGCCTCCGGAGTTGCGCCTCCATGGAGGACGGAATTAAAGAGCTTCTGAAGGACTTCAAGTACCGGTTTTCCATCCGCTTTCAGAAGCTCCGCTGTAATTCCATCCCGCTCGGGGACTTGCCGTTTTTAAGGTGCTGGAGAGCCATTCTAATCTCGCTCAGACTGAGGTCCGGGATATCATCGGAATAGTGTCGGATAAGACTTGCTCTTGGATCGTTACTCACACTTACGTGTGGTATATATATCGTTGACTATGGAAGTTGTCCGAAGATGCTCACGGTGGACCCCACGCACGTGACCAGATAGACGTGCGTTACCTACGCTTTCGAAACGGCCGTGCTAGAAAAAAATGTGTAAAAGGTTTCATTAAGTAAATATAATAAGACGCATTCGATCCCCGCTAGGATACAATTATAAACTAGCCTAAAATCGTAAAATTCGAAGAAGCTTTGTTTTAGTTTCTAATTCTTTTAGCCTTTAACAGTTTTAAATTAAATCAACAACTGGATAAAGGCCTTTTTAAGAAAATGTCAAGTGGCATTAATGTCTTAAAAGATGTTTCGATACTTACCACACTGGGCGGTTGGTAGACACAGCTTATAATATCCCAAACCTCGTACTGGCGATGCTTCCCAAAATAATCTGTGGCATTTGGTTTTTATATGAATATTTTTCATTTATCAGTAGCCTGAGCCTCGGCCGTAATTTAGCTAGGCAGAACACCAATTGATTAGTACGCTGACATAGCAATTGGCCGGCCATATAACTCGAATAATCGACAACCGATGGAGAAGAAAAGTTCTCAAATAGCAGCCTCGTGCCGGTAAGCAGAGTGTAGGACGGCCCACCACTAGATTGCGAAATGGTTCAAGATTGGGGAAGGTATTAGTTCAGCAGTAGACTTATGAGGGGCTGTAACAATTAGTATAACGAGGATGATGATGAACGCGTTCGTGAACATTAGCCTTAATGCTCGGAAATAATAAAGGATCATAAAATCGGATGAACGCTTAATATTATTTAACATTTAAATACATGAAACACTGACCGTTCTATTTTCACAGCTCAACTTCGCTTGGCTCGTTCCTATAATAAAAGTTTTAAAGTTTAAAATTTATGTAAATGTACAAGCATTTAGTTTTATCAAATCTTTATGAAAATCTTCTTCATAAAAGTTTAACGTTGATCTATGTTATAATTTACAAATTGTAAATTATTTAGTGTGATTTATAATTTTACAAAATTTTTATAAGACGTGCTTATTAATTTTAGAAATTAAAATATTTGATTTAATCTTTCTATACAACATTTTGAATAATTTAATTGACTCTTATCCATTTTTCACTAAGGTGTTATTTATTGCTCGTGATCGCCTTCCAGTGCGATTCTTACGTAAAATACCAATTACACTACTACTACGTAAAATTAAAATTTTTGCCCTTCCGCTATTCCATAAAAGATATACTCGTAATAAGTTCATAGACCGTATATAATAAGACTTAATGATTTCTTATATTCACGCGAACACTACACATTGAATAAAACTACTTTTACGAATTATATCGCGTTTAATTAACTTATTTTTATTCATTGCCGACGTTTCGGGTGCTTTACAGCACCCATGGTCACCTCAGTCCCCGTGACACCTAACCTTAACACCTAAGATTGTAATATAGTAAATATAATGTAAAAAGATCTATCTATCCAGAGATTTTTTTTAATATGGATTTCTATAAACTCTTTTGACGAATTATTAAACAAAACAAGATGAAAGTTTACGAAAATAAATACACATATAAGATTACATGTAGAAACATACTTCACTTACTCTCTTCGGTCGCGCGACGCACACTGGGCGCGTTCCGTACGAAATTTACGAATGTGTGATGCGACCCATACAAAATCTATGGAAGATGCGATTCAAACAGCTTTTTTCCAAACCTACAGGCAGTCATGCGGAATTTCAAATCTAATATATAAACTACTGTACGTGTGTGATATGTCCTTGGTTTTATATGAATTTGCTGCGTTCGGAATCCCAAATCGGAACTCGAAACGGAATCGAAACGGAATTCCGAATGTATGTGGCCGGCCTTATTACAGACTTAATATCGTATTGGAGGACACGATTTATGTGGTAGAGCCACGTTAAAGCTATGTTTTTGTGTGCATGAATGGGTTGGCTGGGACAACAATCCCACAGACAAATAGTTTATTATCATAATTGACCAGAACCAGAGGTCCTTTTTACTCTTAAGGGATTAAAAAGGTCTTAAAGGATGTCAAGGCATTTGCATTTTCAGTTTTAATATTTATTTAATCGAGAATAGACGTAGATGTATGAGTCACAGTATCTACATACCATCAGATGGACTGTGTGCACGTTGTTACCTGATAAAAAATTTGATACTTAAACTGTTTTACTTAATAAAGCAAATCTGAAACGCGATAAAATCTGTAAAATAAGTTTTAAGTAGTATTTGCGTAAAAATAAAATGGAAGATGGCCAACTGCACTCAACACGCTGAGCAGACTAATTGTTGAGTGCAAAGCCCCATTTCATCCCGTGGGTGTCGTAAAAGTTAACTATCGGAAATTCCAGAAATATGTGGCTTTCGGTAATTTGCGGTATAATCTAAAAGCGTAAATATCAACGTAAAATAGCAGCTTAATGCTGCTGCGTTTCGTATTGTGACTGTAGAAAACCGGAGACCCTTATTACTGGGAGCGAGGCATTCAATCTTAGTCGTCAGGGGTGGCAACGCATTTACATTTTGATTCTTAATCGAGAACAGATGTAGATGTCTATGGGCCACAGCATATTCACCTATCACCAGGCGGACTGTTTGCTCGTTTGTCACTCTTATTCTATAAAAAAAAACTACTCTCACCTAAACCAGATGTAAAATACCCAGACCGGCGACGTGGAGTCATAGCAGCGAGATAACTGCGATCGTTAAATCCTCCGTTCAAAAGGACGTCTATGTGTCTGTTGGCCAATAGCAGACTTTTACAAGCAAACGAAAAAAGATATGCAGATACTGTAACCGTTGCCGTTACAGCCTATTAAAGTCCACTGCTGAACATTAGCCTTCACCATAGATTGCCTCATAGGGATCCCCCCTATATATATTTAACATAGTTTCCACCCTCGGCAAGTGGGTTGGCAACTGCAGTTTTTTATTTTTAGTCGTTATTAGGAACGTTGCTGCCCATCTCCTGATTTATTTCCCGCTGTCGCCTCTTACGACACCCATGGGATGATATGGGGTAGTGGATATATACATACATATAAACATAATTATATTTATTTATTACATTAATTAAAGACGACATATTCATTCTTTCTGCCTTGTTTTCACATTAAACAGTATTTTCATGCGGTTATACAGTTCTCTAAGACTGTTTAATGCAGCTACGAGTTAAACGTGCGTCGTAAATCGACGGATATGAGATCAGTTTACTGATTATGAAAGTATTTTATTGACAATTTTTTTCGTAAAAACCAAAGTTTTTCACACAAAATAATATGCGTATAAATAACCCTTATATTGTCATAAATATTTTATAATAATTTTTCAATTAAGCAAAATAATATAAGTAATGAAATTATCGACACTATTAATAAAAAAATATTGATCGTGTAAAAATAGTAATTATTATATTTACGACTGTATCTAAATCAAAATCCACTTCAACATAATATATATATATATATATATATATATATATATATATATATATATATATATATATATATATATATATATATATAAATATATATTAGTAAATCTTATATATAATAAGATTTTATATATATATATATATATATATATATATATATATATATATATATATATAAAATAAAATTTAAAATTGTAATAAAATTGCTTTTAATTAGACTTTTCCTGTGTGTACCTGTAGTCTTGATCTTCATTTATTAAAACAAGGATTTTACTTCTGATATCCTTACGCCCCACGACTGCAATCTTGACAATAGCTTCGGGGCATTTGATTTCCTTCTACAAGATTGAAATGAAATTGGAAATTGTGATTGGAACAAAACGATATCTCCTCCGTTTCCACCGCAACGCCGTTTTCAAATTTCTCATATTACAGAGTTTATGAAAAAATTATGTGACAAAGTAGAAAAATTACGTCAGTTATTTATTTATTAAAATTAAGTAACTAGGTTACGATAAATATTAAGCAAGCATTCAAAAATGTAATGAGTAAGCAAGTAATGATATTTTATGTCATTATGAGGAACCTGTATGTTTGAGACAATAAATATGTCCTGGATATATTATAAAGTCTACCAATTCGCAATGGAGCATGTGGATTGACACGTGGTATTTTACCACCGGAAAGTAAAGTTATCACGGGGAAAAAACATAAATGCATATCTTGTCGGAACGGACGGCTCCGAGTGGCGCAGTGGCTTAGCGTTGAATTGCGGCACTGGAGTCGCGGGTACAAATCCCGCACAGAACAAGAGTAATTGTAGGGCTTGCAATATTTTACCACCGGAAAGTAAAGTTATCACGGGGAAAAAACATAAATGCATATCTTGTCGGAACGGACGGCTCCGAGTGGCGCAGTGGCTTAGCGTTGAATTGCGGCACTGGAGTCGCGGGTACAAATCCAGCACAGAACAAAAGTAATTGTAGGGCCTGCAAATAATTGTTATAGGTCTGGTTGTTTATCTTTGTGTATGTCAACTGCCTCCATAAGACAGAATTCTTTTCTAAATGGGCATTATAAAATTAGCAATTAATAAAGTAATCCCACAAAATATGGTAGTCTCGCATGCTACTGCATATTTTCAATATTCTAATAAATCTCTGCTTTAACTTTTTTATATTATTGAATACCATTTGATTATCGAAAAGATATTATTTAAAGTTAAAATATGCGCACTTCATAACATTGAAAATAAAAACCCGGAAATGATTATAAATGTCACTACCTACGGTAAGACTTATAAAATTGGCCACATTACTAATGAGCGTTATACTCATGGAATGTAAATATATACCTACAATATAATTCTTATGCTTAAGACTGCTATAAATTATAATTATGAATCCCAATTTCAAATCCAGAGTTTCGAAAAAATCAAACTTATCATTTTAAACGAGATATTCTCCTATCGCATAAAAGAAAAAGCGTAAATACATTGAGCTGATTTAGGGTCCATTTACACCGCGTGGCGCTCCGCATTGCGGATAGCCAGACGGCTGGCCGTTTGCCATCAAATAAAGGTGTATTTAGCGGGTAAATCTGTATTGGATTTTATTGGGTTCTCACGACTATAATATACTAAAATGGTTATCAAAACTTGAATCGAATATTTACTTGAGCCAATGATAAAGCCATAAAAAAGTAGCGGCAGCGTAAGATAATCCATTAACCATAGCACCCTAGAAAAAGAAAATGCAATATTATAATATAATTATAAAAATTTAAAAAACTAGGAACTCCTTGCCGGTTTTTCTCTAGAGAGGTCATACTTTTAAAACCAGTGGTGCGCAAGAGCTTAAAATCGTAAGAGCTTAAAACAAGTCTTTGAGTAAAGAAATTTTGTTTGTTTGAACTGCCGCGAGTAGTGGTGAACATGCCGCCTTCTTATGTCCGGTTACTGTATTAAAGAAAAGTTACTTTTACCGTACGATCGATTTTAATACAAGTAAGTACAACAAACGAGTACATAGTCTATTACATGAGTAAAGGCTGCCACAGACACGTTTTTATCCATTCTCGATTAAAAAACAAAATGGAAGCTTTTAAACAAATTATAATAAAGTACCTATAATTTCTTATTATATTTCTTATTATTTGGCCCATACTTTTATACGGATGCTTGAGGCGTGAAAAGTTAAAGAGGACCTCCGAAAACGTATGGAAGCTTTCGAGATGTGGGCATACAGACGTATGATAGCCATTAACTGGACTCACAAAGTCACGAATGTGGAAGTTCTGAGGCGAGTCGACCAAAATCGCGAACTTATGCAGACCATCAAAATGAGAAAATCGCATATTTGGGGCACGTGCTCAGGCACGAATGGTACGAACTTCTAAAACTCATTATGATGGGAAAAGTTGCTGCAAGAAGAGGCGTCGGTGGCAGAAAAAAGTCATGGTTATGTAACATCCGGGAGTGAACGGGAATCGCTAGCGCCACTAGCCTAATTCACTAAACTGACTGCAAACCTTCGCTAGATGAAGAAGCACCAGAAGAAGAAGAAGAAGAAAATAATTTCTTATTACTTTACGCCGGCAAAAGTACAACCGTACGAGTCCATTACCAAAGAGAACATTACTTCCTTAGTAGTGACTCACAACAGCACTTAAATGTTGGATTAGAACCACAACTTAAAGAGTTTGCAGTCCGCAAACTTAACTATTATATGACAGGAGATTCTTACCCGGTCAAGCTAATCCATTCTACTACTCAAAGCTCTATGACATATAAAACTACGTATTTAGTAGAAGTGCGGGTGAAAACTATTGTTGCTCCAGCAACGTATGACGCATTAAAGTGAACACGAATGTGAGTCATCATAAATTAAGATACAGGTCTTCAATAACGATTAGTTTGTTATAGGATTTTTTTTCGTACGTTCTTAAAGACTTACGCACAAGTTTTTGCAAAATCGTACAGATAACGAATTCGTATCGTTATCAACAAATTTTAAAAGGCTATGAAATTTAAAGTCATTGTGCTATTTTTAATGTGCTATTAGTAAAAAAAATACATAAGTTGAAATTTACATGTCATTATAAAACTAAAGTTAAGTTATAGCCTATATATGTCCTTCTCTACTAGGCACAGGCCTCCTCTCATTGCTGTGGCTCAGGCTATGGAGCAATAAGTCCGCCGTGCTGGTCCGTTGCTTGTTGGCGAACTTTCCATCACGTGCGATAAAGTCAGACATATAGGTTTCTTTACTTTCCTTCACCAAAAATAATTAAACATTGCAATCAATTATAAAATAAATATTGGACATATCCTATAAATTGCACATTCACGTATAGAAATTTCTTAGCAGTATTTGATCCACAACTTTTTCTGCCACCAGGGTGGCGCCACTTAAAAATGAGGTGTTTTATTTGACAGATTTCTCCGAAAAAATCGAGTAATCTCCGAAGTCGAATTTAATTTTTTTAAAGTTTAATTATAAAAATAAATAATGTAGGTTTTTTCTCGTCCAAATCGTTGAAGAAAGCCCTTTATATTTACCAATATTTTTTAATTTATTCATACTGCCCCCGTTTAACAGCATTAACCTGTTTAATGTTGTACTCATTTTGTCACGATAAAACTATGGTTAAATTTTAATATAACTACTGTAAACTGATGTTCTGAAAATCTGAAACAGTTATCCAAGTTTCGCCTTCGTCAAAGTGCCACGTCAAGAACTTTTAAAGTTTAATTGAGTTGTAGATTTCGATAACTATTCTGAGAACTTGCGAGTTTAACTATTTTCTAATTGGAATTTAAATTAGTCTTATAATTAACCTCGTTGGTCTAGTGGTTTTTAACGCGACTGCTGGTCAAAAGTTCCCGGATTTGAATCTCGAATCTAGCTAAAATATATTATAGTTATTGAGTTTTTTTCCAGAAATTCTCAGTAGGCCCGGAGTCGCGAAGTTTGCGGCGTTTCGCCCCCGAGCCTAGGAAAGATCTCTAGCGGACTATAAGAGTGAGGCAATAGAGAGTGCACCTGTGCTTGTGCTGTATGCACTCTACTCGGACACTATAATACTATTCAGCGCAGATGGCTATTTTCCTTTTACTGGAAATGAAGCATTCCATTTTATTCCTCAGGGCAATGCATTTACATTTTGATTCTTAATCGAGGATAGATGTAGAAGTCTATCGGCCACAGCATTCACTTACCATCAGGTGGTGGACTGTGTGTTCGTTTGTCACCCTTATTCTATAAAAACCAGCCGCCGTGACTGAAATTCAGTTTGGAGGACATTAGTATATAATTCATTTCTCACAGCATAGGTTAAACGTTAAACTCTTACGCTTAACATAGTTTATTTATGAAACTACTGAAAGACGGATGCGTTCCATATATCTATATAAATAAAATGATAGAGGTTTGCAGTTGTACGCGCATCACGGAAATACTACTGGATAGGTTTCAGTTAGGTTTTCTAAGTTTTATTTCTTAGACACTTGGCCATTATTTAAAAAAAAAATTGCGATATCTCCATTTAATATAAAGTTATTGAAGTATTAAAAACGATTTTTATAAGGGGTTTTTCACACAGTCAACTGTACGTCGCTTGCTCTCGCGTTATTAACTCAGATAATTTATATATTTTAGCTACAAACGGAGCAACGAATAACATTGTTTACAAAGAAATGTCTTATTCATGTTTTTTTCGCACATACGAAAACTTTCTTTATATATCAAGCAACGCGGACGAAGTCACGGGTATCAGCTAGTACTTAATACATTATGCCTTACTTCATTGGGCAAAGATGCAAATTAACTATTTTCTCGCTATAGAATTTTAAAAACAGTATAACAGTTTATAGTTATGGGTGTCCATTGTGTGGGAGGTAAATACATATAAACATAAAGATGTATATACTACATAAAACATAAGTAAGAGAAATAAAAACTTTTTAAAATTCTGAACTTAAATTCTACGCAAAACTTAAACATAGGGGAAATTCTTGATTACCATTTTACCTTTGGGAAACGTTTATTACAATCGTACCTGAAGAAAAGTGACGCAGTAGTCCAAGATGATTATCGCGCTACCCTTAGAGAAATCTAGTTACTCTTGCCTTAAAAAGCTCGAAAATGTAGTTAGTACCAACTAACTATTTAATGTAGCAGTAGATTAAATATAAAACTTTCTCAATTATTATTAAAACTTATATGACTGTAATCACTATGGAACAGTCTAAATTAAATCGTTATCCGAGGTCCGTGATGCTATTAAATGCACTTAACCTAAATGTATTTTCTCATTCAAGAGAATTGTAATACAGAGCACGAATCAGGCTTCCGAGATAAAACCACTGAGTTGTGGATATGTTTGCACATTTTGCTTTTATTATTAAATTATGTAAATTTAGAGGGCACTGCAGCGACATAAAATAATTTTTAAAATTAGTAAATAAAAGCGTTAATAAGCGTTTAAAACTGTTGTCACTTTCGATTTTTATTGGCTATTATGAATCAGCACTCTTATAAAATTATTATAAATATGAAATTTGCAAGATATATCTTGCAAATAGGTCTAAAGGTAATGCAAATAAGTATATTATGTATGATTGTGATGTATTTTTCTAAATTCGTGCGTATCTAAAACGCTAAACAAAATACGGAAACGGGCATTCCATCTTAGTCCTCACAGGTGATAACGCATCTACATTTTTATTCTTAATCGAGGATAAATATAGACGTTTATGGGCCACAACAGCCACTTACCATCAGGTGGATTATGTGTTCGTTTGTCATCCTTATTCTATAAAAAAATTGCACAAAAATTTTAGTACCTTTTTTTTTGTAAAATTGTCAAAATCTATTCGCATATTGTATATATTATTATAGTATTTTAAATAATATATTTAATTATGGATTTTTATATGGTATTATATTTAAACGCAAAGTAATTTGATGGAATGGAATTTACTAAATGTATATTATTAGAACAAAAAATCAAGTTTTCCATGAAAACGCCATGGGGATAATATTTCTACAAAATGAAATGACAATAATAGGCCAGCGTCAAATCTCAAAATCCCTGTGACGGTAAATTGGGCACGCCTTCGCATTTATGAAGCCTTTTCTAAGCTCGGTTTATTGACTGCACGAGCAATATTGAACTGTAATTTGTGCAATTAAATGTGGATTTGCAATGTCAATAATAGCTTCACTGCACCTCATTTCAAAAGTGTTGTCAGTATCTTGGGATTTGAAAATAATTGGGTTTTATAGACAATACGTTAGCATTTTGTTCAGACGTCGATATTTCTAAAGGTTTTTAAAGCCTAAGTTTATAACAAAGGATATTTTTGTTATTCGCGATATATTTCTGGGTATTATGAGAACCTTTTATCAATGACCATATTATAGTGTTTTTTTTCAGATGGTATTTTTCTTAAATGTATTTTGTACCGTAAGATGATCAGAGAGATGCCAGAAAATCCAGAAGTGCGTCAAAGGCCCAGGGGGCGCTCAGGTCGTCTCATAATTGCAAGACGAAAAATAAATAGACTGATGACGAAATATACCTCTCTTCAAGCTCTCTTTTAAGTGAAGGGAAAATTTAAAATGATACTTCAAAAGGAACTTGAAAGAAGTATCTGTTGTACTGAAACTTTTACATGATAATGATGATGAAGTTCTCTTGAGATGAAAATATTTCGAAGATATTAGCGCGAGTGTGGAACTGATAAAAAAAGATTTGTGTTACTGCGTTATCACCTCTAGGCAAAGATGTTTGACTGCTAATAAAGCATTTATTAAAAAACGCTATCAAGAACTGATTGTTTGATATGGTTGCTGGGTTACACCACCTGTGCAAATGTCACGCCGAGGGATTCTTTTGTGTTCTATTGTTTTGTTTTTATATTTTTAATTTAATATTTTATAAATAATCAATAAAACTAACTTTACGGAATAATTTAGATAAAAATCTAAAAAATAAAACAAACGCGATATAATCTATAAAAGTGAAATTAATAAAATTTGTTTTATTCAACGTGTAGTATCCGCTTACATTTTATAAATCATTATTCTTATAAAAAGATTATTTTTCAAATAATATATAAATATTTATATGTATTATTTGCGAGATTTAATTCGAATAAGTGAAACTTAGATTTATATCAATGTTCAAAGCGTTTAAATGATTTGATATAAGGCATAGTACGCAAAGTAATTTCCGGTTTTATAAGACAGCTTTTCACCACTGGTTTGATGTGATGTGATGTTTCGTCTTTGTTACAGTGGATTCGACATAGACAATATTTTCATATACCTTTGTAATATTAAAAAACTTTGAATAAAAGAAACTAAATTTTATTTCAGTGATCCTTTTAAAATCGGCACACAAAGGTTATTAAATTTCTGTGCTTCTATATTGGATGGATGAGTAATCAAACAAAGATAAAAAAAATTACTTCAACCATCAGATAAAAGTTATCCATAAAATAAATTATTACCTGACTGTATATACAAGTGCAATAATTGAAATCTTGTTTGAATATATGTAGCTGTATTTTATCCTTTAGATAACTTACTTTTACGTGATGTTTGAAAATTCAGAATAAAAAGATCATATTATATTATCTAACAGTACGTAGCATTATGTAGTAAGTTACTTGTTCTTCTCTCGCGTAGTAGGGCCACCCTACTGCTTTATTATGATTGCGCCACAAATATGTGGTATCGACCGGAAGCAGCATAATACTGCTGTGTATCGCATGGTAAGTGCCGAAAACCGAAGAACGTTTCAACAGGTAAAATAATTTCATATAGATCCTTTAGAATGATAACATTCAGATTTAATCAATCATTTTTAGTGTTTTTATCTGGGGACAACAAGATCCACTTAGTATGGCGCAGTACGGCTAAACTGCGTACTCGTTTTTCACCTTACTTTTATATAAAAAAATATTAAGTGATTATTTTGTCATCAATTGCACCAGCTAACAATTCATTTAATTACCCTCAGTGTTGGCTAGTAATAAATAGCACAAGGCAATGAGAGTACACTTAGCTTTTGCTGTTGCAATAAACGATAAAATATCAAGTAACTAACTGCTTCTACGATCAACGTCATCATCATTCTTTCTTTTATTTATCTGCCTGTGAAAAGTCCACTGTTGGTCATGGTCTCCCCGTTGTAGAGGGGATCCGCCTTAATCATTACCCAAGGTAGTCGGAATGACGATCGCAGCGCCAGACGTCTCACACACCTTACATTTGACGTTGCTTCCCGTCGCCGGTATTGGTACTTTACGTCTGACGTAAACGAGATGGTAATACCGCCACTTTGGTGGCAGTAGCAGCTATTTGGAGCCAAATAACAGTATCTGCTGTCTTCTAGACTGAAGGGTATAGAGAACCAGTATTATTACAGACTGTGAGGAATTTCATCTTAGTCCTCAGAGATGACAATGCATATATATATTATAGGCTTCTTTGGTTGAAGTATATTTCAGGTGTCAATGAACTGCAGTAGCGACTTGTCATCAGGTGGACACAAACTGAAGAAACTGAAATATACTTGCTCTCATATACTTCAAACCTTGACTAAGCTGTGGAAACTGCTGAGCGGCGGTAAAATAGTTAAGAGATTAGTACCAATAAATATAAAGAAATTTTACTACCATAATGTCTATATATATGAAGACCATCATTTGAAAAATCTTATCATCATCTATTTACATTACAATCCATCACACAGAATAAACTATGTTTTGAAACGCATGTTTGTCATAATTATTGTGTTATCGATATTTCAATAGAAATTCTAATAATAAAATTAAATAATAATACAGTTTGACGACAACAACTGTCTACTCGAGTCAATGGAGCTGTCAGAGACTTAATTTTGAAGCATTAATTAAAATAATTCTAATTAATATTTCATGATAACAAGCAACTGAGAGCGAAGTTTGCCCAAACAAATTTGTTCACCGTTAAGAGGTTTCGTTTGAATAATTTAAATAATGGAATTAGGCAATTTTAATACATGTTTAAGTTTTCTTGATGTAATTATATTCCTTTAAAACGTTTTTGTCAGCTATCGCATAAGAGACAGGTAGCAAAATAGTCGTATTTATTACAGCATGAAATATCTGACAGGTTAAATCTTTAATTTTTTGTGGGACTCATCATCATCATTACAGCCCTTCACAAGTCCACTGTTGAACATAGGCCTCCCCCAAGGAATACCACAAAGCACGGTCCTGAGCCCCTGCGTCCACCGCATTCCTGCATGTCTTACCAGGTCGTCACTCCATCCAGTAGGGGACCGCCCTATACGTTGGACAGGTTTCGTACTCTGGTTCTGTACTCAGATAGCCATCGTAGCCCTACTATACAAATACTTAAGCACTAGAGCATGTAATGCCGCAGTATATTTTCAATATCGCAATATTGCGGTATCGGAACTTGTAATATCGCAAAATTTGCGATATTGCGTAATTAAAAAATCAAACAGCAAACAATTTTTTAATGGGAATTAAATTAAAACACTAATTTGAGATAACTACAATTAATCACACATACAACCCTAATCTTAATTTTTACCTTGGAAATGTTTATGTAAAAAGCAAAGCATATCCACTGTCTCATCATTTAAAGAATATCCAGCAGCCGAAAATGCTCTCAGCTTCTACGCTCGTTGGTGGAACGCTTAGCAGATAGTTATACACAGTCTTCAGATATTTACCTATTGTTCCTCCGGTTTCATACTGGGTTCGTTTTTAATACCGCAAAATTCGCATCTGTAATCTCGCTTTTGCGGTATTGAAATACAGCGCGAAATTCGCGAAATTGCGGTAACGATATAACGGTATTGCATGCTCTATTAAGCACTTCGATATAACGACAGTCAACTTGGCATCACTGTAGGGACTGTAGCACTGCCCAAATTTCGACGGAATCAAAGGCTTTCTCATAGTTCACATACGCAAGATAAAGTGGCAAATTGTACTCTTCGGTCTTCTGTACGAACCCGAACGCTGCCCAGCCGAGTTGAATCCGACCTCTCGGTTGAAGTTGGACTTACCTAGTAGGACTATCTGACCTAGGTAAACATACTCGTTGACAACTTCGAGCGTAGTGCTCTCAACAACTACCGGCATAAATGTGACACGGACGTTACACATGACTTTTGTTTTCTCCATATTCATCTTAAGACCTATCCGTTGAAAGTCACTAGGTTATTGAGCATAGTGCTTAGATCCTCCAGTGATTGTGCCATAAGGACTATATCGTCGGCAAATCGAAGGTGAGTGATTTACTTGCCATTGATAATAATATCGTATCCTTTCCATTCCAGTAGCTTTAAAACGTCTTCTAATGCAGCGGTGAAGAGTTTCGGGGATATAAAGTCACCCTGTCTTACACCTCTCTGCAGTTAGATAGGTTTCGTACTCTAGTAGTGTACTCGGATAGCCATCGTAGCCCTACTGTACAAACACTTTAGTACTTCGATAAACAGTAGCACCCAAATTTCGACGGAATCAAAGGCTTTCTCATAGTCTACATACGTAAGACAAAGTGGCAAATTGTACTCTTCGGTCTTTTGTACAATTTGCCGAAGTGTATATATGTGGTCTATGGTGTTAAAGTATTTTCGGAATCCGGCTCGTCCGGGAAGTTGGAAGTCATCGAGTCTGCGTGCAAGACGATTCGTAATAACTCTAGAAAACAGCACATAGACGCGGCTCAGAACTTGTGGGTCTTTGTGGGTCTATTTAAGCGCATTTATAGCGGATTAGATATCTGTCATTGTGTTTTGATCTAAAAGGTATAAAGAGCCAGATATAAGCTATGATCTCAATACTCAGAGGTGACAACGCATCTGTAGTCTTCTTTGTTTGAAATCGGTTGCAAGTGTTCATGAGCTGCAGTAGCCACTTACCATCAGGTGGAGTATAAGTTTGTTTGCCACTTTTTATGTAAAAATACCGTACTTGATTTAACAAAACTTGTTGAATGAAATGGGGTAATCGACTCTTTTATGGAACAATTAGTTCCTTTTGGCCTGTTAGTGTAATATTTTTAATCCGTCGTATTTCACCATAGGTAATATGTTTTCCTATTTATATTAGAATTTCTGCCGCAGTGGTTTAAATATGTACATAATTTTCACAGAGCCGTAACCAAATTAACGCCAGATGTATTCACCCCTCTGAATCGTTGCTAATAACTGAATCTGTTTCCTTCCTTTGCCACCTCATCGCATATGCCAACACACGCTATAGGCCGATTATTGATAATAGTTTTTTTTTTAATTTAAAATACGTAAAGGCGCCATGTTCGTTTCAGATGTGGGTTAGTAATAGAAAGTTAAATATAGATTATCTAAACAATTTTTAGATGTATATTTTCTGTGTAAATAAATAAAATAGGTAATACGCAGTAATTATAATATTTACGACCTATTTATTACTCGTGTGGTGAGGGCGTAGCATCATCTCCCTGTCTCCTCCCCGTGAATGCTATAAGGATTACAGAAAATGTCAAAAAGACCCCATGGTCTCCGATAGGTCCTATTAATATCTTGTAAATCTAATATATACAAATTAATTTTTGTTTGTTCATATTTTATACGCTGCCATGCCGTTCGTCAGATTGCGGTAAAACTTTGTCAACTTATTGCTTGCACTTGCGCGAAGGTTATAGGCATAGTGCAAATAACTTACATTATGTGGCGCGCGTATCGTACTAACAAATTTATTTGAAGTTAAATATGATTCAACTTCAATGAATGTATTATTCCTAATTAAACATAATCCTTATATACGTGGTAGAGCCATGCTGCAGCTATATTAGTAGTATAGTTGTAGCACGAATGGGTCGGCTCGACCGGGGAAGGACTACGCTCTCACAGAATACCAACGTAAAATAGCAGTTTAACGCTGCTGTGTTTCGTATGGTGAGTGTAGAGAACCGGAGACCCTTTTTACTGGAAAAGAGGCATTCCATCTTAGTCCTCACGGGTGACAACACATCTGCATTTTAATTCTTTATTGAGGATAGATGTAGATGTCTATGGGTCACAGCAGACACTTACTATCGGGTGGACTGTGTGCTCGTTTGTCACCCTATCCTATAAAAAAAAAACAATATAACTGTTCCAAATTTAAAACGATATTTCCACAATTATTTCTTCTGCGGCTGCAACGCGCCGGGTACCAGCTAGTATCAAATAAAAATCAGTCAGACTGACAAGACGTAAAGAGACGTATATGCCTTAGAAAAAGTCGAAGACATGCGAAGTCCGTCACTAGGCACTGAAGCAGCGCGGCGGACACAGTTCCACAGTCGTCTAAGAAATAAAAAAGAATATTCATATTATGACACCAAAAATGTTATAAGCTAGCTAATTTCAAAAATTTAAAAAATAAAAGTATATTTCACGGTATATAACTAAGTAATTGACTCAATTAATGCTTTCATAAAATATTTTGTACGTTAAAGCATACCGTAAATAATTCTACAACAGCAATAAAAAATCTACGACAAATCCTAAAATCCCTGCGACAACCAACTAGGCACGCCTTCGAAATTATTACGTCTTTTCAATAGTTTGTTGTTTCCAATGGATCGCGAAAAATTGAACTTTAAAGTAAATAGTTTACGATTTATTTTACGATGGGCGATGGCATATAACATTTTCATTCCAAAAATATATTTGTGATGTCATGGCATTTTATGTTACGGGGTTTAGTAGCCGACAGTGTACAAAGTATCTCGATCTGACCGCTTGTAGATGGTACATATGTCCCATTTTATGGCGAAATTTTCTTAGTAAGGTTTCCCTAAGATTTTTGTTTTTATCTGAGATCTATAGCAGTGTTATTTTTATTTGCTACAAGTAGGAAGTACGAATTCAATCAGTTTTAATTTTTAGTGAAGTACATGATCAAGCAGTTTGAAGAGCTTTCGTAGTTATAATATTTAAGTCACGTGGGTACATTAGTAAATATTAAAATTTCAAAACTATAGTTTGTTACTTAGTTTTGTCAACGGCGTGGTATCGCAATCCTTAAACCAAATTATAAAATATAATTATATATTATTTCAAACTATTCGCCGTGTAGTGGCGGCCTAGAGGAATCCGCTACTTCATATCGTCCCGTATGTGTCGTAAGAGGCGTCAGATGGAAATGAAACAGGAGATGGGCATCAGCATCTTCCTGATAACAAATAAAAATAATAAAGAACTGCGGTTGCCAATCCGCCTGCCAAGCGTAGCAACTATGGGAATCATCTCTTTCAATCTATTGGGGATGCCAATGCTCGGCAGTGGACTTTTAAGGGGCTGTAATGAACACGTATTTTCGGTTTCCTGAGAATTTTTTAGACCAATATCCATCGAAAAAAAATCTGGATATTTTCCCTCTATTAGCATCAATTATGATAGCTTTTTTTTAAAGATTTTTATTAACAAAATAGTTACCATAAGCGTTCAAGAAAGAGGTTAATGGGAATGACGTTAGTTTTATCTTATACGACGGATGAGGCTTTGGTGAACGTCATAATCATCTGGCTATGATGACAGAAAATTCATACAAAACCTTGAATCTAAATTCGACTGCACAAGAAACAGCATTCTAAGTGCGAGGCTATCGGCCCTAAGCTTATCAGCCCGGCTTCCTAGTGCGGTGTACAAATCTGTCAAGCAATGCTTGTCAAAGATGTTCTGTTATTCATTAAAATGCATAGTATTCTTTTTGAAGTAACTGTTATGATGATAAAATTTATGTATTCATATATCTCAAATTCTAAGCGATTAATTAATCAGCTTTTAATATTTCTAATCTCGAATGGATTTACACACTGCCTCTATGCAGGACGGCCTTAGCAAGTTTTAAGGTAGTGCGAGATCTCGTTTTTTCGCTCTAAATGTGCAATTGCTTTTATATTTTTATATCAAAGATAACATACATTTTTTATATCCTACTAATATTATTTTCTTCTTAATTTCAGGGCACTGTTTGTACTATAGTCAGTATAGAATACGCGGCGTCGATATATCGAGTGACGTTCAGTTCCGCGGTCATTTGGAAGGAAAGGCTAAATTGACCCTTAAACAAATGGTAAAATTAAAAAAATATACAACCGACTTCAATATACATTATTAAGAATTACTCAAAAACTATTGGTCAGCACTTGATCAAAATTATATGGGACCACATGAAAAGCACCAGCTTTCAAATAAAAAAAGAATCATTGAATTCGGTTCACCTAGAAAAAAGTTATGAGGTAACACACATTTAAAAAAAACATACAGTCGAATTGAGTACCTCCTCCTTTTTGAAGTAGGTTAAAAACTAAGCACGCTCAGTAAAGCAGGACAGTTTCTAGTCGGCAGACTGATTGCTTTGAAACTTTCCAAGGTTCGGCCTCACATTGAATACTGATCTCATCTCTGGGTTGGGGCATCCCAGAGCCAGCTCTATCCACTTGACCACATTCAGCGAACAGCATCCCAAATAATCGACGACAGAGCTCTTTCTGATCGGCTGGGTTCACTGGAGAAGTGAAGAGATGTTGTAACTAATTGCATATTCTATCCCATTTACCACGGGGAGTGCTCAAAGGAATTGTTAGGATAAATTCCAGCTGCCCAATTTTACCATTTAGATGTAATTTACTATTTAATTATTTACTATTAGTTTTCTTTTCCGCACGTCTTCTTTATGTAATCTGTTAACAACAGCGATTTTCCGCACCGAAATAACTTCAAGGGACCTTCAAGAAAGGAGCCTATTTCTTTTTAAAAGACCGGAAACGCACCTGTGATTCCCCCCTGGTATTTTAACCACGTGCCATCAAGTACCTAAACCGAATGCTCCTTTGCTCCTTTCTATGAAAATAAATGTTTAAAATGTGAAAGTTTGTTTGCTTGGTTGATTGTAATTGTTTAACGCCAAAAAGTCTAAATGAATGGAGACTCCATGGGAAATTTAGCCACTATTTACTTCAAAGATTTCTTGAGAGACTATACCTTCCCTTTAAAGGAATATTTCATAGAAATTTTGCTGCGATACACAAAGATATCGCTTTTGTAGTATCTTAAAAACGTCTAAGACTCCATACCCACTTTGTGCTAAGCTATAACTGAAGTGTGTTTATTTCAAAACTTGATGAAAAATAATATGGCGGCAAATTGATCGAAGTTTCTTACATACATCGATATATATGTACTACGTACTAGATTTGGCATTCGAACATTCACTATGTTCAAATGAACTGTACTGCAATCCGTACAAATTTAGTGTCATTTAGTGTGGCTTCAATATTCATAGAGTGTGGAGCTGCGCTAATAATACGAGATTTCAAATTAAAGTTTAAACCTGAACGTAATTAATAATTCAGTAGTCAAATAAGTAAAATTATTTGTTGTTCAAGTGAAGAAATAGGTAATAATATTACAATAGAAAAAATAAATTTCTTCATTTATATGCCACGCTATCTACAATCATAGACAAAATCTACTATTTCCGCATGCGAAAACAGAGTAGTACATTTTTGTTTGAATGGCTTCTCTAGTACGTAGTACATAGAACTCAATGCTTACATACTAAACGCATTCCAAATTTGAATTCGGAAAAACGAAAAATTTTTACTCATGTTGTGGACACAAAAAAGGCTGATGACGTTGTTGATAATGATTAACAATAACCAACCACACGTTTCAACTGTTCAGTAATGTTGTATTAGTTTATAAATCACTGGAATTGTAAATATTACCTAAATGATGCATGCTATATGTACAGTACATACTAGATGCATAGAACTGTATTTATATGGTAATTTTGCTTATGTGCGTGGCCGGCGCATCGATGAATACAATCCGGAGGGAGACTTTTGGAACAATGGTGTCTAGATTCAGAGTTAAATTATATCGCTTTTATGAACTCGCCGTTTCTATCTGCATAAACGTATTATATATGTGTATGAATGAATGAATCAATATACTTTATTGTACACCACAAACAAACATATAGATGACATAACAAAAGGCAGACTATATGTACAATTTGGCGGTCTCATCGCTACATAGCGATCTCTTCCAGGCAATCAAAGGTGTAAAGGAATAAAACAATGAATACTAGGTAGGTAGTGCAATATAAATATACAAAATATAATATCAATACATGCGATATATAGACAATAAATGCAATAAAATAACATATAAATAACTAATACATTAAATAATATAAATTATTAATACCATAATAACAGATAAATTAAAGCATATAATATACACACACACACATATATATATATATATATATATATATATATATATACCCAAAAATACATAGATAAATTAAAAAAATCCTCAAAAAATAATATAAAGCTGATAAATACAATAAATACATAATTACATAATTTATCCTAACGGTGTCCGAACGATTGAGACAAGTAATGCTCCATTTTCTAGAAGAGCGTTGAGGTTCTCCCGGAAGCCCCACAAAATTAAACTTCTCTTTTAGATAGGGAGGAGCAGAAGGGTGAAATAATACACAGTACAGAATAGAAAGAATATGCATGTTCCGGCGAAGTCACTTGAGACGTGAGCGAAATTGGGAAATATGGTCAAATTTGCGCAATCCAAATATGAACAGAATACTAGTATTTTGAAGTTTCTCAAGTTTATTTAGCTGGTCCTCAGTTATGTCTACATAGCTTACGTCAGCATAGTCGATAATCGGAAGGAGAAGAGACTGTGCGAGCATAATTTTTGTAGGAATGGGAAGAAATGATTGAAGGCGACACAGTGAACAAAGAGCGACAAAGGTTTTCTTACTTACCTCATTCAGTTGGCGTATCCAATTTAAGGGATTTAATAAATACCAAGATTTTTGACATTGTCAAAGTAAGATATTACAACTCCATCGAATACGATAGGTGAAATGGAGAACCAGTCAATTCTTGAGATAAAGCTCCAAAAATGATAGCCTGTAACTTTTTGGGATTGACATTTAGGCCATATGATTAATATAATGTGTATGTTGAAGTCAAGAGTGATATTTATATATGTTAATTCATTTATTCATTGCAGCCTATCTAATGGCAGATCGTTCCCCACCTTGTACAAAAAAGGTAAATGTATGTAAAATAATCTTATGAATATTGGACTTTTTTGTAATAAATCATTATTTAACTTGCGAAAAATATTAATTGAAAAAAAGGAATTCAACGGTTAATATTTTATCATTTCCAGTATTTCAAATAACATTTGCGTTTCTTTATACGAATTAGTAAATACGTACGCTTAAAATACCTATACGATACTTATTTAATTTAAAATATATAAATCTTTGTCATAAAAAATATTATCTACCGATTTCTATTATGATTTATTATAAACCGTCAATAATACGCCGAAAAAATTCATGAATTGAATTAAATCATTATTGAATTACAAGCATTTATTTTCGTGCATTTTGTGTAATGATACACACACGTCATTGCCTTAAATATCGTAAGTACGCATGTCAAATTAATTTCATTTATTTTCACATGTTGACTGATTTGTGCTTGTGAAACTAAGTCTATGTTGTGAAACATATTTATTTATTATAATCTCTTTGATTTGGTCTCTCGCAGCACATCTTGAGATGCAGTAATTGTCATCTTTGCGTCGACAGGATGTGGCATGTTGGAGACATGACTTTTATGTTCTCATTGTCATCAGAATATAGACTCTTTTTTCAACATGAAGATCTTTACAACAGGTATGTTTACTTTAATAGCTATTTATATAGTTGATTTAGTTGAAAACTGTCGCTGTCGTAATTGATGTATATTTATAAAACTGTAAATATTCACACCTCCTTCAGAAACATATCATAATATCTTTGATTATATAGACAGGTATATAATCAAAGCATAATATTATGTATCTTGAAACAAATAATTTGACTATAAAAAATATAACACACTCACTTGACTTGGACTTAGTTTTTATGAAATATGTTCTGTCTGTTTATAATTTTTAGCTTTAACCCGAAGCTGTTATCTGTAAAGAGTGCTCATTGCTTCTTAGCAAACATGGTGGTAATGGAAATATAATGCTGAAGAATAATTGGGCCACACACGTTTGCTTAGGATATAGACGGTCTGTCTTGGGATCTAGACAACGTATAAGATATCACACAGTTGAAGCCAATGACCTATTAATATCTATGCTATACTTTCATGGCCTGCTTACAATGAGGTCTGTAGTCTCTTATATTATATTTTGATTCCGGGCCTTGCTTTGCTGCTAGCTGTGCTCGTAGCTTTTGTCGAAATATTGATAATGTTTCAAAAGCTATATTTCTTGCAGGTGTTATCAAGATATTCATTTGAGTTCCATTAGTACCGAATGCGTGATACTTGTCAACTTTGCCTATGAAAGTTGTCAACGCTCTACCTACAATCAATACAAGCTCATAGTTCTTGATTAAAAAAAATGTAAACAATAGTATTTTAATTTATTTAATAATGTAATAAGAAACTACCAGAGGAAGCTCTTAAGAAATAGTGAATTAATGGGATAATTATATGAAACCCTTATACGAACATCCAGCCAGCTGTGAAATTAAAAAATAACTTGTGTGTTCTTATTTCTCTCCAGCAATAGTCAAACCCACCACTGATATTAGAATGAACCCGTATTAACTATTTTGATTTATTTTGTGATGTATCGCTGTCAAATCGTAATAAAATCTACCGCATCTTCATATTCTGTGTAAAATGTTAAAAAGTAAAAAGGGCAAATGCCCAAAATCGCGTTAGTGAATTTACGATCTTAATTATGCCAGACCTACACTATCTAGCCTGCTAACTGGCAGCAAAGTTTATGGTGAAAAATGGTATCTGGTACAATCGCCGGTTAAGGTACGCATCTACATAATATTATGCCAAGCAATACACTACCAAAAACTGAAATGACAAACAACATAGCATATCTGACGGTGACACACATAGACACCTATAGCGAACTTCAAACAAACAAGGCTATAGATACGTTTTCATCTAAGACGGAATGCCTCACAGCTTGTAATTATACTGATTCTCTATACCCTTTCGACCGGAACACAGCAGTGCACGCACTGCAGCTTGTCGACTGAAATGGGAAAGTCGTACCCCCCCAGACAGACTCCTAAGCAGAAAAGAGTCCTACCATCCATTAAATGCATAAATAACACAACATCAGGAGTAATATTTACTTAAAGGATTCATCATCCTATTTGTTTTTACCTAAACCAGTGAACACGTGGCGGTTATCTTATAGTGTTAGGATCTTTTAGCTCCTAAACAAGAGAATACCTTCGCAAATATCAGTGATCATATAATTGTTTTATCCAAACCCAAAGGAAGTTTATTTCGGCTGATAATTTATAAATTGCAATTACAATGAACTGCAACGAATTTTATTATAAAACATAAGGTTAATATAATTATAAAAGTTCAATTTTAAAAAAAGTCGCAAGTTCTAAAAACTTTAACTCATATCATTTGCATAAAGTAATAAAACAGCAAAAAAATTACGTATACGGAATTCGTGCACACCACAATTATAGTTCTATAGAGATTCTGGCAATTTCCTTTTGGGGATTGAGGATATTTGTCATAGTTGTCACGCTTGACAAGCGAGTTGGCAACCGCAGTTTCTTTATGGAAATAAAGTTGTTTTGAGGCAGATACTGCTGCCTTACTCCTGTTTCATTTTCCTTTTTTTATAGGATAGGGTGACAAACGAGCACACAGTCCACCTGACGGTAAGTGGTTGCTGTGGCCCATAGACATCTCCATCTATCCTCAAAAAAGAATCAAAATGCAAATGCGTTGTCACCCGGGAGGACTAAGATGGAATGCCTCTTTTCCAGTAAAAAGGTTCTCCGGTTCTCTACACTCACCATACCAAACACAGCAGTGTTAAGCTGCTATTTTACGCTGGTATTCTGTGAGAGAGTGGTCCTTCCCCGGTCGAGGCGACCCATTCGTGCTACAACTATACTACTAATATAGCTGCAGCATGGTTCCACCTCAGGCAACGGAGGGTAGTGAATTCTCCTCCACCACCACTACCACCACGCCATGTGTAGAAGCCCGTGTTGTGGTGGTGTAAGAGAATACATTTATTTTATTTGTATTATTATGTGATCTTAATACCGATGCTTCTGAAGCTCAGATTCGGATTACATTGGCACAGTTCCAACGCGGAACAAAATGTTGTTTATTATTTTTATTCCTATACTTCTTTATCGTTTTGAACTGTCAAAACGATAAAGAAGTATGCAGCAGACTGCTGCTGCTGGACATGTGTCTCTTCCACTGTGAGAAAGATTTTCTGTATCCGAATCTTAGTCCTCAGTGGGGACAACTCATCTATAGCCTTCTTTATTTAATGTTGGTTGCACGTGCCCATGTACTGCAGTAGCCACTTACTATCAGGTGAACTGTTAGTTTGGTTGTCTCTTCAATTTTATTAAAAAATGTGCTGGACGTAAAAAAATCAAAGTGGGGGAGGTTAAGTTAGGTTAGGCGAGACTTGTGCGTGTCCTTAATTATATAATCCCTCTGCTACCGCAAAGGTCGAGCAGATGATTTTGCTTTGCATACATGGATTGATATGAATCGGTTCACCGAAACGACTGGGAGTACCTGGGTGACAACTTTTCAAAAGTGACACCAAGATATACTTGGAAAGTAACTTTACTTCATCCATCTACAAAAAATTACTTCATCCAATCTTTAGAGCCATTTCCGAAAAACCCATTCCACATATACACATACTTAATATAAGAATTATCCACTTGTAATGTATGATAATAAAAAATAGAATTTTAAATATATATATTTTATTATTTTTTATTTATTCTTGCATTCTCTACCAGTCAACCCATGGAATGGTAAGAATTTGACGTAGGTGTAGCAATGTAGAATAAAAACAAAATAAAAATGATAATCAACCACGTAATATACACATTTAATTAATAGATAAACCATACAAATACAACCTATATGTACATATATACAAATATATACATACATATATACATATTTATTTACTTATATAATTATATATCATATATATGTATGATAGATACACCACAGAGGCAAATACAAACAGAAGAATTACATATATTATATCTTATTAAAATTAAAATCTTTAAAAATTTTCAAAAAGATTATCTCAACTAAAAGCTTAACGAAGAAAATGCTAATTTTTGCACATTAGAATGCAAATGCGGTTTTCATTTTTAGTGTGTTGATTTAAGTCTGTCTTTATGAACTCAGCTCCTGTATTATTTTACATTAAGCTGTCCTAACGAGTTTCTTGGTAAGCACGAAATCTGACATGTTTTTTATTGCGGGTATTTATATTAGCTAAAAGGAGTCTCAAAACAACGGTGTCACTGGGTTAATATTTGAAAACACAAGATTAATTTTTAATCTTTTTTGTTTCATCATTTAGTGAAAAATTATAAAAATGAACATTATTTAAATTATTTTTCGGATTATATACATTTATTATCAATTTAAACACTGGTATCTGTTTCGCTTTTTATGGGGGCTCGAATAACTGCTACACGAGAGTGCAACACGCAGACTGTAGCTGCTAAATTAGCACCTATGCTGTTAAACCTCTGGAGTGTAGGGAGGACCGCAAACTCAGCAGATGACTAACCCTGAGAGTCTTGCTGGGATTTTTGCCTTAGATAGTACGTCAATTTTACCAGAGAGTTTCTGACCAAGGCTTACCCAGCCTTTGCGTTAGCGAGGTTCTAGTTCACTAACACTAGAGAGTCGTATAGGGCGTAAGGCGCGGCTAGAAAGTAAATGTGAACAATACGTGAGTTTATCTTAATGAAGGCGTACATCAAGCAAGGCTCTCAAAGTACAGGAACAGGTGTACCATTCGATTGGTCCTCTTCGGCTACACCAAGTAAGCTAAGGTACGTAGCCAGCACATTCAAATTCCAAACCCCAATTAAAGAAGTTTGTTTTCTTATTCGTGATAACCCAGCCAGGCTAGTAGGGCAACCCCCCACTAGATGGGGTGACGACCTGATAAGTGATGCAGAAAGTCGATGGATGCAGGTGGCTCAGGACCGTGCTTTGTGTCGTGCCGTGTCGTGCCGTGTCATTCCTTGGGTGAAGTTGCTGGGTAGGGAGGTACTGGAACCTTCCACTAATGAACATGGTCCTCACACGTTATAGAGAAGACGAGGACAGACATCTCGCACATTTGGCCTGTCCTGTCGCTGGTCTTATTTATAATTCCAGCGACAGGACAGGCCAAATTTATTTACAGATTATTTTAAAGTCTGGCGTAAATAAGATGGTTATACTCATGCCACATTCCATAGTCGTATTTCACGACAATTACGTAAAGAAAGCTTATGGACTCTTATATGATCACCACAAGTATAAGTTATCGTTACAGCCCATTAAAATCTACTGCTGAACATAAGCCTCCCCCATAGATTGCCTCATAGGGGAATATTTGCCATAGTTGTCACGCTTGGCAATCTGATTAGAAACCGCAGTTTTTTAATTTCATTAGTAACTAGCTGTTTGCCGCGACTTCGCCCTCGTGGAGTTATTTTGCGCGGAACCCTAAAATAAAAGTAGCCTAAGTTACTCCTTATAACATCAGCTAATCTGCCAGTGAACGTTCCATCCAAATAGGTTCACAGGTTTTTGCGTGATGCGTGTTCAGACAGACGTCGTGTTTTTTTTCCGACCTACTTAACATTTATCGTTATATTTTGGCCAATTTACACAATATCTGTATTAATTATAGCTTATGAGTTATTCTGATGTATGATCTATATAATTATAGTAAAGTTTCATTGAAATCCATTTAGTTGTTTTTGCGTGAAAGAGTAACAAATATCCATACATCCTCACAAACGAAGTAGGATTTAATTAGGAAGACGCTGCTGCCCATCTTCTGATTTGTTTCCCTCTGTCACCTCTTACGACACCCACGGGATGATATAGGGTTTTGGATATTCTTACATATTATATTACACGGTACGGTATTAGTATAAGGCTATGTGAATAATTAATAGAGCCCAAAGTAGTTTAAGATCGCGTTTTGTCTCAGCCGATAAGTTCCTTTGGTTTGGGATATTGCATTTAACAGGTGTTTAAATGTAACATTCAAATTGTCAAGTAAATATCATTATTTTATTCCCTGCTTCAATAAAACTCTCATAAATGAGAAGAGGCCTATGAAAGTGAGACGAATATGGACTACATGTAGGTTTTATCTCATGCACTGAAATTATTTACTGAATTTTAGAAAACTAAACAGATTAACTCTTTCGAGTTTACCGACCCGTAATTTGAAATTTACTTGTAACTTCATCCACCTTCTTTAATAAAGATAAACATGCTATAATAAATCATCCGCAAAGGCAATAAATTAAGGAAAATTGCCCAGCTACGTCACATGGAAATAACGTAGAGGCTTAATTCGAAACGGGTCTTAGAAATTTCGTGTTACAAGGGTTTGTGTTTAGCTTTGTTGGTGTTGGTGGACATTTTAAAATCATATCAATTTATAAAACAAAAAAAATACTGGCTGCAGATAGAAACATGCTTTAATACAACAACTGTCCTAAAAAGTGTGCTTTTTCTTTCGTTTTTTGTGCTTATTCTTTTCTTTGTAATTTTAAAACTCTCATAAGCTTATGTGAGTTCAAATGTATCGAACTCCTTATCTCTGATATTAAGCCTTACACATTTCGCGATAATTGCAAAAATATCCATAGAACTATCTTTTCCACGAGCGTGTAGTGCTTAATGTTCAGTACACATTTTATTATATACTTTTTAATTTAATTTACTTACATTATAAAAAGTAAGGATAGCGAATAAGATAATGACAAGTCACTTTTGAAACATAATGTTTCGAAAACTTAGCTTAATTTCTTAGTCTTTTAAAGGACCTATCTAATGACAGCATTCTCGATGTGAAGAGCCGTAAAAGTTTTGCATCCCCAGCTTACACATGAAGTGGCTTAAAATAAGTACCAAAATGTTTATCTAATTTGGTCACATGTTGAGACAAAATGAATGAACATAAGAAATCCTTGATGAATAACCGTGGAGCCCTAATAAAAGACAGCTAACATTTCACCACCGTAAAATGAATGAAGAAACCAAAACAGCAGCAGAAAGCACAGCTAGTTACTCTTTGCAATACCATTAAAAGTTGAAGGTGAAAGAAACCTCAGCACATATGAAACCAGGTTAATGCATTTTCTGTTACTTTGAAGAAGATTTTAATTTGATTTTAATTGAAAAAAAACTTTTCGGTATAAAATACACTGAATAACATTGAAAAAACACTGTGCAATAAACCGCAAATATTATAAGCTGTGTAGTGGCGGTTTAAGAAAACCTACTACCTTATATCATCCCGTGGGTGTCGTAAGCGATGGCAGAAGATAATTGAAACAAGAGAAGAACACAACATCTTCATCATCTGACACAAAATAACAAAAACTGCGGTTGCTAACGCGATATATGGAAAATATATTTTACACCAGGCGGACATAAAATACGCAGAAAGGCGATGGGCAGCAGCGTCAAAGTCCGAGACGTCTGGTGCTGCGATCGTCAATTTACTGGCCAAGTGTGATGATTAAGGCAAATCCTCCCTAAAACGGGAGAGGCCATTTCCAGCAGTGGACTTTTGTGAGCTGAAGAAGAAGAAAAAAAACAAGAAGATGAACCGAATAGAAAACTTGTTAATATAATATAATATTGAATTTTAAAGCTAATCATTTTTATTTATACATATATCCATCATTTTTAATTCGCTAATATTGTTAGGTTGAAAATTACTTTGCGTATAGAATACCCTAATTCCTCCCTACTGCTAACGTACCGCTCTTAATCCTGCCGTGAGATGACACGCCATGAATGCATACCCATCTAATGTGATCGATATTTGGTACACAATTAAAGTTGATAGCGTTTTAAATTTTAATGTATCAATTAGACCGTGTGGTGGTCGCGTGAGAAAATTCATCGTGGGTATCGTAAGAGACGACTACGAGAATCTGGGAAATACCCCATGGCCTCTGATAAATTGCGATATTACTATACAGTTTTCTATAGTGTAAGAAACCATTTGAAAATATACCACAATGTATTGATGGATTACGTCTGATACGACATCTTTTGCGACTAAGAGTGGAGACTATTGCAATCAAAGTAAAGGACGTGCTTAGAATTACTCTAAAAACATTATTTTCGTTGTATTTAATAACATTCGCTTGTAACTTAATCCATTAGATTATAGCTTCGAACACTGTTGATTGATTTATTATCATGTTAATTATACCACGATACTAGAAATAGACAATAAATTATCGTCGGGATCAGAATCTGTATGCGATTAATGTTAAAAGCACAAATTCAAATAGTTCTATGGGTTAAAAAAGTCAATGTTTATGATACGTAAGATTTTCTTTTCAATCAGCGAGTTACATATGCCTACCGGAACCATGCATGCCATCAGGAAGTCACCTACCATACAGCACCGCCTGCTAAGCAAATAACAGCACGTCTTTAAAGACGTGACTCAATTCACTTACGTGACTTAAGAATGTTCAACATAGTATAAAACCCAGGGTTTAATTGTTAAAATCGCCCAGTATTAATTAAGTTAGTTTGTAAGTTAGGTAGTCTAGTATTCCTGTGAACTCACATTGTCACAGTAGTTAAGTTAACTTGTAAGTTAGAAAATAAAAGTAATATAGGAAAAAGTCTTCGTCTCCTTCCACTTCAGCCTTCCCTAAACTGCCGCAAACGTAAGTAGCGCGTTACAGTCAGCTGCATGAGTGTACCCATTGTAAAGAGGACTTGACGTAATCACCTTACATTTTTTTTATAGCCGTGTAGTGGCGACATAAGAGATTCCACTTCCCTACATCATCCCGTGGATGTCGTAAGAGGTGACTGAGGGAAACTGAAACAGGATATGGTCAACAGAATCTTCCTGATAAGAAATCAAAATTATAAAAATCTGTGGTTGTATGGGGCACTCTATGGGGGAGGCTTATGTTCAGCAGTGGACTTTTATAGGCTGTAATGGATGAATGGATGGATGGATGAATGGATAATGTAGTTAAATTAAATATGCTCGTTAGTATGTATTTGAAATGTGATATTGTTCTATGAAAAAAGAATTGATTTTGGAGTTCATTGCTGCATAGCATAACTGTGAAGACCAGCTTACACAAAGTTAAAATAATAAACGATAATGGCCTTACTATTTTATGTGGTGTAACACTATTACAATGTAAACAATGGTATTAATTAAACCCATTGGTAAAGAGCATTGATTAAAATTTGGCACGAAGCATGTCTGCGTAATCCACGCTTGTTTTGGCACTGAAACCAAGTTCACTCTAATCTTCGGCGATTTGGCAGTCCCTCTTCACATTAAAAGCACATTTGCATACACAAGCTGTTAATTAAATGCTGACACAAACCAGTTGCATATTATTCAGAACATCAAATAGCTTAAATGTAAGAAGTATTGCTTAGCATATTTTTGAAAATTAGTAACATATTTTTTTATATAGTTATTAAAACAAAACTTATAAATTAACACCAGCTTGCTACGGTTGTTATGAAAAATGAGCTTCTTTGGGGTTCAATAAAAAAATATTGTGAAACCAAAAAATTCAACTCTAGAAAGATGTCTTTCTTTATTTATTAATATTGACGTAGTTGAATGTAAAATTATTAAAAAATAAGTGCAATATCAAAAAATAGCTACCATTTTGTTTCCTCCATTGAGTTTACAAAGATTCAAGTTCATTTTTTTTTAATAGGATAGGATGACAAACGAGCACACAGTCCACCTGATGGTAAGTGGTTGCTGTGACCCATAGACATCTACATCTATCCTCAATAAAGAATCAAAATGCAGATGCGTTGTCACCCGTAAGAGATGGAATGCCTCTTTTCCAGTAGAAAGGGTCCCCGGTTAGGTTAGTTAATTATCATATTATAAAAATATTTAAATCACCAATCCCACTTACCTTGATTAGCATTGTAGGTACACCATCCGAAATAAAGGTAAGGATTCGGCTAAAAAAAATCATTTATATTTCCCCTTTACACTCGGTAAAGTTTTGTAGTGGTTTGTGATTGTTTCAATTACTACACGCTCCTTTTTGATATGTTTTTAATTTAATATATCTTTATCGGTTTAGAACAGTAATATAAATTTTACCAATTAGGTTGAATATTTAAATCTTTATTAAACAATAAGAGCAAGAATCCACTAGCGGCTGGCCGTGATGCGGCGGTGCCGTTGCGGCAGGTCGCAGTATGTACGGTCTGCCGCAACGGCACGCCGTATTCCGGCTAACCGTTTCGTCTCGGTTCTATTGCGGTCCGCCGCAATCGCCAGTGCCTCGAGAAATATTGAACATGATGGACATCGAATAAGTTGCTTCAGTTATTTATTTATATCCTCGTGGAAAACGTCGTCGTAAAAATAAACATATATTTAGATACACCCTCTACTCGAGACACGACATGACAGCAAAGAGTTTAATATTTTTATTTCAGAACTAAAGAAACTTGGAGATAAGTTCTTTAGATACAATGAGATGTCAGTAAAATAGTATGATGAATTATTATTATCAAAACTATATATAATTATTCGTGGCCATGATAAACGATTTCGTATGTGATCCTAGTTCTAGTGTTCGATTGGAATCGAATCAGAGATCGATTTTTCTTTAAGTAAATCAACATGCCTAGCTAGCGGCTAACCGCGCCGAGTGCGTGGAGGGGGTGCGGCGCGCCGCATCATTCAACTGGTGCGGCCCGCCGCAGCCCCAAGACGGCTGGCCGCAAGTCAGTGCGTAATATCATGCGGTTTCATATAAAAATCTAAATGCGGCATGCCGCATCACGGCCAGCCGCTAGTGCGTTCTTGCGGGTAAAATAGGAGGTGAAAAATTTTAATATAAATAATATTCCGACGACATTCGATTTGTAAACTTGAACTTGTAATCTTTAAAAGTCCACTCAAATGGACAAAAATTTTTTTTGATTAACTTTAAATAAAAAGTAAACACCGATTTCAAAAAACTAAAAATAATATCTTTTAAGACTGACTGCAAACTGCGACGCCAAATAAAAACAAAATTGGAGTCATGTAGGTATAATGTTTCAGTGCTATGATGTATATAATTCGATTTTATTATCGGTAGCGTGTCTATTCACTGGCCAGGGGGATATTTTCATAACAATTGTGTCTGGATTTCAGAGTTAAATCAAGTCACAGCGATTGATATTGTAGATATAACATCATCACGTGTACATGTTTGTATGAATGTACTTCATTTTTCACTTTAAGTAAATATATATGAAAAGTGGTTGAGAAAAATAGAAACTTTTCATACGTAAGGTAATTTAAAACACGCGGTTATTTAAATCAGTAAAATAACTTAATCAAAATTCATCAGTCGTCATTCTCATTTCATCTTCAGCCTCTCTTAACTCTTACATTATCCTATGAGTCATATATAAACATTTCGATTGTTTAACTATTGTGCCTTTTTCGTAGACAGGCTTCTTTCATATTTATTCAGGTCGTCGCTCCATCTGTCTAGTGGGAGATCGCCCAACACTGTTCTTGCCAGCACTATGCTCTATTTGAGAACTTTGCTTTATTTTGCTAATATTAACGCAACAAGATATTCCCATAAGGTTTAACTATGATGTCGTAATTTTAAGGGCTTATAAATAGTCATACCCTTATCTGATAAGCTTAGTGTAGCTTATGTTACTTATATTGATGTGGTTCTGTGTTCTTTATTACAGTGTACGTGAACTGCGGATACTGGTCTTTGAAACACGCTTGATTTTAATCAGATCATTAATTTTGTCTTAGACAAAATTTTTGTCAAGGTGAATGTTATTAGTTTTTTAGTTAGTTTTTCTTAGGTTTTTTTTTATAGAAGTGTACAAGTAAGTAAACAAACACACTCATTTGATGGTAAATAGATTCGCTCGATTCCTCGATTTAGAATTGAAATGTAGATTGTTGTCATCCCTGAGAATTAAAATTGAATGCTTCGTTACCAGTAAAATGGGTCTCCGATTCTCGTTACTCACCATAAGAAACACAGCAGCATTGTGCAGATATTTTATTCCGATATTCTGTGCAAGCGTGGTCCTTCCCTGGAAGAGCCAAATTAAAAAATGATGAGCTGGAAACTTGAAATTTTGAATATAGCTTAAATTCGGATGACAATACAAGAATATGATAAAAAACGTCGTTTTTTTTTAAATTATTTTGTTACATGGTAATATAAATTATTATACATACCGTTGACGTCACAGCCTATTAAAGTCCATTAATGAACATATGCCATATTTGCCACGCTTGGCAAGCGGGTTGGCAACCGCAGTTTTTTTATTTTTAGTCGTTATTAGGAAGACGCTGCTGCTCATCTCCTGTTTTAGTTTCCCTCTGTCGCCTCTTACGACACCCACGAGATTTCCCTCTGTCGCCTCTTACGACACCCACGAGATGATATGGGGTAGTGGATATTCTTTCACCGCCACTACATGGTATATAATATTTATACATGCCTTAATCAATACTATTTATTAAGCTCAACTAAGCACAAGGAAGAGCAAACTTTGGAAGGAAAAAATAAAGACAAATAAAAAATGCATTATTTTTGTGTGAATGTACTAATCAGTAACGTCTTGTGTAAAAATTAAATATGTTTCCTATGCTAAATATTTAATTTATTAACGTATTACTTGTCCCCTGATGAGCAAATGATGCAATAAATACGAACAACAACATCATAATATAATATGATATTTGTACAAATAAAGAATATACTAACATTATTAATAAAACATTGAAGCTCCCACCTTAATATTATTGCCTGTACTATTCTATACAAATTTCCTACGTTAAACTGCATTCACTCACAAATGAGGCTTGCGACAGGAAGTAATCCGGCGACTAAACAGCGGAACCAATTCTTAGCTCATTCCTGTCGCGCGCCCGTTACCACTACAAATGATTCTCGAACTCGATTCACTTTCTGTTTGATTTATTATTGTAAAGATTTATTGTCATTCTAAGCTGATATGATGATGATGGGGTTTTAGGTTTAGAGGGTTTAAGAACAAGAATGCGAAATGCCTCGCTGTTCTAAGCACGTGGCGGACTTCACGCGTTTTCGATACATTTTTTTATTTCTCAGAAATGAAGGTTTTCTTATGATGTTTTTCTTCACCGCCGAGCACGTGGTAAGTCGATAATGTGACTTTTTATATAGATTTAACAGAAGCCTATTAAAGTTTTGAAATGTGCAGGAAATATATGTTTTACCTTTATATTTATTATACTAATATTATATATACATAGTATATTTTCATTAGCTTATTATGTTTTATTATAGAAAAATAATGGCAAACAAGCACACAGTCCACTTTATAGTAAGTAGATACGGTGGCCCATATACGTCTTTATCTATATTCGATTACGAATCAAATTGCACATGCTTTGTCACTCCTGACAACCAATATGGAATGCTTCGTATCTAGTACAAGTGGTAAAATTGAAAAATGTTGTACAAACGACTTCAACATAAATAATTTATTGTTGATTTTATTAAAACCGCTAGACCGATTTGGATAAAATTCAAATGAGACCACCTGGGAATCAAATCGGTTCAGGCGTCTTCAAGTAATCGGTGAACATACATAAAAAAAAAGATTCCGACGAATTGAGAACCTCCTCCCTTTTGAAGTCGGTTGAAATAGGGTCTCCGTTTCTCTACACTCACCATATGAAACACAACAGAATTAAACTAATTTTTCATGCCTGTATTCCGTGAGGGCTTGGTGCGTCCCCAGTCGACCCATTAGTGCTGCATCCACAATATAGCTGCAGCATGGCTCTACCGCTTAAAAAAATCTGTATGTCAATAAAAATGCTGTTATAAGTGTAGTCAGTAGCACTTTAAAAAAGGGCATTGAATTAATAAAATTATTTCCTTTTTAACTACATTCTTATTGTGTGTATAATTATTCTTTGTACATTTGCAAAATATTATCAAAGTCCACACAAAAATGTATCATAGTGAAAGTTTCTCTTGATACTTCAGGGTCGGTTGTGCTTTTATAATATTTGCTGTTGTATCGCATGAAAACCATTTTTTATCGCTTTATCATACACGTGTAATATTTAACATTGAAAGGTAAACATCTAGAAAAATTAGCGCTTACAAGCACATCTTGCACATATACAATATAAAATTAATGTATCTAGTAGACTAAAAATACGTTAACGTTCGTCAAATGAAATACACTTACATTGTTTGACGTCGAAAAATTAAGTTTCATTTTATTTAGTATAATGGTCGGACAGATTGAACCGAGACTACATTATATAAGTTCAACAGTGTAAAAATAATTAATTTTCATCAAAGTTATTAATTTTCATACTTATAATTATCATTTACTTACTCAAGTTCAAAGTACCGGACGCCGGGGCCTCCCAGCACGCAGCTCTTTGAAACTAAAAACCGGAAATTACTCCGCGTCGTGTCGTTTTCTCTTAATTCCTAACCGCTTGAAATTTTCATTGCTGGCATAAATTAAACTCTGCTGCTGTAAACGTGTTTTATATAAACTTATTAAATGTATTAAGGCTTAAATTGAATCACGTTATTTATTTTAACCGTTACCGTTACAGCCAATTTATAGTCCTCTGCTGAACATAAGTCTCCCCCATAAATTGCTAGTTGCTAGATAGGATATTTGCCATAGTTGCCACGCTTGGCAAGCGAGTTGGCAAGCGCAGTTTTTTATTTTAAGTAGTTATTAAGAAGACGCTGCTGCCCATCTCCTAATTTGTTTTCCTCTATCGCCTCTTACTACACCCACGGGATGATATGGGGTAGTGGATATTCTTACACCGCCACTACAGGGAAATTTATTTATTTTTAAGCTATTATAAAATGGTGGGGCTCCTTTCATGCCTAGGAGCTTGTCTGCGTAGGCACCATTCACATACCTATTTCTGCCGCCAGGCAACAATGCATCTACTGCTGTATATCCAGTTTATAGGGTAAGAGAATCAGTACAATTACAACCTGTAAGGAGCTTCATCCTAGTGTAGAGGGATGAGAATGCATCTGTGGCCTTCTTTCTCTGAACTTGGTCACAGAAATGAGCATCTTACGAAGAAGCTGATGAATACCGAATACCACTAGAACTCTCTGGACAATCAGAGAATAACTGATTATGAGTAAGATGGGAAATGCAGATTTGGAAAAAATTAAGCCCGCCGAAAAGAGATGGTTAAACAATCGAGTTTCAAGATTATCAATAAGATTATCGATTTCACAGAACATACCTCATTTTTGAACATACCTCAATTTTCAGATTTCTTTAGCAAGAAATTTCGAGAATTTAATTTGATCTCCGAGAATTTTCGAGAAATAGCAGAGCAAAGTTCTTACACGAAATTACTGTCTTTAAGGAATTCCGCCGTAATTTTTTATTAAAGAAGTTAACTTGAAGTTAATAATATTCGTTGCCTGATTTGTTAGATTTTTCTGACATTTCCTATACTCGCTACTTACGACACCTACGGGACGAAATGGGGTGATGGATTCTCTTATGCTTGGTTTTGATCATTTTAAATGGATAATATCCTTTATCTACGTACATTTTTTATAGAATAATCGTGACAAACAAACACACAATCCACCTGATTGTAAATGAATGCTGTGGCCCATAGACATATTTATTCATCCTCAATAAGGAATCAAAATGCAGATGCGTTGTCACCCCTGAGGACTGAGATGCCTCGTTTCCAGTTAAAACGTTCTCTACACTCACCATACGTAACACAGCATTAAGCTGCTATTTTACGCCGGTATTCTGTGAGATCGTATTCGTGGTCTAGCAGATCCATTCGTGCGACAACCATAATAATTATATCTGCAGCGTGTATAATACGTTCCTCGGGATTCGATAATAATATTATTAGAAATTATTCTGGTGGTTAATTGTTAAAAATAATAAAGGTGTGAGAACGGATGTTTAACTTGCTCTCTTGCTTACGCAATTAATCATTATCAGCAATAAAACATCGTACTGCATCATACATTCAGTATAGAGCAATTACAGTTCGACCACACCGTAATAATATGTCCCCATCACAATCACACAGTAGTGTAACGTGAGGGACGTAATTACATGATAACCCCAAAGTATGCAAACCAACAGCAACACTACCCGTCTCATTGTAACACAGGGCAGCCTGTCAGCAACATGATCTTCCTTGCCTACACTAGAGGAATTATTACAACGAACAGAATCACGATATTGTCAGTCTACGAGTGCACATAGCAATGCTCAAAGGTGTCCGTTTGTCGATAGCATCGATCGAAACTATTTTATAACTCCACTCGGACCACAGACCAGTCCTATTGCAGCTGGGCCAGCCCGCAGGTGAGTTCCTTCAGACCAAAACCATTGTGGACTGGCGTAAGCACGAGGTCAAACTCGAGTCTATGACCTCCCAGCACTTAGACAAAATCCCTGACAAGATAGACTCGCCTGAGGAGGCCAATGAGGCGATTAGCGCCTTATCGGCCCACCTCACCGCTACAGTCGAAGAATGCTCTCGTAAGGTTCGTATGTCGAGCAATAGGCACATGAATGATCACTATCGTACTGTAGATAACAAATTCCGTCTGCGTAACCTCCGAAACGAAATGCATTTTAGAGACGCATTAAAGAGTTTAGAAACGATAAGTGGGATAATCTGCTGGAAGATATCGAGCCATCTCATACTGCCTTCTGACAGTTGACCCGAGCTCTGAAAGCAGAACAATCGTCACCTATGCCGCCTCTCATTAGGCCAGGAAACCCCGATCTCCCCTTTGACGACTCTGAAAAGGCTGAATGCCTCGCGGACAGTTTAGAGAGTCAATGCACTCCCTTCAACGAACCCACAGATCCCGCTTCTTCCAGACGAACAGTTTGGCTTCAGACCCGAACACTCGTGCACAAATCAGTTACATCGCCTCACAGAGTACATTCTGAAAGGCTTCAACCTCCCAAAAAGAAGTTCTAAGACCACTTACACTGGCGCACTCTGACGAATCGCAAGCGCAAAAGCGTGACGATGTCTGGCACGACGGCTTACTTTACAAGCAACGTGCCTAATAGGCTCATCCACATCATCAGAGTCTTCCTTGCCAACCGCTACTTTCGCTATCGAATAGAGGGCACTCGATCCTCGAAACGCCTCCTAAAGGCCAGAGTCCCTCAGGGCTCAGTCCTCTCCCCACTGCTCTTCACGCTCTTCACGAGTGACACCCCGAAAGACCCAGTAGTTAATACTGCTTTCTTCACCGACAAGACGGTACTTTTCGTCGTCCATCATAATAAAAGTATACTCGCCCAGATGCTCCAATCGAATCGAAGTGAATCCTGAGAAAAGTGTAGCAATATACTTTCAAATGCATCCCCTCTCAACTTTTAATTAAATCCCAAAAAGTCGTTAAACACTATCACCCTATACGGCCGCAGGATCCCCTGGCAATCAACGGCCAAATACCTAGGGGTAACTTTTGACCACAGCATGACCTTTGCGAAACACATTCGCAATGTCCGCAACCGTGCCAAATTCATGGCTAGCCGCCTCCATCCGCTAGTTAACAGCAAGAGCAAATTGTCCTTAAGACACAAGCTCCACCTCTACAAAATATGCATAAGACCAGTCATGTCATACGCTAGCGTAGCTTTCGCCCACGCGTCCAAAACTAATTTGAACAGCCTCCAAGTTGTCCAAAATAGCTTCATTAGAAAATCTACCGGAGGTCGTTGGTACCAGCGAAACTCCGATCTTCACAGAGATTGGCAACTCCCGACGATCTCGGAATATTTCAAGGAAATGTCTCAACGCTACTTCAAGAGTGCCGAAACACACCCTAACCCGTTGGTGGTAAGCGCAGTCATCTACGTTCCGACTCCAAATGTCACGGCCTCCCTCCGGAGGCCTCGTAATGTTTTAATTGAAAACCCGATTCCGTTAGACTACGACGATATAAATGTCGCCGACCATCACACACCAACACAACACACGCCCCTAGCGACACAAGCACAACCAGGACAACGGTTGGGATGCAGCGAGTCTGCAGACGGGCGCACCGCGCATCCCTCCACACCGCGTACACACCGTACAGCCGCGTCCCTGGGCGGTTCTCACCGCCCAGAACATCGAACGATACGAGTTAGCCGTCAGAGCTGGGATCCGCCACCCCAAGTTCGGACGGCGGTTAGACAACTCACCCATTTCATGTTGTGATTTTCGGCGGCATCAACATCAAATACTCCTCGTATTTGATGTTGATGTTGATGTTACGATAATATGATCACTGAACACAATAAATCCCACCCCTAGATTATCGATTTTGGTGCAACGTAGCTTTCGCAACTTTATTTTTATTACAACTTGGAACCCTGAGTCCAATAAAGCTGTAAGAGTTTCTGTGATGTTAGGCTAACAGCATTAACATCACAGAAACTAGAGACGGCAGCTACAGTGAACTTTATAATGCACAAACGAGTGGGAGTTTCTCGATCTACCCTCAGTTCTATCCTCATTTGTTCGTATTTTCTTTTATTTTTTGCTCTCATTCCTAACAATATTATATTAACCCGTAATTATTCAATTACTTAGCTGCACTGCGTCCTTTGTACAAGCAGATCACAACAATATAGGATGCAAGGATTATGAAACGCTTCCATTATATGATTGGATGGAAAATAAGCAGCTTATGAAAATCAAAATCGAATCTACTATTTTCGTTTATCATGATATTAATCAATGATTTATAATTTGTAATTTTTTTATAAGAACTATTAATATGAAAAACACTGTTTCGAAACAAACACCTTTTTGTGAAAAAAATACAAGATATTTCGATATTTTTTTTATATTAAACTATATTATCATAAATATCTTAAAGTCGGAAGTAAATTAGTAATTTAATACTCTTATGTTATGCTTTTGTTATGTTCACTATTGTAGAAAGTGTGAGAATTTTGATAACACAATATTAACAGATATTTAAATTAATAGATATCAATAAAGGTGTGCTATTTATAGTTATGGTCGATTGATACTCTTACCATAGCGACTATTTCCTCATTGGCACATAAACTTTCTCATGCCCGATGTTATCATATATATATATATATATAAAATATATAATAGGGGATAAATATTTGAAATAGAAACACTAAATAGCACTTTTAGAAATTTCAGGGAATCGGTCATGCGCAAGATACATTTGAACAATATTAGAGTTCCATGCCATTAGCCTTTTACCTAAATCAGTAGATTATTCATAACAATTGATCTCGGTAGTAGAATAAATTTTAATCTTTATATGTTTTAAACGAAAAGCCGACTTGAAATAACTAAAGAGAATTAAAGAAATTTCCAATTTCCAATTTCCAATGACAATTTGTGATTGTTTTTAATTTTTCTCAATGGTAAATACTTTTTGGTATACGTTTACCAATTTTTGAATTATTTATTCGGAATTGTGGTAAATAAATGTAACATTTTGAAAAGTTGCTTCAAACAGCTTTTAATGAATATGATATCCCCTTATGAGGCAAATCTGTTGGGATACCTATGTTCAGCAGTGAACTTTGATAGGCTTGATAGGATTTGATAGGATATGATTTGGATAGTAATGATAGAATGATAGGCACAGACACAGGTACAGAGGTTATTAAGTGGTTTTTTTTTCGAAATGAAACTTCTTTATCTACGTAGTGGAGAAATTTTGTACGGTATTAAGAAACAAAAACGTCACATTTTCTTGTAACGTTTTACCGCCGGGGCTGCATGAGTATACTACTATTTAACCTACTTATATAAAATATAAAATAAAAGAAGAATGATATGTCGTAAAGAAGTTTCACTTCGTACGTGTCTACACAATTGTACGCACAATTTTTTCTAAGTACGGACCACTTAAACAGCGTATCTGTATTGTCAGACAAATATTGGTTTCAACATCGAAATGTCACTTGGCAGGATTTATTTAATTTGTTTTTATTCGTATCTTTGTTTCCGTGAATAGCTCTCTTAAATAGACTGCAGCAATTGCAGTGTTAGAATAGTAGACATAGGCATTTAAATTTGGAACAAATTATGTTAACGTAATCCGTGTTTGTTTTGGCACTGCACTTATTCTCTCTGCCAATTTGGAAGTTCATTTCACCCTTGTAAATATTTCCGCATAAACGTCAACTTTATTATATTCAACTTTATGATTATTCCATAAATATAGCAATTAAACGCGTCAATAATGATGATGAGGATTGGACAAATGAAATTTTGGTAAAAAAATTAACAAATTGGCGACAGCTTGTTTACAGTTAAATTATGTGTAATTTGCAATTACACATAATTTAATTTAATTTCAATTGCCATTCTGGACATGCGCCTCTCCCTTGATGGACTTTAACAGGCTGATGATAATAATGATGACGGTCGAAACCATCGACTCTCTGTCTGTTTCATCAGTTCGTCCCCACCTAGTAGGGGTTGCCCAACGCTGCACTTGCCAGTACACTGAGAACTGTCACTCGAGAAACTATTTTCTCCATTTGTTAATGTTTCGCTAAGAAGAATATGTTTAATGTTTTCTAAAGTGCTGGTGCGTGTCCTTTATAATTTTCATCAATAACAGCTTTTGTTTTTGATTTAAGCTACAATAAAAAATGGTTAAATCAGGAGGGGTACATTTTAAATTATTTTTAAGCTTGACAATTCGAAACTTAGTTCGTTTTGTGCAAGGTAGAAGTTTTTAGTGCTAGATCTAGCTTTAAAATTGTGAATTCCCTAACTACGAGTTTGCGCATAGTAATCGGCTTATGCAGGCTTTATTTTAAGCTCACTAGGCGTCCTACAAACAATTACGAAAATGTGTATATTAAATGCAAAGTGAAAACTTATTTAAAATTCATACTTAGAAAGCTCATATCATAAATATATCTATAAAAAATACAAAATCTCGTAAAAAAAATGGTACCACATACTTTATGTCGTGTGATTGGAATTCAGCGAATTGCACGAGAATATTTTTGTACAAAGTGTTACGACTGTAATCCCGAGGAGGGTAGGCAGAGACCAAAGAGCAAAAGCAAAATTATGAGAGAAGTGATTGGTAGCTAGCATATCGCCTACACAATCACAAACTCAATATCCGCCCTTAAGATATGCTAGTTAGACAGGCAAGTAACACAGTTAGCACATTCTTTTTTATTGAATGCCTCACAAAAAGTGTGGGACTTATAAATCCTAGACCAACATGGGACATAATAAAATTGTGTAACAATATTAAATGACTTTAAACTTGACTTCATTGAGTGAAATTAAGGTTATGTATACAAAAATATCATTTGGGAAGTGTTCTTACAATGTACCGGTATAATCATGATAATATACTTAATTTAAACAAGGAAAATTTTCATTAGGAGGATGATAAGGATGATAAGTGATAACATAAAGGTTGTCACTTACGACTAGAGAATGTAAAACTTAAGACTGTAATAAAAGTAAAGTAATATAAAAAAAACATCCAATACAGCTACCTATAGATAGAAAATGTGTGAGAATATAAGGTCGTATTTAAGACATTTTCACTCTCTACTTCATTATTTCTTATCAAGTATATCTTACTTGGTTTCTTTATCCTAATAGGAGAGATTGATTACAGTGATGTGCTCCAGGTAAATGTACGACTATGGTTACTATATCTTAGGCTTAGTGTTTGACGTAAATTTTACAGTACATAAACAACCCGGTTTCGCTGCCCACCGGCAGCATTGAAATTCTAATTTGGTTTTAAGCGCCGACTTATCTCATGCTTTTGTTTTTTTTTGGCAAAATAAAGCCAAGAAATTGAATGTCAGAAAAATAATTAAAAAATATTTCGAAAAAATGTGAAGTCCGCCAACAGAATTTAATGCAATATAGTCTATAAAAGCCGTGGTAGCTCAGATGATTAGCGCTTGCTGTAAGTTACACAGTACGCGAGCAACCCGGGTTCGATCCCCGCCGGCACCAATGAAATTGTTAATTGCAATTTAAGTGCTGATTTACTACGTGCTCGGCGGTGAAGGAAAACATTGTGAGGAAACCTGCATGTCTGAGAAATCAAAAAAAAATTATTTCAAGACATGTGAAGTTCGCCAACACGCATTGGGGCAGCGCGGCGGACATTTCTTGTTCTAAAACCCTCTCAGAAATGAGAGGAGGCCTGTGCCCAGCAGTGGGACGTATATAGGCTGTAACTTTACTTTACTTTTATAGTCTATAACTTTAATTTACTTTTTAACAGCTCAAGAGATAATTATAATGGTGCCAATACTCATAAGCACAGAGGCACTCACTTGTTTTATTTGAGCCTATTTTTATTTACCCTTGTCCGATGTATGACTTATCGGATAACATAGCTGGAAGGCTAGGAACTAGGTTTTTTTTCTAGGACTCCGTCTAAGTGGGTACCAATCTCTTACCTATTTCTGCCGCCAAGAAGCAGTGCCTGCACTGCTGTGTTTCAGTCTGCAGAGTATCGAAAGCCAGTATGGTGACAACATAGTGGCGGATACAATCACAACACAGTGAGATCCAGGTTTGATTTGGATCAAATCAGAACCGGTTGTAAGTCTGCCCACTAAGCTCGTGTTATCAGGAAAAATAATTATAAGTTTTAGAAACAGTTTTAGTAAAAACTTCATTGCTTGCTTGTATGAGAAAATTTAAGGCACAGAGCTATGCTCGCAGTTTCTCTTCCTTAAGGAATCTGTAACGACGATGTTAGCAGTAGAAACAAGTAAACCGACGTAGCTCACTGGACTATTAAACTTAAACTGTAGTCACAGAGACCGGACATATATATATATATATTTAGGACGGCCCCTTACTCAATATACTGACGATCTGGTAAGATATGTAGAAAGTAGATGAATCTCAGGACCGGACAGGATGGATGGTCACGACCGTTCCTTTGTAGTCATTGTGAGTTATGTTCAGCAAAAGACTTGTGATTAACTGTAATAGTGACAATAATACTGTCATAAAAATTTATTTGGTGCTTATTACAACATACTGATTCTGCGGAAGTGACATGATTTCCAATTTTCGTCACATCCTCAAACTAAACAATACAGCTTATTATGTCAACCTGCCTCACGCAGCGACTAGCAAACAAATGCACTGTACCCATTAATGAGAAAATTAATGATCTCATTACACACTCATCAAACTGTCAACAGTCTCCGGCCCATTATTTGCAGAAAATGAATTACATATTCATTTTCTGCAAATAAAGTTTAATCATTATTTTGTTGTAAAAGTTTCATCGATAATAATTATTTCGGATACTTGTTTTAAAAACGGCAGTATATACACTACCGTGTGTTTAACAAAGAATTTTCTGCCACGTTCTACCACACTGTAGAATTTACTTTCTCTAGCGATTTTTCCGACCAATACGACTTAGGGACCTTCAACAAAGGAGCACCTTTCTTAAGGGCCGGAAATACACCTGCAATCCCTCCGGTGTTACAGATGTTCATAGGCGGCGTTGATCACTTATTTATACTCGTTTGCCACTTTTTCAAAACCTACTGCACACAACTTATTTCCTCATCTGTGGAAGCTCTGAACTTATAAATTTTGCATTTTATATAAATAGTTACACTATAAATTCGTTCTATATCTTGAACATTATACATACATATATTGCACATATACGAGTAGACTAACATCCAAACCCGAAACAAATATTTATTGACCTTAGTCATGCTTGTTTCATGGTAATCAAATTTGCTTAGCTACTGCGACTCGTCAACAGAACTTCTCTCCAGAACCAGTAACCGATGGTCCCTGAAGACATCATATAATTTCCTGGAATATAAAATTCTTGGAGATAATGTTCGGTATATCTACGATACGGCTTACAATACAATACAATACATTGGCAGTACATTAAAATAAGGGGCGCATAATGATGTCACCAAATTATTTTGATGTTTTTAGTTTATAGAACAAACTTAAAAATCTACTTTACCATATTACGTCCAAAGTTTCCATGGCAAGCCCAAAAATAGTCCCTAATCACTAAATTGTTAAGAACAACTGCTACAGGATTGATTTGGTGTAAACGTAGTAGGCGTATGGCTATCACTATAGTAGATGTCTCCCGCCCTTTACACTGCTTTTTAATTATTTGCTGTTCTAGACATATTACATATACCGGATATTATACCGCCATGTGGGGACAATGAATTCTTTCTTGTCTTGCCTATAGTTATCTATAGTTATAACTACATCTATGATACGAAATAGGGTAAGGATTCTTACATCACCACCACACGGCAAACAACTCACTATAATTAGGAATTAAGTTATTTTCAATGTGCTAATACTTTCCACGTGTGTATCGTAAATAAGCAACTGATAATTCCAGAAAGAACTCCTGTCGGTTTATTTTATAGGATAAGGGTGACAAGCTAGCACATAGTCCACCTGACGGTAATTTGATGCTATGGCTCATAGGCATCTACATCTATCATCGATTAAGAACCAAAATGTATATGCCTTGTCAGTAAAAAGGGGTGTGGTATAACAATACCTTTAACACACGGCGCAAAATACCCAGACAGGTGAGCGTGCAGCATCAAAGGTGCAAGACGTCTGGTACTGCGATCGTCGATCCGCCTGTCAAGCATGGCGATTAAGACAAATCCTCCCTACAGTAGAGAGCTAAGTCCTGCAGTGGATTTTTACAGGCCGATAAAAATAAAGATAAAGAAGTGCACATAAAATTTTAGTACGATACGGTAAATTCTAAACCACTTTTGCATGGTTGAGCGACTTAACTTCAATCAGAGCTTTGAGGCATCCGATATAGCCTGTATTGGTCACGTGGATTAATTGAATAAATTTGCATTTGAACCTCGTAGCATTTTCATTTCTTTATAACTATTCAAATCGATTACTATTCTAAACATTCATGCATTAATACATTGCAGCCTATCAGAAGTCCACTGCTAAACAAAGGCCTCCCACGGGAGAAATTTTGCCACAGTTGTCGAGCTTTTAGTTGTTATCAAATGCTACCAATCCCCTGTTTTAGTTTCCTTCTGTCGTTTCTTACGACATCCACAGGACGATATTCTAAACATGTTATCATGTTTTCTGTACACATTTTCAAATCCATCGCTACCCTCGCGAGTAATGAAAATGGGATAATTTGCATCTTTATATTTCCGAAAATATAACACAACATTACTCTCATTTAAATATATATAGAAAAATTAAGTTCACTAAAAGCCATATTTTTTGTCGACTGTTTGAAATAATATTTCTATCGACCTCTCGCATAGTATACAAACTTTAGCCTTTATTCACTGACTGATATTAGCATTGAGAAGTTGCTGAGAGGGTAAAACACAGAAAAGTTACAAAAAAGCGCCATATGGCCCTTTGCCCTTTTTGTATGCGTTATTGAATACCGTCAAAAATAAATTTACGTTATGAAATGCCACCAGGCAACGGTTGAAAGTTCGGTAAGTTGTGACCAAAAATATCAAACTTTAGATTGGTGTTTTGGATTTACCTCAGCTGTATAAAGTTTAGTTTCGTACACATGAAATAACTTTTATTGACAACCTCGCAAAGATAAAATCATATTACTCGAGCAAACTTATCGCTCAAAATTAAATTGCTGATTTGCCACGCTCGGCTGTGAAGCTAACCATCGTGAGGAAAGCCGCATCCCTGTTAATTTAAAATAAAATCGACTACACGTAAAGTCTGATAGAGCAGAGGCGGTTAGAGCAGCGTTGCAGACTTCTAGTTTCCTTAAATCCTCTCAAAAATGGAAGCATTTCCATTCAGACATCAATTAAACATTGAAAAAATTTTGACTGTTACTTTACTTTATAAAGAAACTTTAAAAACGACTTGACCCAGCGTTCAATTTAAAACTGAGACTGCCAACGCGCCTACTAAACTATGACGAAAATGAGCCCCCATGAGCTACGACAGAGGAGTGACGATATGGTAAAAGATGCAGGTGGCCCAAAACCATCCTTATGGCATTCCTATGTTTAGCAATGGACTTGTGATGGGCAGTAATGATAATGATGATGACGATAATCCCGCACTTATTGTTTTAAGCCAATCCTTTACCAAGGCGCAGCAATTTAGAAAAGTAATTATTAGGGAAAAATCCTAATAAAAGCAACTTAGAATCTATGGTGAAAACATGTAGTCAAAATGTAATTGTTGTCACTGCAGCTATCTCTTAAAAATCGTTTTAAAAACAATTTGTAAAAGTTAGTTGCAGTTAAAGTTGAAACACTAATAATATTTTTATCTCGTTATTGAAATGTATTATGGAAGTTGATGATGATGATGATGTTATTTTTGATTGATTACAACCGCCATGACTACTTCCGAAGTAATAAACTGCGCATAGTACCTACCATGATCGCACACGTACTCAGAGTCACTCCATCTACTCCATCGTCTGTGTACTATATATTAACGGTTATTGCATAAAATAATAGGTGAGATACATTCAGAGATGCAAATTTTGTTAAATAGTTCTAAATAAGGCCAGTAAGCAAGGATGTGAAACTAATCGCGTATGGTTTGGGATACAAATTAAGTGGCCGTAAGGGCGACTGCAAATCGTGTGGTCTCGGGTTTGATCCTGGATCCCAACTCTACTTACTGCAGCACGCGGTAGGCACAAGTTCTGAAATTTTTATTACGAAGAAGATTTTCATAGTAGTAAAAATACATCATAAAGTGCTTATTACTTTAATTTCTAACCTCTATGCCATAAAAACATCTTTTGTAAGTTTGTTCGTTGAATTTTATTAGTCTTTCAAAATTGTTGAAAGAACAATAAAATTCGGACGTGTTCTCGTTACACTCAATTTTTTGTCTGAATAACGCCTGGCCTGCTTCTTTAAATGACTTTCCTGTTTTTCGTCGAAGTAGAATAAGTTCTGATAACAGATAATAAATTTTGGAAATGAAAGTTATTTTATGGGTTAAATAAAAACGTTTAAATTATTATCATTTTATGTGTTATATTATGTTGATAGGAAGTAGATACGAGTATATACCAGAATAATTAAATTGAAAAATTATAATTTCTAACAACACAAGTATGTATGTATCAAATTACAAGAAAAACTTTTTCCTTAATTTGTGTAATTTTCTCCTTGTAAAATTCTGCTGTACTGCTCCACCTGTTGTCGGATTTCACATATTAGTTTTAGAATATTTTTAATTTCTCGGACTTGCAAGTTTCCTCGACGTTCTTCTTCATCATCGAGCACGTGAATTCATGCAAATCTAAATCTAAATACATATCATTTTCTGAAATAATACTTTAGTATGAATATAAACATTATAAATTAACATTTTTTTATTAATCCACGCCACGCTTAGCAAGCGGGTTACTGATTGCAACACTATTTTATGTATGATATTTACCATGTGGTACTCCATTTCCACCTAGAAGTCCGTCTGGGTAAATACCACTCTCTTACCTATTTCTGCCGCCAAATAGCAGTGCTTGGATTTCTGCGTTCCGGTCGGAAGTGTAAAGAGAGCCAGTAAAATTGCAGGCTGTGAGGAGAGACATTCCATCCCATTTTCCCATTCCCATTCCATCCAGGCCATCTTAGTCCTCAGGTGTAACAACGCATCTGTAGCTCTTTTTGTATGAGATCTTTTTGTGCAGTCAGTGTTTGTATAGACCACCAGCAGGCAGCAGGTGGTCATCAATACACTACAGTTGCCACTTACAATTAGATGGACTCTAAGTTCGTTTGTCATTTGAACAAACAAAACAACAACGACAAAAAAAGAACGAGGTAACCAGATGCTTATTATTTAGTCGGAGGCCACAATATCTGGCATTTTTTCTTGTCGGCTCTTATTATAACACCATTGTGATGAAGGGATGATGGATTCTCTTACGCTCTCCCCACACATTTAAATGATATAATAATGTATCGATTTCCGAATTCCAAATTTTCAAAAACTGTTAGATTAATGATCTGTATTTTATTCTTAACTTGGAGCTGTGGTGGCATATTATCTTAGTCTTTTGGAGAGTGATTAAGAAGAGTACAATATTTGAATCGCGTAAACAGTAGTAAAGTAAAGTAATGTAAAGTTAATAAGGGGCAGCGCAACGGACACTTCCTTGCCCCAAAACTCTCTAAGATGAGAGGAAGATTGTGTAGTATATACGTTGCAACTTAACTTTTACTTTAGTATATTGGTAAAAACGAGTAAACGATAGCTTGTAGTGATTAATGCTAAACAAACTAAAGCGTATTAGTACAATTATACGTGCCATTCTCGCTTTTCTAGTAAAATCACATAAAATTATAATTACTTTTTATTTTTATTTCGAACACTCGCATTCGGATTCTATTAGAATACTCTATGTAAACCGGCCATTAGGCACCAAAGTTTTTGCATTGATTCCGCCGGCGCTTCTGAAATTGTGATTTGTTTTTTATGGAAACCCTCTGTAAGAAACTGTGTATTTGAGGAAATAAAATCGGTCAAGTGTAATCTATACTAGCACAGATGCTATCAGTTTCTTACCTGAATCAATTATATGTTCCTAACAATTGATCGGGCTAGAATATTTGAGATGACACTTGAGTCGTTTTCCCCTCCGATAAAGGTTGAAAAAATGACACAGTGCTGATAATTTTCCTTCAATCTATACCTTGTTATTAGTACTCAAGATAAAATTATTGCGGAAAAATTACAAATATGTCTTTTTTTCGGCAATAATTTTGAAGGTACGCAAGAATAATGTTTTTTTTTGACAATTTTAATAAAATTAAATATCCGGTATAATTGACAACGGCGCTGCGGGCCATTTTCTTACCGCCGCGCCCCGCCGGTATAACATGTTTATGAAAACAATAAAAAAATATCAATTCTGTCTATGTTCTGATGAGATATGCTGTTAGCCAGTTGGATTTTACAGCTCTACTGGTATTAAGGGCTCGCAGTTTCAAAGGAAGCTGTGGTAATATTATCCTCTTATATATATTCTTATTATACAGGTTCAATGATGATTATGATGATGATGATATTGATGATGATAATGATAATGATTACTCAGTTCTTGACTGAATGTCAGATCCGGTACAGAGTCCCAATTCTCGGATCATTGTTCCTTTCATTCATTAATTACCGCCTATAAAAATAAACTGCTGAACATAGGCCTCCCCTACGGTTAGCTTCATATGGGCTCAGTCTTTTTATAATTTAAGTTATTATTATGAAGATGCTGCTGCCCATCTCCTGTTTCATATGCTTTTGTCAACGATGTTGATGATGATGCTTGCGAGATCTACGGGATGATATGGGTTAGTGGAATCTCTTACGCCGCTACTACACGGCGAATCAGTATACAGATAAGTTATCTAAGAGCCGTCCGAAAAGGGGTGCTCAGTTCTTACGGCTTAATACATGTTTTTTAATATTCTGGGCGGTGATAACTGCCCAGTAGCGCGGGTGTGTGTTGAGTACGCGGTTAGGAAGGTTGCACGTCGCACCAGTAAGCAGGCGCGGCGTGTTACGTCTGTAGTCCTAATTATGTTCGTAATACTAGGTGTGTGCGTAGCATAACTGTGACGAGCTGCAACGTCAGGTCGTCGGAATCTAACGGAACTGGAGGTTATAATAACGTTAGATTCCGACAACGATAACTGACCGCTGTATATAGATCCCAAATCTGATCTGAGGTGTTGATAGGAGCGATGGACAATATATATAAATAACTTTAGTTTCTTGCAATTATTACGTTAGTTCAATATTAGTTTATGATAAACAGTGCTTCGACTCGCATTGCGTTGCATGTAATGGCAGCGCTACTCCGCTCCGCGCTGATAGTAATGTTGCGAGTTGCGACGATGTCCCCGTCTCCACTCCCGCATTCATCGGCAGCGTACGTTCTTTTAAACTTTTTAACATTAGATTTCAGCGCTTTTGAAGTAGCGCTGAGACATCTTCTTGAAATATTCAGATTGACGGAAGCTCGCAACCACCACCTTGTTATTCGTTGGGTGTTAAGAGAATCCGTCAGTCCATTTTATTTCGTGGGTGTCAGAGGCGGCTATGGCAAATCCCAGATAAACTTTATGGCTTTCGAAAGATGGCAGTATATTGCCTGCCAAGCGTGGTGAAAATAGCAAGTCCTCCTGACGATGGAAGATGCCTAATTACAGTCCTGTGGACTTTTACAAATTGATGATATCTAGGAGACTAGTTGAAAATTTTAATTTTAAACTTCACCTCAGTATTTTAGTCAATTGCTTATTATAACCTAATCTATGCAAAATAACTCCTAGGAAAAATGTTAAAAAAGCAATGTTTCTTCAAGTAATTCGACTTTCGAGTCTTGAAAATATTTGTATAAAAAATGTGCATTCATAAGTGACACCGATTTCGTGTTATCAAATCAACTGCATGAAGATGATTAAGGGTTTTAAATAATATTTTATTATTTTCCATTTAACGATTGGCCGCTTCGTTGGTGTAATAGTGGTGGCGTAAGTGTGACTACTGATCATGTATTCCTGGGTCAGGCCAAAATTACTCAGCCCGGAGTCAGGAATTTAGATAACCATATAAGAGACAGCCCATAGAGTTTTTTAAGTTCCCGCTATGAAGATCAATGATTTTCAAAAAATCGGGAAGTTATTGATTTCATTGTGTGTGTGTGTGTGTGTGTGTGTCTTAACCTCAAAAAACAACATCAATTGTCGCAAACCGCATCCAAATCTTTCTATTCGTTCAAGAGAAATCGTTGTCCAAAAATTTTTATTTTTATGACCTTCCACCTATTATGACGTTTTTGAGCATAATAGGTGGAATTTAGAGCGCTTTGTATTTGAAATTAGCAGGAAGTTGCAGGGATGGGCCGGAGAGTCAACCGTATTTTTTTATTTATTATCCATTATATAACAAACGTTACAGGCAATTCATTGGTTACAACAAATTCTTAAATTTATAAGGTTAAATTTAATTAGTATGATATAAAGTTATAGTATAATAATTATATTTTACTAATTATATTGTCACTTTGTATTAAAGAATTGTTAAATACTTAAGTTTTCGTTTCAATATGCTATAGTTTAGGCTGGTTTTAAGCTTTTTGGTAAAGATACATCAATATTTTGGATAATATTTGTCGCCGTGATCGAAATTCGGACTGGAGTAATTATTGTTTTAATTGAAAATATCATTCAAATCATCATTCATCATACAATTTTTTCGAAATACAACTTTTATTTGTTTCTTGATTTACAAACTTTGTTAACCATTGAATTTTTTGCACCTAACCGTAATCACTAAACAAAATTCCGTGCACCAATCGCATTATCATACCCACACACAATCCAGTAAACTCTAAACCACTTTTGCACGCTTGAGCGATTTAACTTCAATCAGGGCTTTGTGACACCCAATACAGACTGGCGGGAGGATTAATTGAATAAATTTATATTTATCCCATGCTACATCTTCATTTGTTGCTAATTATTCAAGTAGTTGGCATACTGTCTCGCGGAATATACATTATGTGTTATTAGTATGTAACTAATGCTTTTAACTTTTAACTTATTAGGGTTATTGCAATAAATATATATTTTTAATTGGAAGATGATTGTGTTTCATTTAATATTAATAATCGTTAACGTTCCGTGAGCATGGAATATGCAACTCAGTAGTGCAGTGATCGGCCCCAAAAATCTTTAGACTTTGAGATGCAACGTAACGCTAAATTCATAAATACATACGAAGATTTGTTTCATATAAGGGAATAAACTGTAATAAATAGTTAGGTACTTTGTAAATAAATTCTCTTTGAATTTGGACATCGACGGTGTTTCATTAAAGGCTGTTTGCCTGGATACATTGACCGGCATTCCCCACTGTAGCTAAAAATTTTTTAGCCTAACTACGGTCTCGTGAATCTCCGTCTTTTTGAATGAAGTGATGTCTTTTTGAAATCCGTTTTCTTTCCACTTTTGTCTGTTACTTTAAGTCTCATGGTACAGGCATCGCGAACCTATTTGTATATGTACATTATGTACATATAATCACATTATGGCAAGAGCTAGGTCTCTTAGAATGTTAGGGAACTAGGGTTGTGTTAGGAGGTTAGGACTTTAGGACCCTTAGGTTACAGCTCTCACTACTATATTTGTGTAAAAAGCTAGCTATTACAGGATACGACAATACTACACAGCGGCAGTACCCAAAACGGTTAACATAGTAACTACAGCTAACTCATTGAGCCTCTACCGTCAACATGCACAGTAACAATAGTGTAAACCCGCTAATAACGGTATATCGTTATAGCGGGAAAATATTTGAAAATCATTGTATACCCATTAATTTTAAAATAACATTCTTCATTCATCTATTAATGTGGTGTTATTTAGACTTAGATAATCATTAAAGACCATTTATTTTATCTGATCAATATTTCTATTTTAATAAAATCTCTAAATTTTTCGGATAAAATTTAATCTAGATCCAATCGCTTCAGCCATTCCGAAGATTAGCTCGGACAAACAGACAAACGAAAAATGGTTACTCATGTCCCAATGGCATGTAAATATTTATAAAAAAATATTAACAGACAAAATCAACAATAATTATGAAGAAAACTCTCATGGCCCCTCTACACTACTCGTGAAGTAGATCGAAGTTGGGCGAGGAGAATAGTGTAGAGAGGTACTTTCGATTCGCTTCGTGCAACCTCGCTTCGCCTCGGGCGACTTCCGATCGCTGTCGGCCTTTTGCGCCCGAGTCAAAGGACTTCGCGAAGTACCCCGAAGTTACACGAAGCGTCTCACTACACTACTCGGTGTACGCCAGTTATATATTATTATTTTTATATGTAAATATTAAATATGTAGCTTTCTACATAATTATTTATCTATGCTTAACGCATTGACGTCACACAATTAGGTACCTATAGCAGCTGCCTCTTGAACGTTATTTATGTTAAGGGTGCGGGCGACTCAAGACAACTGAGCTCTTCGCGAAATAGCACGAGTGTGTAGTCACGTTCTTCGGACTGCGATCGACTTCGACGAGCACTTCGTCAAAGTTACTTCGTGAGTAGTGTAGAGGAGGCATCAGAATACGTCGTAGCTCACAAATTAGCAAAACCGGACTGAATTTTTTTTATACTTTATGGCATTTTGTTATCATTGAGAGAACGATGAGAAGTTGTACTAAAGTTATATAACGTACGAAAAACGCAAATCGCAACGTATTTTTTGTAGTCTTTACTGGCGGGTGTGAGTATAGATAGCGACAGTCTGCGAGCGAGAGGTGAATAGAGGCGACACCATTTTCAATCCCAGTTTTTAACCGCACGGGTAGTACACAATGTATCTAGTTGCCTCTACGATAAACGAAAAACGAAACGTCACATAAAATCGCAATAAATTAAAACAATATTCCAGAATAAATGCAACGCCTCGCCTCAATACACCAAATGCTTTTAACATATTTTATTGGAAAACATTTTTTTTACTTGTACTGTACGTACCATACGTTTAAATTAGTAATTTGAGTGATTCTTACAGGTGACATTTTAAAAAAAGAAATATAATTGTTTCCTGAGTTTTCTTTTTAATTTTATATGTTGTTTCATCAAGTGAAATAGATTGGAAGTAAAAGAGCGCAAATATGAGTTCCACAACTCGCGCAAGTGTAGTGTGGCACTTTTCTGTTTTATCTCTCACTCTGAATATAGGCATTGCCCTTTGCCATGCAGGAAGATTTATAATAGTGTATCACTTAATAATAATAATAATAGTAATATTTATTTGCATAAAACATGGTACATTTTTAGGTCTTATAACATAGTGTGAACATGCATGTTTCACCGATTTATCGGTATGCAAATATTACGTCGACATGCAGTTGAATAATTAAAATTAGAAAATTATAAAATTACAATAACATTTCATATCAAAATTTAATAAAACGGTATAATGTCAATAAATTTAGGGTGTAAAAAACAGAAAAAAATAAAAAATATACAGGCATGGTCATGTCATAATGCATAATGTCAAACTAGTATAATGTCAACCTTACAAATTCTAATTCATTTGTCAATTTAAAATTTCAAACATCAACAACAATTCGCTTGAGGTGACCGTCACGGCAGAATTTGATAAATTCATTTATGTCATAAAACAGTTTTCAATCAGAATCCCAAAATATTTTTTAAAAGATTAAATGTCAAGTTTTGAATGTGGTTCGGAATTAAATTAAATAGTCGAACGCACATGCTATAACTATTTCTAGCAAAACAAGTTGTGGCTGCCTGGAGATAATTTCCACGGATACCTTCTTGTACCACCACGATCATTAAGTTGTTTTGTGAAGAGGTGAGAATTTTTTTTGGTCAATATTAAAATTTCATATATATATAGGGAAGGTAATGTAAGTATTTTTAACTTTTTAAAGAGAGGTCTACATGATTCCATTTGACCGACACCGCATATAGATCGTATACATCTCTTCTGTAGTATAAAGACACGAGAAATGTGTGTCGAATTTCCCCACAGAATCAGTCCATACCTCAGTATAGAACCAACGTATCCATGGTATGCCATTAGAGCTGTCTTAAGGTTAGCTAATTTTGACAGACGATACAGAGCGAACACAAACCTGTTAATCCTTTGGCATACAGTTTCAACGTGATTCTGCCATGTGAGTTCGGAATCAATCACAATACCGAGAAAGGTCGCTGATGCGGTCATGGCAATGGGATCGTTACCATGGTGTACGGATAGTTGTTGGGGTTTACAATTTTTGTTGTAAAATTGTATGTACTTTGTTTTACTTGTATTAATTTTCAAATCATTATATTTTAGCCAATTTGTTATATTTCTTATTCATTATTTATTTCATCATTATAGTAATATTAGTTTGTAAGGTATTGTTCATACAACATTTTGTTTTGCTAAGCTTAAACTTAATAGATTCAATAAGCATATTGATCTCGGATTAGATATCTTAATCATTACTAACCGTTATGAAATAATATTTATAGGAGATTAAAAATTTAATTTAATTCTTATTAAATTTCTTATTTCTTAAAAAAAATCTTATTAAAGTAAATAATCAAATACGCGGCAAGTAAATCAGCAAGTAAACAGTCAAGTAAATAATCTTGTAAATAAGTAATTTAATATTTAAGCGAATAAGCAAGTATATAGTCAAGTAAAAAAGCAAGTTAAAAGTCAAGTATTTATCCAAATAAATAAGCAAGTAAGTATACAAGTAAATAATCAAGTATATAAGTAATATCAATTAAAAAGTCAAGTAAATAAGAAATTCAATAAATAAGTAAATAAAGAGTATATAAGGAAGTAAATAAACAATTATATAAGAAAGAAAATGGTAAAATAAAAGATCAAGTAAATAGGCAAATAAAAAGTCAAGAAAATAATCAAGTAAATACCCAAGTAAATAAGCCAGTAAATAGTCAAGTAAATAAGCAAGTACATGCACTGCAAAGCCAAACTAAAAGTCACTATGGAGCTATGAGATCAATAGGTTGATGATAAATCTTGCAGTTCAAATGTTATACAAAAGTCAATATTGGTGTGCTTGTCGCTTAAAAAATATAACCTTTCAAGCACCAATATAGTCATAGAGAAATACTCAAGTTTGCGTAGCACATCATCATTAGCATTTTTATGACATTGTGCTCATGTTATATGCAGATTGCAGCTCTCAGAGATGCGATAAGTTGTACTTATCTGTGTGGTACAAGAAAACAATTTTACATTAGAGTAAAAAATAAGCTGTGAGGTGTTAAACAGATTGGAAATCCCGGTACGACATGTCTTGCATCTTTGAAGCTCTTCCCCGTTACCGGTCTGGACACTTTATTCATTCATTCAACCAAAAATCCTCCGTATGACAAAGATTGCCTCAGATTGCCATAGATTGCCTCAAAGTGAGGGTTATAGTTATATATCAACATAGTTGCCACGCTTGGCAGGTGGGTTGGGAGCCGCTGTTTTTCATTACTTTCAGTTGTTGTCAGGAAGATATTGCTGCACATCTCCTATTTCAGTTTCCCTCTGTCGCCTTTTATGACATTCACGGGATGATATTGGATACAATACACGTCTGGGCAGTTTATTCTAGTGTAAAAGAGATGGCTAAACCAACATCTTCTGGATGTCTCGGGTACTTTGTAGCATTTCTCATAGTTACTTCTTACGGATTACACGGGACGAAATAAATGATGGATTCTCTTACTCTGCTACCGCTCGGTCTAAAAATAATTATTTGCACTGTTTGTCTCATTTTTTCATGTTACATTTAACACAAATTTAAAGTATTAGTTGGCTAATTGCATATTTTCATGTCAAAAAAATGTAAGCCTACAATTCGGCAACGTTAAATTTTTCGGGTTATGCAAATTTGCTTTTAAAAGTTCTTTGTACTGCGCTGAAATGTGCTCTGAAAGTTAGTATCACACGTAATTTATGCAAACTTTATTTTAGTTTGACTAGTCTTGTTCGAGAATGTCGTTAGATAATAACCATGTATAAATTAGTAAAGAATGTTGGTTTTATTGCCTACGTAAGATCTCATCACAAATCTTCCATAATTCTATCGCCTTATATATTGTGACCAATCAGGTTGTTTAAACTACTTAAGAGACTCTTAGTAATTAAATGAAAAAAATCCTTAAATTGCATGATAATGATATTCTCCTTACCAATATTTGACCTCATACATAATTTCCAGATAACTAGAAACTATCAAAATACACATAGGTATCATAAGTATACGCGCATACACAGAATTACTAATGGTGGTGAAAATGTCATATAATATGTACATAAAGCATTAATAGTTTTAAATAAATAAGTGTTATACATTCCGTTTATACAAACAACAGTCACAATCTAGTAATAGCAGTTATTTGACTTCACAAAGCCAGTAATTCATTCATGTGCAATGGCACAATACACTCTTAAAATAAAATTCCACAAAACATACAAAGTTTCTCTATAGCTAAGATCAAAAAATATTATACAAGGCTTGTGTATTAAGAAATACAAGGATGACAACTACCCTAAGACTATTTAAAATTTTACTGCGTTTATACAGCAAAAAAAATTGTAATGGGTATATTTAAAAAAGTCCCACATTTTCTGATCCAGTAGAAAATAAAACTTAAAATGATTTTAATAAATATAATTTAAAAAAAATCTATTCTAATCTAGAATGTTTCTTGTGTCTCTTCTGGTCAAAAAGGCTGGATATCACTATTTAAGTTGTTACTAAAACAAATGTGCATTTAAGTAGCAAAAGCTTTAACATATCTCTGTACCCCAAATAAGTAGTTGTTCGACAAATAACAAATTATGTGGACTACGAGTATCTGTGCAATGCTAATGGTGCATAAATATCATAGAACCGGAGGGCATACGTAAAGTGCACTACATCCATTCAAGTAAGGATATATGGCCAGATTTTGGGTGCATTGCAGTAGTCCAGGTGCAATCGGTAATTGTCATTTATTACGGTTCGGAAAGCGACATACATAGAGAAACACTCGTGTGTAGGATATAGGAACGATGGTTTTATGTTCGGTTCGTGAAACTTAATGTTTGCGTGTTAAATTATTATGTATCGGTTATGAGTGCATTTTTCTTTAAAGTTAGAAAAGTATATAAATTTTGTGATTTAATCATGATTCTGCCCCAGTTTAATTCACCCAATAAAAATCTTGTAAAAAAAATGTTTCTCAACATATTTATTTTTGAATTTAATATTCTTTATTGCACACCATATTTACAAAACATACAGATATTGTTTATACAAAGGAAGTATGCAATGGGATATCTTATTGCTGACTGCAATTTCTTCCAGACATCCAATGAATGGACGGGATTGCAGGAAGAACGACAGGGGCAAGTCGGTGTGATAAAAAGAGGAAAAAAAGAATATACATACACATATTTATATACGTAATAGACATACATTACAAACATATTATACATACGAAAAATAAAATACATATACAACATATAACAAAAACCCTGTGGTTCCCGTCAAGTGCGTATTTAGTTGTTTTTATTGCTTTCAATACGCAATTATTATTACAAGGTACATAAATCCCAACCAATTCCACAGCCATCCAGAAAATAAATAACGAACGAGAACATAAAAAAAAACGTTACATTCAATAGTACGCGAGTGAACCGAGTTTGATCTCCACCAGCACCAAATAAATAATGAATTGCAATTTTAGGGATTGGTAAATCGGCTTTTCAATCATCAATCTAGGTGAAGGCAAACATCGTGAAGGAAATTAAATGATTCCGTAACAGGAAAAGGAGCTGCGCGACTGAATATCCACTACTCAACAACCTTTTCAGAATTCAGTGGAGACCAACTAAAACATAAATAGGCTCACTTTACTCACTTTACAACCAACGCCGTCAAGATCATGGAAAGAACCACGATAATTCTTATAAGATAGCACGACTGAAGAGATTTTAGTATATAGCCACTTTAACCTGCGTCGAAATCGCAGCAAAACCAAAACTGCATGTTACCTTTATTATTCCTACACTTTTCAAATAATGCATTGATTTAAATAGTCAGTGAAACTGCTTTCTTATTTTCGTCTAAACGTCTTCTCCATATAATGAAATATTATTATTTGAACTTCATGTCAGTATATATGTTACAGTCAAAACTCATAACCGGTCAAAACTACTTTTGACTGCGAATACACGATTATTAGATAACAAAACAAAAGTAGTTTTGACTAAGGATGTTGGTCAATACCACTTTTAACTGATTTTTGCAGTCAAAAGTAGTTTTGACTAAAGACGTTGGTCAAAACCATTTTTAACTGCAAAAATATTGGGTTATAGTGATTTCGACCAAATTACATCGGTTGAAAGTGGTTTTGACCAGGAATATTAGTAAAAACTACTTTTGACTTATACTTTTTTAATTTCTGAAATTAAAAAGTTTTATATCATTATAATGTACGCGTTGGGCCACCCCAGCCGCCCCTTAACCTACTGTCACTGATACTGCGACTTGCGGTTTTCACCGATAGTCTGAACTTTGAATGAAGCAAAATTACTTTTGACTATAGTTTTACTTATTTTGTATAATAAGTGAAACACAAAAATTTTATATCACGGGTAAATTAATCTTATTTCTCAATTAACTTATGTACACTTTAATATAATCTCGTTACGTGAAAGGCGACAGAGGGAAAACGTCTTCCTAACAATAACAAAAAATAAAAATAAACTGGTTGCTAGCCCACCTACTACGCGTGGCAACTATGACAATTATCCCCCCTATGAGGGAATCTATGGGAGAGGACTATGTTCAGCAGTGGACTTTTAATAGTCTGTAACGGTAACACAATAAAAATATTTTCGAAATATGATATTTCACTATTAAAAACTAATTTTAAAATTAATATTTCGACATCTCCTTCCCAGCCCCTAAAAGTCCACTGCTGAACATGAGCCTCTACAGTTACTGTAGGGAGGATCACCCTTGGCAGGTGGATTGACGATTGCAGTACCACACGTTTTGCATTTTTGACGCTGCTTTCCGTCTCCGGTCCGAGTATTTTTAATGGACTTCAAAAAGAGGAGGTACTCAATTCGACTGTATTTTTTATGTGTGTTACCTCAGAGATTTTTTCTAGGTGAAACTATTTTGATAATTCTTTTTTTATTTGAAAGCTGGTGCTCCTCGTGTGGTCCCATATAAATTTGACCAGTAGTTTTAGAGTTAACATTAATGATGTTCTCATTTTATTTATATTGAAGTCGGTTGTACAAAATTTTTACTTATAAAACAACTGTTAATTTCAATGTTTGTAGATTTCACGGAATCTGCTAAAATTGAATCAGATTGGTAAAGAAACTTAAGTTCGAATAGATAAAGCAAGGTAACAGTTGGAGTGCAGAGGTGTAATTATCGACATTCCACGCATTCCGGTGTATGTTGGTGCAGGTAGGAGTCGCTTATTGGATTCCACCGTCACAATTTCTATTTAATTGTACATTTTCATTAAACTTTTTCTGCAGCATGAATACTAATAATAAAATTTTAAGTACTTTTTTTATTTTATTCTAATGATTTTTTGGTCAACGAACATCAAAATCAAAATTAATTTTCTTATTTCTTGATCTTAAAAAATATAGTTTAACTAAAAAGCAAAGATTATACGAATTTGCAAACCAGTCAAATGCAGAAATATTAAAGAACGTTAAAATATGAAATTACAAATCCATATCATCGATCCCGTTTACAAATGACGTAAAGTCCCAGACCCACCACGGGGAACAAGGTCAAAGCTGCGAGACGTCTGGTACTGCGAAGTCAAATTCTATAAAGGGAGGGGCCTATGTCAAGCAGTAGACTTTCACAGACGAATAAAAAAAAAGAAGAAGAAGAAGAAAATGGAATGGACGACATTTTTTTCTTTCTTTATTTAAACGTTACCCCCACTAGGATTTTCTCTTGTAACGTGGAGGCAGTTTACATACATAAATTTCACAAGAACAAACATCCAGAACCGAAACAATGATTTGTAGGCCATATAAACACTTGTACCTTGCGGGGTTCGAACCCGCGGCCCTTAGCGCCGCAACTCATTGTTAAGCTACTGCGCCGCTCCAGCCGCGCGAAATGGATACCGCCTTGGAGCGCGCGCCAAATTGTTCGTTGGATCGCTCAAGCGTGGAGCGGGCGCGTATCAACGTAGTTTAAGTTTTGGCGCGCGCGCCAGTTGGGACATTTGTTTTCATCATTCGTGTGTTCGTGGCGTTCCGAGCTATGGATAACCAAAGTTGCCGTAAATTAATACAATTATATAGTTTAAAAGATCTGCTGTGGAATAGCAAAAGTAGTTTTGTTACCATGATAAAACGCTTAGAGAAGATGCATGGAACTATGAAAACGGCAGCTGCTCGTACACGACCGACATCCATGTTGAACGGTCAAAGACTGGAACGGCTGTCGCGCGCATCAGGCGCGCTTAGTTGATACACTTCGAACATTTGGAGCGCGTTCCGCGGAGCGGACTGGTCGTCGCGGTCATTCGTGGCGCGCGCGCCAGGAGCGCGTAATCGATACGCGGCTTGACTGTGACACCACGACACTTAATGGCATCTTTAAATTGAGTAGCGTTTGAGTATTTGGCCATTAAAACTTTTAAAGTTTGAAGGCAATTTTTTAAAAGCAAGTATTTTAATATCAGTTATAAAATTTATGCATGAATGTTTTTCGTTATAGAAAATAAGAAAAATTCTGTAATTCTTTCACAAAATTCTATATGAAATTCACAGCGTCCATAAGTGAATATTACTTTAAAAATATGGGTTAATGAATACTAAAACCATCTGTAGTAAAATAAATTATAACTTCTTTTTAGTAGCAATCTGAACAAAATGCACATCTGTCTGAAAATTAAATAGTAATCAATCATCACGTGTTTTCTTTTGATAGTACCTTTCTTATAGAAAAGGTCACCTTATTTCCAAGGGTTATTATGAATTGTCTATTGTTTAATAATAACCCTTTTAAAACATCTTTTGCTCAAAAAAGTTTTAAATTTTTGAAGGAATAGGCACTGCATAATTTCTGGGACTTTGTTTTAAAAGCGTATACGCGTAGCGTCTTAATAGAATGTTAATATATTTAGTTAATATATTTTAAATAAAACAGTTTTTTTTTATGTAATTGTACATTAAATTTTCGTTAACATACTGAGAGGCCAAAATTAACATATTATTTTTTAACTTTTTCCTAAAGAAATCCTTTGGAAAAATAGCTCTAGAGACACACTTCTGCAAAGCAAAGATAATTCCAATGTCCCATAGCAAATTTCCGTACGACATTATGCTATGGAAATCACTAAAATAGCTAATCTAGCTGTTTCAACACAAGTAAGTCTTATTATCTGTTTACAGCATACGTTGCAGAACTAATTTTGCTAGCTAGTTGAGATGTTATATAGTTCGTATGGTGGACATATCAGTGCGTCTGATAGTAAATGGCTACTGCAGCCCATGAAGACTTACATCAACTTCGAATAAGAAAGCTACAGCTGCATTGCCGCCACTGAGGTCAAAGATGAAATGCCTAACAGCATGTATTTATGCTGAATCTCACATTACATTGGCTACAATCCCGTTTGGGGGCGAAAAGGTAAGAGTGTGACCGACTTCCATGAAAAGGGGGACTATCATAAAAGTAAGGAAAACAAAAACCTTTTTGCAAATTCTATTTGATGTAAAACGACATTAACGATTTATTACACAATATATTAATTTTATTTATAAGTGAGTTTCATTCCACCCTTATTAATTATTCCTGAAGGATCGAGCCTTTAATTTATTACAAAACAAGTCTAAAATATGATAATACTTCTTATATTACTAAAATTACGAGTACCTCTTAATTCTTTTTTTATATAAAAGAAAATATTTTTGCGCATTTTGTAATTTGGTGAGCTTATTAACTGGGAACTCTTTTTAATTATAATACGATCAAAAAGCCAGTCAAGTCAGTTGGTTAAGACACATTAATTTAGAAAAAAATCATTCTTTTATTTATCACTGCTTATTAAATCCAAAACAAAGGCCTCCCCATAGATGTAACAAAATCCATTTTAAACCATTATTTAAATAACAGTACAGAAGCAGCAGTCCATTGGCGGCCAAGGCCCGCCAAAACCATGTACTTATTTTTATTGCTTTTAATTTACTGTTTTTCTGTAACCACCTTTAATCTTCTATTCTCTATTCTCTGCCAATCTCCCTTAGGTCAGTCCTAAAACCTTTTATAAAACTTGAAATTTATGTATTTCAAGAGGAATTTCTATGTGAAATTTCTATATTATACATACTCGTATACAGTAGATTAAATTTATGGCGAAATTAACATGTAGATTGTTTGTGGTTAAATAAAGTTTCAGATATAATATTACGCTTGAGGGCAAGTTTGTACTGAATATGCGGCATGTTATCAGAAACAACAGAGTTGTATTGTACACAGTTGCAACTTGCTTATCTTTAGTCTGTCCATGATCCTGTAGAAAATACGAAATCTTATATATAGTAATAATAATAATAAAAGGCGTAGGAAGTGACGACCCCATCGCCCGCTGACGTAACAGTTAAGTGACAAAACTGCTACGTCGGCGCAGTCAGTCAACACCTTGCCAAGAGGTGTGAGCGCCGTGCCTCGGCAGAATTGAGGTGCAAAAGCCCGTTTGTGCTTACGGCCACACTATTAAACGGTGCCGGGCCTGGGCGTCTCCGTTAATTGACGCCCATTCTTATGGATGATGGAAAATAATAAGCGCATAGGGCCGCTGCCTGGGGTCGCCGGGGCGCGTCTGGAGCTGGCGCTGGACGCGGCAGCATGCGGGCCGCCAGCCGAGCGCGAGTACTGCAAGACCACCTAGCAGTCCTCGCATCCATCATCCCCACCAGATGGCTTGGTGTCGGCAGGGTCCTCTCGGACTCGGCAAGCGGCACCACCGCTGGTGGAGTACGCCGCATGCGTTGGACAAAATATATGAACATAAACGCATTGCGGGCGTACTATAGGGCGAAAGGGAAGAAACTGGAGGAACAGCGTTTCGGGCTCGTATGCACCGCTTTGCTGAGCTGGAGCCGTCTGTTCCCGTCACAGAGCAAAACCTGGCAGACCGAGTTCGGTACATCATACGCTCGAAAATATTTGATGATGCCGAACTCGAACGACTACGGCGTGAGGCTATTCCTCATCGAATGAACCAGCTATAGCTGGGGATGCGGCTCTAAGGCCATAGACCAGCAGCCATATGTGGAAGCCGCCATGGATCTTCCCGCTTTGGTTGATTCAGGCGATGATGGAATGGTCACCCAAGAACTAGAGCAGATGAGGAGTAAATTGGAGGAGGCGATTGTGGAAACGCTGTACGCCTCTCGAAAATCGACCGCGACTCCCACGCATAACCTAAGCAAGCGGAATCGGATGTCGTGACGGCCCTGAACCCATTGCTGGCAACCTTTTTGGAAACCAGTCGGGACCTTTGCGATACGGACTCAATACTCTTTGGCGCCGCATTGGCAGTTTGCCGTATTGTTGGTGCTAAACTTCCCACGTCTGGACGTGCTACTGGGCAAAGTAGCGCTATCCCAGCCTGGCGAAGAAGGATTGAGGACCGTATCGCAAAGGCAAGGCCCTCATCGGCAGACTGATAAGCTTCAGGTCGGGCAATAATAGGCCGAAATTGTGCGCACCGTCAGGATGGCGTTTGCTGGGACAAATATCAGTTTGTCTCAGCCGGATATAACGCAAAACTGACGGAGCGCATAGACGACCTGAAGCAGAGAATCGCTGCTTGGGGAAGCGGATTCGGCGATATACCGAGAGGTCGACACGGTTCAACCAGAATCGTCTCTTCCAGTGATCAGAAGAGGCTCTATGAATCATTGGAGCGGCCGATGGTACGTGGAACGGGCTCAACACCAAATCAGGCCGACACTATCGCATTCTGGCGCGGCCTGTGGTCAGAGCCCGTAAACCACAGCGAGGCCCTGGACGGAAGTTGTGGCGAGTCAGTGTGCGAATGTTACGCCCATGGTCCGTAGGCCCCGAACTGGAAAAGTCCGGACTCGACGGACTGCATCACTACTGGCTGAAGGGGTTCGTGGTGTGTCACGCTGTGCTCGCCCGACAGTTTCAAGAGGCTCTCGACCAAAAGTCACTCCCGAGTCTCTTCACTACTGGGATCACTCATTTGGTTCCTAAGGACCGGGATTCCAAGACCCGAGCAAATACCGCCCCATAACCTGTCTACCTACCATATACAAGACACTAACATCCGTTTTGAGCGCGAGAATCACTCGTCACCTGAACGCAAATCAGGTGATGTCGCGCGCTCAAAACGGATTTCGGGGTGGTGGTCGTGGAACCAGGAACCACTCCTCATTGACGCGGTCATTGGCAAGGTCAAACGCAACCGTCGGAACCTCTCCGCCGCCTGGATAGACTACAAAAAGGCATTCGACTCGGTGCCTCATACATGGCTTAAGAGGGTCCTCGAGCTGTACAAGGTTGACTGTACAGTTCGAGACTTCCTCGGCAGTGTATGGGGCAGTGAGTACGATCCTTTGTCATCTAGGCGAGCGGATGACGGCTGCAGAGAACCACATAAGGATAAGAAGGGTATCTTCCAGGGCGATTGTTTGAGTCAATCTGGTTTGCCTCTCCCTGAACCTCTCAGTACCTTACTGGAGGACTCCGGGAGGATTTCAGCTTCGGAAAGGAGGTACAAAGTGACCCACCTTTTCTATATGGATGATCTCAAATTATAACCTCAGTCGCTCCCATCTTATGGAATTGCTAAACATCACTTGTGATTTTAGTAATTCTATTAGAATGGAGCTGGGGACGGATAAGTGTGCGGTCCTCCATGTTGAAAGGGGAAGGGTTGCTAACTCTGAGGGCATAGACTTATCTATGCCCATCAACATAAGGACCCTTTCTGAGGCTGAAACATACCGATACCTGGGTATGTCACAGAACATCGGTATCGATGAGGCGGGTATGAAGCAGTCAGTTTGCGATATGTTTTATGCACGCTTGACCAAAGTGCTTAACAGCCTTTTGTCCGGTGTGAATAAGACACACGCATATAACGGTTGGGTCATGCCTGTTCTCATATATACCTTTGGCATACTTAGGTGGACTCAAACTGAACTTAACGCCCTGGATAGAAAAGTCCGCACTACTATGACGTCCCATAGGATGCATCACCGAGATCGTCGATTATGAGGCTGTACTTGCCGCGAAACATGGTGGGCGTGGCTTTTAAGCGCTTACCATGCATAATCGCGAAGTGTGCAGCCTCCGTAATTACTTTCTGACGAGATCGGATGATCCATTCTATAGGGACGTTATTTCTGTGATAAAGGACTTACCCTCTATCCTTGGCCAACGAGCAATGGCAAGACCCGGCAGTACAGAGCATTTCCGACCGGGAGACCGTATGGAAGGAGAAGGAGCTCCACGGGAGGTTCTACAAGGCTCTACATGTGCCTTTCGTAGACACAGTTGCCTCCTCCACTGGCTACGTTTTGGTGACCTCTTTGGAAACCGAGGTTTTGTCTGTGCGATACAGGATCAGGTTATTAAGACCAACAACTATCGGAGATACATCCTAAGGGATGGCACCGTCGACATCTGTCGAGCTTGTCGCCATCCCGGTGAGTCACTGGGCATGTCATCTCCGGTTGTTCGGCGCTTTCTAACTCTGAGTACTTGCAGGCACAACAGTAGCCAGAATTACACCAGGAGCTCGCTCTGAAATACGGTCTCGTGGACCGGAAATTGCCGTATTACAAGTACTTGCCGGAAGCCGTGCTCGAAAATGACCGCGCCAGGCTCTACTGGGACCGGGCCATCATCACAGACAGGACTATTCTTGCGAATAAGCCTGATATTGTGCTGATGGACCGGGCACAATCAAAGATATTTTGGTCGACATCACCATTCCGTAGGCGAGAACCTCGTGAAAGCCGAAACAGATAAGCGAACAAAATATCTGGACCTGGCTCACGAGGTGACCGACATGTGGGTGGACTGCCGACCGAAATTATACCTGTAGTCGTCTCTGCGAACGGGTTAATCCCAGTCAGCCTCTCGGGTCATCTGAGGCGACTGGGACTCCGTGACGGACCGCTCCAAGCTCAAATGCAGAGGCGGTGCTCCTCGATACCGCCCGATCGTCCGCCGGTTTCTCTCCCTTTCCCCTAACCCTCGGCCGTTTGGTCTCCCGAGGGTTTCCATCTGGTTGGGTTTATTTATTTATGTATTATTTATTTATTTATGTTAGTATATTAAATATATATTTATGTTTATTTATTATTTCCTTTAAAATATTTATTCAGCCCAACCAGATGAGAATACTATATAAATACCCAAATAATAATAAATTTATTTATTGAATAAAACCGTATTGACACTACAAAGTTGAACCACTGACTCCCGAACTAGCAATATATGCATGCGTATGTTTGTTGCATCTATAATGCGTACATGTGTGTGTGTGTGTGTGTGTGTGTGTGTGTGTGTGTGTGTGTGTGTGTGTGTGTGTGTGTGTGTGTGTGTGTGTGTGTGTGTGTGTGTGTGTGTGTGTGTGTGTGTGTGTGTGTGTGTGTGTGCGCACGCGTGTGTGTGTTGTTTGTGTGTGCAGGTGAGTGTGTGTAAGTGTGTTTTTATTTTACTCGATAAGAAATGAATTGTACTCTTGAGTTATTTTTAATAAATTTTCCGTCTCGTTGTGTGTCAACTTACGCAACCATAATAAAACTTTGTATTTTAGTTGGTACTTACACAGGTTTCTCACTTTATTATTTAAAGTAATTGTAATTTTGTGTAATTGGTGCCTGAAATTTAAAATGCTGTCGAGCAATCTTGCATCTCACTCGCTCAACTGTGAAACATTCTGTTCTTTTTCCAGTGGAGGGAAGATATGGTACCGAAAATTTATAGTATTTTTTTTACAATTATAGATATATAGTTGGCGTACAGAAAGTACGTTTGCCGTTTTGAATAATATTACTTTGAGGAGAGATCTTTGTGCTCGTTCAAGTTCTATTAAATGTGTTTTAGCTGTTGCTCCCCAAGAACATTTATACAGTATGTAATTACACATTCCGCAAGTGCTTTATAAGTTTGTATTAAGAGTGGAAATTCTGAAACAGTGCGCAATTCTCTAAACACATAAACTAATTTCCTGAGTCTATTAGCAACAGATGTTATGTGCTGTTTCCAGTTAAGCTTATCATCAATACCTATTTCTAGATATTTTATAACTTTTACTCTTTCCATTAATGAGTAAGTACATGATTTATTCTTGGTATTGGCTTGTCGATTGCAAGGATAAGAATGAATTTGTAAACTAGAAGATTTGGGTGAATTAATATTAGTTTTACTGAAGCACATATATTTTGTTTTACTTGTGTTGAGTGTTAGCAAGTTGTTTTCTAACCATGATGTAATAGTACTAAGACCGTTTTCAGCAAGACGATATACATATTCCCAAGACTCGCCGTGAAACAGTATGACTGTATCACCAGCAAACATTTGAATACTAGCACCCTTGAGATTAGTTTTACACATATCGTTTATGTAAATAAAAAAAAGCTGAAGTGGAGCTGAATTCATTACTTAATAAGCCTTAATATATATAGGATAGGAAACAAATTAATAAGTTGTTTCCTATCCGAAAGGTAGTCCTGGAACCACATAAGTGCATTCCCGTATTTTCCAAACGTGTTAATAATATTGGAACAGATACGGCATCGAATGTCTTCTGAAGGTCCAGGAATACGAGTACTCCTATCACTTTTTCATTTTTATCAAGATAACGTGTAATATTTGTAGTAAGTTGAAGGACAGCGTCATCTGTGGACCTGTTAGCACGAAAACCAAATTGATTTTTAACCAAAAGCTCATTCTTTTCTAAATAATTCATTAGTCGCTTGTTGAATATTTTTTCGAGAACCTTAGACATTGTGCTTAAAAATGAAATTGGGCGATAATTAGTCGGTAAAAATTTGTCCCCAGATTTATATTTGGGACAGACAATTGCATTTTATAGATTTTGGGGAAAACATCATATTCAAATGTCAAATTAATTAAATATGCAATAGGTTCCGAAATGTGTTTTATGTTGTCTTTTAGAATTTTAGATGTAATACAATCATATCCCGATGAGTTACTTGATTTAATACTGCAGTGACGGTTGATACTTCCACTGAATCAGTTATGTAGATGGATATTGAACCATTTGGTGCAACTTTGCATTTTGCCAATAGAGAAAGAGAACAGTCAGTAGTGTTAAGTTTGGATAAGATATCATTTCAAAGACTATAACCAACAGTTGCGAAAAACCTGTTAACATTGTCAAGAGAGTGAGTAGTGTTTAAACAATGTTTGAGTAAATCTGTGGAAGATTTTTTACCTAATTATTTAAAATATCATCCAGTGAGTTGATATAATTCATAGGACTTTTATAACACGGAGGACGATATGTACAAATCACAGAGACAGTATCTTTTAGGTCAATTACTATACAATTACCATCGACAAGACACGGCTCATAGCCTGTTGACTCAAGTTCATTCCGAACATAGACAACCACGCCATCGTTTTTATTAAGATTAACAAGAGTTTGAAACATTTTTTAAAGGTACAAAGGAAAAATAAATATTATATTTTTTGTCTTTTCCTTTAAAATCCTTTAATAACCTTTGAATGCTTCGTCGGTCAAGTGATTGTGAGCGAAGACTGCTGATCATGAGGATTCGAATCCTGAGTCGGGCCAAACATTGGGACTCAAAAAAGCTTTTCAGTCAATACATTTTCAGTAGCACCCCGAAGTCAGAAAATTTGGCGGTGTTCACCCCGTACCTCAAAAGCACGTAAAGCCGTTGGTCCTGCGATTGATCTTTCTCCAGTTGTGTCGCACTGCTGTCCCATCGATCTAGAGAGTGAGTGAATAGAAAGTGCACCTGTGCATGCGCACACATTTGTGCTTCTCTATAAGCCAGTCCTGCGCGGATGGCTAGTCTCCGTTGGGACCGGCCGCCGTGACAGCTTGGAGCATATTATTAATAAACTTAGTGTATACATTAGTTAATAGGCCTTTTAAGATGTAGTAAATGTAATTTTAAAAAACAGAGTCATTTAATAAAATGCATACTAAGCTTTTCCCGGTGGTGATGGTGCGAGAGAGAATCCGTCACCACATTTCGTCCCATTTTTTTATTTATTTATTTCATTTCATATTACAAGCTAACAGATGACACATCCAAAATGCTTATAAGATTAACAATTCGGTATTACACATCCTCGTCATTATATAGGTAATAGCAAAATTATTTTACAATATCCTAATTAACAATACATCAATAATATCATAGAAAAAAAAATCATAAAAAATACAATCTGAGTCCATAAATAACATTAATATTAAAATAAAATAGCAATAATAATAATAAAAAAATAAGAAAAACAATACGCAACTAGCAATTATAATAATTAATTATGAAAACAATATATGTAACTTTGATGGCTAGAATTTATTTAAAATTATTTGAATTTCTTTATACAAACGTCCTAATCCATCGGCAAATAAGTCTAGCTCGTGGTGCTGTGCAAGTATGTCCCCAATAATGCGGAGTGCGCGGTTGGTGGGCGCTTGACGAGCGCGCTCAGTACGTGCGCGGGGGGGCTCCAGCAGTCGCGGGCGGCGCCGCGGCGCCACCTGTCCCAGCGAGTTTGCTGACACGTTCCCAGGGACCAAGATGGGGACACGCTCTAGTATTTGGGGACTATCAATCCTATTGTGAATTATGGACAGATATTGCATGACTTGAGACATTGCCCTTCTAAATTTCAACGTTTCAATGTCCACCATACCAGACACGAATAAGGAAGGGTATAGTATCCGTACTGTTTCTTATATATCCACCGAGCAAATTTACGTTGTATTTTTTCAATCATTAGAACGTATTTCTCTTCGTAAGGATTCCAGATAACAGCACCGTACTCGAGTTTACTGCGCACATAAGCATTGTATAATACTTTTGTGACCCGTGTATTATCAAACTGTGACGCAGTCCTTATGACAAACCCTAACAGTTTGTGTGCTGACTTACAAATTTTGTTGATGTGCGTGTGAAAATCTAATTTACAATCTAATAGTAATCCTAAGTCCCTAATCTCTTTAACTCTTTCCAAAGGAGCGTCAGTCAACTTATAATTAACAATAATGGCTGTGATTTTCGTGAAAGTTATTATTTTACATTTGAGATTATTGAACGGAAGGTGGTTTTCTTGACTCCATATAGACACAGCATCAATATCTCTCTGTAATATCACGGCATCAGCCTCAGTTTCAATACCCAGAGTTAGTTTCAGGTCATCCGCAAATAGGAGACACTCTGAAGTCAAACAACATCTGGCAAATCGTTGATAAATATCACGAATAGCAAAGGTCCTAACGTACTACCTTGACTCACTCCTGACCTAGTAAAGTAGTCTCCAGAGTTATATCCACTGAGCCTCACATATTGACGTCGATTATTAAGGTAACAAGAAAAAAAATTGAGGAGCTTTGGTACGAATCCAACAATCGCCAACTTTTTCAATAGTATCTCGTTATCCACTAGGTCGAAGGCTTTCTGGAAGTCAAAGTAAGCCGCATCAACTTGCCTTCGCTTATCCATTTGTGAGCAGATATAGTCTACATGCGCGACCAAGTTGGTGGTGGTGGAGCGAGCTATACGAAACCCATGTTGACCATTATGCAGTTGGTGACCGATTTGACATTTGATGGAATCACTTAGAATTGCTTCAAAGATCTTACCAAAAACGGATAGGACAGCTATAGGTCTGAAAGAAGTAACATTTGTGCCTCCGTCTCCCTTAGGAACAGGAGTGACTCGAGATAGCTTTCAGCTCTCAGGATATCTTGACTGGGTCAATGAAAGATTATACAAATACAGAAGAGGCCGCCCAAGAACTGATATACAGTCCTTAACTAAGAAGACAGGAATGCCATCCGGCCCACCAGCCGATCGTGGCTTAAGGCGTCTCACTGCCTTCTTCAGATCTTTTTCATCAACTGTCGTAATGGAAACTGAGATCACATCTCGATGTATATGTGCATATGCAGCTTTTGCAGCAGTATCCGGGTTTAGCACGGGTTTCTCTGCATGAAAAACGGACGCAAAATATTTAGCAAAGGCATCGGCTGCGGCTTGATCTGTCACTGCAGTATTTTTTTTTTAAACGTTTCCCCCACACTAGGATTTTCTCCTGTATCGTGGAGGCAGTTTACAAACATAAATTGCACAAGGACAAACATCCAGACCCGGAACAATTATTTGCAGGCCATACAAATACTTCTTCCGTGCGGGATTGGAACCCGCGGTCCCCAGCGCAGCAACTCATTGCTAAGCCACTGCGCCACGGAGCCGGATTTTCATATATATATATGTATCTATGTACCTTCTATTGTTTTTCTTCTCCTTTACATATTTCCAGAATTGCACAGGATCGTCAATGATATTTTTTTGTAGTACAGTCATATATTTCGGTATTCGCAGTCAATCAATTTCTTAACTTTTTCTATAATATATAAACATAGCCTTATTAAATTCTTTGCCTCTTTTTGAATTGCTTATGATGAAAGTGTTTGTTTTTTATATTTTTTATTATTTCTACGTTGTACCAGTTTGGATATATGTATCGCTGATTGTTTGATAATTGTTTTTTAATAGGCACAAACAGATTTATAATTTCGTATAGCTTATCGTAGAACAGCTGTACAGCAACACATTAATATCGCTTATTGTTAACAAATCAGACCAGTCTATTTCAATCAAAGTCCTATATAGACCCTGAAAATCTGCCTTACGCCAGTTCCAATCTGTATTGGTATTCGAGCGAGGTGTCACTTGCTGCAAAGATGACACGCTCGATGCTATCCAAAGCCGGAAATGTAATATTTATATCGAGCATAAGATGGTACTGATCGATATTTACCAGAGGATCTTCACTGAGAGATACCACTATCTGTTTAGGTTCAAAATTGCCTAGCACCAGATCTAGCATACCACCGCGATTATTTAAGACTGTATTATATTGTTTAAGCGAGCAAAATTCACAAAAAAAGTCAAAAGAAGTCTTTATATTGGTACTGCAAGAGTTTAAATTAAAGTCACCTAGGATTAGAACATTCAGGCCAGGGTAAGTACAAATCACATTTTCTATACATGTCAAAACATTCAAATATTGCTCATCCTTATAATTTGGGGGCAGATATACGACACAACATAAAACTTTTACATTTTAAATGTCACAATTGCAAATATTGATTCTTTGTCATCAGTCATACTAACAATATCCGTAACTATTTTAACATTATAACGATCACGAATCGCGAGCAAAACTCCTCCCCATCCACAATCACCAGGTCTATCTTTACGAACCACATGAAAACCCGGAGGAAAGAGTTCACCATTAGACACTGAACTCGTAAGAAAGGTCTCAGTTAATGCTATCATATCATATTCACTTTCCATAACATTATTAAGAAACATATTAGTTTTTGTTCTTAGGCCACGAACATTTTGGTAGCATATTTGCATTTCATGGAATCGGGGTTGACGCTTGATTGTTATTGTCTTTGGCACGAAAGTTCTGCCGCCATGGTTTAATACAGATGTCTTCAGCCCAGTTTTCAGATGACATTATATTTTCGGCCTGCTTCAATGGAACTCCGAGTTTGAACGACGCATAATGTCCACGTGGTTTCATTTTTCAACCGTGCATTCGTCGTCCCACATATTGAGTTAAGATGTTCGCGTACTTGCTCTACTGTGGTGCCTTCTCGTACGTAGTATAGGTGCAGGTATCTTCGCCTTTCAGTAGCATGCAACATCGTAGAACCAGGCGCAGCGGTACCTCGAAGCAACCCGGGAAGTGAGGGGCGTCCCCGTTTGAACGTGTCCATAGGTGTAATAAAAGGTGACTATAGAAAAAGCCAAACAATCTTATAGATTCCGATAGGCGGCTGTATTACCATCTTGTTTACTTCGGACGTACGAGTATAATACTCAGACCAGCGACAGGCAGCAACATCAAACGTGCTAGAAACCTGACGCTGCAATCGTCAATCCGCCTGCCAAGCGTGATAATTAAGGCAAGTCTTCCCTCCAACGAGAGTGGCCCATGTCCAGCAATGGACCTTTATGGGCCGATAAAGTACGTATAAAATAAATAAGTAGTTAAAAAGGGATTCCCTGACTTTTTTTTCGTCGTTCATAATGCGTACAGCAAAGGAGTGGAATAATCTGCCAGCATCTGACTTTCCATCCGATTATAATGTGGTTGTCTTCAAGCCAAGAGTGAATAGGCTTTTGTTGAGCCAAGTCAGTGTGCTTTACCATCATAGGCTGCATCACCGCTTACCATCAGATGGGATAGTAGCCAAGCAATGGCTTATAATAGTATAAAAAAACTTCAAATAAGTAAAAGCAGTAGGGATCCAATATTAAATTACAATATCCAATATCCATTCTTTTTAGATCGATGTATTTCTAATTATTTAGGTATTAACTTTTGACATTTTATTTTCTCCATATTTATCTTTTGCTCACGTCAAAGCTCGTTCAGTTGTGTGAATTAAGATAGGATACCATTGCATCATGTATTTAAATAACACAGCTTAACTTTTCTTTTTAATATAAAATCATCGTTGCAAAACATGATGTCAAAATTCCCAATGAGCTTTTAGTAACGAACGAAACGTATCACTGCGATTGTTATGAGAAAAGTTTTGGTACAAAAGGTGCTAAACTTACAAGCGAGAACGTTCCGGACTGTGACAAAAAGTAATTCACAAATTCCTGGACGTTAAGATATTGGAATTTTGTCCTCGCACTGAGCGACTGATACAAATGAAAAAGGAAAGATATTTCCTTTCGAAGTTGTGATTATGAAAATACTGAATTTGCTATTCTGTTATTATAATACATACATCAGCTAATGTTAGTTCCTCAGTACCAGTAAAATATCACATGGGACTACTAAATAAACAGCACTAGCTTTATAGCCTAATAGAAACCTGCTCTGCATTTCATTCCGTAGGATTGTCAAAAGTAAAATTAAGAATATACCAGGTCAATCTCGTAAACCAGATAATCCGATAGATGGGATAATTATCACAAAACATTCTAAAACTAAAATACCAACACCTGTGTCGGGTACCAGTGACTACTAGCATGGCAATTGTGTTCCCATGAAAAGGCCCTGTCAAGCAGTAGTGTGTATATGAACTGATGAAGATAAGACTGATTCTATTTGCATATTAGAATAATAAACAGAACCACTTTATGCCACATCTACCTAAAATTGAACGTAAATTAGAACCGAGAGACTATTGGTACGCGTTTGGTTGCAGTACAAAGCAGTCTTTAGAGAGAATTTGCATATCCTGCATAACCGATAGTAGAGGCGAAATTGTCTTTGCATTCTAATTTGAATAAGATAGGAACAACAAACAATGTAAAGTTCTACAATAGAGATTCGGTGGAAAGAAATCAAGTATATGTCGTTTATTTTATGAAACATTTTTATTGGAAAAAAGAGTTCGTTTTTACGAAACCTTTTATTTCCTATCATTTAGAATAAATCAAAATTTAAATTATGAGAAATTAAATAAAAATTCTCCAGAATTACAAAGAAATCATAAACTGCTTCTCCTAAAGTTTCACTGCTTATATTCTAAGAAAGCGTGTAATAAATGAAATGGAATAAAACTGGATTTGCTTTGTTATTAATAGAAATTGCTGTGTAGTGGCGGCGTCAGAGAATCCACTACCTCAAATCATCAAGTGGGAGTCGTAAGAGAACGGAGGAAAATTAAATCTCACAAAATAATAATAAAAAACTGGTCATAAAAAATGATGAAAATTACTAAAAGATTTGACAAAAGCATAACTTTGAATATTCACATAATATTTTTTATTGAATATATTTTTAATAGAATAAGTGTGACAAACGAGGATATAGTCCACCTGATGGTAAGTGAATGCTGTGGCCCATAGACATTTGGCCGTGGAAGGAAAAGGGGAGATCTCCCGCCGAGCAAGGTTCGGAGCTATTTTATATATACTGCTTTCCTTCGGAACTTTGATAGCGTAATTTAGGCATCGGTGCGTTTTGCTTACGGCGCGATGATAGCGCCGCCACATCACCCTCTGCTCAGACCACAGGTCAATAGTGCAGTCTAGATGGCGACGAATGTGCAAGTGCCAGGAATTGCCTTGTAGTCTGCGGTGAGTCGAGAAGAGAGTGCCGTGAAGCAGAGGCGAGCAAAAAGGTTCAGAGCCGTGCCGATCACTGTAGCCCAGATACTCTATGCGCTTTGATTGAAGGAACAGGAAGCATTATTCCAGTGCTGCGATGAACCTCGGGTTCGGATCTATTCTATATACAGGGTAATTTTTCAATGAGTAGCCACATTTTATTATTAAGTTCAAATATATAAACAATGATATACCATTATTGCAGTTTTGAAAATACGAGCAAATAAGGCTTCTACTTTTTTTAGAATTATCCCAAATTGAATGTGATTTATGGACAACAACTACCGCGTACGCGCGCTCCTCTGTGTGCGATTCAACTCACAACCTTGTTGGCGCCCGAGCGACCTTCGAATGTGTGCATGCGTAGTAAAATTGTAAGCGTAAGATTTTTATGAATGATAATCAGTTAAAATAATGCATCACCACACATTCTGAATTTGAAAGAAAAAAGGACAGAATTTTTGAGATTTTTTGAAATAAATTTTTCTTCACCATTCGCCTATATTACTTATTTTGAACCTTCTTTGCAAATTTGGACGTATATTGCAAAATAACCCTGTATACTGCTTTACTTCGGAACTTTAATTTAGGCTTCGGTGCGTCTCGCTTACGGCGCGACGACAGCGCCGCCACAGCCATCTAAATTTATTCTCAGTTAAGAATCGAAATGCAGATGCGTTGTCACCCCTGAGGACTAAGATGGAATGCCTCGTTTCCAGTAAAAAGGGTCTCCAGTTCTCTACACTCATTATACGAAACACAGCAGCATTACAGCGCTGATACTCTGTGAGAGCGTGGTCCTTCCCCGTTCGAGCCGACCCATTAGTGCTACAACCACAATACGATTGGGTCATGGGTCTCCCACGTAAAAATTGTAATAAATAAATTAGGTTAGAGTTATTACCTTCCTTTTATTGTACGCTGGTATTATGGAAAAATATAAAGAAGCTAGAGTTTTGTCGTTAAGCCTAGGCGGCAGTAACACGGTTAACGGTGATGACACGTTGAAAGGGTGAGACCGAAAAAAAGACGACCGTACGGGTAGTCTTTTTTTACGAAAGGTCTTTAAAGAATTAATATCAACGTATCTAATACGGTGGAACCTAATTTAGCGTTAGTGATACATACGAAATATGAAAAAACATCTGAAAACGAAAATTTATGGAAGAAAAAGAAATAATTTATGAAAAATTCGTTCAACTCGAGGTGCATTTAAAATTTGTTATGTTATACATATTTATTATTATTATGAGTTCTTTAAAATTTGATCATTCTCGCTGCTCTGCTAAATGCATAGTGAGGTCAAAATAGCGGATTCAAATCAATGACACTTTTAATATTTCGCAGTTTTTACTCTCTATTTGGCTTCTGACGTGGTCAAAATGTGCACAGTAAAATAGTTGTTGAATTTCACAACACCATTCATTATACTATGTTTTATAACACTTTCAATTATTAGTGAATACTTTTATTATTATTTTGACGCTACGTATCCAGTGGTAGTTTAATACGTGGTAGAGCTATGCTAAAGCTATGTTAGTAGTAGGTATAGTTGTAGCACGAATGGGTCGGCTCGACCGGGGAAGGACCACGCTCTCACAGAATACCAGCCTAAAATAGCACCTTAACACTGCTGTGTTTCGTATGGTGAGTGTAGAGAACCAGAGACCCTTTTTACTGGAAAAGAGGCATTCTATCTCAGTCCTCATGGGTGATAACGCATCTGCATTTTGATTATTTATTGATGATAGATGTAGATGCCTATGAGTCACAGCAACCACTTACCATCAGGTGGACTGTGTGCTCATTTGTCACCCTATTCTAAAAAAAGTGAATTTTTCATCGGCGTATAGTGGTTACTTGCACCATACATAGTCGTCCTTAGTTCTTGGTTCACTCCTTAGGTGCCGAGGCGCAATCTGCATAATACACCGTCTCATTGCTATAGTATAAATGGAAATGTTTGCTTTTAGTATCAGTTTCAATCTTCTATTTACATATCTTTCTTTCTTTTGAGTGTTTTTAAATTAATTAATCACTATTCATTTTTATGAGTAGTTAGTGCTACCCGTATTTTATTGTAAAATGTTACTTTGAAAATAAAAGTCCCGCTGGTTTTCTTTTTTATATTTTATGTAGGATATTTATATAGGATATATTCTTGTTGGTTCTTCTCAGGACAGTTTTTTTTTGAACCAGTGGTAAAAGTAAAAAAAATGACGTTCAATAAGATTTCATTGTATATACAAGTAAAATACTGTTCGGTTCTGTACTGTTCCGTTGTCGTCCATTCTGTTCCGTTCCGTTTCGTTCTTTTCCATTCCATTCCATTCTATTCCATTCTATTCTATTCTATTATACTCTATTCTATGAGTTCTAACTTAATTTATTTTAGAAAATCTTATTAAACTCTTCTTACTCTTTATCAATACAAAGCGAACATCCACTGCTAGATATGGGCCTCTCCCATTGTAGTAAGCTTTTACTATAATCATCTAACTTTGCAGGCAGATTGGCGATCGCAGCGCACCTTTGCTGCTGTTCTCCATCACCGTTCTGGATATCTAGCGTAACTGAACTGGTAACACTACCATATCTTGATAGCTGTGAGATCATCCTGGTATAACCCATAGTTGCCTTTCACGACAACGGATTAGGGATTCTTTTAAGGCTGTCACCACACGGCAAGATTACGATCATAATATAATGGTATACTCCAAGACGTCCCGTGGGTGTCGTAAGAGGCAACAGAGAAAAACAAACCAGGAGATGGGCAGCGTCTTCCTAATAACAACTAGAAAAATAAAACTGCAGTTGCTAACCCACCAAGTGTGGCAACTATGGCAATATGGGGGATATTGCCATTAGCCTTATGAGGCAATCTATGGGGAGGCCTATGTTGCTTTGTAATTTGATAGACTGTAATGAATATAAGAATGAATGAATTAAGATAACTTCTAATATAAAATAACTGTGATTCATAAAAACCGGAATAAACAATGTAAAAGGCTACGTTGAGCGAAAGCAATGAAAGCATAGTAGATTGAAGTTTGCTTTTCTACCGAAGCAATTAATATCGGCTACTTTAACTCTCCATAGCGAAGTTATTTTTACAGAGTAAAGTAAGGGATCAAAAACTGTAAAACCAATATTGGCTGGCTTTATTCTCTGAAAGGGTAAGACGGGACTATGGAATATAAAATAAACTTTATATTAAAGTTTGCATGCAATTCGCGTATCCGGCTCTTTCATAAGACACAATGAATATTTTAATTCTAACATTTTATTGAATACAATAATGAATGCTAATAATCCAAATTCAGTCGTAAAATTCAGTCAGATTTACAAGTTTATATCAAACTTAGTGGTAGGCGAAAGTGATTCATGATCATGCGTAAAATTATTTAAAATAGTGAATTTAATAATTACAAAAGAAATTATTTATTTTCATACACAACAGTTTTGTATATTTAAGCAACCAGCAAAATGGTAAAGGCCCCGCCGGAGAAATAATAACATCCGCATCCCTGTTTCCCAAACGGCAAATTATAAACGCACGAATGAGCGATTAAATGCCAATCAGGGATCTGTTAACGCCCAATGGTGAACGCCGAGAATTTGTTGAATAAATTTGTATTTTTACTGCCATTAGTAACTTTCCTTTGACATTTCATTTCATTTGAGAATAAAATATGAAAGCCACTATATTCAATGTCAAATGAAGCGGTATTCGTCACAAATATTTAAAAAAATAGGGTGACCAACGATCTTGCTGTACTTTTAATAATAAGGCGCTACTGCAGACGACGGATATCTGTAAACAACTCCACGCACAACTGGAAATGAACAGATATATAGTACCCCATGAAGACAGAGACAGATTACCTTATTTTAACCTTTTATTATCCTGGTTCTGTTGTCCTTTGACCGTGGTGGCTCAGGGGCTCAGCGCTCGCCATAATTTTCATAGAACGCAAGCAATTCGCGATTCGATCCTCGCCAGAACCAATGAAAATGTTAATTCCAATTTTAAGAGCTTATTTACCACGAGCTCGGCGGTGAAAGAAATCAAAGTAAGGAAACCTGCATGTCTGAGCAATAATAAATAATTAGAGGACATGTGACATCTGCTATCACGGACTAAAGCAGAGTGGAGAACTAATTGCTTCATAACTCTCTCAGAACTGAAAGAAGGCCTGAGTCGTGGGACGCATATTTCATATACGAGTAAGCTTACTTTTTTTCTTATCCTATATACCCGGAACATAAAAGTAGAAGCATTGGTCTTAGCAGTAGAAAGAGAATGGTACCTACTCTAACGGATTTCGAAGCAGGAAAGGATCACTGTATCTAAATATTAGTATCTAATTTCAATGAATATGAGGAAAGCCTTGCTCATAAATAAAACGTAATATGCAGAATAATAATTTACATTTACTTTAAATGGAGTTTTTTTAAGATTATTTCATAAAAATTTCTGACAAAACATATTGCTAATATTTGTTACTTTAGTATTCATTGGTTGCAGGACCGTGACCGCAACACAGTCCAGCAACCAGACCATGGCAACAAATGACATCAAGGACGCATTACGTAATATTTTTGTGAATATTTGTAAAATTAGCGTCATCATAAAAATATTAGAAATTGCACGCCACGCTTTTTTACAATAAAATTATTTTTTTACGTTAATCAATATTTTCTTATTTTAAACTTATTGGAAATTATTTACTACTTTTTAGTTCGGTTATCTATAAAATATATATATAGCGTGTTTTTTAGCTTTTTTAAACTATTATTTATTTTGGAAAAAGAATTAAGATTCTGCGCAAAAAAATTAAACCCCATGAAATCCAATCGTAATAAATTACACGCGGGCGAAGTCGCGGGGGACAGCTAGTTTGTCATAAAATGCACTTACCATCAGCGATTAGTAGCCTGTGTGTCGGTTTATTATCTTAACTTGTGAAAAATTCTATTAAGATTAAAAAGTTAGGATTCAAGTAAATAATTAAAAACTGAGGGTTCTATTGAATATTTTTAAAAATCATATTCGTGTGACAGACAGTGTCAAGCTCTAGAAACACTGATGTAAAGCGAGCGAGACTTGTTTGCTCACTCGGGTTAACAAGTTTACATAGTGAAGCCTCGTTAGTAGGCTTCGCATATGACGGCCAGTAAATTTATTTCGATGATGTAGAATGGAATTGCAAACAATACCAACAATATAACTATACAAGGTGGACTATTATCAAATTCATTGAAAATTAAGTTACGTAAGAAAGTGGCAACATTCTGATTTTTTTACCCTTGTCTTATCTGGCAAAATTCAGAGGTGACAACGCAACGAGGTTCTCCGTTATTAATCTTCATCGAGAGTGACTGCAGTTCACAGTAGCTGCTCATCCTCAGGTGGACTGAGTGTTACCTACTACCCTTACGCTAATACCACCTTTACAAGAAAAGTTAAAGTTCATCTTAAATTAGAAATGCTTGCAGTAATTTTTCTTGAATTTTTAAAGCAAATTTCTCTTTCCTCTTTCTCTTTTTTTGTGACTATAAAGCCTAGGCGACAAATGGAAAATTCCAAAACCGCGGGGTGGTTTTTATAATGTCCCACAGACCGAATTTCGGTCACGGCGGCCAGTCTCAACGGAGACTAGCCGTCTGCGCAGGACAGGATTATAGTGCCAAGTGTATACGCAAACACAGGTGCACTCTCTATTCCCTCACTCTCATAGTCCGATGCGACGGTAATTCGACACGACCGGAGAGAGACCAGGCGCAGGAACAACGGCATTACGTGCTTTCCGAGGCACCGGGGTGAAACACCGCCAACTTCTTAACTCCGGGCTGCTATTGAGAATTTCTTGACATAAAAACCCAATAAATAATTTTGTCCGTTTTGGAACGCTGAATGTGTATTTAGGTTTTTGTATATCAATGTCTGTAGCCTATAAACATGTTTTTTAATAAACAAATCTGCCTGAACCTCATCTGAAGTTCTTACTGACTCACACAGTTCACAATATAAATAAACAAATGAGAGTATAGCAACAAACGGAAATAATACGAAACTAAAATACAATACATACATATACATAAACACTCACGCCTGTCACCCAGAGGGTAGGCAGAGACTACGGACTTCCATTTGGCACGATCCTGGCGCACCTATCTCGCCTCCTTTACATTCATATATCTACGCATACACGCTCGTCGGTTAAGGGTACTCTAATCTGGCCCATTTTCAATATATCGCCAATTTGGTCGATAAACCTTCGTCTAGGGCGTCCCTTTCCGACTCTGCTGTTCACTTCTGCAGCATAAATTTGCTTTGTCACTCTTTCTTCGTTCATTCTTTCTACATGACCAAACCACCGAAGCATTCCTTTCTTAATCCTGGTCACAACGTCATCTTGCAAACATATATAAAATACAAATTTGTTCAATTAATCTACCCGCCAAGATAGTGATTGAAGTGAGGTTGTTTAGCCATGCGAATGTAATATAGCGTTTATTGAATAGCCTGTGGGTAAGGACGCTGCTGAAGCGTGGCATGTTTTAGATTCATTTATTAACTTTATAGATATACATATTTATACCTATATCTTTTATATATTTTCTTTTGTTAATTCCAAGAAACAAGATTGTTCACTGCTGTACATAGGCCTCATTACTGAAAGAGTTTTCATCGCAAAGAAGGAACCACCGCGATGCAATGCGTGTGGGAGGAATTCACTTGTCTTCAATCATTTTCTGTAATTCTCAGACATGCAGGTTGCATAATGTTTAACTTCACCCTTGGGCTTGTGGTAAATCAGTGCTGGTGGGGATCGAACCCGGGTTGCTCGCATACTGTGAAAATAACAGCGAGCGCTTAGCTGAGCTTATACGGTTCTAATATTAGAAGTGTAATAAAGTATAATATGTCAATTAAGATATATTTTATTTGATCATAATCACAAAGAATAAAAGGCAACTTCTGCAATTAATAAATATGCATTAGTTGTATCCCATCTTTATTATATAAAAAGCAATTAAGTACTTTAATCGGTAAACTAAGTGGGCGAAAATCCTTTCTCGTTAATATATGAGACTAGGTTGAGTGCATTAGTGCAGTTCAGGTGCATCAGAGTAGTGGTCATTTGAATTTGAATACACGGAGTCTCTAGTGTACAGTTGTATGAAACTAACTTTATAAACGTAAAAGTGTGTATTTATGTAACACATTTGGCTTCCATTATAAAGTTTTCTTTATAAAGTGTAGTATTTTGGCCTTCATTTTGACGGCTTCGATTCGAGACACAGTTTTGATTTCCCTACGTCACTATTATTTGAACTGCCTGTCGATATGTGTTCTACTTCAGGGTGTATGTTCATATGCAAATTTATGAATGTGATATGTCCCTGCGATGCAGGAAAAACTCCTCATCCAAACGTTTTTTTTAAAAAGGTTTATACGTGGTAGAGCCATGCTGCAGCTATATCAATTGCATAGTTGTAGCACGAATGGGTCGGCTCGACCGGGGAAGGACCACGCTCTCACAGAATACCAGCGTGAAATAGCAGCTTAATGCCGCTGTGTTTCGTATGGTGAGTGTAGAGAACCGGAGACCCTTTTTACTGGAAACGAGGCATTCCATCTTAGTCCTCACGGGTGACAACGCATCTGCATTTTGATTCGTAATCGAAGATAGATGTATCTGTCGATGGTGTACCTACAATGCTAATCGAGGTAAGTGGGATTGGTGATTTAAATATTTTTATAATATGATAATTAACTAACCTAACCGGGGACCCTTTCTACTGGAAAAGAGGCATTCCATCTCTCACGGGTGACAACGCATCTGCATTTTGATTCTTTATTCAGGATAGATGTAGATGTCTATGGGTCACAGCAACCACTTACCATCAGGTGGACTGTGTGCTCGTTTGTCACCCTTATCCTAAAAAAAATATTTTCATGCAAATAATGTATTCACAAATAATTAGAGGAATCAGACGTTACTTTCCCAAAACATCTTATACGTAAAATGTTGTATTTTTACTTACTTCGAAGTCTTTTTTCTTCAACACTTGTTATAAAGATGACGGTTATTATACTTAGGTAAACACCTATGCAGACCTTAGATTTTGTACTTTATCATGTTTAATATGATGATTGTATGAACTCAATAGATCATCGTTGGCTGAAGTGCCTGCCAATTTCGTAGTTTAAATGAATCTCAGAAAGAAAAGTGGAATTCAATATCTCCTCCAATTCGAGAAATCAAAACAGTGACATTGATCAAAAACGAGTAAGAAAACATTATTTATACATCACAAATACGTTTGTCTTCTATGTAAGTTTAATATCTTTGATATTTACTTTATTTTATAATATTTATAAATGTATGTACATGTGCAGACATATGTATTTATTTTATCCCTGTATGTGTTGTATAATAACAAAGTGCACACCTTATAATATTTTATTTATCACATAACTTTGTAACTGGCCTACTGGAAAAAACTTCATTATGAAATAAGTAACTCCCTTGTACAAACTCTTCATCATGATGTGTCCTCTTCGTTGTTTGTGTGTACATAAATTGATAAATAAATAAAGTGACTACAATTCTGTATTGTTTTACAAAATAAAAATCTGTTTATAAACTTGAAATACCTACCTAAAATCTTACTCAACGATTGTTTTACGTACACAGAAATTCCAATAATCTGCAGTGACCTAACTATCTGGAACTTGTACAAATTCTCGTACTTTCATACTATACGCATATACTATTATCTACTATTACGTATAATATACCTTTTCTTAAATTGAAGTTAAAATAATGCTTCATATAAATTTCATTTTAGTGACATTCTAAACTATCGTGTTATGTGTTGGTATAACGGACAAACTACGTATTTTAATTTACGTGATTGAGCAGTTTTATTATGGGTTGCAGAATAAATAAGTTAGCTCAACAAAGAAATAACCACGCTATCACAGAATTCTGGCTTAAAATAACAGCGTTCTGCTGTTCTATAAGTGGTGGACAAGAACTAATGAAACTTGTTACTGGTAACAACCTAGGATAGATATAGGTGCGTAAGAGCCACAGCATGCATTCACCATTAAGTAGACTGTGTGGTATTTTGTTACACTAACTTGTGTAAAAAAATCTTATTTTTTAAAATCCAAGACCACGGTAAGTTATAGATGAAGAGTATCAGATAACAGATCCGTCAACCGAGTATTTAAAAATGTAAGTGTAGGCAGAACGGCTGAAAAAGAGGACTAGTAAAGTTATATAATATATTCTGATTTTAAAAAATCGTATATATACACTTATTACTAAATATTGCAAAATAGGTTCTCGAGTGGCGGCCTCGTACCGGCGGACGAAGTGTAGGGCGTCCCCCCACTAGATGGAGTGACGACCTGGTAAGACATGCAGGAAGTCGATGGATGCAGGTGACTCAGGACCGTGCTTTGTGGCATTTCTTGGGGGAGGCCTTGTAATGATGATGATGATGACTAAATATTGAAGAAGGTTTTTATTGTAAGTTACATTACATAAATTTTTAGAACTTAAGGAATAACTAAAAGTTAGCTGGAATGGACCAATTTACTATTGTTTCATATAACTCGATAAACTATTGTTTCAGATACATGATACTAACGTATATGGACTCCGACCTGCTACCAGGCGTAATAAAAACAGAAACTCTACACTCTACATAGCCAACTACAGTCCTCGTACAGTTTTGCTAAGTTTGAACAACTTGTACATTAATTTGATTTTATATTTAATTAATTTATTAGTGTTTGTTTTAGTTATTTACTCTGACAAAAATTAACAAAACTGAAAAGAAAATTGACAAACTCTTAAAACAATCGACATCTGCCATAATGATCAAGCCCTGTTAACTGTGAAAGGCATTAATTTGTATTTTTAATATACCAAAACTATTTAAAATAAACTCAATCACAATTCAAATACAAGTGCTTCAAAATTAAAGAACAATAGAAAGCCTTTGTAAAAGGCAATAAAGGAAATATTGTATTGGAACCTTATAAAAATCGTTCAAAAGATGTAGATACAAAGCAAGGAGCAAAGGCTTTGTTATCATAAGTTGAAACAGAATCCTGTTATGTTCACACGCAATGCAATGCACTTCCATTTATGATACCGTTTTTGACGTTATATTATATTACGCGAGATATGTTGAGATATGTAATATATTTGTCAAGAATCATACAAGGCATAGCACGTAACGTTATGTCAAGGAGTACGTACATGTCGGCGTTACGCCAGGGTTTTCACGCTCAGCGCCCATCACAATGAAATAGAAAAGCACACCAAATATTACGTAGTTTATTTTCGCACAATTGCTAGTATCTTTTAAAATAAATAAAATTAGGTACTACAAAACAATTTTTAAAATACAGCTTATTATTCATAATAAATATTTTAATGAATTTAAATAACTTCAAATGATTTATATTATATAAATGTTTGTTAATTTAATTTGAACAAACATTAGTTTTACATAGTTCGTCAAAATCTGGCCTCTAATGGTCCGTCAAAGATGGCGCTGCAAGCAAGATTCGAATGAAATTAAGCAAGACTTATTGCATAAAATAATAAAATTTGATACAGAATAATGATATTCATTTGAACATTTACACAGTAAAATGAGTATTTTAACAATAAATGAAACATCAAACGTCTTCAAAATTTTCAAACACTCAAAACAGTGTCTACTAAATATCAGACCTTAATAAATAACGGTTTTATGTCTATAAATAACTATTTAAATTTAAATCTTATGTATTTCAGATATTATTATTGCCGATAGATGGCGATTTGCGCCCATATACACATTGAACGAGAGTGCGTGGGCTTTATAAAAGCGTCTCGCAACGTACACAGCGAGGGGTTCATTCTACAGTCACACAGAGATAAAATAAGTCGATGTTTAGTACTTCCGACGCAGACTTCGTCTTATTTTCTCTGTTAGCTGTAGTACCGTTCGTTGTGAGACTTCTTACTCCGGGCTTGTGTGTGTTGCCATACGCTTATATGAAGCATTCGTACTCTCGTTCATTTTGATACGTATGAATGACATTTAACGACATGTGTGATACTTATGACCTAGAGGCCAGAGTAACTTGCTGCTACGCCGTGGGTACTGAGCTTGTTTTTAAATGTAGCCAACAATATTGCCCTCAACTGGCCAAAATGACATCATGTTGAGTTATATTAATATTGTAGTTACCTCTAGAAGACACTAGAATATACACTGACCGGCACAAAAGCCGACTCACTTTGAATTTTAAGTAGGTAATTAATTGTCTTAGAATTTTTGTTTGATATTATGTCTTATTGATAAGTGTTATTTAAGTTATTCTTTGGCAAAGAATATCTGACAAACAAAACTCATAAGCAAATGCGGGACTCATCTGTGAACAGTACTTGACTCCACTTTTCCATATCCCAATTCACATGTTCATGTGCGAATGCAAGTCTGCTGACTCGAAGCTGCCTGGTAAGCTCTGAGACATGTGCAGGTCTTCTGGCCTTGATATCAGTTTCATTGAGGCGTCTCCTGATGGTCCTGTTACTTACATGCACATCTCGAACTTCAGCAAGGCGATTCCTGACTTCAACAGTAGTCATGGCCCTGTTACGTAGTATTGCTAGAGTAAGGAGGAGGATCTTTGGCGACCTGTTCCTGGCCGAAAATGAACACAAATATCATTTCAAGATTATTAGATAGATTAAAGAAATCATAACGAGTCGTTTTTGTGCCGGTCAGTATATTAAATTAAGCAGAACAGTCGAAAAAAACGTCATTATGGCGGCATGTCGTTTTTTTTAAGAGTTATAAGCCAGTGCTATTCCCACCCACCTGATGGTAAGTGGTGATGCAGTCAAATATGGTAAAGCGCACTGACTTAACAAAAGCCTATTCACACTTGCCTTGCACTAAAAGAAGATGACAGGTGCTTAAAAATTAATTTGCTTCGTTGCTGAACGCATTTATTTTTCGGTTTGGTTCGAGTGCATGACATGTCGATAACAAAGGAGCGGAGCCACTGGTGGTCCTACAATGAAAAGACATGTACAGGGAAAGTTAGGGTAAATCCTAAGTTGTGAACGTTCGATGAGGCGTTCGACATATTGTATTTGGAGGGGTAACCACGTAGATGCTGTAACAAAAGCGCGTGCAGTACGTACATCAAAGTAATGGAAAATTTACCCAGCGTCAGTATGTGCAAAGTGCATCCAAAATCAATATGGGTGACATCAAGACGAGAGAGTATAGACTTTTGTTGAGCTAAGTCAGTACGCTTTAATATCAACTTCAGCTACATCACCACGTACTATGAGGTCAGATAGTAGTCTAACACTGGATTATGATACATAAAAAACATCTCAAAAGGAAATTAAAGGACCCGTGCATGACAACAAATAAATTATTAATTTAAATACATGCGTAGAAGATGTCTACTCGAGTATACTGTGTTGTATCCTTTTAAGAATGGCGCAACCTGAGAAATCAGCGCTCCTGACTGCGTAGTCCTTCCACACCGTTAGTAAATTTTTATGTTAAATATTTAACAGCACGTTGTATTAAGCCTTCATGAGAAATTGAAAAATATTCTTTATCATCAGCCCGCAAAAGTACACTGCTGGCCATGGACATGGGCTGGCAACGGGAGAGATTTCGAGGATTTGGCTTGATTATTTAATTCTGGCGTAAACGAGATGGTTATACCGCTACCTATCACATGTCGCATCTTACGACAATAACAGAACGAAAGTGTGATGAATTATCTTACGCTGCCTAGATACCCATCACCACGTCCTAAGAGGTAAATTTTATTGATTTTCAATACTCATATTGTCATTAGAATAGTCACTACCCATAGTAAAATAAAGTAACAGCCTATACACGTCCCACAGCTGAGCACAGGCCTCCTCTTATTTCTGAGAGGGTTCTAGGGCAATTACCTATGTTCGCCGCGCTGCCATAATGGGTGTTAGCGAACTTCACATATTGTTGAAATTCTTTCCATGATTTCTCAGACCTGAATTTTTCCTCACAATGTTTTCCTTCACCACAGAGTACTTGGTGCTTCAGCACTTAAAACTGCACTTAACAATTTCATTGGTGCCGGCGGGGATTGAGCCCGGTTTGCTCGCGTACTGGTGATATTTAAGGCGAGCGCTTAGCCCCTGAGCTCACACGTCTCTTCAGTATGGGTAATATTATAAAATAAATGCACAGGCTTGTGTCTGTCTTGTTTCAAGTTACATGACTCTTTAACATAAAAATGTTAATTAATTTTTCTTTCCTTTTATTCTGAGTGTATGTTCAGTAAACAATTTTCAATATGACGTTGTTTGCAAATTAAAAGATATAGGAACCTACATACACGTGTCATCTACGAGCGACGAGGCGTTGTTTGTGTACTAAGGGTAACAAGCTTATCTTATACTGCCCTCGTTAGTGCGAGTCGGCTGACAAATTTATACCGTCAGTGTTATAAAGGTAAACGAAAATTAATAAAAATGGATTGTACATTTATTTGCCATTTTATTAAAAAAGCAAATTAATTTTGTACAACCCTTTTTTTATAAAATTTAATTTTGTAAAGTATTTTTGGAGGGTAATTTTTCGGGTGACTGTACTTTTAAAAAAAATGTCTTGTTTTCATCACACACAGAAGTACCAATTTTTATAGAAATAATAGTAACATGACGCACAATAACCTTAAAGAGTATTCTGTCGAACTATGTTATTTTATCGCGAAAAAGGGCGACAAATGAGCACACAGTTCACCTGATGGTAAGTAGATGTAGTGGCCCATTGACGTCTTTTTTTTATATGGGGAAATGCCTACGCATACCCGCCTCGCTGGGGCAAAACGGATTATGTCGGACTCGCACCGACTAAAACCCCATGGTGTTCCACCTTCGCCGCATATTGGCAGGGCCACGGGAACGCTTTCGCACACATCCGCGGCCCCACCAGCGCTGGCAGCCCTATGGCAGCCCCTCCTCGGGGTAGAACTTCTCCTCCCCATACTTCTTCTCAGGCAAGGCGCACCAGGAACACAAGGCACGCCTTCGTCTATGGCCTCCAACTCCACCTGCGTAACGGGCTCCCCCGAGTCCGATACACGGAGGCCATGAGGCCAGGAAAATCGAGCGCTCGGTAGCACCCGCTTTCCCGACCCCAGCGGCGGATCTGGTCACTGGCTCCGCCGCCAACCAAGTATCGGCTGCGGAGGGTAGGGAGAGCGGCGCCTCACAATACTGACACTCCTCTCCCACCGCGGCCCCTACACCACCGCATCAGCGGTGCGGCCCCGCTAGAGTCGCGGAGGATAGGGCGAGTGGCGCATCGCCATACCAACACTCCTCTTCCCCCGCGACTCTACCTCGGCTGCAGCGGTAGGGGGAGAGGGCACCCCTCTCTCCGCAGCCCACTGACACACATCCGAAGTGGACTCGCCAAGCCCACTCGGAGTGGCCACCTCGAGCCGGCCCTACACCACGGGTCAGCCAAGGGGTTCCTCTTTGTTCACCGCGGGTGACCAAGCCACGGCTACTAACCCCTCCCGCCACGACAAGGCATTGACGTCTACATCTGTCCTCGATTAAGAATCAAAATGCAGCTGCGTTATCCGCCCTGAAGACTAAGATGTAATGCCTTGTTTTCACTAAAAAGAGTTTCCGGTTCTCTACATTCACCACACGGAACACAACAGCAATAAAGACCTATTTTACGCTGGTATTTTCTAAGATTGTGGTCCCTCCCCGGTCGTACCGACCCTTTCGTTCTACAACAAAGCTGCAGCGTGACTCTACCACGTAAAAATAGAGTCCAGCCATCTATTCATTGTAGCCTATAAATTCTACTGCTGAACATAGAACATAGGACTGCCCCATAGATTGCCTCATCAGAGTTTTTTTTTATAGATAATGGGTGACATACGAGCACATAGTCCACCTGATGGTAAGTAGATGCTGTGGCCCATAGACATCAACATTTATCCTCGATTAAGAATCAAAATGCAGATGCGTTGTCATCCCTGAGGACTAAGATGGAATGCCTCATTTCCAGTAAAAAGGGTCTCCGGTTCTCTACACTCACCATACGAAACACAGCAGCATTAAGCTGCTATTTTACGCTGGTATTCTGTGAGAGCGTGGTCCTACCCCGGTCAAGCCGACCCATTTGTGCTACAACCATAATATAGCTGCATCGTGACTCTATCACTTTAACTCTTTTTACCATATTTTACCAGATTTGACTATAGTTGCCACGATTGGCTGGCGAGTTGTCAAACATATTTTTTATTATTTTCAGTTTTTATCACGAAGATGCTGCTGCCCATCTTCTGTTTCAGTTACCCTCTGTCGTCTCTTACAACACTCTCAAGTCTATATTATGGTTTCATGGATATTTTTATACCACCACTACACGGTTTAATACATGGAACATTGCTAACGATTTCTCTGATGATAATATACTTAATTGAAAAGAAATATAATATGACCTTCCTAATTACCGTGCTGCTACTAAGAGAATAATTATATAAATAATTAAAAAGCCAAATATTAAGAACTAATAAATTTTCTGCATGTACCTATCATGAATTATTTTTATATTGTCTTTTGGATTCCTTTGACTTAAATTTTTGAGTTATTTAAAAGGTGTTAGAAATAAAATAATGTTTTATAAGCTGTCTACAAACAACATTTGGTAATTTTTATTTTGCTGTAGTAACCCTTATATTTTACTGGCATTTTTGATCTAAAAACCTATGTCATACTATAAATTCCTGATAAATAGAGTTTTTAGTTTTTCAACCCAATAAAACTTTGCGAACGAAAATTTCTTAGAAAGGATATGAGATGAAGTTTCTCTGAGATAAAGTCTTAAAACTATAGACTTTGCTTCGACAAATTTAAAATTTTGTTTATTTTAAAATCAATTATTTTATGTAAGGTTGTATTTTATCAAATCATTTACTATTAATACTTATCAAGCTTAAATTACTTCTGTAATACTGATAAATAGTTTTGTCAGTAATGTACATTAAATGACGTCAATGTTTATGCCTGGCCTTTTCAACAACATCAAGCAGTCTACCTAAAAATACATTTTAAGTTCTTATCTAAGTATTGCCAAAGATTGCTAGCTTGGAAGATTTGGTCACACTCATCACTCTGGCCTGGGTAAGTAAGGGTGACAAACGAGCATCTGAGATTCGGCCTGATGGTAAGTGGATTTTGTGACACCTACATCTATCCTGGATTAAGAATTCAAAATGCAAATACGTTTTCACCCCTGAGGACTAAGATTGAATGCTTCTTTACCAGTTTCAAGGATCTTCGATTCTTAATACTCACCTTAAAAAACAATTATTAATTTATCTTTCGGAGCGTCTATAAAATACCGGTTGGATCGTGGTGGAATCGAGAGTATATCGAAAAACCCCCACTCATTTGTGCAGTATAAAGTTCACTGTAGGCGCCGTGCGGGGGAGATTCCGCTTAAGTCATTCTACGAGTGTAGTCATTCTACTAGTGCTAAGATAGTGTCGTGGTTCTGTTCGTTGTTGTAATTCTTCTAGTGCAGGCAAGGAGGATTGTTGTTGCTGAGAGGCTGCCCTGTGTTACACTGAGATAAATAGTGTTGCTGTTGGTTTGCATACTTTGGTGTTATCATGTCATTACGTACCTCACGTTACACTGGTGTGTGATTGTGGCGGGGACGTGTTACATTGTGGTCGAACTGTAATTTCTCTATACTGAATGTGTGTGTGTGTTACGCTATCTTATTACTGATAATGATTAATTGCGTAAGCAAGACGGCAAGTTGAACATCCGCTCTCACACTTTTATTATTTTTAATAATTAACGCTATCCTGATGTATTTCCGAGATCAAAATTGGGATCCTCTGTTGAATCTCCGACATATATTTTATGTATTTATTTTATTGGGAACAAAAGCAGCATTTATCCATTGTAATAATTACAAAATTTTAAAATCGAACTCTTAAATGGATTAAAAGGAATACATAGCACAAACATAGCTTTATGCTGCTATTTCACGCTGGTATACTGCGCTAGCGTGGTCCTTCCCCGGTCGAGTCCATTCGTACTATAGCCATAATATGACACGGCATGTCTCTATGATATTAAACTTATTTAAATTCCCAACGTTTCGAGTACTTTGGCAGCATCCAGCATGCATGCATAGTCACGAAAAACTCCAATCCAAGGTGTTCTTTGGACTCGTAGTCTATCACATCTGTATAATATTGGGTAAGATTTTTACCACGGATAATTCGCGAGGCTATTAAAATTTAAATATAATCCTTACTTGATAGATTGTTAGATTTAGTTCTATGTAGAGTGAGTTCATCCTACACAGATCGGATCAAAATTAATTCTTACAAGTTGAAAAGTTAGCCTGGGTTAATCTGGGTTAATAAGGACAATATACGCCTGAGTCTACCGTCACTATAGGTGCTACGGATGATAAGGACAAAAAATAAGTTGAATGAAAGGATAAAATTAGTAACAAGTGGTAAAATTAAAATTTTTGTGCTACCGACTTCAATATACGTTACTCGTAAAATGAGATCATCATCAATCTACTGGTCAAATCTTGATCAAATTTATTTGGGACTACATGAGAAACACCAGCTTTCAAATAAAAAAAATCATCAAAATCGGTTCACCTAGAAAAAAGTTCTGAGGTAAAATATAAAAAAAATACAGTCGAATTGTGACGACCTTTTTTTTAAGACGGTTGTTAACATATTCTCCCTTACGCCCGTTTATAGTTACATACTTTTAATTATTTATGTACCTATGGCTGAACAGATTATACCACCCAACTCCCAAGGTGTGTTCGAATTCAAGCCAAGGCCAACATTTGTGCAAATACTATAACACAGAATTTTAGTTTTCATGACATATTTATTATAGATAGATCTCAACGAGGAGCGTTCGAGACGAGTGACAGACTTCACTTCATTCAAAATTAATCATTCAACTACCACTAAAATCGTATTTTAAATTAAACGAAGCTGCCTGACAGATGCTATTGTCACTTTGTGAAATAATGTTGCCAGGTTCATTGTAATAGTAATGCGTTCAGTCAGTCAGTTAGTATACGATGACTTGATGATTATGACTAAAATTAAATTAACCTATCTTGATTGACATTGTGAAACTTGTTGACGAATATTATATCATTGAAATAAACATAACATACACATAAACACTCACGCCTGTCACCCAGAGGGGTAGGCAAAGACTACGGACTTCCATTTAGCACGATCCTGGCACACCTATCTCGCCTCCTTTACATCCATATATCTACGCATACACGCTCGTCGGTTAAGGGTACTCCTAATCTGGTCCATTTTCAATATATCGCCAATTTGGTCGATAAATCTTCGTCTAGGGCGTCCCTTTCCGACTCTGCCGTTCACTTTTGCAGCATAAATTTGCTTTGTCACTCTTTCTTCGTTCATTCTTTCTACATGAGCAAACCACCGAAGCATTCCTTTCTTAATCCTGGTCACAACGTCATCTTGCAAACCACACTTTTCTCTTATCACTACTATTTTTTACTATTTCTCACCCTGTCATTCAGATTCACCCCTAGCATACTCCTTAATGACCGTATTTCTACAGCATTTATTCTACTCTCATGCTTCTTCTGCCAGACCCAACTTTCACTACCATACATTAAAGTAGGGACTAACACAGCATTATGAATTGCCAAACGTGCCTTTTTTGACACATTCTGACTCTTCACAATAGCGTGTAGAGCCCCATTCACTCTATTTCCTGCGTTTACACGTCGTTCTATATCCTTATCATATCTACCATCCCTGCTAAATAAACATCCCAAATATACAAACTCATCCACTTGCTCAATCAACTCCCCTTCTATTCTTATTTCACATAACGTTTTACTTTCTTCTCTTTCAAAAACCATCACTTTCGTCTTACTTGCGTTCACTTTCATACCCCTTTCTTTTAATGACCAGTTAATTAAAGTAACCATCATTTGCAACTCGGCCGCCGACGATGCAAATATGACTTGATCATCGGCGTACAAAAGGCATTTGACGGTTAACTCACCCATTCTCAACCCACATTCTTCAACTTTCAAAGTTTGCAAACAACTGTCCATAAATAGGTTGAACAGCCACGGGGAAGCCACACAGCCCTGTCTGACACCTTTATGGATGCCAAACCAGTCCGAGTAGGCCCCGTTGATCCTGACACAAGCACTGGAGTCCCTATACAGAGACTTCAATGCCTGTATCAACCCAGCGCTCAACCCAAATGAGTTCAGTGTTTGCCATAATACATCCCTGTCCACTCTGTCATAAGCCTTTTCCAAGTCCATGAACGCACAAAAAACTTTCTGGTTTTTGGCCAAAAACTTCTCCGCAATCATGCGCATGGAAAAGACTTGATCCGTACACCCCATTTCCTTTCTAAATCCAGCTTGCACATCCCAAATTTTTCAATCAGTTTCTTCCATAACTCTTTCAATTAACAACTTAGCATACAGTTTACCCACAATGCTAAGCAAGCTGATACCACGGTAGTTTTTACAGTTCTGCTGTGACCCTTTTTATATAAACAGAAAAAAAATTGTTAGTAAGAATAATAATTTAATACTATTGTGACTCGGGGGGCGCTCTGACTTTCGGAACGCACATGCCCGCCATGTTGGTCGCCATTTTGTGTGTCATTTGTCTTGTCATTCATTCGGCTTCTAACCTTTGGTCTGATCGCACGAATAATTTCTCTGCGCGCTGTTCTCCTGTTGCTTTTCTTTAGTTTCTTGTTAAGTTTTTTGTTATGTTGTGTTTGTGTTGTTTGTTATTGTTGAGTTTTTGTGTTTTTATATTGTTTCGTACAAACGATATGGAACCTTAACCAAGCAAGTCGAGCAAAAGCTCTTTTTTCCCAAAAAAGAAGAGACCACGGGCTTCTCTTAGCGTTACCGAAAAGCTTATGGTACGCAATGTCTACAAATACGTATTTGTGCAGGAAACTGCTTGGGTATTACCTACTGAAGTACCGGAAAAAAATATGTGTTTCTAAGACAGCTGAAATTTTGGGAATTGGTATGACCACAGTGTTCAGTGGATTAAAAGAATACAAACAAAACGAGCAATTTAAGTCTCCTGAAAAACTTGGACCGAAACATAATTTCAAGAATAAATTAGACGATTTCACCTTAGCGGCTATAAGGCGAAAAGTACACCAATTTTTTATGCAAATGAGGCACCCACCATTGCAAAGGTAACTTTAGTGTTATTTTTTCACATCTTTGCGCGCGGCGCTATGTGTGCGTAAGGCTTGTTATAGATACAGTGTGCGTGACGACGACTGTCGCGTCACTATCACACAAATCAAAGCTGCATATTTACACGCTCACGCACACATAGCGTTTTTTTGAGGTTCTATTTGACTTTTTTCTATTGCGTAGACTTTCTTACCCATAATCTGTTTAAATTACAGATTCTTAAGGTTGTTAATGATGACCCAGATTTACCGAAATTCTCTTGGACTACCTTGAGGAAAATTTTAAAACACTTAAATTTCAAATACGCCACAAAATCAAGAAAAAGCGTGCTAATAGATAGACGCGATGTTTTTTTGTGGCGCCAGCGATACCTTCAAAAAATTAAAGATTATCGCAGGGAAGGAAGGTACATTTATTACCAAGATGAAACCTGGATCAACGAAGGTAATTAAAATTTTCTCTGTTTTATTTATCTATTACAGTGTAGGTATTGCATGCCACCAGTGAATTTAATGAGTAATTGGTGTTTTTCATTTTCTCGAAGGTCATACACCGAAGAAGCAATGGATTGACCAGACTGTACAATCGTTCCGGCAGGCATTCTTAGAAGGGTTGACCACCGGCTTGAAAGGGCCTTCAGGAAAAGGCAAACGGCTAATTATTAACCATATAGGCGGGGAAGAAGGATTTGTAGAAGATAGGTTACTTGTATTTGAGGCTAAAAAGGGAAGAGAAGATTACCATCAAGAGATGAATGCTGAGCGTTTTTAGGAGTGGTTTAGTGGGGTTTTGCCCAAACTAAAACCTAATTCCGTAGTGGTGATGGGCAATGCACCAGAAAAGCCCCTATCACTCCAGAAAGTTAGAATCGCTGCCTACAATGTCTTGTAATAAACCAAGAATACAAGAGTGGATGGCGAGCAAAAATATCCCATTCGAGGCACAAATGGTAAAAGCTACTCTTATAGACATTGTACGGCAGCACAAACATGAACACTGCGACAAGTATGCCATGGACGAGATGGCAGCGGAGCGTGGAGTCACTGTTTTACGTTTGCCCCCTTACCATTGTGAGCTCAATCCCATTGAGCTGATTTGGGCGCAGGGTATGTTGCAAGAAACAACAAGACTTTCAAAATCAAAGATGTAAAAACACTTTTCGAAGAAGGACTAAATGAAGTGACTGCCGAAAAATGGAGTAGCTGCGTGGCTCACATAATAAAAGAAGAAGACAAAATGTTTAATCTCGACCACATGATCGATAGTGTCTCAGACAAGTTTATAATAAATGTTACTGACAGTGACAGGGACAGTGATGATATTATATCTGGTGACGATGAATAAAAAAATGAATTACTTAAGCATAGTTTTTTATTAAATGAAATCCCTATGACGACATACACTATGGATAATTTTCGCCTGATGAACTGACAACATGGATGTACCTTAAATAAATCTTGACGTAATTTTTAAAACCTTCAGTTAAAAAAAATATTTTTTTTACCATTCTGTCGTTTGTTTTTTTTATCAGTCAGTCATTTTGTTTTCCGTTCAGTTATTTAGTCACAACACTATTTTTGATTCATCAAAACCTGACAACCCAGTAAACGTCAGGCAGCTTCGTGAAGGATGAACCGCGACACACAACCGACTTCTCCACAGTAATAAAAAGGAGAAGACAGAGGTTATAGAAAAGGAACCACTAGAAACCGTGGCCAACTCATTCGCTGTGTCAAAGCATCAAGCCTATCTAAAAATAATTCCAGTACGAGTAATTGGACCGGCGGGAGCTGTAAACACACGCCCTGCTGGATGATGGGTCAATAGTCTCATTAATGGATGAAGAAATCACCGAACAGATTGGAGCTACAGGGCGGTTGGACCCCTTTAAGATCACCGCTATTGGGAACAATACTCTCGATTCACCGGGATCCCAAAGAGTCGAATTTACGCTGAAGAGTCTCCACAGCAAAAAGGTGCCGTTCAGGGCACGCACGGTCACAAGCCTTAACTTAGGGCCACAGACTGTGTGTGCAACAGACATAGCAAACTGCAATCACTTAGAAGAGCTAAAGAAGCAGCTGACATATGACTTCGGCAACCCGAGGATCCTGATAGGACAGGACAGTTAGAGACTTCTGATAGTCACTCAAGTCCGCAAAGGTCCGCCGCATCGCTCACCGAATTAGGATGGGTGCTACACGGGGCACACACTAAAGCCCTTCAGCTTCAGCGCATCCACGCGGCCAATGAGCTGCCCACGAGCGAGGAGGCCATAGATGATCAACTCCGAGAATATTTTGTGCTGGAATCTCTCATCATCAACCCGACAAGATCACACTCCGATCCAGAGAAGAAAGCTGAAGATATACTTAATAGCAGCACCCGCAAGTTAGAAGACGGGCACATAGAAATGGCACTTCTCTGGAAGAAAAAGGATATCGAGATGCCTGGCAATTATGAAACAGCAATCGAGGAACACAGTAAGGTGGAAGACTGGCGCTGGGTACGTACCAAATTAAACATAGCTGACATCGCCACGAGGGACGTACCACCGAACTTCAACTCAAATCACGAGAGGCCAAATTCATCAGAGAGGCCGAAAAGCTCCTTATACGTGTCATCCAAGAAGACTCCTTCAAACAAGAGATAGCTGATCTCCGTAAAGATAAAAAGGTTGCCCATGATAGCCGCCTACGACCGCTCCAAATAGAATTGAAAGACGGGATCATCGCTCTACGAAGTCGCATACCCACCGTGAAGGGAGTTACAGAAGACATGAAGGGGCCACCTATATTGGAAGGCGATCAGTACATCACGCAACTATACATCGACTGGACGCATCGTAACCTGCATCACTGCGGAACCGAGCCTACCATCAACGAGGTTCGACAGCACTAATGAGTGATCCGACTTCGACCCACCATGAAAAAGATAGTGAGCCAATGCATAAAGTGTCGAATTAGAAAAGCGCAACCTTCAGCGCCAGCCACCGGTGACCATCCCAGCACACGTTTCGCTCATCACCAGAGACCGTTCACCTTCACCGGTCTGGACTATTTTGGGCCACTCTCCGTCACCGTGGGACGTCAACACCAGAAGAGATATGTGGCTCTCTTTAACTGCCTCACATCCAGAGCTGCCCACCTAGAAGTTGTCACAAGTCTCAGCGCAGACTCCGCAATACTGGCCTTAAGAAGAGGGTGCCCTACCGAGATTTACGCCGACAACAGCACCAACATGCACGTTGCAGATAAGGAACTTCGGGAGGCTTTTCAAAAAGAAGCCAGTCGACGAGGCATAGTGTGGCGTTTTATAACCCCCTCCGCGCCTTTCATGGGAGGGGTGTGGGAACGTCTCGTCCTATGCATGAAGACCGCATTATACACCGTCCTTCATGATAGACATCCACATGAAAAAGTCTTAGCCACGCTGCTCTGCGAGGTGGAGTACACAGTAAAAGTAAATAGCAGACCATTGACTCACATCTCTGTAGACTGCGACGACAACGAGGCCATCTCTCCCAGTCACTTCCTTTTGGGAGGATCTGCGAGACTGCCGACACCTGGAGTGTTTAATGAGAAGGACATAGACAGCAAATAGCACTGGCGACGCTCCCAGATACTCGCCGACATGTTCTGACAGCGTTGGGTCCGAGAATATCAAACGGAACTTCAAAACCAGCGGAAGCCTCATGGACGAGGCCCCAATCTCGAGGTGGGCGAGCCAGTCCTAGTAGCCGACGGCCAGTTACCTCGTAACACCTGGCCACGAGGAAGGGTGGAAGCTGTTTACCCCGGCGCGGATGGACAGATCCGCACTGTGGTGGTACGCAACGCAAACGGCCTAATTAAAAGGCCAATCAGGAAAGTCGTGCCGCTGCCGAAGTAGACGCAACGTCGCCCACCGAAATGGATGCAACGCCGCTGAAAGAAGATCGTCGCGACGCTGCACGGCGGGAGAGATGTTCGCGACGGCGAAAACTGTTTAAAAACATAGTGATAAAAACAATATTAAAGGTTCAATAGTGTAATTTTACAATATGTTTACAACCTTAGTGTTAGAGCATAGAGTATCGTTTGGTAATACATAGTTAAGAAAATAACTCTTATTTGTCCAAACAAAAAGTCGACCAATCAGAGCGCAACACGTTATAGAACATTCTAGGCATTATTAATTAACTGCGTAATATTTAATCCCGAAAATGATGGAAATAATTTTTTTCTCTAGATCTAGAAGAATTGTAAGCATGATATTTAATTAGGTTATAGTTTCTAGATTAAGGAAATAAAAGAATATTTAGAAACTTTTTTCCTACTTATAGAAAAATTAAAGAATTAATGTACCCAAATTTTGGGATATTTTGATTAATAACTTTTTATATTGTTAATATTTTAAGAAACCTTTAAGGTGTGCTAATAGACAACTAAATTACCGATTTAACAATATATACTACATTAGCCTAAGAAGTAATCGTGTATAAAAAAAATATTTTTTCATTTTGTGAAAATGTTAAACAATAGAGAGGCAAAACGGACAATGGCAAGCGGCTCACTTTAAAGTAACGCTCGAGTCTACCTTAGGGCCTCGCGGCCCAGTAACATTGTAGTAGCTGAAGTGACTAGAAGTAGAACCAAGAAGTAGCTGAATATAGAACATAGTGAATAGTAGCTAGCAACATAGTAGCTGATAATGGTAGGTACACAAGTGATAGTAATAGTTAGTTGTACAACGTTGTAGCTGATAATAGCAGCTAGTAAACAGTGATAATAAAAGCAGATAGCACTAGTAGTAGTAAGTTACTGAACAATTTGAAGAAATAGTCAACTGAAGAAATCATCTGATGAATATAGTGACCAACCGATAGTGAACAACTGATATAGAACAACCGTAGTAGAACAACCATATTCAACAACCGTGGTCGATAACCAATAGTCAGAAGATTTCCGCCGAACAGTTGAGCAGTCGAACCGCTGGCCACTGCTTTGCCATTTGTATTCTACAGTTCGTGCATTTTGATTGGACGTCAGTCCACAGTACCCCAGCTGCACCCACAAAGACGGCAGTAGAAGTAACCACCGGAACCTATAGGTGTAGGACGTGAGCGACTCGCGGAGTATTTTCGATAACATTTACTCCCGAGTTTCGCCCGTCCGGCACACACTTCTTTTCCACATAAACTTTAACTATGCTGAAGCTCACACACCTCCGTGCGCGCAATATGCTCAAAGTTTTCTCTTCACGTATTTATTTCTTAATATATAGATATGAAATGATGACATGAATAATATCATTATGAATAAGAGGTCCTCGACTTTTTTTGCCATCAGTGTGGCGCCACTTAAAATGAGTTGAAATATTTGACATTTACATAGCGGGGGAAGTTAATTTGTTACGAAAATGAAAGATTTAATGTTTCTTTCTGTAAAATTAGCTATATTTTATATTAATAACATAAAAAAATAATAAACAAAGTTAGGGATGTTCCTAAAAGTAGAACAATTAAAATTAGAGATTAAAATGTGAAAAATATTAAGGAGGAAACCACTGAGGCATCGTTTTCTATATTTATATAATACTCTAGAAACCGATAAACATTTATTCAAAACGCAATTCCTCAATTAAATGGCATTATGTAAAAAAAATCAACTCAGTCCCAAATAGCAACATCTGGTGAACGGAAGATTATTAGCCCTCATTGGCTGCACTGCTATATTATTTTAAAACTATTTACTTAAACAATTTGTTAATTAGCTAACATCCACGTGAAAATGAAATGTATGTCTTACCTAGTCAACCTCCCTCCCACCCACAATTGTGTGCACTATTACTGTGAGAGGGAGAGAGGTGTTCTTCAAACTAGGCAAGACACTATTTTATTTTTCACGCCAATATTCGCTTCTTTTTTATATTATTTTTCACATTTTTATTATAATGGCTATCCGCAAAGTAACGCCGAATTCTATTAGAAATTTATGAAAAATATTTTAGTTTAACACATTTCGTTTATCCTTTTATTTGGGTCGAAGTGTAATAAGTAACCAGTAAATATTTTATTAAAGGGTTGTTATCGTGCATTTGCACGTTTGTCATGCATGGAGCAAATTATGTAGTCGACTAACGGCCGGTCTCAATTCCCTACAATCAGTTATAAGTAGATAGCTACCCAAGGTAAACAGTTAAGTTTAAACTATCTGTTACTGTCGTCTTAATATCGTAATGTTCGAAAGCTTAGCCTAGATAAAAGATAGATAGCTATCTAATGATAACTTTAATTAATGTGTCCCTCCTAAGCGTTTTGTTTTTCCTTCGAAGTGAATTTCGTCACCTTTTATAACAAATTATTACGATGTATTTAAAATATTATGATTATTATATAATGTTTTCAATTATTGTAGTTGTTAGTTTTTAATATAATATACACATTTATAAATTAAGGTTTGTATCAAATAATGACAAAATTTTATCTTAAAAAACGAAATAACGAAACGCAGCGCTTGGCGTTCGGCATTGACATTGACACATGCTTGACTTGACAGTTTGTGTACACCACTACCAAAAATCGATGAGCTCAGCTGATATAACTAATAATAAAATTTTGATATTCCTTTATTCCAAAAATTTTACAATAATTGACATTCATATTTATTGTCCAAAATAATGTTGGGTGGTATATTTCGACCATACATTATGTAAAAAATTTGTTTACAAGTTTCTTTACTCACCTCGAAGAAATTACTTTTAAGGCTGGTGTTATTTTCAATAATAACTCATCCAAGGACGTTTTATTTAATCTGAATGTATATAATATGTAAATTCAGAGTCAGAAAATTCACTTCTGTAATTTATTCGAGTATAAACTCGGCTGTTTTCAGTATCTACAATACCTCTGGAATCAGAACAAAACACGACTAATATTTGCTAATTCTCAAATTGGGCGATAGACAAAACTCTGACATCTGGTAATTTGAACTATCGCCAGTTAACTGTCAAATCGTTATTGAAACAGTCAGTTTTTTTTTCTATGAACTCGCTTAACTCACGTAGTCGGTAAGTCCGTCGAACTGTAGATCAATGTGATGGTTAAATATTTCTATCTATCTTTGATTATTGAAACGGAAAAATGTAACTATAGATACCAATGGTAGACGTTTTAACTTCCAGTATGAGATAGATAGGTTATTGAGACCGGCCGTAAGCTAAGCAGGTATCGTAGGATAAACTGACGATCAAAAGAGGGTAAATAAGAACGTGACACTAAGGCGAAAGGTGTGAATCGCTCCTGTGTACCCCTTTTATTACTTTTAAATCTCTATTTGTGTAAGTGCTTCCCTTCGGTAGAAGCAAGCGTAGGTATTAATTAATTAATCTGATTTTCTCGATCCTTCCTTCTTTTTCAAAACTATTTTAATAAAGAATTGTGTCTTTAGTATCAATTAATCTAATCTAATCATATAATAAATCTGTTAAAAAGTCGTATCTGTAATCTGTAATCCTAATATTTTCTGGAACAAACAAATAAAGGATATAGTTCTTAGAATTTTTGTCAATCTTTCTGTCTGTCTGTCTGTGTGTGTGTATACACGGTAAAAATATAAGACGCAGTAGTCAGCAAGTCTTTTCAATTATCAAGTTTTTTACTCATCAATATACACTGTAATGCAATGTGGACATGCAGGAAGTCGATGGATGCAGATAGCTCAGGACCGTGCTTTACAGCTTTCCTTGGGGAGGCCTACGTTCTATGATTTGATGGGCTGTAATAATGATGATGATGATGATGATATACAGTAAAGAAGTACAGTACAGACCAGTGACCACGGTATTGCCTACCCAGTCAAGTTTCCCAAATTCATGGAGCCTTCGCATAAGCTGTAGCTATAATTTGGCGTCCCAGTTCTGCTGATGCGTAATCTTGATGTACCGAAATTGTGCAACGGCACCAGGTTGCACATGACAGAGTTGGGGAGAAATAATATAAAGGCCACTACTATGAGAAGACTTGAAATACTTGGCGAAAATTTTTCGCACACTATCTGATTAAATTAAATCATGAAATAAAATGTTCCTTGTAGTCGTTTATATCCTTCAGTAGTAGTTATTTTTGAGAATATGTTCTTATTATTAACAGTAGGTTAAGCTACAGATAGGGTGGCCCTTGGGCATTTGGGCCCATTATTAGATTTTGAATACTGTTTACTGCTTTTTGGCGAGTTCATAAACATTTAAATAACATATTATGCATATTTATTTAAAAAAAATTCAAAACCAATGAAATCAGTTTTTTTATAATATTTACTGTTTTTTTTACAAGATTTTGTATTATTTTTAACTGTGAAAACACTACTAACTCAATTTAAAAACATAAGATGAGTTAGCTGTAGCCCCAGGGAGGCATTCAATTTCACCGAACAAACATAATGTAAGGGAAAACATCTTGCAAGCAAAAATGTCTGATGTAAATATGACGCAAGCATGAGCAGGCATTACATATTAAAATTTTGATACAATTTGGATAAATATTGCACTTTTAAAATCAAAGTTCAAAATTACAAAAAATGTTGAGCTTCTCTTAAACCAAGATGCTTTTCCCGCTCATTTTTGTTCTAGTTTTAGTCTACATCAACACATTACGTTTATAATATTAACACATATATTGTAAAAAAGTGGTGCGTATAACCTAGAGTGGAGAGCACCTGCCTCCCTTCCACAATCACACGCACTGTCACTGCCACCACTACAACCACTACGCTAGAAAACACCCATCACCGCCGATAAAACGATACGTGTTCAGCATCTGAACGAAACATTGTTAGTAGGAATGAAACTCTGCAAAGACTTCCGCTAAGTCAGTTAGTATGTAATTTTGGGAGGGTGGGGCGTTCCATTCACACTAGGTAATGTATCATTTTATTTTTCACCTGGATCTTTGCTAGTTTTCACATCTTTAAACTGTATTTTTACAAACAACAGAAGTCTTCTCGTAGCTGCTACGTAGAGAATCCAAACCATTTATTATAGATATTATGACATCTATAACATTGGAATTAACAATCCACCTGATGGTCAGTGGCTACTTCAGCACCGTGTACCGAACAAAACTAAATTTAAACAAAGAAGGCACAAAGGCTTTGCCTACCCCTGAGATCAAGACGAAACGCTTTACAGTCTGCAATATACTAACTCTCGTAACCATAAAACTGGAACACAGCACTGGCAGTTTGGCTACTTGGCATCTGAAATAAGTAAGAGACAGATTTTTAGTAAATTTTGAACGGAACGTAGCCAGCCATGGTGGACCCTGTAAAAATGTTTCAGCTCGCCCCTCAGTGCTTTGGATGTTTATTATCGTTCTATCTATCGTATATTCCTTTTACTATAATTAGTCAGTGCTTGACTACTAACCCACCTGACAGTAAATGGTGATGCAGCCGAAGATGGTAAAACACACTGACTTAGCTTATCTACAACGTATTTACTCTTGCCTTGAAGACACTCACATGGAAACTCACTTAGATGGAAAGTCATGTTAGAAGAAATTAACAGTTAAAGTGATAACGGCTTAAATATGACGGCTCGGTAGCCCAGTGGCTAAGCGTTTGACTGCGGAGCTTCAGACTGCGGGTTTAGATCAAATAATTGTACCCGGTGTATATTTGTTGAAATAAATTTGTCCAAATTATGTGTGTAAAACCCCTTCACATACATGAAAAATTCCTATTGTAGGGACTCCGAAATTTTCTTGAACCAAAAAAATAAAAATAAAATATTAAAGGACGAACGTTCAATAAAAGAACGACGCACTCTAATGGGCATCCATTAAAAACTACTAATTTTATAAAACATCAGAGTTGGTGAGATTATAAGTTAGTTTTTGAGGTAAAACACCAAAGCAAAAACCATGATACAAAAATGTGTTGACAGCCAGGACTAACATTGGTAAATTAGCCACTAAATAGAGTATGCATCCACCACAATGGTATTTTATTGTATTGCAAGTGATCTAGATCACTTCTCTTGCTCCCGTTGGACCTTCATAACCCAGTTACAATATTTTAGTAACAGTGAATTGCGAGTTTTGTGTTTTGGCGGGAACTTGACCGCCGCGCCGGTCGATTGCTGCTCCTGTATTATCATTTGAAAATCGTTCACACTAGATAATAGTTCTCATGCACTTACACAAAATCGCACCACTTTTAAGTATCAAACCTACTTCAAACGATGTTTGAAATGAACATTTCTTTAGGCACGTAAGGCACTTTTGGGATGGGGAAAAAGCACTGAACTCGCGTGACCGTCACGCTTAGAAACATACAGATGTGTGTGTAAGCTAAGAAGTTTTCACTACTAACGTGCAGTCAGTTTTCTTTTATATAATAACAAGCACACAGTTGATAGTAAGTGGATGATGTGGTGTATAGACATCTACATTTGTCCTCGACTAAGATTTCCTCTTTTCCAGTAAAACTGGTCTCTACACTCACTATTTTACGCTGGTATTCTGTGCGAGCGTGGCCCTACCCCGGTCGAGCCAACCAGTTCTCCAGTTCTTTATCTTACCATAAGAAATAAAGCATAGCAGTATTAAGCTGCTAATTTACGCTGGTATTCTGTGAGAGCGTGGTCCTTCCCCGATCGAGCCGTCTCATTCGTGCTGCAATTATAGTATAGCTGCAGGTTTGCCCTACCACGTAAAACTGTATGTTCGTTTATCACTTTTTGTATTAAAATTGCGTAAGAATACAGGTCTAGAAAATCTTGTGTAAGTTGAATGTACCTATTTAGATTGTTATTACTGTAAACACAAAAGCATTATTACAGCAACAAGGGTATCTCAATTCTATTAAGATTTTCCTTTAACATTGAAAGCAATTTTCCGAACTAAATGAAAAGATGTAAGACAGTGATTAGACACAGAAGTATAATCCTAGGATCAAAGTCGTGTTTGTTTCAATAATACTGATAGGGTAAGCTAGCTAAGCGTATCTCTGAAAGTAAACTAACAAACAATTTCAGACAGTCTATCTGTATTATCATATAAAGATTGTATCTATCCGTAGGGTGAAGGCATAGTGATCCATCATACAGGCCCTCTGTATAATGGATTACCTGGCCTTCCCAGTTTGGTCACCAGCCCCGCAAAAAATTTGTATGCTTTCTATATGTTGTGTACAACCAATTTGTGGGAAATAAATAAAGGCAATTAATTATATTTCTTAATTTAATATTTAATAATATAGTCTGTATCTGTGCATATTTTACTAGTAAACATTTTATAAAAAATATTTTTCAAAATGTATTAGTACCATAGACTTAGAATATACTACGCCAGTATATTCTAAGTCTATGATTAGTACAAATATAAAAAATAAATAAAAGTGAATTTACAGCCTATATACTCTGCGGGGTATATGTACTCCGTGTCGTGTGTCTGCTGGGCGGAGACCTCCCCTATTTTCTGAGATGGTTAAGGAAGAGCATATCCGCCGCGATGCTTCAGTGCATGTCAGTTCGAAATATCTTTTATTTTTCTCTCGTTATGGATTCCCCACGATAGTTTCCTTAAATTGCACACAATGTTATTAACAATTTTATTGGTATCGACGGGATTCGAAATCGGGTCGCTCACGTACTATGTAATTTACAGCGTGCGCCTATCCCCTGAACTACCGCGGCTCATTAGAGAATGTATTACAGAATGATAGTTATTTTAAGCCATTATCTTTATAGTTATACAATATTTTGAAGCTGCGGAGACATCGTAAAACAAATTCCCTAGAAATATTGGTGACATCGCATCTGGTGCCCGAAAGCCGCGACTTTATTTAAGTAAAAGTAAAGTAGCTTATGTTATATTCCAATGCCTCAGGCCTCCTCTCATTTCTGAGAGGATTATGAAGCAATAAATTCGCTGCAATGCTCCAGTGCACATTGGCGAACTTCATATCTGAAATATTTTTATCCCTCACACATGCAGGTTTCTTTCCTTATTTTGTTGTTGTTTCCGGCCTTATTTTTGAATATTAATAGCTGGTGGATGTACTTTAACACTTACTATCAGGTTAACCGTTAACCTCTTTTATCACTAATGCGTACAAATGGAATACCTAGACCGGCGCCAGAAAGCAACGTCAGAGACAACATTTAGCACAGGGATTGTCAATCTGCCTGCCAAGCATGAAGATTAAGACTAATCCTCTCTACAACGGAAAATCCCATGTCCAGCGGTGGACTTATAGGGACTGATGAAGGTGATGACAGCAAAGGAGTGAAAACATTTGTAAGCATCTGTCTTTCTATCCCATTACAACCTGAGTGTCTTCAAGGCAAGAGTGAATAGGCTCTGTTTAAGCTTTGCCATCTTCGGCTGCATCACCTCTTACCATCAGTTAGAGAAATAGTCTGGCGTTGGCCTATAATATTTATAAATAGATGCTCCTGCCCAATTACTGGTCTTTAGTCGCTTTTTATGACATCCACAATATGATTTTCTGCTGTGTAGTAACGACTTTTTAAGAACTGGCAAAAGAAACTTTTTCTATAGAATTGTTTTATAGTAAATTATATCACTGTTTCAAATACATATCTTATTAGTAATAAAAATATTAATTGACTTTAAACTGAAAGCCGACCAGTTTTAGGAAATACTATGTTATTAAGATATATTTAGTGAAGCAAAATTTAAATCAAATGATATAGTGTTATCTTAAAGATGACGCCATTAACCCAATAAATTAGGCTGATTGATCGCTCTCCTCGTTAATGTTATTTGACTTATTGTAAATTCAAACATTTCTTTAGAACATATTGACCTTGGAAAGTCATTTTAGGTTTGAGTTTCAAACATAAGAAAATTCATCACACTAATCTCGACCCTTGATAGTTGTGAGTACTTGAACCGTGGTTGTAAGAGTATGTTATTAAATAGGAAAATTATGACTGGATAATTATTTATGAATGTCAGAGTCAAAATAACCAGACAGTATAACATTGTGGAACTCTTGAAATACTAATTTGCTCCTCCTGTAGGGCGATACCTCCTTTGACCCTCCCTTAATTGGAATAACCTATCATCATCATCATCATCATTACAGCCCTTCACAATTCCACTGCTGAACTTAGGCCTCCCCCAAGGAATGCCACAAAGCACGGTCCTGAGCCACCTGCATCCATCGACTTCCTGCATGTCTTACCAGGTCGTCACTCCATCTAGTGGGGGGATGCCCTACACTTCGTCCGCCGGTACGAAGCCGCCACTCGAAAACCTTTTTCCCCATCGGTCCATAGCTCGTGAGCGACCTTGAGCTTCCTCATCCGGCCAGCAGTGAAGGACCACGTCTCAGTTCCATAGGTCACCACTGGCAACACGCACTGGTTGTACAGTCTCGTTTCCAAGTTTTGAGGTATACCTGACGAGAAGATGTGTGCTCCACGCCTCTGGTGTAGTGCCACCATGGAGGATGGAATTAAAGAGCTTCTGAAGGACTTCAAGTACCGGTATTCCACCCGCTTTCAGAAGCTCCGCTGTAATTCCATCCTCGCCTGGGGCCATGCCGTATTTAAGGTGCTGGAGAGCCATTCTAATCTCGCTCAGACTGACGTCCGGAATATCATCGGAATAGTGTCGGATAAGACAGGAAGTCGCTCTTGGATCGTTACTCACACTTGCGTATGGCTCCAACGATGATGTGTACAGCTACCCATAGAACCTCTCAATCTCACTCAAAATCTCAGGTGTCCCGGAAATAACGTTGCCACACTCGGTCTTCAGCTTCGACAGTTGGCTCTTTCTGGCAAACAGATCTCTAGCAAAGACTTTGTATCCCTGGTTCCGCTCGATCTCGTCTTCAATACGAGCAGTATTTAAGTTGCGCAAGTCCCGCCGCATGCATTTGGAGATCTGTCTGTTCAGTTGCCTGTATGCTGTCAAATCTACTGAAGACTGCAGCTTCATTTCCCGTCTAACAGCCATGAGATTAAGAGTGTGATCGGAGAGCTTTTGTGTTCTTCTGCGGCGGGTCTTGCAAAACTTAGCTCCGTCCGCATGGACAGTTTCCACGAGCTTGTCATTCATATCGTCCACTGCATTGTAATCTTCTAGGCATTTAAAACGGTTTTGTAGCTCGAGCTGAAAGGTTTCGGGACTTTGGATCAGAACACGAGGGGAACGGAGAGTTGACTTCATTAGACGTGACCTCTCCAACTTAACGTTTATGTTCGGTGTGCCTCTCACCATTCGGAAATCGCTGCCGGTTTTCACCCTTGCGATCACTGAGACATCACTGAAAAGTTGTCGTCTGATCGTCATAATGAAGTTAATCTCATTTTTTGTCGAACCGTCGGGGCTCGACCAGGTCCACTTTCTGTGGGGCCGCTTTTAGAGGAAAGGGTTCATCATAAAGAGTCCCTCTTTCTCCATGAAGTCGGCCAGCTGCTGGCCTCGTGTGTCCCGTTGCCCTATTCCAAATTTCCCTACCTTCAGCTCACCGTTCTCTCTTGTTTCTAGTTATGCGTTGAAATCTCCCATTAACACCGTATAGTGGGATTTGGAGGAATGCATGGCTCTAGATATATCCTCATACATCTCCTCCACCTCCTCATTGGGATGTGCCAAGGTCGGTGCGAAAACCTGAATGATCGTCGACACACTCTCAATCTTTACAACGTTGTTAACGAGAGACTTGTGGACGATAAATCCGACACCTTGGGATAGATAGCCCTCCTGGTGATAGAACAAGTAGCCGGATTACCATGTCCTCCCCCTGTCTTCGGACCTGAGATAATCCTATAATATTCCAGCGCAACTTGTTAATTTCTTCTTCCAGCTCCAGGATCTTCTCGTCTGTCCTCAGGGTGCTTGCGTTATATGTTGCCAGGTCGAGTCGTCTTAGGTGGCAATCGAACCTTCACCGGAGATTCTTAGCACCTCCTGCCCCGCCGTTACCATGGTCGCCACCGTAGCCAGGAATAGCGGGGCCGCCGGGGACTGGGGACCGTCTCTTCGTAACTTTAATCATGGGGGGTATATTGCCATGGCGAGCGGTTTGGCATCCGCAGTTTTTTTATTATTGTTTTGCTGTTATCAGAAAGATGCTGCTGCCCATCTTCTGCCTCAGTTTCCCTCTGTCGCCTCTTACGACACCCACGGGAAGATATGGGGTAGTGGGTATTCTTACCCGCTACTACACAGGTCATAACATAACCTGTCAATAGCTATCTTATGCCGGTCACTAACATATGTACCAAGATTTTCAAACATCAGTACACATACCAGTAGACATCCTAGTATAGTACATATTATTTGCGAACCTGCGAGTATGAGCACAAAACCTTAAACATATGTGCATATTATGTAATTCTAGCCTGCGGTCCGTGAACGATGGATGAAGATTTATAAAAATTCTTAAGCAGTTTATACACGCATTTATTAACTTGTAAATTATACATAAGCCACAGCTTAATATTAGTGCGCAAATAAACTTGATGCCGCCAAAATACAGGAGAGATGATATTGATGTGTGTCGAAAAACCGACACAGATAAGCATTGTCAAACAAGTTTTTAAAAAAATTGTGCAAAATTATATGCCCTACGCTTGTAGATTTGATAATTTGCTCATAATTTCACTCATAAGTTCACGGCATAGCCAAAATATGTAAACTAAAAACAAAAAAAAAACAAATATTTTACATTAAACATATATATTATGTATATCTGAGTAAACAGTATCTCTGGTTCACGGACTCTCAAATACTGCTCTGACATAACTGGATAATTTAGTTATCTCTCCTCCTGCCTGTTTCAGTAACAATTAGGTTTTAATTAAGACCCTAACAACAGTACTATTTCCCCTCATAGCAGCAAAGGGGCCATCAAATACTCTTTCTATCAATAATGTGACGGTTTATTTAATTTGATAGGCATATTCAAATGTAAATATGTGAATAAATGAGATTAATATTTACCATATTTCAGTGTATTAATTAACTAGCAACACCCTTTTATACTTGCCTAGCGTAAAGTAGTATTAATGCTGCTGTGTTTTGTTACTGTACCAAAATCATTCCATGTTAGTCCTCAGAGGTGACAACGCATTTGCTTCATAAAATATAGGTGTCTTTGAGTCACAGAATTCACTTATCCATAAGGTGGATTGTGTGTTCGTTTGTCATCCTTATTTCCTTAAGAAAATATTTCGAGGACATTACATTACAGCCGATTAAAGTCCACTTCTGAACATGTGCCTTATAGGGTGGGGGGTGGGGGGGATATTAGCTATAATTGATACGCGTGGCAGGCGGGTTAGCTACTGTATTTAATAAAATAATCCTATACAATGGCGTCCTGTTCTATCTGATTTAGAACTAGTGAGCCTTTACTATAGTAGATATTAGGGCAGGTGATAACATTTATTTATTCCGAAGTTGTTTCCGCGGATGAAAAGCCTTTTGGCCGGCTTTTACCATAATTGTAAATTGTAAATTACACAGGTTGTAAAAATCTGAACAAGAAACATTCCTTATATTTTCATTTTAGAATTAATAAAGATAATTAATTTATGTTCTAGAAGCACTCACTTATACTAGTACACATTAAAATGGGCAGTATACAACCGGCGAGCTGAGAGGAACCACAGTAATAGAAAACATGGCTTATACTTAAGCCACTATAGCTTGCGGTTTCCTTTATATTATACTTTTTACGACATGTTTGTAGGAACCTAATTGCTACAAACAATAATAAAAACAAGAATTAAATGCAGTACAATGAATGCTATTTTTATTTTCTTTAGCACGAAACATCTAATAACGCTATCATTGCAGGATTTTTCTTTTGGAAGATACTTTTGAACGATACAAGAAATGAATTGGCCCATCAACAAAAATAATCCCAATAACTAATTAAATATAAATAACGCCGACACTAAACAATTAGTGGCGGTGTAAGAATATCCACTAATCCATATCAGCCCGAGGGTTTCTTAAGAGGCGACAGAGGAAAATGAACAGGAGATGGGTAGGAACATCCTAGTAACAATTCAAAACAATAAAAAGATGCGGTTATCAACCCGCTTGCCAAGCGTTGCAACTATGGCAAATATTCTTACCCGAAACGTCGGGAATTAAAAAATAAAATTAAGCGCGATATAATCCGTAAAAATTAGTTTCATTTAATGTGTAGTCTTCGCGGAAATATAAGAAAACATTAAATATTCCTCCTATTCAGCAATCTATGGGAGAGGCCTATGTTCATCAGTAGACATTTGATAGGTCGTAATGATGAATGCTTACTAATTAACTAGCTTCTAATTTGCCATGTGGTTGCGGCGTAAGAGAATTCATCGTTCCATTTCATTCCGTAGGTATCTTGAAAGGTGATTTCGAGAAGTTCCGATAGATGGCATTATAATCACCTCGTTTACATCGGGCATAAAATACCCCAATACGAGAAGCAGTGTCAAAGGTACAAGACATCTGGTACTGTGATCGACAATCCACCTGTCCAGCCTGGTGACTATGGAAATTCCTCCCTGCATTGGGTGAGGACCATATTCAGCAGAAGACTTTTACGTGCTGATGAGTTTGAAGATGGAGAATGCTGACATAGGTAGAGCACTAATTTCTGTAAAGAATTGTACTTTACATATATATATTATATTATATTTTTATACAAGGTATTTGAAAGCAGGAACAAACCGAAAGCGTTTTCAAAATTCATTCGTAATTTCGTCTGAATACAATTTGCATATGAAAATACGAACACGACGCGAATTTGACTTCCTAATAACGACAGATGTTTCGAAATTCCTGGCCACGCCAAGTCTCTTTATGACAACACTAATAAAGTAAAAATCATTTCAGTTAATATTTATTAAGCTTCCCAAAAAAAAAAGAATGGAGTTCATAATTTATTCATATTATAGCCTTTCGAAGGTCCACCACTGAAGGCCTCACCCGTTATGCTTTCCAGGTGGGTAGGCAACCGAAGTTTTTGTATTATTTTTATTTGTTATTAGGAAGATGATACTGCCTATCTCTTGGTTCAGTTTCCTTCTGTTATCTGTAATGGCACCACGGGATGATACGGGGTAGTGAATTCCCTTCCACCGCCACTACATAACACAGAGTGGAGTTAATAATTTTTATTGAAATGAATCTCGACCGTAAAAGATTTGTTAGGATATATTTATTAAATATGCTAGCCATGCCTTATCAAAACACAATTTTTTTAATCAATTTGTAATCTGTAAATTGTCCACGAGTCTACCTATATATACGGGTATACCATTCTCAAGATTCGATTTTGACGTACATATGAAGAGAATCGATGGTCCTTAGATCTAATTTGTTGTTTTAATTATAATTGTAATAAATACAAACGAATAAAATAGTCGATATATATGTACTACGCACATATATGTACTACGTACGCAGTACATATAACTCAATGATTAAAATATTTTAAATTCAGCCATTTTTAATATTCCAATAATTCGACACTTTGGCTTCGTCCAAGAATCTGTCGTGATAGATTGTATTGGTGTGATTTTTTTTTTGATTTAGACTATATGCTACACTACGGACCCTTTTTAGGGTTGTTTCATGCTCGGAGATTTTTTTTATAGAACAAGGGTGACAAACGAGCACACAGTCCACCCGATGATAAGTGGATGCTGTGGTACATAAACATCTACATTTATCCTTGGTTAAGAATCAAAATGCAGATACGTTGTTACCCCTGAGGACTAAGATGGAATGCCTCATTTCTAGTAAAAAGGGTCTCTGGTTCTCTACACACCATACGAAACACAGCAGCATTAACCTATTATTTTACGCTGGTAATCTGTGAGATCGTGGTCCTTCCCCGGTCGAGCTGACCCATTCGTGCTACAACCATAATACGGTTCTAGTTTGGCTCTACCACGTAAACTTCATAAATATATTTTTCTGTGTTTTTATCAATTTAATATCCAATCACTTGTGTATACAAAATTGGAGTTAATTGGTCGATCCATACGTACTAACAAAGGCACCGTAAAGTAAACTTGCCTTGAGTGCACAAACATCGCCCTGTTACAAACACCTACACTCCCTCTTTACCGATACCGACGACCGACTTTTTTAATGTGTGTTACCTCATAACTTTGTTCTGCGTGAACCGATTTCGATGATTCTTTTTTATTTGAAGGCTGGTGCTTTTCATGTGGTCCCACATAAATTTCATCAAGGTCTGATTAAAAGTTTTTGAGTTATCCTTAATAACATATATTGAAGTCGGTTGTACAAAATTTTTAATTTTAAATGATTTCCATGTACATGGGTAGGTTATTTAATATCAAAGAGTTACATTCAGCTTATTTTCTAAGTTGTGTGCGAAGATTCAATACCTGTTTTATAATTTAGTTGTCAAAGTAATTTATAAAACTAACGTAACAATCAAAATAAAATAAAAAGTTCAGTACTAAAATTACAACTACAATTTCCATTAAAAATAAGAATTAAATTAAGGTCTGTAACGGATTTAAAAATAGCCAAGTGCGGGCTGGGCAACTGTAATGTAGGATTCTAACGTGATGATATCTCATAATTTTTTTTCAAGCGGTTTAAATTTTAATAAAAATCATGCTCTTACAAATAAACAATAAACTATACGAAATAAGAAAGGGTTTCTAAAAGATAGCGAAATCCCAAAATGTCATTTATAATCTTTGCGTTCATATATAACAAATAAATGAACGTTATAATGCACGTACAAACATAACAAACAATATGTATATAACATAACATTACATAACGTAATGTTCATATATGCAATCGGTAAAACTACAAAACTTGTCTTTAGTGCTAAATGTATACTGTAATTAAATGTAAATTAAATATAAGTTAATAGCAATATTAAGTAGCTAGATATGGGCTGTATCTTTATTCTTCTTCTTTTACGTTCAAAAGGGAATGTATCCGAATTTCTTGCTTTATTGATTTTCCTTACTGCAAACTGTTTTTAACTCTCCATATAAGAAAGTTTCTCTGATTTTGCACTGATAATTATGGCACTATATTAATATTCTAACTGAAAGTATAACCGATATATGACAGTGGATTAAGGCCGTCTTTTGTGAGGAGGCCTATGTTGGAGAACTTGAAAAGAACTTGTAACGGGCTATAATGATTGTGGTGATGATAACCGAAAGATATCACAGAGTTCTGGCCAGTCACATTTCATAGACATAGAGAGGATCTTGGTTATATAAAAAGATAAAATAGGTTCTCACCTTAAATAAATTAAACATCGTGTCAATCGTAGCCTGTAGCCAAAATTGAATTATAATTCAGGCACCACCGACATATCTTCTAGATTATTTACGTAAATATTGTTTCTATGTTTCCTAACATTAAAGCAGACGGTATACTAGGTAACGATTTTATGATAAAGAATAATTGCAACATTTACATTCAATCCAAAACTATAAGAATACGTGAAAGATCCTACAAATTACATTATTAGAACGAAAATCTTCAAAATATAATCGACTCTAATAACCAATTCCTTTCTAGCTGCTCTGAGAGTATAATTATGTGTAGAACAAGCAATATAAATTCCGGGACAGCAATAGTCGAAAAACAAATAATAGATTATGGTATTGTTATTCCCAATGCATTGATCGAAGTCAAAAACAACTCATTTATTATCACTTGTGTAAATACAAACAATTCCGACAAAGTAATTAGCATTCCAAACATCAAAGTTCTCCTTACCAACCAAATCAACTAACAAACAACATTCATAACCACTTAATTAACAATCTTAATCACACATCCGACACCGATAGACAAAACCAAGTACTCACCCTTATTAGACGCGAACATTTGAACAAAGAAGAGTCGAACTCACTAGATAAAATTGTTTTCAAATATCCCGACATATTTTTCATCGAAGGCGACTCACTTACATTTAGCAATCATACAAAACATCAAATACCTACTACTACTGACATTCCAATTCACACAAAAACCTATCGTTTTCCTCAAAACACGAACAAGAAGTAAAATCACAAGTCCAAAAATTGGTAGACTAAGACATTGTCAGACCTAGCTCATCACCTTGGAGCCCCATCTGGGTTGTTCTAAAAAC